>CM050524.1:30350789-31550789 GCA_027563665.1 Antrozous pallidus | reverse complement strand
AGAATGTGGGGCTCCCTCCCTCCCTCCCAGCCCAGCACAGGGATCTAGGGCATCCTTTACTCAGTTGGCAAACATCCACTGAGGGCTCGCAGGAGGCCAGGCCAGTGCCACAGGCTGGCCCACAACACGAGTGACACAGGTCCCCGCCCTTGAGGAACCCGGGCTGGATGGCTTCAGAGCCCCGGGAACAGCCTTGCCCATCCAGCGTGACGAGTGTACAGGTAGCAGCGCGAGCTCTGCGGAGGCCGGGGGGGCCCCAGCCCGGCCGGCCGGCCCCGTGCCCTCCTTGGAGGAAGTGGCACTCGGGTGTTCCTGGCTGCCCCGGGGGGTTGGGGGGGCTCAGCTGTTAGGGGAAAGGGCAGTGCCTAGAGCTCAGTGGAATCATGATGTTATGGTTTCCCCCCTGCCTGCTCGCTCTTTCCTCTCTGTGTTTAGTGGCACAAATGATGACAATCCCTTTGTAAAAGAATTGAGGTCGGTAGGTTACGGGTAAGAATTTGGGTGTTCTCCCTGGAGTGACAGCTGTGGCTTTGGAGCCCAGTCAGGAACCCCATGGGGCACAGGAGCCGCCTGCTTCCAGGGCCTGAGCAGGTCCTCCAGCCTTGTCTCCCACTCTCTCCCGCTCCAGCACCAGAACCCCCGGAACTTGTTAAAGATGCAGGCTTCCAGGCCCTGCCCCAGGCCTCCTGATGCAACATTTCTGGGGCTCTACCCAAGAACCCATGTGTCTCTGAGCGCTCCAGGGGTGGTTATGCAGAAAAGTGTGAGAGCCACTGCCGAGTCTGCGGGTGTCTCCCCGCCAGCTGGTCCCAGATACTGCCAGCATCTGGGGAATTGCAGCAAAAGCTCAGTGACGTTAGGGCTCTGACTTCTGCTGCTTTCCCTTCAGTGGCCTGGTGAGGGGAAGACACAATCAGGCCCTGACGGGGCCCTTGGCCGCACCTCACTGCGGGGCGCCCCTCTGGGGCAGACTTTCTCAGGGCGCTCACGGGCATTGGCCCACCTGTCTGTGGCCACCTTTGGGGGCACAGCTTCCTCAGCCAGGCAGCAGAGGCCAGGGAAACAGGTCACCTGTCGTCCTTCCTCTGGGGCCTCAACCAGGGACTGAACTTCCGCTGTGTCAGCCTCTCCCCGCTTTTTACTCTCCCAGTTCCGTGGTCTCCCAGCGTGCAGAGCTGGAGGCACCGAGAGGCCCAGGAGAGAATTTGCTGGGTTTGGGGCAGGCAGCAATGGGCACACAGCCCCGGGGACCTTGTTCTTGGCATGACCTGAGCTCACAGGGGCCAGAGGGGTTTGTGCCTCCAGAGTCCGTACAGCTTCCAACAAGTGACCACGTCTGAGCACCTTGCATGTCCTGTCTGAGTTGCATTTCATTTTCTCAGGAACTCGGTAGAGTGGGCAGTGCTATACCCCTCTTGTGGGTGAGAAAACTGAGGTTAACAGAGGCTACATTTTTAAAACTATTTTTATTGATTTTTTACAGAGAGGAAGGAAGAGGGATAGAAAGTCAGAAACATTGATGAGAGAGAAACATTGATCAGCTGCCTCTTGCACACCCCCTGCTGGGAATGTGCCCACAACCAAGGTACATGCCCTTGACTGGAATCGAACCCGGAACCTTTCTGTCTGCAGGCCGATGCTCTATCCACTGAGCCAAACTGGTTTCAGCTAGAGGCTAAATTTTAAATGTGCAAAGAATAGGTTACCAGGACACTAATAAATGGGCTTTAAATGCTGCATATCAGGTGGAGAGGAGGGAGAGGAAATAAATGAGGAAAACGTGTGAAGGCTTGGTTCGCATCACACGCAGGAGAGAAAATTGAGTGCTGATGTTGCAAGTACACACTAGTCTGAGTCTTTATCTATAAAATGGGCGTAATTGTATTTTTTCTGTTCACCTTGTACAGTACTAGGAAGAACAAATAAAAATGTCTGAGGGCAGGCCCTCTGCTAACCTAGACTTTCTGTCTAAGAGGAAACCTTGTGTGTAAAAAGGAGGAGCGTGGGTACAGGGCAGCAGCACAGCCCACACTCCGCTCCAGCACCCCACCGCTGGTGACTGCAGGTAGCCCCGAGCCTTAGCTTTCTTATCTCTAAAATGGAGCTGGTTAACCTAAAAACAAAAGGCCTCTTAAAGCAAGAGGCAGCAAACGTTTATCTGAGATCCAAGAATAGCTGTTTGGGGAGCACTGATTCAGGCAGAAGCCCAAACCATGTTTCCATTCGGAGACAAAGCCAATAGTGCTTATGAGGAGGGGAAGGGCCCTGGCTGGGTTGGCTCAGTGGATAGAGCATCAGCCTGTGGACTCAAGGGTCCCAGGTTCGATTCTGGTCAAAGGCATGTACCTTGGTTGTGGGCACATAATCAGTAGGGAGTGTGCAGGAGGTAGCTGATCGATGTTTCTAACTCTCTATCCCTCTCCCTTCCTCTTAAAAAAAAAAAATCAATAAAATATATTTTTTTAAAACGAGAGAGAAGGGGAAGGGGAACAACTACATCAACAGGAGGAAGGCAGTTCCATGATGCAGATAACATACGCAGTGATGCTAATTCTAAGCAAAGTTTTGAATTTTCAGCCTGGTAGTCATCAGTTCAACAGCCATAATATCTACTCTCTTGTTATCTTTGAAAACCGTTTTTGGGGGCATAATGCTGCTTTAGGCCAAGTCCAAAGGTGATTTTTGCCTGTTTTAACGTCCAGAGGTTTTGAGGTATAAGGTGTGCAAGGCCGTTCCTCTGGAATGGCAACTCTGGCTCCATTTACTTATTTAACTAATTTTATACTCTAATAAGGGATTAAGGGGAGTATTAAATAACATGAGATAAAAGGAACTCAAAAGGGTTGAAAATAGAATTGGAGAAAGATGTACTGGGCAACTTTGAAACAAAGAAAGGAATTTTCATATTAGATAAAATAGAGTATAACTCAAATATATCATAAAGACAAAGAAAGATCTTATCTTCTATAATAATGAAAGTGCAATATGCTAATTAGACCAGACAGCCGCATGACCTTCCTGACATCCAGATGAAGCTGCAGGGGCAGAGGCAGTTGTTAGAGGTGATCAGGCAGGCAGAGGCAGTGTGGTTAGGGGCGATTAGGCAGGCAGGCAAGTAGTTAGAGGCACTGAAGCAGACGAATGGTTAGAAGCCAGCAGTCCTGGATTATGAGAGGAACATTTCCCGAGGGGTTCCAGATTGCGAGAGGGTGCAAGCAGGACTGAGAGACCACCCCCGCCCCCCCTGCACAAATTTCATGCACCAGGCCTCTAGTAGTTTCATAAGAGTAGCCATAACTAAGAAGATATAATCATGGCCATATATATTGTATAATATAAACTTTTTTTTTGGTATAATATAAACTTGAAATATAAACCAACAACTGACAAACTGCATGGAAAAGATAAATCAATAGTTGGGCTTGAAAGTTTTCATACATTCTGCTCTGAAAATGAAAAATCAAGTAGACAAAGAGGAAATAAGAATAAAGAATATTAAAAGGACATGATTACTAACTTGATCACACATGGAACAGTCATAGGAATTAATCGCACACTAAACCACAGGGTGTTATCAACATATTCCGATGAATTGTCACCCTACAGACTGTCCAGGCCACAAAGACATGAAATTGGAAAACAATAATGAATGGATTGCTGTAAAATCTCTTATGTAGATTTCTAAAAACATTACTATTTAAAAAAATCATTTAAGAGGAAGTAATAATGGAAATTATAAAAGGAAAAACAATGAAACCACTGTCAAAAATTTTAGGGGAATTATAACAAATTATTCAACTCTAAGATTCATAGAGTTTTATCTAAGAACATAGAAAAGCAACGGTTTTATTTTTCAAATTACAGTTTACATTCACTATTAATTTGTATTAGTTTCCAGTGTACAGCACAGTGGTCAGATAGTCACTCCGCAAAGTGAGATTTAGATAAAATAAATAAGAAGGAAGGAAATAAAAAAAGACAAGGATGAAAATAGAAAATTTAAAGGAAAAGGGGACAGAAAATTAACAACAAAAGTTAGTTTTCTGAGAAGATGAATACAATAGGCAAAATATTTGTCAAAGTTTGATGAAAAATAAAAAATAAAAATAGTATGGAATGAAAAAGGAATAAATACAGACATAATGATACAGATTTCAAATAATAAAATATTATAAACAACTACATATCAATACATTTGAAAACATAGATGAAACAGACTTCTAGAAAAAATGTAAAAGCCACAATTACCACGATGAAGAGATAAGGAGACCTTGAGCACGTTGCTAACCACTAAAGAGGAAAAGGTGACTCACCACCCTTCAGGCTAGCATGGTTTTCGAGGTAAGATAACCTAAAATTCATGCATCAGATAGTTTCTTAGTTACAAGTAGTTCCAGAAAAGAGAAAGATGAGGAAGAAGCTATCTCACTCATTTTCCGATTTGTTGTAAAATCTTTATACCAAAACCAGGTATGAACTGAACAAGAACGAAGCTTGTAGGTATCATTTCAAATCCTGAGTGTATGAACGCTCGGTGAACTATCAACTGACTAAATATATCACAAAAAGGGAGGTTAACCCAGGAACTGGAGACGGTTCTGCTTCAGAAAGAAATGTCAGTTAAGTTGACCACGTTAGTGAACGAAAGGGGAAAAAAGTATCTCAGTGGATGTGAGAAAAGATTGGATGGGGCTCACTACCCTTAAACAATGAAGCCCCGGGAGGTTAGGACTGAAGAGAACATCCTCCTCCTGAGAGGCTGTCCTCTAAAAACGTTCAGCAAAAACCGTGTTTAACACATTGCGGACGGATCACGAGAATTCTTTTTTTTTTCCTGTTCTAAGTCTTGTGAACAATCATGAGAATTCTTTAAAAAGATATTAGCTTGTAAGGACTTGTAATAAATAACTTCAAAATGCACTGGGTGTTTAATTTTAAAGCGTGCCTTTAACATGTATGTAAAACGTTTTTTGTACTCATTCAGTGGAAACTTATCTGACCGCTGGGTGAAGCTAGCACTAAAACTACTGGCCCGTAATGTGTTAGAAACTTCCCTGTGAGGTCGGACAAGACAGAGGCGCTCGCTACCACCCTGCTCGTCACACAAGAGAAACAAATGATAACGGTAAGGGCAGGGGGCAAAGGACAGCAGTAGTTATTATTTTATTTAGATTATAAATGAATGTAAATAACCTCAGAGAATCAGTCAGTGTTTAGAACTAGGAACAGAGCCGAAACCGGTTTGGCTCAGTGGATGGAGCGTCGGCCTGCGGACTGAAGGGATCCAGGTTGGATTCCGGTCAAGGGCATGTACCTTGGCTGCGGGCACATTCCCGGTGCGGGGTGTGCAGGAGGCGGCTGATCGATGTTTCTAACTATCTTTCTCCCTTCCTCTCTGTAAAAAATCAACATATATATATATATAAAACTAGTTACAGATTTCAACGAAGTAGCCCAGAAAATGAAATTTCTAGTAACCGTAAAACCGTCAAAGCCAGCTAACAAAATATGCCCAGGGCTTGAATAGAACGCAGTTTGTGATCCGATGTGAATACAGCCATGTGCATTAATAAAGGGAAATATTCTGCTCATGGATGCAGACTTAATATTGTAAAGATGTCAGTTCTCTTACAAATCTATACACTAAGAAATAGAGCAATCAAAATTCCAGGAGGATATATATATTTTTTGAGACTGATAAGTTAATGCTAAAGTTCATATGAAAGTGTAAATACCTACAATTTTCTGAATCAGCCTAAAAAAGAAAAGCAAAAAAAAGGGGATTTCCCTTTACCCCAGGTGATATTGCAAAGCCAGAGAGATTAAAACAGAATGGTGATGCACAGGAACAGACCCTGCTAAGTTCAGCACCAAGTTCAGCACATGAAAATGCACACGACTTAGGAGGGAAGTAGCCTCACAAGTTAGGAGGAAAGTGGATTTTTTAATTTAATTTAATTTTTTTTAGTATGTGATGCTAGAAAACTGCCTTAGAGTGGAGAGAGAAATTAAATGATAAACCTGTCTCACCCACTATTTAAAAATCCCAGACAGATTGTAGACCTAAGTGCATCAGCTAAAACATAAAGCCCATAGATAAAACAGAGTAACTGAGAACTTGAAGTCGGGAAAGATCCCCAGAAGACCAGTGATAATGGAAAAAGGGAGTAATTTGTCTACGCGGGGCTGAGTGCTGGGCACTGGGAGCTGCTCCATAAATGTCAGTCTCCTCATGTCACTCCCTGGCGCAGACCTGGTCGGGGGCCCCAAGAAGGCGGTCTGGTGCTGGTGGCTCCCGGGGAGGTGGCAGGTGCCGAGGGGAGAGGCCGAGGAGGCCTTCAGAGCGCCTGAGGCAGAACCTGACGGCTCTTCTCTTCTTGGTCTGAATGGCTGCTCTGGGGGTGCAGGATCGCTGTCTGGAGGAATGTCTTAGTGAGAAGCCTCCATTGCAGGCATGGGTGGCCCAGACACCGGCCAGGCCATCAGCTCGGGCCCTGGGCCTCCCCGGGCCGTCCTCCCCGTCAGCGTGAGTGTGGGTCACGCTAAAGCAAGAGATGGGCTGGCCAGGGGCACCTCCCCGCCACCCCTGCTGAACCCCGAGTCATGCCAGGAGCTCGTTAAAAATAAAGCGAAGCCCCGCCCTGCCGCCTGATTCAGCAGTGTGGGCAGCAGCGGTCTGTCTGACTCGTTCCCGGTGCGGCCAGCCGGGGTCACCTCCAGGGGCCAGGAGGTGAGAGCTGCTCAGCTCCCCGGGGGCAGACCGCCTGGGGGGAAGGGGTGTACATATGTTGGTCTGGGGCAGGATGGGAGGAGGTAAGGGGTCCAGCCTGGAGGTGCCGATGAGAGCCCAGCTGTAACCAAACTCTCCTCTCCTGGCCCCCTCCACCCGCCCCCTCGGTGCTGACCCCGCACTGGAATGGTCTGTGAATCGCCTGCTTCCTTCATTAGACTGGGAGCTCCTTGAAGGCAAGCACATTGCATTCATTCATTCATTCATTCATTCATTCCACAAATATGTATTAAGACATTCTCATGTCAGGGGCAGGCCCTAATGGGGCTGGAGGCTGAGTCAGCCCACTAGCACTTCCAGTCCAGTGAGGAGGCAGGCAGGCCGGGAGACCGAGCTAAATGCTGGGGGGGCGGGGAGCAGCAGTCACGCCATGGGGACGCTTATCCGCCTTGAGAGGTCTGGAAGGGCCGCCGGAGGAGGTGGGGTCTGATGGTGATGAGCCGGGTAATTAAAGGAGAACAGGGAAGTGTGCTTCAGACCTGGGAATGGGATGTGCAGGCCTGGGCTGGGGACAGGAAAGGTCAAGATGACGACCTCAGACAGGAGGGGCGTTCTGGGGGATGAGGCCCCTCGCAGAGCCCACGCAGGCGTTTTTGCTTTAGTGCCGGGCCCGTGGTAGAGACACTCCAGGTGCCCGGTGGGGACCTGCCCCGGGGCAGCTGCTTTTCTCCAGCTCCTGCCGCTCCCTTCCCAGTCGGTCCCCTGTTCCTGGGGCCTGGGCCAGCTCTCCTGGGGACCAGGAAGTATTCCTTTAACACTTGAGCCTCGAAGGACTGGGGTCCTCTGACCTGGCGAGTTAAAAACTGTCCGGGAGAATTCCGGTGCTCCGCCTCCGGGGGAAAGGCTCTCCCTGGTGAGTGGTCTCCCCGGGTCTGGGTCTGGGCCCTGAGGGCATCCTGGGGCGTGGGGGGGGGGCGCTGGGTGTGAGGGCTGCATGGACACCTGCTCAGGCCCTGGACAGCGAGCCTCGAGCTCTGATGGGAAGGGCGGGCCCTTTCTCCACCTTGCGAGGTCCCGGGCCCTGGTGGATCTACCTGGGCTGGCCTCCAGCTCTGGGGACTTGGGCCATGGCCATGGCAGTGGCCAGTCATCCGTCCATGTTTTGTGCCAGCTGCCCCGCACACTCTGCCCTCCCTCCATCCCAGAAATCCTGGCGGAGGGGCAGAGAAGCTCAGCAGATACTGAGACTCCTTGGGAGGGTATTGTGCTCCCTCCTTCACATCACGTCAGGTAAAGGTTAGCCAACAGGATTCACTTCATCCTGGGGACCTCCCTCTCCCCGGTGTGTGGGACCCAGCAGCAGGCACTGGCTGGGGCTTTGACCAGGAGAGAGCTCTGCTGTGGGGACCCCCCTGCCCCACACCCCACTGAGGGGCCTCCTTCCTGGGAAGGGGCGGGGCTCAGGTGGGGCTCCTGGAAGCTGAGGATGGTCCCCCTCAGCAGCCCCATCCCCCACTTTGCCAATGTGATCAACAGCAGGATGCCCTTTCTGGCTTTTCAAATTGGTACTAGTTACTTTTAGAGTTGGCACAATCACAATATGAGGTTAAGTGTGACCTCCATTTCTGTGAAAACTGTGTGTATTTGCTTCTGGAAAAGACTGGAAGGAAATGTATCAACCCACCCACGACCGGCAGTTACCACTGGTGGCATTCGCTGATAAACTATTTTCCCTTTTGCTTAACTACATTTTCTAATTTTTCTACCCAGTATTAAAAGGAACGGGGACGGGATTTGCGGGGAGCAAACTCGGTGTTATCTAGGGGGAGGCTTCCCCCAGGAGGGTGGGCCTTGTTTGCACAGGAGAATGAGCGGGCTCCAGCCTGTGGGTCAGGGGTTGAGGGGAGGGAGGAGTCTCCCCACAGCCACACAGGGGGGCACCCAGGGGCCCGGTCAGGGGCACAGCTGTGCGTGGGCGCTGCCTGGCTCCTGCAGCCTGTCCCGCCGGCCGGCTGCTGCTTGAGGGCAGGGCCGGCCGAGTCGCTGGCCGGGCGCCAGTGGGGGGGACCTGCCCCAGCGCGGCCTGGCTGGCCCAGGCAGCGTGTCTGGTTCCCGGAGCTGCAGCTCCCGTCTAACTTCCCTCGGGCCTTCTTTTTTCCAGATCCACTTCCCGGACGTGGAGCGGGTCGAGTGGGCCAACAAGGTGAGGCCAGGCTCTCCCACCGCCCTCTGCTCAGTCACCTGCAGAAATGGGGGCTGGGGGGGGGCAGCATGTGGGCCAAGTCCCTGGAATGGTGGCCTTCCCCTGTCTCTCCCCTTAGCCCTCCCCTCCCTCCCCGTTCTTCTTATCACCAATGGCTCTCAAAAGAAATGTCAGTCATTGTACTGTTGATATTTGGCTCTGTTGACTAATGAGCTTGCCGACCCGCTGACTTAGGTTAAATATAAACAAGGGTTCCTGATTGTGTTTGTGTGTTTTTTGTTAATCCTCACCTGAGGGTATTTCCCCGTTGGTTTTTAGGGAAAGAAAAGGGAAACATTGATGTGAGAAAAACACACTGATTGGCTGCCTCCTGCACGCCCCGACCAGCCTGGGGAGGAGCCTGCAGCCAAGGCACACGCCCTTGACTGGAGTCGAACCAGAGACCTTTGGGTCACAGGTTGAAGCTCTGTCCACTGAGCCAAACCGCAGAGGCCCGACTATGTTCGATCCAAGGTTGCTATTCTCGTATTACCCCCATGTCTGCCGAGTGGATCGAAACTGTTCTCCGCCCGGCCGGGGTGGCTCGGTGGTTGAGCGTTGACCTATGAACCCGGAGGCCACTGCTCGATCCCGGGTCAGGGCACGGGCCTGGGGTGCAGGCGCGATCCCCAGTGTGGGGCACGCAAGAGGCAGCCAATCAAAGATTCTCTCTCACCACTGATGTTTCTTTCTCCCCCTCTCTCTTCCTCTCTGAAATCAATGAAAATATATTAAAACAAACAAACACCTGTTCTCGGCCTCTGGGTAAATTTGGAGGAAGCAGTTTGCTGCTTTAGGAGGAGGGGACAGATTTCTGTGCATCAATGCGGGCCCAGGGCCTCTGGGACAAACTGTGTCCTGTGCACCCCCCTCCCCCATTGTGTTTCTGTGTGTTTGAGTCACAGGCCCTGCATACACGGTATCTTCCTGCGTCAGCCCACACAGGCCAGAGGATAAGGCTCCCGGTGGGAAACAGTTATGTAAGGGAACCACACACTAGGGCACCGAGCACGTCCCAAAGAGCTTAGTGCTCAAGAGGCTCTTGGCGAATGACAAAGCAGCGAAACTCGAGAGAGGCCCCTCTCTCGGGGGACAAGCCTCCCACCTCCAGGCTGGGGAGGCGCACCTGTAAACTGAGGCCCGAGCCTGAGAGAAGGAAGAGGAAGACGCCTTTGTCGGCAGAGCCTACGGCTGCCTGGCCCTCCCTCCGCTGCTCCTCTCTGATCAGCATCTCCAGCACCAGGCCCGTCTCTGCTGCCTTCCCCTCCCCGCCCTGCACGGGGTGCCCAGGCCCGCCAGGGGTCCCTGCATAGAAATCGGCCGAAGAAGCAGCCTGTTCTGATTGCCAGAAAAAGCCTAAATCCACAGGAAACAATTGGTTTCTCTTCTGTGTTCCCCTCCCCCCCCCCTTAAACTTCTAGCCAGCTGCCCCTTACTTATCCCAAAGTGAAGACTCAGATAATTTATGTTTTAGCACAGGACGAAAGGGCTTCATATCATTCGGTGTCGTGAACAACTGTCTGTCTGCAAACAGCGCCAGATCTGGGGGGCCTGCTGCCTGCACAGGAGCGAGAACCACTGCTGTCGTCCCCGCTGTGCGGGGCAGGCAGCGGCTGGGTGGGCAGGTGGGCAGGCGGGCAGAGTGAGGATCCAGGGCCCTGACAGGCATATATTTAAAATAGAAAGTTTCGTTAAATTTTGGAAGTGCGGTTTCAGGTTAGATTGTTAGTGCGGGCTGGGATCAGGCCAGAGACAGCCATGCTCCAAGGTCTACAAGCGTCACTTCAGGCAGCCGTGGGTCTGGGGTGGGGGACACACACCTGACCACCGAGGGCCTCTCCCCGTCCCCACAGATCATCGCCCAGATCTGGCCCTACCTGAGCTTAATTATGGAAAACAAGTTCCGGGAGAAACTGGAGCCCAAGATCCGGGAGAAGAGCGTCCACCTGAGGACCTTCACCTTCACCAAGCTCGACTTCGGACGGAAGGTCAGTGTCGCTCAGGAAGGCCGGCCCGGGCGGCCTCTGTCCCCGCCCCCGGTCACGGCCGGCTGAGGGGATCCCGCTGGGCTTCCCGGGCCCGGCCCCCACCTGCACCGCCCCGCCCCTGGGCCTCCGTCTAGACCCCTGGCTCCGGGTCCCACACCATCGGTGCAGACCTGAGGAAGCCCCGCTCAGAACAGAGCTGGGGTGGGAAACGTTCCGCGTTTCTTAAGCCAAAGTTTGAAAGGATGTCCTGCAGGCTGGAAGCCAGCCGGATACAAGATGTCCGAGTCACACTTGCTGCCCCCCCTCCCCCCGCACCAGCTGGGGAGACACACCCCCTCGGGGGGATGTCGCGCCTCAGAGCAGTGCGTGATGTACCAATCCATTGATTCCGGCGGTCAGTGTCCAGAGCCCAGACTCGGGGTGCAAGAAGTTCCTGTTGAACTTGACTAACTCCACATCCCTATTCTAGACTGGGCTTCTGATGCCACCTCCTGCCCCACCCCTCTTGCCCCAAAGGGCCCCCTGGGTGTGAGTCTTACTTTGGTCATCTGAAAGTGCACCCCCAGGCAGAGGACTGTGGCATGTCATCATCACCCAGTAAGGAGGCTGGGCCTCTATCTGCTCCGGAATGAGCAGGTGTCTGAGTGAGGCCAGTCTGCTGAGAGCTGCCTGCCAGCCCCAGGGCAAGGACCCCACTCTGATACCACCCCTCCCTTCAGTGGGGGCTGGATCAGGCTTGCCTGAGCCCTGGAAATTCTGGCTCAAGCCACTCAGACTGCCAGGCCTGGCTCATCCCAGAACCTGCGGTTCATTTTTCATTCCGTGTTTACTCACGTATGACGTTGAGCATGGCTGTGCGCGAGGCCCCGCCGTAGACCGGGGTGGGTGTGGCTGCGTCCCTGCCTTCAGGAAGGTCCCTGTCCTGTTGTGGAGGCGGCTGCATACACAGGTGGATGGCATGTAGCAGTGTGCGCACAGTGGTGGAGTGCATGCATTCAGGAGTGGGGGCCAGTCAGGGAAGGCTTTCTGAAGGGTGGTAGCTGACTTGGCATTTGAAGAATTGAGCAGGCAGAGAGCCAGGCAGCCTGCAGACTGCTGTGTTCAGAGCAGAGCCTGCTCAGCCAGGCAGAGTCTGGTGGTGCCTGTGGGATGTGGCACTGCTGGAGAGCGCCCCCTGCTGGCAGCAGGTGCAGGCCTAGAGGTGGCTGATCCTAAAGATGCTTTAAAAAAAAAAAATATATATATATATATATATATATATTATTGATTTTTTTTACAGAGAGGAAGGGAGAGGGATAGAGTTAGAAACATCGATGAGAGAGAAACATCAGCTGCCTCTTGCACGCCCCCTACTGGGGATGTGGTTGCAACCAAGGTACATGCCCTTGACCAGAATCGAACCTGGGACCCTTCAGTCCGCAGGCCGACGCTCTATCCACTGACCAAACCGGTCAGGCCTGAGGATGCCTTTTATCACCTCGGGAGCCTGGCCAGGGACCAGGAGGCCGACTAGATGCCCCAGCCCTGCGGGAAAAATACCTGGCTCCTGGTTTTCAAAGCCCTTCCCTTCCCATCTCCTCCCGACCTGGCTTCTCCCCCAACTCCTCTCCATTTGGGGGCTCACAGAGGACTCATCAGTGACTCTCCTGGGCTCGGCCAGGACCAGTGCACTCACCACAGCCCTATGGTCAGGCCCTTGAGTGTTTGCAGCTCCTGCATTCCCGTGTCCATGCCCAGCTCCACTCTGTGCTGTGTCTGAGCTGTTTCCTCATCTGTAAGGAAAGGACCCGCTGGTGGTGAGGCGTGACTGGGCCTGGCCTCTGCACGCTCTGCGTGGCTGCGGGAGGGCAGTGCTTAGACACCTGGGGAGGACGCCAGGGGGCTGGAGCCAGCCTTGAGCCCCCGCTGCTGTGAGCCCTGGGCTAGGACGGCCCTGCCTCAGAGCAGATGCTCACACAATGGCTCTCCTTCCTCTCTGTGGGTGTGTGGGGGGGGTGCGGTCTTAGGAGCCAGCCTTCCCAGGACTCGCTCCGCAGATGGGGTCCTGGGGCTGCTGAGCGGTCACAGGTGCCGCACACCAACCGCCTGGGCAGCAGGCTCCGGGCGTGGGAAGTCGGTTATGTCACCCCCCGCCCCCAGGCTTCGCCGGTTGTTCTGATCTTTAACCCCAAAGCCCTGGAGGCCAGGGTAGAGCCAGGGGCTGAGAGCCTAAAGCTTCCATAATTCTGGACACGCCCTTAAAGAAAAAGAATATAAAATGAGGACAAAATGAATATTAAATAAATATGAGAAAGAGGATAAACCATAGCCCCTTACACATTTGACATTTCACGCATATCCCAAACGGGGAAAACTGCATAATCGTTTTCATTAACTGCTCAGCTTTTCCTCCCGCAGTTTTGGCTCTGAACTCTTTGATAACCTTTTCATGGGACTGTGCATATGTAAACATCACTTTCCAGGAGGAGAAGAGAGAGAGGATGAAGTGTTTCCTCTAGTCTGATCACATTTTAATATTTTGTTGTGAAGCTTTCCACAAACAAAAATTTGAGAGCACCATCTGGATTACACACGGCCTTTTGCTGTGGTGCCTTAGCACCTGCCCATGCCTCTGTCCCTCTTGTCACCTCTCCTAACGCGCGTTTCAAACCGAATTCCAGACGTCAGTGCGTCTCACCCCTGTCCACCTCAGTATGTGCGTCACTCAAACTCAACCGATAGGCAGGCCTTCCTCCAGTGCCCCTGGCGGGAGGAGGAGAGTGGGCAGAGCGGGGAGAGAGGCCACCTAGGAGCTCAGTCCTCAGCCCAGCCCCGGGGACTGCGGCCCTGGGGTGGGGCTCTTACGTTCCTGGAGTCAGATCACTTAGCCGGGACCCTGCCGCTTCCTCTGCCCTAGGGGCCAACTCCTACTCATCTGCCCGAACTGCTTAAATGCCACGTCCAGGAAGCCTTCCCTAACCTCTGCCCGCCCCAAGCTGGGCTGGGAGGTGCTCCTGACGTCCCCAGATGCCCACGTGACAGCACAGACTGCACCTCACCTCCCTCCCCACATCCCTACCTCCACCTCCACCTCCACCTCCGCCTCCACCTCCACCTCCACCACCCGAGGACAGGACTGGCCACTTTGCTTTTCACCTCCTCCCAGGCCGGCGCTGGTGCAGTGGGGGTGCTCAGTAAATATCTGCGGAGAGAGAGAAACAAGGGTGCATTCTAGGGGGGGAAGTACCAGGGTGACCGAGGCAGATGGGACCATGGGGTGGGTTTCAGTGTTGGTGCCTGTGGAGTGAGAGGGCATGTTGGTTACTGTGGACAACACCCGGTGCTGGGAGGGGCAGCAGCCATCCTCGCCGCAAGGCCTCTGCTGACCCCGCCCTGGCCTCTCTTCCAGTGCCCGAGGGTCAACGGGGTCAAGGCGCACACCAGCAAGCACAACCGCAGACAGGTGGTCCTGGACCTGCAGATCTGGTGAGCGCTCTTGCCTGGGGCAGGTGTGGGTCCAGGGGCACGTTCTGTGGGAGAAGCCAGTTTAAAGATGGGGTGGCATACGGACACTCTAATTTGCCCCTCAGAGCAGATACACCCCCCAATTGCCCTGGGCTGGAGCTCGGGATGGGGAAGCGTTTCCGCAGAAGAGATGGCCTAAGAGAACCACCTCCGTCTGACCCCTCAGCCCAGGCCTGGCTTCTCCATCAGACCAGGCACCGGGCGTGTTCTGGGTTCCAAGGCCTGAGATTTCCCAGAGGCTGGGGCCAGGTCTGACCTCGAGGGTCAGAGCAGCTGCCTCAGAGAGGATGGAGCAAGAGGGAGCACGGGTGACAAGATGCTGGGATGTGGGTGAGTCCCCGGGAGCTCCCGCCCTGGCTGAGACGCCAGCAGGAGAATTGGCGTTTTCTGGCTCCTCAGAAAATGAAAGGATACAAGGACACACGAGCGACTAGCTGAGTGGGCTGGGCAAGGGCACCGTTTCTGAATGAGGTTTGCAATAGGCCTTGAGTTGGTGAGAAGGGAGTCGGAACCCAGGACATCTTCCTGGAGGTGGTGAGATCGGAGTTGTGTTTAAAGGAACCAGGACCAGCTCTTGAGGTTCCAGAATGTTGTTCCTTTCAGTGCCTCCTATTCCCTGTCCTTATCCCCAAGGCTGGCACCGAGGGCACATTGGGAAGACAGGAGTCGGCTTTGGGAATGCCATCCCCTGTTGGGGGCTGTTCTCAAGTGTGTTGAGATGGTTGGGGGTGGGGAGGGAAGAGGCAGCTGAGTCCTGCTGGTGGCCCCCGCCAAGTGGTGGGCACAGGGAGCTCAGAACGAGTGCCTCTGAGGCTGAAAGTCCGGAGCCCTGTGAAAGGACTGGAGACTGGCCCCAAGCCCTGCTGCAGAGCCGTGTGTGATGGCGAGGGCCTGCCATGGTCCTCGGACTTCCCACCCAGCCGCCTGGTCAGCTCCCGGAGTCCCCAGGCTTTACCCGGACCTTCCAGGGGGTACTAGCTCCCCTGCCTGTGCCCTGCAGATATTTGATGGCCACCACTTCGCTCCCCTTAGTCTCCAGTCCTTTCTCAGAGTCTCCGGACTTTCAGCCTCGGAGGCACTCGTTCTGAGCTTCCTGTGCCCATCACTTGGCAGGAGCCACAGGCAGGACTCGGCTCCTGAGAACATTGCCTTTCCCTCCCCCACCCCCTGCAACCGCCTGGTGAGGGCCGGATGCAGGCAGTGTGGCTGCTCTGTCCGTGGGGAAGAGACCGGGGGTGGAGGGTAGGCAGGCGCACAGCCGTGGCAGAGGGTGGGCCCTGTGTTCCCCAAGAGCCCCCCCTTCACATCCATGAGTGTCGGGGGACAAGGTGATACGGGTCACGGTCATCACGGGCAGAGGTGGGGATGTGCACGGGGCGCCTGCGTGCAGGGCTCGGGGGCCGGCCCCGGGCCTGGGCCAGCGTCTGCAGAGTCGAGAAAACCGGAGGCTGTGAGGGGACCCTGTCTGGGTGAGGCGGGGCTCGGGCTGGGTGGCGCTGGGCAAGTGTCCCAGCCTCTCTGAGAGGCGGACCGGCCCCTCTTCCCCACCTTCTCCTCCCCCCCCCCCCCGCCCCCCCAGCTACATCGGGGACTGCGAGATCAGCGTGGAGCTGCAGAAGATACAGGCTGGTGTGAACGGGATCCAGGTGAGCGGGGCCCGATGGTACTGCCCCCACTCCTGTCCCGGGGGTGGGGTGGGGAGCAGGCTGCAGAAGGGGGTGGTGACACCCAACAGGCCGGTAGTGATGGAAGGATTCCAGGCCAAGGTCACACGGCCAGGAAGTGACTGCTGGGCCCCCCCTCAGTCCCGCGCCTGCCCCGAGGCTCAGGGAAGGCAGGGGTTCTGTGGATGGGGTGAAGCAGACCTTGGCTTGGAAACGGGCAGATCCAGGAGGAGGAGGAGGAGGAGGAGGAGGAGGAAGAGGGGCAGGAGGAGGGGAGGAACTGAGTGGGAACACACCTGGGCCCCGCTGGCTGGGCCGGCCTGGACTGGGCAAGGCTGCAGGCCCTCAGCTCAGCGCCCCCCGGAAGGCAGTGGGGGCAGCTCACGGCCCCTGGGGCGCTGGCCAAAGGCGGCAGGTTTCTGTCTCTGAGTGTGGTCCCTGCGGTGGCGCCACACAGTCCTGACGTGTGTGTGGCGTGGGCATCAGGGAGCCGGCCGGTGTGGGGAGGAGGGAGGCCCTCATGGAGCCCGCGGTGCCGTCCAGTTGCAGGGCACGCTGCGGGTCATCCTGGACCCCCTCCTGGTGGACAAGCCTTTCGTGGGAGCCGTGACCGTGTTCTTCCTTCAGAAGCCGGTGAGCCCCCGGGGGGTGAGGCAGGGCTGCCATCCCCGCGTGAGCTGCCGGCCGGGCCCGGGCGCTGGGCTCGACCCACGAATGGAGGTGCCTACGCCCACCTAGACCGGGGCCTCCACACGCCTGTCCCGTGAAGTCCACGGCAGCCTGAGGCACCCGACTCCGCTCTCCCCGAGACCAGAGCCCCCAGGGCCCCCGTGCCCTGGCCACGCTGCGTGACCCTGGCCGGAAAGCAGCAGGCCGCCAGCCTGGCCCAGCCCGAGCGGGCGCCCCTCGGCAGGCTGGGTTCTCCATGTGGTGGGGTTGGGGAGCTTGGCAGAGGGCTCTCAGTCCTGGGCTTCTGGCTCCTTCCAGACTAACAGCCCCTCTGCCTGCAGCACCTGCAGATCAACTGGACAGGCCTGACCAACCTGCTGGATGCGCCGGGAATCAAGTGAGTGCCTGCGGGAGCCGCCAGCAGAGCCAGGCGGGGGTCCTGGGGCTGTGCTCAGGGTCAGGTGCACAGCGTAGCCCTCCCTCCCGGCTCCCTGTGTGAGGAGTGGGGAGCTCTCCTCCCTCGGGGGGAAGTGGGGTGTGGGAGTGGGAGGCTGACCGCATTGTTTGGCCTCTGTGGGCAGGCACTGTGCTCAGAACACGCACACACATCACGTGTGTGCACACACATGTGGGAGAGCAGGGGGTGGCTCTGATCAGATGGGATGTCCTGGAGGAGGCGTGTGGGCTAATGAGGCTCCTGCCGCTGTCCGTTAGCAACTGCGACTTTAGACAAATGACTTCGCCTCTCTGGGCTCTTCCTCAGTCAAAGCGGAGCACAGGTTAGAAATGAAGGGAGCCCCGAAATTCAGGGGTCCTGGCAGAACACAAAACATACTCGGGAGCCAGGCAGCAGGCAAACATCTTTACTTCTTCGTAGAAGGGTGCACACATGTGGTCTGGAGGCACGCACACTCTGAGCGGGTGGTCTGCTCGGCTTTATAATCCCTGACGCACGTGATCCGTCCCTTGCTCTTGATTGGAGCGCAGGCGCACAGTCGTCTTTCGCGATTGGCTAATTCAAAGGGAAGGATTGGCCTTTGCTGTTTCAAGATGGCAGCCCCCAGGGAGCTGCAATCGACGCGCAACATGGCGGCTGCCAAGTCACGCCGTCCAAAATGGCAGCTGCCTAAACTGTTCTTTGACAGAAAAGATGACTTGTTTATTCTCACACAGAGAGTGTGGTTGTGCTGTGAGGGACCAGAGGGCTAAGGTAGCGGCCACTCCCCCATGGTGGTGGCCGGTGGGTGTGGACACACGAGTGTCCTGCCTTCATCCTTCTCACCAAGTGTGTGGCTGCCCACCATGGCCACAGGCACAGGATGGGAGCAGGAGGTGCTCAACGGGGCGCCAGTGAGGAGGAGCTGGTCTGGGAAACCCCTCCTTCCTGGGGCTGGCAGGGAGGGGCTGCACCCAGAGGCACAGGCCCCCAGCGGGGAAGGGCTCCAGCCTGTGTGGACTCAGCCCCAGCAGGGAGGGCCGGCTGCCAGCCCGGGCACGCACCGCTGGCTCGCCAGGCCTGGGCAGCTGCCCCCACCTGCGGGGAGGAATCCTCTCCTAGGGACTGTTCCTGCTCCCTCTCTGGGGGATGGAGTCCGCCAGCGGATGAAGAGAATGTGGGTGTGAAGTGAGGGACCAGTGGGCTAAGGTAGTGAGCACTCACCCGGCATTGACTGTGCACCGGGCACCGTTCTCAGCCCTTTACACATGTAAGTCATCCTCCTCAAACGCTAGGGACCAGGTGTAATGATCCTCGGTTTAGGGATGAGGAAACCGAGGTCCAGAGAGGTTAGCGGGCTCCCCAAGGTCACACAGCTCCTGCGATTCTAACACAGCTTCAGGCTGGCACTGGTAGCTCCCATGCTGAGGCTGCAGGCCGGACTCAGGCTGCACCCTCCCGGGCAGGCCCCACCCTGGCGCTCTGCTCCTGTGCCAGCTCCGGGGATGGGTGGAGGGGCGGGCGGCCGGGGGGAGGCAGTGCCACCTCTCACAGCTGGTCGTGCCCACTGTCCCAGTGAGATGTCAGACAGCCTGCTGGAGGACCTCATCGCCGCCCACCTGGTGCTGCCCAACCGCGTGACTGTGCCCGTGAAGAAGGGCTTGGATGTGACCAACCTGCGCTTCCCTCTGCCCTGTGTGAGTGCCCGCACCAGCCAGGGCCCGGGGCCCAGAGCTGGGGATAGGTGGCTGGAGGGGAATGCATTCTCACATGAGGTTGGGGGGAGGCATGGCACCACCAGTTTATAGGATGAAGACTGAATCTCAGGATTTACTTGTCCAAAGTCACCCGTCCAGGGACGGGCAAAGCCCAGCTGGCATTACTTGCTGGATCCTGGTACCCTGTGCAGCCTGGGTTGGGGACTGTGGGCAGTCAGTCCCCACCCTAGGAGACTCCAGGAGCTCCCATCCTCCTTCAGGGACATGAGTCCATCCTTGGGGTCTACTGGGAAGGAGAATGTTTGGTAGAGCTAGGCGGGGGGCTTTCTGGGGTGCTCAGCCCCACTGCTCTCCCCCCATAATCTGGGTCCAGTTGAGGAGGCCCCTGAGGACAGCCACGTGGCTTCCTACAGAAGGGGTCCTGGCTGCGGCCCCAAGCCCTCAGGGCTGAGAGTTGGGGCCTCAAGAAAAGGGGAAAGTGCCCACTTAACCATCAGCACCAGGTGTGGGCATCAGCCTGCTCAGGCCATGCAGGGTTGAGGGACCAGCTTGCAAGGGACACTCAGTCCATCCTGTCGGCCTTCCCATGTGGAGTTTGGGCTCCATCCCACTACAGTGAGGCAGTCTCAGGCTAACAATGCGATGTCATCACCTGCGTCACAACCACTAAAGCACTCCGCGGTGTCCCACGCCAGGTGTGCTGTCAAGCGGCCGCGACTTAGACTCACCGGGGACAGTTCCTCTGTGTGTTTGGGACACCAGCTGCCCGTGAATGTTTATACTGATTTGTTTCATTCCATTTCCTATTTTTAGGGTTTAATTTTTACCTTAACTTTATAATCATATAAAAACATTAGAGGCCCAGTGCACGAATTCATGCAAGAGTGGGTTCCAGTCAGCCCACCCTGATGGGAGTGTAGGGGACCAATTGGGGGCTGGGTCAGCTGGAGTGGGGGCCGATCAGCTCAGATCATGCTGGTTGGCTGCTACAGTGCACAGCATAGCCACTGGTCGTTGTGGTTGTTCTGCCGTTCTGGTCGCTGGGCTTTTATATATATAGGTGTGCATGCTTCCAAGTACAATATAAAGAACAAATTTATATTTTTTATTACTTTTTTATCTTTTTTAAAAAATATATTTTAGTGATTTTTTTATAGAGCGGAAGGGAGAGGGATAGAGAATTAGAAACATCAATGAGAGAGAAACATTGATCAGCGTCTCCTGCACAACTTCTACTGGGGATGTGCCTGCAACCAAGATACATCCCCTTGACTGGAACTGAACCTGGGACCCTTCAGTCCCTAGGCAGACACTCTATCCACTGAGCCAAACTGGCCAGGGCAAGAACAAGTTATATTTTAAGGAGTCTGGCTTCTAGCCCTTGTCCCTCCACCTACTCTGCAACTTCTCCATGGGAGTAGTGGTTTCTCCCCTGCCCTCCCCTCACACACACACTATTTTTCACTGTTTTCTATGATGGCAGGTATGCCTGTGTTGATGCATGCATATCTCTCCTCAGAACCCTCCTTTTCCTTGGCGGGTGGCCGCATAGCACTTCCCCCGCCTTGCCGTGTCAGGCCGTGTCCGGGGGATCACTCCCTGACTGTATGGACGAAGCCCTCATTCTGAGGGCCACCTGGTTGCTCCACGGGTGGGTGTGCTGCACGAATTTTACCGGTTCCCACTGACACACAGTGTGTCTTGCGTTTTTGTGGGACAAACAGGCTGCCAGGACATTTTTACAGTATGGCTTTAGGGCTAGAAAATGGGATGGCTGGGTCCAAGGGAAAACACATACGTACTTACTAATATTTAAAAAGAAATAGTTCCAGACAGGAAGGCTCCTCTTCCCAGTCCTTGGCTCTGGTCTGCCTTAAGACAGCCTCAGGAGTGGAGTTAGGTGAGACAGTGCTGGGCTTTTAGGAGGGCAGGCACCCCCTGCCAGCAGCGCCCACAGGCTGTATACACCTGGGCACTGGGAAGAAATTACACTGGAGGGCAGTCTGCATGCTGGTTACAGACAGGAAACCTAGGAGGCTTGGTTTGCTGTGGTTGTTGGCATAGGCAGAAATGGCTGCTGTGGAATAAGCCATTTCCAGGGCAGGTTGGGAAGGCCAGAGTGTGGGCGGGGCACTGAGATGCAGTGGACAGAGCTCTGGGCCCTGCCATCACGTGCTGCATGGCCTTGGCCAGGAGGCTGTGTGTCTGGCTGCTGTCTCCCCATCCAGCCCGAGGAGAGGTTGAGGGGGGCTGGGTGGTGTCTGATGGCTTTGGCCTGGTATTGCGGGCCTTGTGGGCTGGCCCAGCCCAGGAGGCAGCGGTGAGCCCCGTGCTGGGCATTTTCCAGGGGGTGATCAGAGTCCACTTGCTGGAGGCGGAGAAGCTGGCCCAGATGGACCACTTCCTGGGCATCCGAGGCAAGTCAGACCCCTACGCCAAGGTGAGCATTGGCCTGCAGCACTTCCGCAGCAAGACTGTCTACAAGAACCTGAGCCCCACCTGGAACGAGGTGTTTGAGGTGAGGGTCTCCTCCCCCACACTGGCCACTCTGATACCCTCCGGGCTCCACGCTGGGGACAGTCGGGAGGCCTTGCCCTCATGGGCCTCACGCCTGTGGGGCGACACTGGCCAAGGGAGTGGGTTTGGGGACGGGCAGGATGGTTGGCGTTATTCCCTCTTCCCAAACCCACCCGTTTCCAGAGGTGGGCTGCTGAGGCCCCAGAGGGACAGCTTTTAGATGAGCTTCCATGTCCTGCGTGCTCCCCCCCGCGCTCCCCCCCCCCCCCACCATCAGCTTCGTTGGAGGCTTTCAAATCAAAGTAAGAGAAAACCTCAAGGCAGGTCTGCCCAATCCTCTCAGCCACAGCCAGACCCCAGGGGCTGAAGTTCTCCCTGAAGCTTAACCACAACCCCTGCTCCGTGAAGGAGAGGCCTGTGGAGTGCCCTGGAAGCTGCAAAGCCTGCCAAGCACACGCTGCGGCTGCTGTGCCCTGGGCACCACCCCGCATGGGCTTGTACTCGCCTCTCACCCCCCCACCTGCAGGGGGGCTCTCACAGGAGGGTTCCCCGGCACTGAGAAGTTTGCCCAGGCTCCAGCTGGCAGCTTGGTGCTAGAACCTGGCTCCCCAGGGGTCATGGGTGAGTCTGCTTCACCCACTGCAGAGGCCTGTGGTCACGTCATCTTTCCTTCCAGTTCTTAGTGTACGAAGTCCCTGGGCAGGACCTGGAGGTGGACCTGTATGACGAGGATCCCGACAGGGACGACTTCCTGGGCAGGTGAGGAGGGCTGGGCGGGTGAGGAGGGCTGGGCGGGTGAGGAGGACTGGGCAGGTGAGGAGGACTGGGCAGGTGAGGAGGACTGGGCGGGTGAGGAGGGCTGGGCGGGTGAGGGCTGGGCGGGTGAGGAGGACTGGGCGGGTGAGGAGGGCTGGGCAGGTGAGGAGGACTGGGCAGGTGAGGAGGACTGGGCGGGTGAGGAGGACTGGGCGGGTGAGGAGGGCTGGGCAGGTGAGGAGGACTGGGCGGGTGAGGAGGACTGGGCGGGTGAGGAGGGCTGGGCGGGTGAGGAGGACTGGGCGGGTGAGGAGGACTGGGCGGGTGAGGAGGACTGGGCAGGTGAGGAGGACTGGGCGGGTGAGGAGGGCTGGGCGGGTGAGGAGGACTGGGCGGGTGAGGAGGACTGGGCGGGTGAGGAGGGCTGGGCAGGTGAGGAGGACTGGGCAGGTGAGGAGGGCTGGGTGGGTGAGGGCTGGGCGGGTGAGGAGGGCTGGGCGGGTGTGGACTGGGCGGGTGAGGAGGGCCGGGCGGGTGAGGAGGACTGGGTGGGTGAGGAGGACTGGGCGGGTGAGGAGGACTGGGCAGGTGAGGAGGGCTGCGCTGGGTCTGGGGCGCTGGGCCTTCTATCTCGGGCCTTCCACACCTCCCTCCTCCATGTCTCCTGAGTGTTCCATCCTGGACTCCGGGCCCAAGGGATACAGAGAGGGCCCAAGGTTTATGTACCATAAGCCCTGTTTTCTGATCTCTTAATAATGTACCCAGAGTCCCCATTTGGGTTAGGGGACAGGGGCAAAGCTGACATGGATGGCAGGTCCCCAGTGTCAGGGAAAACTGCCACTCGTTTGGGGACGGAACACAGAAACCGGGGGGGTGTGAAGACTGACACGGCCAGGCTGGGGCTGCCTCTCACAGCTGCCCACGTCCAGGTCCTATAAACACATCAGCCGGGAGTTTTTATTGGAGAACTGAGGTGGCAAAGCAAGAGCCTGACACCAGAGTGTCCAGCCTCAGAGGACCCTTGGCTGAGTGTTTGAGTCAACTTGCTGTTGCCGAACGAGAGGACATGCTGCAGCTTTAAACACTGAGCAGGTTCTGTGTGCTGACCTGGCGGACGTCCGTTACGTAGTGGGCCGAGGGGCAGGTGGGAGTGACCGTGCAGTTCGAATCACCTTCCCAGGGGGACGTGTGTGTGTGTCGTGTGTGTACACGTGTGTGTACACGTGTGTGTACACATGTGTGTGTGTGTACACGTGTGTGTGTGTGTGTGTGTGTGTGTGTACGTGTTCACACACACAGTCTGCTCACACTGCTCGTCTCGGAGGGCTGGGATTGGGAGGCGAAAACTAATTTTACATGAAGCTCCACACTCCTCCTGGGTTGTTCAGCCTGTTTCCATGAGCGCAGAGTTTTAGAAAGTATGAACAAAACAAAGTGGGAGGGGCCCAACCTGACAGCCTAAGAAACAGCTCACAAGCAAATGTTGCTTATCTTTTTTCTCATCTTACTGATTTTTATAATATTGCAAATTTGAAGTGTGGCTTGTGGTTCATATTTTGTGTAACTGATTTCAAGTGTGTTTGGAGCGCCAACACACTTCTGACAGTTACATGCAATCAGTGTTCCCTCTGGCTTGAGTCAGGGTGGGTGGGAGGCATGCTGAGAATTCGGGTGTTACCTCTTTTCACACACATGCCAACATGATCCTGTGGAAGGCGTTGGGTCGGTTCTGGAGATGGAGACGCATTTGGGGTTGTTACAGTGACTGCGGGAAGTGGAGCCATGGCATTTAGAGGGCACGTGATAATTCCACTCAAATGCCAGTAGCCGATGTGTCCACCGTTATCTGCTTATTCCCCTCTGAGGGTGGAAGCCCCTGCCTCTGGAGCAGCCTGCCCGGATGCTAAGACAGTCTTTCCTCCTTGAGCTGGGTGGCTTCCCATGGGTTCCCCGGCATGAATAAGATCCTGGGTCTTGAGGGCCCGCTCAGATATTTGAACCCAGATTCCAGGGTGGGGCACCACACCGTCTGCTGCCTGCCTCCTCGGAGCTGAGCTGACCCTCCTGTGTATTCCAGCTTGCAGATCTCGCTCGGGGATGTCATGGCCAACAGAGTGGTGGATGAGGTAGAGTTGTGCGTGCAGCCCCTCCCCGGGGACAGCTCTCGCAGGGTGCCTCAGCCCAGCTGGTCTATGGAATGGGCCCCTCCCGTGCTGAGCCACACATACTGGTCTCAGGGGCAAGGGCTGGGCGAGACACAGATGGGTCCAGGGAACCCCCAAGGCCAGGGTTGGAAGAAGCTTCCCTGGAATGCCCAGACCAAGGACCTCCATCAGCGAATGGTCACACTGCAGGGCTGGGCCTGGGTGGGAGGGCTTTTCCATCCCAAAGTGTAGCACCTCTCCTAAGCCACATGTCCCAGTCCCTCAGCCAGAGTCTGAGCTGCTTCCCCTTTTCCCTGAGCCTCTATTGGGGTCCCACAGGGTCCCAGAACTGAGCCGCCTGCAGAGGGTCAGTAGCACCTCCTGGCCCTGTCCCCAAGCTCTCCTTTCCCTCCTCATCTCCCGCAGTGGTTTGTCCTGAATGACACAACCACGGGGCGGCTGCACCTGCGGCTGGAGTGGCTTTCGCTGATTGCTGACGCTGAGGCTCTGACTGAGGTGAGTGCAAGGTGTTGGGGCTCCCTAGCAGAAAGCGGGGCTGGTCACATATGGGCTGAGCCTCCAGGCCAGCCCCGCCTTTGAGAGAA
Organism: Antrozous pallidus; assembly: GCA_027563665.1. Lineage (NCBI taxonomy): Eukaryota > Metazoa > Chordata > Mammalia > Chiroptera > Vespertilionidae > Antrozous > Antrozous pallidus. Next base: position 31,525,816 of record CM050524.1, on the reverse strand, counting down.
CCTGTCCCTCAGCCCTGTCTCCACACAGGACAGCTGGCCTCTCTCCCTCTCCCTCCCCTCTCTGAGCATCTCAGCCTCCTTCAGGGAAGCTGGGATCCTTAAACGCTGCTGGTGCCTGTCACCCCAGACAGCAGGGAAAGACCACAGCCTAGTTCTGTGTCTCAGTTGCACCTGTCGTGCTGCAGTTGGAGTCTCAGCACTAACAGAAAAGCTAGGTTGTGACTGATCTTCTGGCCAGCCGGAGGGCAGGGGCTGGCTGGCTTCCTTCCATGAGACACCTAATAAGGTCTGTCTGCTTGCAGGACCACGCTGGCCTTTCTACTGCCATCCTTGTGGTCTTCTTGGACAGCGCCTGCAACCTGCCGGTGAGTGGTGCATGGTCAGTGTTGCTCACACCCTGCCTGCCCGCCCCTTTGTAATGCTCACTTGAAACGGAAATGTCTTCTTATGCTGCAGAGAAGCCCTTTTGACTACCTGAACGGTGAATATCGAGCCAAAAAACTCTCCAGATTTGCCAAGGTGAGTGTGTGTGTGCGGCTGAAAACCTGAGAGCAAGTCAGAACTCCTTTTCCCCAGGGTAACCCAGCCCCATGTTTTCCGGCGACAGTCTGCACACACAGCCTGGGTTTGGCAAGAGCTGTCCTTGTCAAATTTCCTGGTGCAGGCCCTGGGCTTGGCAGCTCATCCCCCACACTCACTGTGCCGGGGAAACAGGATGGCCATGTCCGATCTTGCTGCCACTTTACTATTAGACCCAGGTGAAGTGCTTGGGTCACACACCTGAGGGAGGAGCTGGAACACGAACCCACCCTGTGTGTCTCCATAATGCCAGGGAGCCAGAGCCTGTACCCCCCCAGCTCACTGTTCACTTGAGGCCCCCTGGGGTCAGCCCTGTCCAGGTGCTTGCACACTGATGGCAGCCCAGGGCTCCTGCCAAAGGGCAGCAGCTGGCTGGCCACAGGCCCACTGATGCTCCTGAGGGCTGGGAGGTGGGGTGAGGCTGTGGCATCTTAGGCTGACACCTATGATGCCAGCCTCATTGTTATGATTTGCCCCCTCACAGAATAAGGTGAGCAGAGACCCTTCTTCCTATGTCAAGCTATCTATAGGCAAGAAGACATATGTGAGCAAGGTAAGACAGCTTGGTGTGTGGCCACATACGCAAATGGGGGCCCCAACCCTTCTCAGGGAGAGAAGCAAAAGACAAGGGAATTAGCTTACACTGAATACCAATTAGGTGCCAGGACACATTCTAGACACTTTATATTTCATTTAGTCTTCAAAGTAACCTCACAAATAGTTTCATGGTTCAAGAATCTGAGGGTGAGAGATCAGTGACTTACCCAAGGGCACATGCTAGAAAGCAGCAGAGCTGGGGCTCAAGTTTAGGCCTGACTCAGTCCTTTCCACCACCCTGCTTCCCAGGCCAGCAGCAGAAACCCCCCTCCCGACTGAGCACTGTGCTGGCAGGACTCTCAGCCCCTGTAAACCTTCTCGGCAAAGCTCTCCTCGCTTTGAGCCTGGCTGCCCCGCCCTAATGCCTCCCTCAGGCGTGTTGGGTCTGATCATGGGCAGAGGCCACCAGAGGCTCCTGGGGGACAGAGTGAGAGCACAGGGTGTCCTGCTGTGCTCTAATGGTCTCTCTTCTTGTCCCCAGACCTGTCCCCGCAGCAAGGACCCTGTGTGGAGCCAGGTGTTCTCCTTCTTTGTGGGCAATGTGGCATCTGAGCAGCTGCATCTCAAGGTTTGCTGGGAGCTGAGTTGTTGGATCGGAGCTAAGAGCTGTCTAAGCCAGGGGGGTGGGAGCTCGAAGGGCACCTGGAGCAGGTTCCCCCGGCCATAGTCAGCCCCACCCTAAGGCCTCCCACAAGCGGGAGTGAGTCTGATCCCTGTGTGTGAGGGGGGTGCCGGGCCCCACATGTCAGGAGGCTGGTGCCCACGGTCACTGGTAAGAGGCCCCTTGGCTCTCTGTGACAGTCTTGCTGGTTGTCATACAGCACCCAGAGCGGCCTGTGTTGAAATCTACTCAGGACGTTACTGATGGATTTATTTTTTATTTTAAAATGTTAGTTTTCACAAAAGATCTGTGGAAGAGTGAAAGGAGGATTAAATGATGACTTGTCTGAGACCTTGGGGGGATCTGGAGCCGCAGCCTGGTGTCCCCTCGTGGAGCAGCACAGCTCACCAGCCTGGAAGCCCCAGCCTCGTTGTCTCTGACACACCTGCCTTCTGTAGACCATAACTGCCTCTACCCCGCGTCCTTCTCTTCCTGACTGAGGCAGGGAGCAGGCCTGACCCCACTCCCGGTTTCCAGAACAGGACCAGAGGCCAATAGAAGCACAGTCCGTACTTACAGAAGTGAACAGACTTGGCTGGGCCCAGAGGGGGGTGGTGGTGACGAATCTCTTCTTTGTCTGGCCCACTGCTCAGGTACTGGATGACGACCAGGAGTATGCTCTGGGAGTGCTGGAGTTTCCCCTGTGCCGGATCCTCCCCTGTGCAGACCTGACCCTCGAGCAGCGCTTCCAGCTGGACCACTCGGGCCTGGACAGCCTCATCTCCATGAGGCTGGTGCTTCGGGTAAATCTCTCCCTTCCCTCCCCCACATGAGGAAGGGGTGGAGCCCTAATACAAGGTAGATGGTCCCACACTAAGTACTGCTCTGTGTTGGGAAGAAGCTAGGAGATGGATTCATATTTTCCATAGTTTTGGAATATTTTCAGCCATTACCTCTTCAAGTATTGCCTCTCCCATTCTTTTAATCCTTCCAGAACCCCTTCCATGCTGAACCTTCTCATCATCTTCATGCTATATTCTAATTTCTTCAGATCTATCTTCCAGTCCACTAAATCCTTTTTTGGCTATGCCTAATCTGCTCTTTAACCTGTTCATGGTTTTTCTTTCAAAGGCTATTTTTCATCTTTAACTTTATTATCTTTTCATGTTTATGTCATCTTTAATCATTTGAAGACGTGTCTGTTGATGCTTTTTCATGATGACTCATTTCTATGTTCAGCAGCTTGGGCTGCAACATGTCAGTGTTCCTTTGTGAGCTGGATGGAGGTTGTTCACTCCCAGAGAATCTGCTATTGCTGCAGCCAAGAACCTCAGGGGCACTACAAATATGGGTTCTTTTTTATGTTAACTTAGGTATGGATTTTTAGAGGAAGAGAGGGGAAGACAAACATCGATTTTTGTTCCACTTGTTTATGCATTCATTGGTTGACTCTTGTATGTGCCCTGACTGGGGATTGAACCTGCGGCCTTGGCATACTGGAACAACGCTCCAACCAACTAAGCTACCCAGCCAGGGCCTCTGTTAATTTTCAACTCTGGGTTTCAAGACACCATAGATAGTGAGACAGGTGCCCTATGGTTAGAAAAGACTAAATTTCCCCCAACCAGATTCAGGCTGAGACAGACATGTGTCTTGTCATTAGTTTTTGCTGGTGGGTGGAATGTTTATCCTAGGCCACTTTTTCACTAGAGATCCCACCTTCATAGGTTCTACTTCAACTCCCAGTCTCACATTGACCAAGGCCTCTTTTCCTAATCCCGTGGATTCCAAGGTTGATAAATGACCCTCAGAAAGCTTACCCTTTATTTTTTAGTTTTCTCCCCCCCCCCCTTTTTTTTTAGCCCTAGGGATTTTACTTTCTTTATTGTGATTTTGGCTATTTAAAAGGATGTTTATTTTATTGAGGCATTCCTAACAAGATGTTTTTCAGAGTATTTTAACCACCATATTGCTGGAAATTGAAACCCTTAGCAAGGCTCCTGATAAGTAATAAATGAAGGGAAAAGAGGAAATGCAATGGCTGAGGTTTGAAAACTTGGTGCTAGGATTACAGAGGCATGTCTGGATAGAAAACACATCTTAGGGAAAGTAATGGTGAATAAGGTGACAGTTGGAAAACTACCAATCCAGAAGGTAGCTGGTGGTGTGTGAAGGTTAAGGTGAGGGAAGAATGAAGGTATAGGTCTGCACAGAGGGAAATGGCATGCTGAGAGTGCAGCTCTCCTGCAGCCGGTATGAGTATAGCAAGGAGGGACCAGGACTGCATCTTCATGAAGACCCACAAGTGAGGCAGGAGGAAGAGGAAAGATAGAGAAGTACTGGTCAGAGGGGACCAAGGCCAAAAGGTTAAGGAAAACATGGTCTGGAGAGAAAATTTCATTGGACCGGGCAGTCAGGAAGGAACTGGGAGTTTTGAAAAAACTGTTCCTCCCAGAAAAAAAGGAGAAGGAACCATTTCCCAGAGGTGAAGGTGAGAGTGAAATGGAAGTGGCGGGCCCAGCTCATAAACAGCCCTGTCATTTGCTTACAGTTCTTACGTGTGGAAGAACGAGAGGTGGGGAGCCCATACACGGGACCTGAAGCCCTAAAGAAAGGCCCTCTGCTCATTAAGAAGGTGGCCACCAATCAAGGTCCCAAAGACCCACCCCAGGGAGAGGGTCCTGCAGACTTGCCATGCCCCCCAGACCCTGCTTCTGGTACCGAGGAAGCCTCCAAGAGCACCACGACAGCCGCCACTGCTGCCACCGAGCCCACACCCCAGGCGACAGGCCCAGAGCCGAAAGGCAAGGACAGTGCCAAAGGTTTCTGTGAGCCCATGGGGGAGAAGAAGAGTTCGGCCTCCATCTTCCTGACCGTCCCAGGCCCCCACTCTCCAGGGCCCATCAAGTCACCCAGACCCATGAAATGCCTTGCCTCCCCATTTGCATGGCCGCCCGCAGGGCTGGCTCCCAGCATGTCCTCACTCAACTCCCTGGCCACCTCCTGCTTTGACCTGACAGATATCAGCCTCAACATTGAGTATGCACTTCTCTGCTTAATCTTTTCATGAAAAATAACTCCCTGGATGGAAAAGTAGATGTGAACTTACTTTTCTGTTCGAGTTCTAGTTTTTCACAGAATGGCTTCATGAGAGGCAGCATGGTGTGGTAGGAAGAACCCAGGATGTGGGGGGGAGGGGGGGAGAGGGAGGGCAAGTGAGCACATGTACACCCAGTAGTCTACATACAAAACCATAAATAGACCCTGAACTTTGTTTGTTACACCAGAAATCTTTCTTGAGTTCTGAAGAGTTCCTCAGGGATAATATGGAATTATGAAATCAGTGACTGCCACTTAAGTGTTTATTATGGGGATAGTGCATTATTTAATTCGATTTTCACAATAACCCTATGAAATAGAACTTACTATCCTAAAAGTCAAATAACTCACCCAGGATCCCACAAGCAATCACGCTGTAAGGCAGGCCCCACTCCAGGGTTCCTGCTCTTTATACATGAATGCGGGATGGAACTAACTTCCAACTGAAGAATTTTTAAATTAACCCATATTCCGAAAGCAGGACATGCTCTGTCTTGGGGATAGGGAGAGAGGCCAACTCTTGTAAAGGCAAAAGAAGTGACAAGCCCTCTCTTTACAGAGGCAGGGATTTCAGGCCGCGGAGGCTGGGCGAGATTCAGCTCACTGTGCGCTACGTGTGTCTGCGGCGCTGCCTCAGCGTGCTCATCAACGCCTGCAGGTAAAAGGAGGCCGGGGCCAGGGAAGGTCCTTTGGGGGCATCGGGTGACCAAAAAGGAGTGGGAGCACTTGGAGCAATGCAGAGGTGGGCAGCCCCAAGAAGACCATACAGTGGGAAAGAGGGAGGTTTGAAGGCTGTCTTGCTGTGAGTGACAAGGTCCTCAAAGGTGTTGAGCTCAAGCCAAGGGCCTTGCTCAGAAGCAACCACGGCCAAACTGTCCGGAGTAGTGGAGTGAGTACATTTTTTCAACTTCCTTTAGATGGAAAGTACTTAGCTGTACTCCAAACTAGACAAAAACTTTTGTCAAAACCATGCATCTGATGTTTTGTCCTCCAAATTCTACAGACTTTTGCTTTGTTGGTCATCTGGACTCCTGGGCATTTTTATCCTCAAAGGCTACGTAAAGCTGAATAGCTAGTACAGCTTTCTCCAAATGAGTGTTTTCAATGTTTGAAAACCATTTTTCTTTAATGTCTTTGAAACCAAATCAGAAACCTGACACGCTGTACCAGCAGTGGAGTTGATCCTTATGTCCGTGTCTACTTGTTGCCAGAAAGGAGGTGGGCAAGTCGTAAGAAGACCTCAGTGAAGCGGAAGACCGTGGAGCCCCTGTTCGATGAGACGTGAGTGGCCCAGTCGGCCGGCCTCGAGTGCCTCACCCATTCATGTGCTTGCTGAGCACGTGTGTGCCTGGCAGTCTGGCTGCGGTTGAACAGGGCTGAACAGGACAAGGCCTATGCCTTCATGAAGCTTCTCTATGCTCTAGTGGAAGAAAAAGACTGCCAGGGCAGTTTAGCAAAACAGCTGACTACTTTTCTTGGTCTTAGGAGCTCAAGTGTTGCTGATTATGTAATGTTCCACACCTTTAAATGAAGACTCTTTGGCAGGAAAAGGATTTTAATCTGGTTCAATATATTTTCTTTGAATCTGTTTTAGGGCAAAAGTTAAAAATAAGCATAACATTTTCTCTAAAGCAAGTTCTTTGGTCTGTCTTCCCTCCTACAGCAAAGCAGAGGTGACAGGTGAAACAGATACCCTCAGACCTTGTCCACTCATGTTCTTGGGGGACACTGCTTGTTTTTGACGGCTTTGTGGAAAGTCTTATCCATTCTTGATTTCAAGTTGGCCTCAAGGTGCAGAAATAAAAACCTCATTATTGCTTCCTTCTTCTTCAGAATCCTGAGAAGACATTTCTAGCCACCCAAGGGAAATACAGTATACCTGATAATTTGGTTTCCTCTTATCTTGGAATAACTATCCATTTTAGCTTTTACTTCCCTTGCCTTTGGGGTCAAGTTCCCAAAGACCCCCCTGAGACCAAGGTCCGTAAGTTTATTGTCTTTGTTTTCTTCTATGTAGCTTATTGTTTCAGGTCTTTGATCCATTTTGAGTGCATGGTGTCAGCAGTCTAGTTTCATTCTTTTGCATGTGGCTTTCCAGTTTTCTTAGCACCATTTACTGAAGAGAATTTTCTTTTTCCATTGTATGTTTTTGGCTCCTTTGTAAAAAAAAAAATTAGTTGCTCATATGTGCGGGTTTATCTCTGGGCTCTCCATTCTGTTCCACTGGTCTGTGTCAGTTTTTGGTCATTACCATACTGTTGATTACTAGAGCTTTGTAGTGTACTTTAAACCTAACAAAAGAGGTGAGGAAATTGGAATGTGCTACATTCAGGAATGTGTTGGCTACTTCAGGGTCTTTTGTGATTCCATTCAAACTTGAGGAATTTTTTTGTTCTATTTCTATGAGAAATACCTTTGGGATTGCATTAAATCCATATATTGCATTAGGTAATATGTTCATTTAACAAAGTTAATTCTTTCCATTGTTTTATGTCTTCAATTTCTTTTAACATTTTTTTGCAGTTTTCAGTGTAAAAGTCCTTCACCTCTTTTGTTAGGTTTATTCCTACGTATTTTATTCTTTTTGTGGCAATTGTAAATGGAGTGATTTTCTTCATTTCTCCTTCTGATATGTCCCTGTTAGTATATAAGAACACAACAGATACAACGTATTTTGTATTCTATAACTTTACTGTATTTGTTTTTAGGGTTTCCTATATATAAAATCATATCATCTGCAAATAGTGACAGCTTTATTAGTATTTCATTCCCAATTTGGATGCCTTTTATGGGAGGAGGTAGAAAAAGTAGGTTTACAGTGGTATATGTGGGGGAAAAACAATAGTACAAGAACAAATTTTCGCATACTCACAACTATAAACCTACTTTTGCCCCACCCAGTATATCTTTTTCTTTCTTAGCTAATTGCTTCTTAGGGATTCTAGTGCTCTGTTGAGTAACAGTGACAAGAGTAGCTCTTAGCTTGTTCCTGATCTTAGAGGAAAAGCTTTCAGTTTTTCACCATTGAGAATATTAGCTGAAGATTTGTCATATATGGCCATGATGTTGATATACTTTCCCTTTTACACATATTGTTTTTTCTTTAAAAAATGGAAGTTGTATCTTTTTAAAAAATAATTTTTATTAATTTCAGAGAGGGAGAGAGAGATAGAAACATCGAGAGAAAAATCATTGATTGGCTGCTTCCTGCAGGCCCCCTACTAGGGATCGAGCCTGCAACCCGAGCATATGCCCTGACTGGGAATCGAACCATGACCCCCTGGTTCATAGGTCGATGCTCAACCACTGAAAGATGCCAGCCAGGTGAATGTTGTATCTTGTGATTTGCTTTTTCTTCCTCTATTGATTTGATCCTTCATTTTGTTAATGTGTTCTATCACATTGACTGACTTATGTATGCTGAACCATCCTTCTCTGGAATAAACCCTACTTGATTGTGATATCCTTCTTATCTATTATTTCATTTGATTTGCTATTTTGTTTAGAATTTTTACATCTATGTTCATAAGCAATTTTGACCTGTAATTTGTGTGTGTGTTGTCCTTGTCTGGTTTTGGCATCAGGATAAGGTTGCTTCATAAAATGAGTTAGGAAGTATTCCCTCTTCTTCAATTTTTGGTGAAAGTTTGAAGATAGGAATTTAATCTTTGAATGTTTGGTAGAATTCACCATTGAAGCCATCTGGTCCTAGACGTTTGTTTTATTGGAGATTTTTTTTTCCTACTGTTTCAATATCTTTACTGGTGATCAGTCTAGTCAAGTTTTCGGTTCCGCATGGTTCAGTTTAGGTGGTTTACTGGTTAGCATATGTTTCTAAGAATTTGCCTCCCCCCCCCGCCCCCAGATTATCTAAGTTGATAGCTTATAGCCTTTCATAGTATTCTTATATAATCCTTTGTATTTCTATGGTGTCCAATGTAACTTATTTCTATTTGAGTATTTCTTATTTTCCTTAGTGAATCTAGCTAGAGGCTTGTCCATTTTATTTGTCTCTTTAAAGAACCAGATTTTTATTTCATTGATTTTTTTCCTGTTTCACTTACTTTGGCCTTAGTTTGTTCTTTAAGGTAGAATGTTATTTTATATGTAAATTTTCCTTTTCAATTACAGTTGATAATATTTCATTAGTTTCAGGTGTTAGATTGAGATTTTTCTTGAGGTAGGCCTCTAATGCTTGTAAACTTCCTTCTTAGTACCACTTTTGCTGCACCCCCAGAATTTTGGTATGTTGTATTTTCATTTGTCTCTAAGTATATTTGATAGCTCCTTTGTTTAATCTCTACACAGTCATGTTTTTTCTAGCTTCCTGCTTATAGTTAATTTCTAATTTTATACCATTATGCTTAGAAAATATGCTTGGAATTATTTCAGTCTTCTTAAATTTATTGAGACTAGATTGTGCCCATAAATGTGGCCTATTCCAGAGTTCTGTGTACACTTGAGAAGAATGCATATTCTGTAGTTTTGGGGTGGAAAGTTCTATAAATATCATGTGTCATTTAAGGTCATTGTTGACTTTGTTTTATATGATCCATTCGTTGCTACCCATGGGGTATTTTGTTGGTTTCTCTCTTAAGGTAAGTAATTGCTTCATTTATTTTGGTGCTCCCAGATTGGGAAAATATATATTGTCTTCTCGATGTATTTTCCCTTTATCATTATAAAGTGTCCATCTTGGTCTTACTACCATTTTTATCTTAAAATCTATGTTGTCTGATATTAAGTGCTGCTACACCCACTTTTCTCTCAATGCCTTTTGCCTGAAGTATCACGCCCACCACTTCACTTTGAGTCAGCGTTTGTCTTTGGAGCCAAGATTAGTCTCCTGCAGGCAACATTTAGCTAGGTCTTATTTTTTAATCCATCCTGAGCCTTTTGATTGCCAAGTTTAGTTCACTTATTAAACTTAGGATGATTATTGATATACTAGAGGCCCAGTGCATGAAATTCATGCACTCAGAGGGGTCCCTCAGCCTGGTCTGCACCCTCTTCCAGTCCAGGAGCCCTTGAAGGGTGTCCGACTAATGTGGATGTGGGAGAGGCTCCCACCACAGCTGCGCTCACCAGCTGTGAGCCGGGCTTCTGGCTGAGGGGTGGTCAGTGTGCATCATAACAACCAGTCAGTCCACTGTTCAGTCATTTGCATATCAGTCTTTTATTATATAGGATGAGGACTTTACTACAGCCATTTTGTCTTTTATTTGCTGGTTGCTCTATCTATTGTTTGTTTTCCCTTGTGTTTCTGTGCTTTAAAATTTTTTGGGGTATTATTTTGCTTTTATTAATTGTTTAAAGTATTATAAATAGTAAAACATCTCTCTTTTCCCCCCTCATTGACCTTCCCCCAGCCTCTGTGCTATTTTAATTAATTTGATGGGTTTCTATGAATATTTTTGTTTGTTAAATGTCTCAGTTTTAGATTTTTGTTTTGTGGTTACCATTAGATTTATGGTAAATTCAGGATATACAATAGTCCTTTTTCTTCTGATTCCATCTTATCTTCATTCACCTATGCATTCAAATAAGGACTCATTTTAAAAAATCTATGCTTGAATCCTTTTTTGGACCATATCCAAAAGCTAATATTCCTTCAAGAGCTACAATTTGAGTTCATCATTATCAAGAAAGGGTGGGAGAGATAATTTATCCATTTAAATGTTTAACAATTTATGCCAGGCATTATCCTATATTCCAGAGCCACAAAAGACAGACACTGCAATCAAAGAGAGCTCTGACAAAATTGCTGTGTGGGAAGGAGAGGTTTGACTCTTGTGATAAACCTAGTTTGTTAGCTTGTGATATAATATTGAGAAGCACATCTAGAAGTCAGACCTGACAACCCAGAAGAGGCCAGAGGCCTCTTGTGAGTATGTAACCCGCATCAGATGCGTTATAATAGTAATTAAGACTTTGCAGGTGAGAAGAGAGAGGCACAGTATGCTAAAAGAAAAAAAAATCTACCTGCAAAATTATCTCTCTTACTTCTGAATAAGTGTTCCAGATAGACAAAGCTAAAGGAAGTATTAAACTGGCCTTACAAGAAATGGTAAAGGGACCGATTTCTTTAAGCTGGAAAGAAAGTGTGCTAATAGTAACAAGAAAATATATAAAAGTATAAACCTCACTGCTAGTGGATTAATCAGGATTAACTAGATATAAAGCTAGTATGAAGGTTAAAAGACTAAGTAGTAAATATAAATACAATAATTAGTAAAAGGATACTCAAAATGTAAAATGTGGCATTAAAAACAAAATGTGCTTGAGAGAGTACAAACTATAGAGCTTTATACTGCATTCATACTTAACTTGTTACCCACTTAAAATAGACCATTGTATTTATTTATTTTATTGATTTCAGAGAGAGGAAAAGAGAGGGAGAGAGAATCATTGATTGGCTGCCTCCTGCATGCATCCCGCTAAGGATCTAGCCCAAAACCCAGGCATGTGTCCTTGACTGGAATCTAACCTGGGACCCTTCAGTCTGCAGGCCAACACTCTTATCAATTAAGTCAAACCAGCAAGGGCAAAATAGACCGTTTTAAATATATTAAATATAAGTTGTGTTATGTAAGCCTAATGGTGACCACAACACAAAAACCTATAGTCAATACACAAAATATAAAGGAATCTAAACATAACACTAAAAAAAAAAAATCACCAAACCACAAAGAAACAAAGCAGAGAAGAACTGTAAGAAAGCCAGAAAAAAATTAAGTATCAATAATTTGAATGGCTGAATGGATAAAATTAAAAAAATAGAAACAAGATCCATTTATATGTTGCCTATAAGAGATTCATTTCAGATTTAAGGATACACAGACTGAAAGGGAAGGGATGGGGAAAAAAGCAAGCTGCAGTATCTATATTTATGAGACAAAATAGACTTAAAGATTTGGAGTAAGAGATAAAAGGATCAAACCCACAAGAGGCTATCACATTTATAAATATGCATCCAATACAGGAGCATGTAAAGGGAGAAAAAAACAACAATATAATAATAGTAGGGAACTTTAACACCCCACTTTCATAAATGGATAAATCACCCAGACAGAAAATCAATAAGGAAATATTGGCCTTAAATAAATACAGAACATTCCACCCAAAGCAGTTGAATGTACGTTCTTTTCAAATGCATATGGAACACTACTCAGGACAGGTCATTTTAGACCACAAAAGTCTTAATAAATTTAGGAAGACTGGAAAAAGATGTGCGATATGATTTCAATCAAGTAGAATGAAATCGGAAATTAAGAGGAAAACTGGACAGTTCACAATTATGTGGAGATTAAACAACATTCTACTGAACAACCAGTGGGTCAACAAAGAAATCAAGAGAAATGGAAACAGAAAGCAACAAAAGCACTTCTAAGTGGGAAGCTCATAGCAATGAATCTCTAAATCAATAAAGATCAAAGCCCAAAGTTAACAGAAGAAAAAAATCAGAGTATAAATAAATGAAATAGACTACAAGGACAAAGGTAAGTGAAACTAAGAGCTGGTTCTTTGAAAAGATAAAGTTGATAAACCTTTGGCTAGACTTAACAAGGAAAAAAGACAAAATCATACAGAAGAAACATTACAACTAATACCATAGAAATATATATATATATTACTGATTTCAGAGAGAGAAATATCAATGATGACAGAGAATCACTGATCAGCTGCCTCCTGCATGCCCCTCCCCACTGGGGATTGAGCTGTGACCTCCTGGTTCGTAGGTCAGTGCTCAACCACTGAGCCACATGGTCCGGGCTGATACCACCGAAATAGAATCATAAAAGACTACAATTATACACCAACAGATTTAACAACCTAGAAGAAATGGATAAATTCTTAAGACACATACAACCTACCAAGGCAAACAGGAAGAAATAGAAAATCTGAATAGTCCAATTACTAATGAGGATTTTGAATCGGTAATCAAAAACCTTTCAACAAATTAAAGTTCAAGACTACAGAGCTTCACTGGTTAATTCTATTCAACATTCAAAGAATTTAACACCAATCCTCAAACTCTTCCCAAAGATAGAGGGAACATTCCCAAACTCATTTTCACTAGGTCAGAATTACCCTGACACTAGAACTAGACAGGAACACTGTAACAAATGAAAATCACAGGCTAACATCCCTGATGAATGTAGATGTAAAAATCTTGGACAAAATATTAGCAAACCAAATTTAACACATTAAAAGGTTCATACATCATGATAAAGTGGGATTTAATTCCAGGGATACAAAAATGGCTCCACATCTGCAAATGAGGATAAAAATATCTTAATAGAAGCAGAAAAAGCATTTCACAAAATTTAACATTCATAATAAAAACTCTCAACATAATAAAGGCTATATATGACAAGCCCACAACTAATATCATGTTCAATGATAAACTTAAAACCTTTCTTTTGAGATCAGGAACAAGACAAGTATGCTATGCCCATTCTTGTCGCTTTTATTCAAGCATGTGCCCTTGACTAGAATCGAACCTGGGACCCTTCAGTCCGCAGGCCAACACTCAATATAGTATTGGAAGTCCTAGCCAAGGCAATCAGTCAACAAAAAAATAAAAGGCCCCCAAATTGGAGAGAAGTAAAATTGTTACTATTTGAAGATGATATATACATAGAAAACCCTAAAGAATCCATCAAAAACCTGTTAAAATAAAGTTACAAGATACAAAGTCAATACAAAAATATCTTTTATTTCTATACACTAATAATGAACAGGGGAAAAAATAAATACCATTTAAAATTTTATTATAAAGAATAAAATACCTAGGATTAAATTTAACCAAGAAAGTGAAAGACCTATATATTGAAAACTATAAGACATTAATTAAAGAAATTGAAGGGGACATAAATAAATGGAAATATAGTTTGTGCTCATGAATTAAAAAAAAATACTACCTACAGCAATCTACAGATTTAACCCAATCCCTATTAAAATCCCAGGTATATTTCAAACAATTCTAAAATTTGTATGAAACTATAAAAGACCCAAAGCAACTTTGGGAAAGAACAAAGCAAGAGGCATCATGCTCCTCAAGTTCAACTATATTACAAAGCTACAGTAATCAAACAGAAAGGTACTGGCATTAAAAACAGACACATAGATCAATGCAACAGAATAGAGAACACAGAAATAAACCCACACATGATCAACTAATAGTCAACAGCACCAAGAACACAAAGCACAGAAGTCCGATGACTTGAGAGGCAAACAGGCTCTTGACACTTCCAGGTCAATGATTATGTATGACAGTGATGCACTGAGTATCTGCTATGAGCCAGTACTGTTCTATAAGCTATTCAACAGTCTATATCTCCTGTTTTAAAAGTAGAAAAATGGATGGCACATTTTCAGTGAAAATATGTAACTGATTTCCTGACTTTTTGCTTCTTAAAGATTTGAATTTTTTGTTCCCTTGGAAGAAGTACAGAAGAGGTCACTAGACGTTGCAGTGAAAAACAGTAGGCCACTTGGCTCACATAGAAGGAAGGAGTTAGGAAAAGTAAGTACAAGAACTCTTGGTACTCTGTTCTTCCTACTACTCTAGTTAGTTCCTAGAGTGGCAGCCTTGTAGAAATTCTGATTGGACCATTCAACTGTTATCAGAACTGAATTCAAGGAAGGTATGGCCTCATTAAGAGTTTTTTGGTGTGTTTCTTGAAATATTCTTAAAACTAAATGATGTAGATGAATATATATATGATAAACCCTACTATAAAAACTCAAGAATATCCCAATTCATTAAGTATTTGAACATCTACTAGGGTGTTAGGTATTGTTTCTGTATATATTTCTATCAATATTTTTGTGATGATAGGATTTTGCTTTAAGTAGAAATAAAGGAAATAGAATCTTCAGGAAGATGCCAAGGGGAGACAAAGAATTATATTTTGTTCATAGTTGTATTCTAATAAATATCTCCTTATGCTCATCTTTTTAAAGCCCACTTCTACGAAGTAAGTGATAATATCCCCATTTTTACAGTTGAGACAATTATGGTGTCTTGCTTTAAATTATGACCAGCTAATGAGTAAAGGCAAGCTGTTCTCTCTTTCTGTAAATTCATGTAGACATTCCTGGGGTATATAGCAATTCACCTCCCCCCAGGACACCGAGGTCACTCTCCTGGAGAGGTTCCATGTTGAAAGCCAAAAAGATCCTTTTTAGAGTCAATTCCATTTATCTAGTATGTTTCCATTTAATGCAACATTTTTGGAAGGGAACTGATTTATTTGTGATTGTTTAGGTACTGATTGATTTATCAAAAGAAGATCTGATTATGGGCTTCTCACAATGGTAAGTGAGCCCTTTCATTTAATCACATTGTCTCATTTACCCATACCTCTCTCCAAAGTTTTTCCTTCTCAGAACATTTCAGCTCCTTTGGTCCAAGAAGGCTAATTATCAATCACCTTTACTATCTGCATATCTCACTTACCTAGATGATCTGTCAGCTCTAGCCTTAATCCTGGTTTATAAAGAGACTGAGGGCCTGATGCACAATGGATGGTCATTCTGCTGTTTGGTCTAATTAGCATATTAGCTCTTTATTATATAGGACTAGGGGCCCGGTGCATAAAATTCGTGCACTGGGGATGGGTGGTCCCTCAGTCAAACCTGCCCCCTCTCACATACTGGGAGCCCTCAGGAGATATCCTACTGATGGCTCACGCTAGGCCTGCCCAAGGCACAAAGCCTCTGGCTTTCATCTTTGGGCAGGGGACCTTGGCCAGCGATAGCCCTGTGATTTGGCTGATCGCTGGGACCCCAGCCAGCAGATGCTCTGCGATCCAGCTATGGCTGGCTGACTCTGCCCCAGCACCAGCCCAAGCCCACCCCAAGGCCGGGGAACCCAGAGGATCACCTTGCCATGCGGCTGATCCACTGGCTGGCCCTGGCCATCACCCTGCCATGGGCAGCAGCAATCTTGGTTGCGTGTTAATTTGCATATTGCTCCTGATCAGCTTGTGGGCATGGTTTATTTGGTATAGTGAAGGTATAATTTGCTATTACTCTTTTATTAGATAGGATGGGTTCTGCTGGTCCCGTACAGGCTAGACTGTCCTGATGCTATCACAACACACTCTCAATACTAACATAAATCCAAACCCAATTAATTGTCTTACAGGTATGAGCTCACTCCAGATGGACAGCCCAGGAGTTGATGATGAGCAACATAATCATCTTTATATTAAAATGTGTACATATGTATATTTTGTAATTTAATTCAGAACAGCCATTTGCAAATATATATACCTACATTCTTGTGTGAATTTAACTGAATGGATAGTATTAGGAAGAGATAAATGTGAAAAGTGAAAAGATAAAGTGAAAGCAAGAACTACTCTCTCTTGGTTGGATTTAATTGTTCAAATCCCGAAAGAAATGGAGTATTCATGGCTAATATTACCTCAGTGGTGATTTTTCACTTTTGATAGGGCATTTTTGACACATGCATTCAGACAAAGCCTGAATTCAGATGGTCTACAATTACCTATCTCAGACATGGGGCTGGGGGAGGTCTGTTCCTGGAGCAAAGGCTTACCAAGGGAGGAGGCTTCTCTTACGGGACTAAAAGGTGACCCACCTCCAAATTGCTCAGAGCTAACACTATCTAAGCACTTCTGGCTGCCACCTCTGGTGATATTCTGCCTAGGGATTTATTCTTGTATCTGAATTGGAACCAGAATGTATTTTTTTTCTGATGGGAAGAATGATACAATGATATACCCAAACACCTTGCGTTAAATACCACAGTGTGGATGGCCTGTCACCAAGCTCCAGCATATTTCCGTAGGAAATGCAAGCCAAGTTCCAAACCCAGGTCTATGTCTGCACTCCCTTTGCAGAGCTGGACTCTGCTGCAGTCACTGCCAGAGACGCTTTCCGTATCCTCTCGGACAGATGTGGAAATTCAGCTCCACCTTTCTGAGAGACAGCTGGTTCCCCTAATAAATAGCATGTAAAAAGCAAACCATGTAAATTGTATATTTAAACAAGTGCTTCCTTTTCATTTCACATAAAACCAAATATTCTTGTTCTCAGCTGTTCCTAGAACTGTCATGTCCACTTCTCTTTTATCCATTAAGCAATGCCCGATCGCCATCAGTTTTCTCTCCCCACCCCTCCATTCGCTGCAGCTTTTCTGAAGAATAGTAATATTTTAAAACAAAGTTTACTCTGTTACTCTCACTTTATAAATTATCTATGATTTTCTCTTTTCTATAAGATGAAAGCCCACTCCTTAATTTGCCTTCTAAATCTAACCTAATCTAGTCTCCAGTTTTTTGCTACTTATTTGCTCTATCCTAGAAGAGTCCAAATATTACATCCTGCTTATTAAAATCCTACTCAACTCTTAAAGGTCTGTCTCAAATCCACCTCCTCCACTAGGCCAATCCACACTGAAATGGCCTCTCCTCACCACCTATAATATAGCAATACTGTCAACACTGTGCACTTTTCATTTTAACAATTCCCTGTCTTGTAACATTTAATTTTTAAAAAGTTTATTAGCTGTGTTTATATGCTAAGAAATGCTTTTTTGTTTCTGTTTACTCTCCAACTGAACTACAGTGGAACCTTGGTTCTTGAACTTAATTCATTCTGGAAAGCTGTTAAAGAAGTGATTTGTTCGAAAACTGAATCATTTTTCCCATTAGAAATAATGTAAATTCAATTAATCTATGCCAGACCCCAAAATGATTCACTGCTTTAATCTTTCATATGTATAGTAGACGTATAATGTACTTTTTAATCTATACGTAAGCACTTATTTTCTTAAGTTTATCAAACCACCCCCTACTAGCCTTAAATCACTTTCAGGTCAGCATGCAGCATCTTTACTTGTTCATTTATCACGGCCTCTGAAATGGCTGTCACTGATTGCTTTTTGTTTATCCAGATCGTTTTTTCTACCTCTTCAATTGCCTGTGATCATTATTTCTTTCACAGTTAGCAACCTTAGCACTCTTGACCTCTTGATGTTTTAAAATTGTGATAATTAATGACTTACCCAGCAACGAAAGCATTATCTCTTTGTTGCCTGAGCCTTTCATGCTGAGATATCAGCATGAAAGGGTTGTCAGGTTGAAAACCGAAGTTTGGTTCCACAACCTAGACATTTTTTTCTGTGAGCAACTTGGTCAAGAACAGAATTATTGGAGATGGGAGCCATTGGAGAAATGAGATTTGACTGTATAAGCTATTTGAATTGATTTTCACCTCCACCATCCAAGATTATACTAAATACATGGTAGATGTGTAATAAATTTGTTTCTGCTGAGATTTTTATCTTGAATGGCAAATTCTTATAATAAAATGGGGCAACTGATGCCTGTCTTATCTACCTCACAATGGCGATGTCATGTTTACTAAGCAGACAAAGGTCTTGAAAATGGCCAGGACCAAAGAAGTAAAAGGGAATGTTATCATCTATCACACCCTGAAATCGGCAACCCTAACACAACTGATCAAAATGGCAGAGCGGACAAGTGAAACCTCTTTTCCTCTTCCAAACATAGAAAACCTAGTTAAAGCATGAGCATTTCTTTTAAACATGGTTAATTAAAAAGTAACACAGGTAAGGTTAGAGAGACAATCTAAAGCAATGTACAGGAGCTGAAGGGGTGTTTAAGTGTTGAAGGGAACCAGAATTTTAGCATATACCAGCCAGAAGACAAGACTACTTACTATGTGAGGGACAAGGAGTCTGAAAAATTTAGTGTCAAGAAAAGTCCTTATCAATAAAGACAAGGAATTGGTTGTCAGCAATGGGTGAAAAACAATCAGCTAATCTCCCTTATGGGTTCACAGGGTCTAAAGTTAACACAACTGACTTGGTATGAGAACCCTCCAAACTTGAAACTTATTGAAAATTGGTTTTGAACCTAGAACCATGTGAAGCCCTGTAAGAGGCAATCACAAAATTGGCCCTTAGGGTTGCCATTCCCATCCAGGGCACATGAGGACTACTGCAGCAGTTAATTCCCACTAAAGGGAAGCTCACTGGATAAATTATAAAAAGTAGAACTTTAAAAATATGAAGCACATAGGCAGATTATACAAAAGTGGCCAGATGTATTTCAGCAAGAAGTCAGAAATGGTGTGTAGGAAACAATAGAGAGTAAAGAAATCTGTAAAATATGTTGGTAATCCTCAGTAAGTCTTAATTGTTTAAAAAACACACAAGTGAAACAACTCCAGGTATACTAGACTAAATGTAAAAGGCAACACTATAGAGCTATAAGATTTCATAAGACACGAAGAGCACTATAACTATCAAAATTAGATTCTTCAGTTCATATAAAGAAACTACAGGAAAATGGAAAGAAGACACAAAATGGAAGAAGACATTTGCAACACATGTAACTATCAAATCACTCATGTCTAGAATATATAAATAACTTACAAACCAATAGAAAGTCCAACAGAAAAATAAAGACACATAAATGCACCTTAAGAAATGTAAGTGGCCATTAACCAAATAAAAAGATGCTTATCTTCATTAGTAATAATGGAAATAAACATTAAAATAAAAATAATAGCTCCATACACTAGCCTGGAAAAAAAAAAGTTTAAAAATTGATTTACCTGGTGTTGGTCGGGATGTGAAAAAGTAGGAACTCGTATACAGATGGTGGGAGAATAAAATGGTGCAACAACTTTGGACAATAGTTTGGCATTTTCTTCTAAAACTGCAGATACACATTCCCTATTAAAAGTAGTCACACTATAATCCCAGAGGCTCCACTTACATTGTTACCTATAGAAAGATGCTTATCTTCATTAGTAATAATGGAAATAAACATTAAAATAAAAAGGTACAGTACACAGCCTCTGTGGCTACATACAGAAGTGTTTTCCCCTAAGATCCAGCAGTTTTACTTCTTGGATATTGATTCTAGAAAATTTGCACACAAGTGTACAAAGTTCCATTTACAAAAATTTTCATAGCAGCAGTTCATAGTAGCTAAGAACTAGAAACAACCAAAGTATCAATCTCCAGTAGAACAAATGGATTGTGGAATGTTCAGAGGAATACTAGACAGCAGTGAAAACAAATGGCCTGGATTTACACACAACATGGATGTAGAGTAAAAACAGAGTACTGACCAAAATAAGAAATGTTAAAAATACACATATGATTCCATTTTTATAAAGTTCAAAAACAGGCAAAATTCAACTATCTTGGTTTAGCCATACAAAAAATCAAAAAACTTTTTACAAAATAAACACTTCCTTACCTCTAATGGTGGGTGGGGAAGGCCTTTTGGAGTGCTAGTGATATTCTACTTCTTGGTCGTTGCAGAGTGTTCACTTTGTTATACTTGACATTTATGCTTTTTAACATTTTTAGCATATATTTTACAATAAATAAAAGATTAGTGAAATACATGAAAAGAAAGAATACCCAGCAACAATTAATTAAAAGAAAGGACAATATTGCATTCAAGGCAAAATACATGAGTAGCAATAGAGATATTACTCAAGAGGATATTACCAACTCTGAATTTATAACTACTTATAATGGATTCAAAATATATAAAACAAAATTTGAAAAATCCAAAATTTCAGTATCACCCATAAATCAAAAGCAGACAAAAAGTAGATTTAAACATAGTAACTATATGTGTGTCTGTGTGAAATTAAGACTTTTTTTAAAGCACATGTAGAACAGGTATATAATTTATTACATAGTCAACAGATTCCAAAGACTTAATATTCAGAAGACCATGTTCTCTGACTACAATGCAATAAAATCAGAAAAAATAAAGAGACAACTCTGCATTATTTTCTTCTAAACTTCCACTTTTAACCAGGATGGAGTGACAGAAACCAAATTTACCCTTCTGCCTAAATCAACCAAAATCAAACAACAAAAAGACAAAATACATGAAAACAATAGTTTTCAAGTCACTGAATATCAGGTATGTATCCACACAAAGACCTGAATATGAATGTTCATAGAAGTTTTATTTGTAGAAATAGTAAAAAACTGGAAATAACCCAAATTTCCAACAACAAAGGAATAGACAAATTACGGTATATTCATACAATGGAATACTGCACAGCAATAAAAAGGAACAAACTGTTAATAAATGCAACATGCAAAAAATCTCAAAATAATTATGCCAAGTGAGAAGACAAAGAGAACTCGTATGATGCCATTTATATAAAATTCTATCAAATGCAAACGATAATGACTAAAAGCAGATCATCTGTTACCAGGGCAAAGAAATAACTTTTGGAGTGAGGTATGTTTATTATTTTGAATGTAGTGATTGTTTCACAGGTGTATAAGAATTTATCAAACCATATACTTTAAATATGTATAATGTATATGTCAATTATACATCAATAAAATTTTAAGAAAATCAAGAGCTAAATAATATTTGCAGAACGTACTTATATTTTAACTAATTACTTGATAAAGAGGATTTAACATTTTTACTAGTGGCACTGTCCCCCCTCCAAAAGACTCCTAGGCCTTTGAGGAAGAGTCTGAAAAACCTTTGTTTTAAACTAAGAGTTAGCCACAGGCTCTTAAACTAGCTGACAAAATTTAGATTAACTTTTTAAACTGCATTTCTCCCTTTCAAATATTGTTTAATCTCCAAACTGTCTCAGCAATTTCTTGGAATAATTTAATCAACTCAGCATATTTACATTATTGAGTATCCAAATACATACATAAACATATGTGTGTGTGTGTGTGTGTGTGTGTGTGTGTGTGTGTGTGTGTGTGTATTGACTTGAGAGAAACATCGATTGGTTATCTTCTGTACCAACTGGGGATTGAATCTGCAACCTGGGTATGTGCCCTGACCAGAATCAAATCCACCACCTTTTGATGTACAAGACAATACTCCAACCAACTGAGCTACACTGGCCAGGTCTCAAATATTTTTTTCTACCCTCCCCTCAGATAACAGGTTCTTTCACAAATTATGGGCCAGTGTTTGGAAATGTAATTGCAGTCTAACAAAACAAAGAATTTTTAAATGTAGAAAGAACTATGTCTAATCCCTAAGGTCACAACACCAAGGATCTGTATGTATATCTACTGACATTAGCCTGCAGCTTCCTGAAAATTCTTTAAACTATTCTACACAACAACAAACAAGAATAACTTAAGTAGTCTTCCTAGGCCTCCTCCTTATGAAAGTGAGGGAGTAGGGGGTAGATGGTATGGTAGGGGGAAGCAGTGGTAACCCAAAATGGCTTGTACTCATAGATGTGAAGCAGAACATTAGTCCTTTGGGAAATTAGAGACTTGAATATTGAGAATAAAGAATAAGTAGATGGCAGCCAAGAGATAACTTGCTGCCCAAGGAAGGCTCAGCCTAGTAAAAGAATATGAGATTATTTGGAGTGATACAAATAAGTCACGGAGGACACTTATGTTCGAAAATTCTTCATAAAAATTTTATTTAAGATCTCTTGCCCTTATAAAAAGTACATTACATCAAGATTGCAAAAAAAAGAGACACTTCTATGAGAAACTTTTATTTACTCATCTATGTTACCTCATAATTTATTTCCTACCCTAACCACATTTCCTCCTCCTTCCTTTCCTTACTCTTGCTTTGAAAGGATAAGTGCCATGAGAGATATCTTAATAGAAGGTGCCATTTTCTTGCCAGGAAAGCAATATCTTCCTTCTGCATTAAAAGAACCACTGGCATTCCTTTTCCCAGAACCAGAAAGGTCACTAAATCCTGAACTTAAATGTGACCTTCTATTATTTTCAATCTCTCCCTGAGTTTCTCTTTCTATACTTTAAATCAATCTTATATTTTAAGCACTCAAGAATTGCTTAAGAAATGATTAAATGGTCTGAAATTAACTGACTATAACTTAACAACTGTTTTCTACATAAGAATTTCAAAGTTTAAAAAAAAATGAGTGAGGACCCAATACTAAGAAGGGAATGAATTCTGGAAGCAAATATTTTTTATAACTCATCTCAAAGGTAAGAACAATCCTACAAAATAATTAGAATGTTAAGAATGCAATTTACACAGTAAAAATGATTTGTTTTCAGTATGAAAGTACTTTTAATTTCTTTACTGCAGGTACAATGGCATCCAAGTTATCAATTTCTGTAATAAAAAAAAACCCACAAGAATAATTAAAGAGTAGCATTGTCTAGTGATAGGCTCAGATGAAACGAAAATCTCTATGCAAAGGCAAACCTCAAACACAAAAGCAACAACACTAGTGCTTTCATGTACATGACATTTTTCTCCAATAGTGATGGTAAGAGTCACTAATTCAGACACAGATGCTTCACAGGGCATCTTATTGGTAAAAGCTACCACATACCTATAAGCCAGTGGTTCTCAACCTTTCTAACGCCACGACCCTTTAATACAGTTGCTCATGTTGTGGTGACCCTCAACCATAAAATTATTTTTGTTGCTACCTCATAACTGTAATTTTGCTACTGTTGTTAATCGTAATGTAAATATCTGTGTTTTCCGATGGTCTTAGGCGACCCTGCTAGCGGCCCACAGATAGAGAACCGCTGCTGCAGAGCCTAAGACCATCGGCATTATAAAGGTTAAGAACCACTACTTAGTAAAGTATAAGCACTCACTGACTTTTATATTAAATTCATTAGCAGTATGCTCTTATTAATAGGTCTTTCTGGCCACATTTATCATATTATGTTATTGCCTCTTTTAAGTCTGTGTAAATAAGTGGGTGACCTTCATGGTGAAATCCCAGATGAAGGCATCTCTCTCCTGGGTCCCTAAGGATTTCTTTGCATGGAACATAGTCCTGTCCTTAATTTTCTTGGAAAGATTTCTCATTAGTAGGATCACTCTTAAGTCTACTTCTTAGGATGAAATGTACCTATCTAATAAAAGATGTGAAACTTCCCAAAGTACAAATATCAGATGCAATATATTATAGAGGTTAGCCTGCTCCAGCTCCCCAGATAAGTCAGTTCATGTTTTTCTCCACCAGCTTCTTTCTGAATCTTCCTAAAACTATCTTTTCCCAATCAGCCTAAGTCAGAACTCTGTCTGAAAGCTCCTGGCTACTGAGGGAAGAAGCATGGTCCTTTCTCTGATTATCTAAACTCCATGCCCTCACCGGTTTGGCTCAGTGGATAGAGTGTCAGCCTGTGGACTGAAGGGTCCCAGGTTTGATTCCAGTCCAGGGCACGAACCTCGGTTGCAGGTTCCCTGATTGGGGTGTATGCAGGAGGCAACCAATCGACGTGTCTCTCTCACATTGATATTTCTGTCTGTCTTTCCACCTCCCGTCCACTCTCTCTAAAAATCAATGGGAAAATATCAACTGAGAATTAACAACAATAAATAAATAAATAAATAAATAAATAAACAAACAAACTCCAGCCCTACTTAAAGTAAGCTCCAGTGGCAGGTTCTCTAGATTCTCACCACTTTTTCTAGGTTATTCTGCTAGGCCACTGTTCATAAATTTTACATAAAACATGCTTCCTTAGTATTCACCTTACTTTTTCAATGTTTAGCTAAATTTTGGTTGTTCTTCCTTTTGTCTAAATATGTGACCTATGTTATTTAAGCTTCTGACTTCAGTCAGAATGTTTGTCTGGATCCACTTACAAAGCATCAAGATATAAGGAAAAAATATAAGCAAATTTACAACATAGAATTTGGTACACACATTATATCCTGATAAGGTACAAGAGCACGCTATTATGTAACCCATTCTGAAATCATACCTATTTGCTTACTAAATGAGAAATCTACCTGATAAATGAACCTCACAGAGAAGAATCTTGGCTAATATGAGAGTTTTCTCAGCTTATATGAAATTTGGAAGAAAATTCCATATCTGATATTCAGTTCATCACTCTGTAGTTATAGATGCTTAATATAACATCCTATTTAATAAGAGTGATATGCAGATTGACCATCATTCCAACACACAAGATGGATGCCTCCATGTGGTCAAAGATCCTGTCCCCATGTGGACACAAGATGGCCACAACAAGATGACCAACAGAGGATCGTAGTTGGGAGGGACCAGGCCTGCAAGAGAGGGCAGTTGTGGGCCATCAGGCCAGCATGGGAGGGCAGCTGGGAGGGACCAGGCCTGCAAGAAAGGGCAGTTGGGGGCAATCAAACCTGCAGGGGAGGGATGTTAGTGGTGACCGGGCCTGCAAAAGAGGGAAGTTGGGGGCAAACAGGCTGGCAGGGGAGCAGTTAGACATCAATCAGGCTGGCAGAGGAGTGGTTAGGGGGTGATCAGGCTGGCAGGCAGAAGCAGTTAGGGGCAATCAGGAAGGTAGGCAGGCAAGCAGTTGGGAGCCAGCAGTCCTGGATTGTGACAGGGATGTCCAACTGCCCGTTTAGGCCCACCCAATCCTATTCAACTGCCCGTTTAGGCCTGATCCCAGTGGACTCCCTCGAGGAGTCCCAGATTGGAGAGGGTGCAGGCTGGGATGAGGGATACCCCCCACCACGTGCACGAATTTCGTGCACCAGGCCTCTAGTCTACTAATAAAAAAAGTCATGCTTGCCAAAACAGATTTAATTTTCCCAATGTTATATGTAATATTTAACTTTAGAATTGCAATTGTGATTAAAATGCAGACTTCATCTGCAGGGACACTTGGCTTCTTGAAGCAAATGATCTCACATGAACCATGCTGATAACATCTGAGAGGAAGTTAATAGAAGGATTCTGAAATAAGCACTACCAGCACATCTATTAACATATTTATTAATAATGAGAACTTCATTACCGTATTTTCCAGCATATAAGACGACTGGAACTGATGATGATAGGAGGAAGATAATAAACAATAGAGAGAGAGCAAATGCCTGGCAAGTCCCTGGCAAGTCCCTAACACCCCTCCCCTGCAGGTTTGATTGCCCCCAACTGCCCTTCCTTGCAGGCCTGGTCCCTCCCAGCTGCCCTCCCATGCTGGCCTGATCACCCACAACTGCCCTCCCTTGCAGGCCTGGTCCCTCCCAACTACGATTCTCTGTTGGTCATCTTGTGGTGGCCATCTTGTGTCCACATGGGGACAGGATCTTTGACCACATGGGGGCATCCATCTTGTGTGTTGGAATGATGGTCAATGCCCATCATAACTGCAAGCTACAGTATTTTTACACCCGGCATATAAGACGACCCTGACTTTTGAGAAGATTTTCCTGGGTTAAAAAGTCGTCTTATACGCCGGAAAATACGGTATTTAACTATGCAGAAGCAGGTAAAACCATATTATTCTATACGAGGGATCAAACCCACAACCTGAGTATGTGCCCTGACCAGAAATCGAACCCACCACTTTTTGGTGGATGGGTCACTGCTCCACCCAACTGAGCCGCACTGGCCAGGAATAATTTGTAAATTTAAAAACACAGTAGACAGGTACTATCTTTTAAAAGAAGCAAGAGGATGAGGAAGAGAAAAATACTATTCAAGGTCATAAATTCTATCAAGGTTTCTCATTAGGTAATCACAGAGACAGGGCCTACCCAAAGTAAATGCCATTTCTCATCTCAGGATCCCAGGACAAAGGCAGCCCCTGCTCTTTAAAGAATGTGTGTTTCTCTGTTCTGTAGACTAATCCCAATCACCTCTAGCTGCAAGTTAGGAGTGTTTTGCAGAACTCTTCATGGTTTCCAGATACTTTCTACCAAATACTCTAAAACCTTAATTCAGTGACTAAGGAGAAGGGTCTTTGTTCAAACCCACTGACATCTTGAGACTTGAAATTTAAACATCATTAACAGAGATCTTACCTAAGATTTCAAGTAGATCATTAGTGAATGCCTGAAACGCTGGAAAAAATTCCTCGTGTTCTTGCAATTTGATGATAATGCTTAAAAAAAAAAAAAGAGCAGTTTATACTGAATTTCCAACTTAAAGTTCTTGCATCTGATTGAACATAGAACATTTTCAAAATAGAAACTGTCCTGCTAATTTAAATATAAACTTAAAAATTTACTGTGATACTTTCTTTTGAGCTCTTTGTTTATCAAATATGTTTTCATATGTGTGTATGTATACACACACACACACACACACACACACACTCAAGAGGCCAGTGCACGAAATTCGTAGGCAGGGGCTGTCCCTCAGCTCAGCCTGCATCCTCTCCAATCTGAGACCCCTCGAGGGATATTTGACTACTCGTTTAGGCAGATAAACGGGCAGTCGGACATCCTTGTCACAATCCAGGACTGCTGGCTCCAAACTGCTCACCTGCGTGCCTCCTTCCCTGATTGCCCCTAACTGCTTCTGCCTGCCAGCCTGATCACCCCCTAACCACTCCTCTGCCAGCCTAATTGATATCTAACTGCTCCCCTGCCAGCCTGTTTGTCCCCAGGTTCCATCCTCTGCCGGCCCAGTCACCCCTAACTGCCCTCCCCTGCAGGCTTGATCGCCCCAAATGTCCTCCTTTGCAGGTCTGGTCCCTCCCAACTGCCCTCCCCTGCTGGCCTGATCACCCAAAACTGCCCTCCCCTGAAGGCCTGGAACCTCCCAACTGCTGTCTCCTGCTGGCCATCTTGTGGTGGCCATCTTGTGTCCACATGGGGGCAGCCCTCTTGTGTACTGGAGTGATGGTCAATCTGCAAATTACTTTTATTAGATAGGATAGAGGCATGGTACATGGGTGTGGGTCAGCTGGTTTGCCCTGAAGAGTGTCCTGGATCAGGGTAGGGGTACCCTTGGGGCATGGGGTGGTCTGGACAAAGGTCCTGTGGTGTTTGCAGGATGGCTACACCCCCCAGCGACCCAAGTGGAGGCCCTGGGATCTGGGATTAATTTATGTTTTTCAATTCAAACTTTGTAGCCTGGAGCAGAGCCAAGCCTTCTGCTTGCTCCGTGGCAACAGCCATTTCTGTTTAGGTTTATTTAAATTCTATAATTGAAACTTTGTAGCCTAGAGTGGAGGCCTAGGTGCTAGGGCTGCAGATGCTTGGCTTCCTCCATCGCCCGGGCAACCCTAGCCTCTGCTTTCTCTAGCTCCTTGGCTGCCGCTATTTCTGTTGGGATATATCTTCTATAACTGAAACTTTGTAGCATTGAGTGGAGGCCTAGGCAGCAAGGGCGGGTGGAAAGCTTGGCTTCCTCCATTGCCGGGGAAACTCAAGCCTCCCTCCTGCTCTCAGTGGCCACAGCCATCTTGGGTGGGGTTTATTTGCTCTTGATTGGCTTGTGGGCATGGCTTGACTAGAGGTATGGTCAATTTGCATATTACTTTTATTAGATTGTGTGTGTGTATATATAATATATATACACATTTTTATCTTATCAGTGTAAATATCTGTTCCAAGGTTAAATTTAGGTAAATTCATATAAAGTTTCCCTACCATTTAGCTCAAAGGTTCTTAAGAGACCATGTTTTATAATATATTAAAAAATAATTGGCTTTTATATCCAGTACTAGAGGATGGGCGGGGGGAATGTCTCTCAAGCTGCCCTGCACCCTCTCTAATCTGGAACCCCTCAAAAAATGTCCTACTGCTGGTTTACAGGGATTGGGCCTAAACCGGCAGTCAGACATCCCTCTCCAATCTGGGACTGCTGGCTCCTAACCACTCACCTGCCTGCCTGCCTGCCCTAACAACTCAGCTTGCCAGCCTGCTCGCCTCAATTATCCCCCTCTTCCTGCCACTTGCCTGCTTGCCCCCAAGTGCCCCCCCACCAGCCTGATGACCCCCAACTACCCCCTGTGCCAGTATGCTTGCCCCAACTGCCTCCCCTGCTGACCTGCTCATCCCCACTGACCCCTCCTGCTGGTCTGCTCATCCCTACCTTCTCTCCCCACTGGCCTGCTCTCCCTCAAGTGCCCCTCTGCTGGCCTACTCACTCCAAATTGCCCCTCACCCTCTGCTGTCCTGATCACCTCCAACTGATCACCACTGAGGAGGTGAGGAGCTGACGGCTGTTTTCAGGCTGGCCACAGCCCCCCCAGTGATCCAGGGTTCCAGCCCCTCCTTTTTATTTTTTCTTCCTTTTTTTTCCAGCACCTCCTTGAGAGGAGGCCAGGGCCAGCTGGAATCAGGTATCTGGGATTTATTTATCTTCTTCTTTTTAAAACAATATATTTTATTGATTTTTTTTACAGAGAGGAAGGGAGAGGGATAGCAAGTCAGAAACATCGATGAGAAAGAAACATCGATCAGCTGCCTCCTGCACACCCCCTACTGGGGATGTGCCTGCAACCAAGGTACATGTCCTTGACCAGGATCAAACCCAGGACCTTTCAATCCACAGGCCGACACTCTATCCATTGAGCAAAACCGGTTTCAGCTTATTTATCTTCTACAATTGAAACTTTATAGCCTTGAGCAGAGGTCAGGGTCAGCCAGGGTGGGCGGGAAACTTGGCTTCCTCCACTGCTGGGGGGAACCCAAGCCTCCTGCTAGCTCCAGCTCCATGGCTGCCACCATCTTGGTTGGGCTAATTTGCATACTCACTCCTGATTGGCTAGAGGTGTAGCAGAGTGGTAGTTAATTTGCATATTTCTCTTTTATTAGTATAGATTTTATTAGTGCAGATTCTCTTAAACATTAAATATTAGTAGCCAGTACTACTAAATGGTGGGAAAGGGAAAAAGCCCAGTAGTGAGATAAATGTTCCTTTTAAAAGCACTAAGTAGCCAAGCTAGTGTGGCTCAGTGGTTAAGTGTCATCCTCTGAACCAGGAGATTCATGGTTCAATTCCTGGTCAGGGCACAAGTCCTGGTTGTGGGCTTGGTCCAGGTCCCTGGTAGGGGACATGCAGGGAGGCAGGCAATCAGTGATTTACTCTCATCATTGATGTTTCTGACTCTCCCTCTCCCTTTCTCTATGAAATCAGTAAGAATATATTTAAAAATAAAAGCATTAAGTATCAGAAAACTAAAGTGTCAGGTTAGGTAAAGGTTCTTCTTGGAAAATTTATAGAACATATGGAATAGCGTGTGTTTCCCTTACAATATGTTGCAATATAAAATTTGTGTGGGGGGTGGGGAGGAAGAATTTTATAACAAATGCCTAGCTTAAAAAAAAAACCAACACCCTTAACATTTTATCTTCTAATAAAATATGTAGTGTACTAAAAATAGAACTTGTTTATATATTCTAAACTCACATGAAGTCGTTAACAAGGTTTGAATTTCTCCACATATTTTCCCTGGGAACAGGCTTATAGCAATAATGCTGAATTATGTAAATATATCCACCTTATGTAAGCCTGTAAGTTTTACAATCTATTTTTATCTTGAAAATACTTGGCATTCTCTCCATCCTTAAGGTGTGAGATTATTTTAGATTGTCAAGCTATTTAAAGGATGCTATTCTAAACAGGAAAGGTAAATAATTTAAAAAATTTGGGTCTTTAATTTCACTACTCTATGCATTCTGGATGGCATTTTGCAAGCTTTCTAAAACAAATACCTTTGGAGGTCCTCAGGTCCCAATACCTGCATAACCTGTTCATTCATGTCCTCATTAATCAGCCTACACAATTTTCCAACTGTGCTCACCAGCACACACAATGAGGATGAACTATCTGCAAAGGAAATAAAAGAATAGTGTGTTTTAAGCTAAGATTTGGAAACAGTCTAAATGCCCATTAGCAAGTGATTGGATTAAAAACTGTGGTACATCTACACAATGGAATACTACGCTGCTGTAAAAAAGAAGGAATTCTTACCATTTGCATGGATGGAACTGGAGAGCATTATGCTAAGTGAAATAGCCATTCAGAGAAAGATAAATACCACATGATCTTACTCATTTGTGGAATATAAAGAACATTATAAACTGATGAACAAAAATAGATACAGAGGCAAAGAAGCATCAGATTGTCAAACTACAATGAGAAGGCAGGGGAGGATTAGGTGGAGGGGAGGGGGAAGAGATCAATTGAAGGACTTGTATGCATGTATAGAAGCATAACCAATGGACACAGACATGGGGGGAGCTCGGATAAAGGCATGTGCCAGAGGTAGGGTAGGCCGGAGGGAGGTCAATTGGAAAAAAAGAAGTCACATGTACTACTATTTGTAATACTTTAAACAATAAAATAAAATTTAAAGAATAGGTATTTTGAAAGAATTCTCAAAATCATTAATTTATCAAACCAATTATCCTCAATTTTTTTTACTTAAAATTTTTTTTTACCTACTTTTTGTTGATTTTATTACAAATAATTCTTAAATGGGGGTCCAAAATGACAAAAGGTCATCACCTAATTTTAAGAGTTCTTGGATGTTTCGCACAGCACTGTTCAGTTCTCCAAGCCTGGTATAAACTTCATTCATTCGGGGATAGACTCCATTTAAAGAAGGCACATCAAATAATTTTTGGAAATGAGAAACAATAGCTTGCAAAGTTTTAAAGTTTGGTATGTTGCTGTCCTGTCCAAAAGAGGGAGAAAAAGAAAGTTCACATGTTAAAAATGATCCCCAATCTTTAAAAATAAAAACTTTAAAAAGAGAAATAGAGTCCTAGTAGACTATTAATATCCATATTGTTACCAATTTTAAGTTAAGATTACATCCTATATAATAAAAGGCTAATATGCAAATCAACCAAAATGTGGAATGATGGTCACTATGACGCACACTGATCACCAGGGGGCAGATGCTCAACGCAGGAGCTGCCCTCTGGTCAGGCCCAGGGCTGGCAAGCGTAGCGGCACTGGCGGAAGCCTCTTCCACCTCTGCGGCAGCGCTAAGGATGTCCAACTGCCGGCTCAGGCCTGCTCCCCACAGGAATTGGGCCTAACCCATCAGTAGGGCATCCCCCAAGGGCTCCCGGAGTGTGAGGGCGCAGGCTAGGCTGAGCCCCCCACCGCACACCCAAGTACATGAATTTTGTGCACCAGGCCTCCAGTTAAAATATAAACATTTACATAAGTAGTATTACCTTTTCTTTATTTTCAACTTCTTCCAACATGGTATCTACTATAAACAACAGATCTTCAACTCTGATACCTTCCTTTTCATCCTGCTTCTTTAAATTATGCCAAGGCACCAGTTCTGCAGATAATGTTTTTAAGGATTTATACAAATCCTTTATAACAAAAGAAATAAGATATTATTGATTTAAAAATAAGTTTTCATAAAAATACTAATAAAATATAATTATGTTTCAATGTGTTTTTTTTAATCAGGATTTCTGTTAGGATCTACTAAGTACATTAATTATTATCAGTATTTTTAAAAATATATTATTACCAGTTTAGGGAAGCCTGTTAAAATAGTTTTCTCCAGGTAAATATAGGCCTTACATAAAACATTCCATATTTATTGTCTTGATATTGGATGTTTTAAACAATTATATATTATTTTATCATCAGCTTATA
The DNA here is from genome assembly GCA_027563665.1 of Antrozous pallidus. Classification (NCBI taxonomy): domain Eukaryota; kingdom Metazoa; phylum Chordata; class Mammalia; order Chiroptera; family Vespertilionidae; genus Antrozous; species Antrozous pallidus. The sequence goes on along the minus strand of CM050524.1, from coordinate 31,493,598 downwards.
TAATTTAAGTAATTGGTTTGATTATTTGATGGATAAAAAATAAGTTTGTTCTTTATATTTTGAAATTTTTTATAACAGACTTATTAAGATGTAATTCACACAACATAAAATTCATCCTCTTTAAGTGTACAACTGAGTATTTTAATATTTTCACAGAGATGTGCAACTATTATTTAATTCCTGAACATTATCATTGACACAAAAATAAACCTGCAACTACTTGAAGTCATTCCCCATTCTAACCTGACCCATGACCCTGGGTAACTACTGATCTACTTTCTTTTTCTATGAATTTGTCTATTCTGGGCATTTCACATAAAATGGAATCAAAGCTACATGTGGCAGGTGGTTACTGTATTAGTGCAATTTCAGAATACAGAAAGAAGTATACAGGAAATTCTTTTTCCAAATCTTTTAGTCCTCCACTTATTTAACACTTTCCAATTAATGCCCAGACTTCACATTTTTATATCTTTAACCTTTCATTTGGTAAGAAGGTAATTACCTATTTTAGCAATTCAAGGCAATAGATTCGGTGTCAATAGAATGTTTTAAACATTAGGTGACACTAGAATTTTTTTTAAAAAGTCCAAAAGTTGCAGCATAATGATAACTTTCATTAACCAACATTCCATCAATAAGACGCAGTCATAAACAAATAGCCTATGGTACAAACCACACCAATTATACATTTCTGCTTGAGAATACAAGTCTTAGCAAGATTAAGTGGGGGAAAAGATGTCTGATGTACTTAGCAGTGCAGGATGGCTGCAGTGGTCCATCAAGTAAGCCCTGAAAAACCTAAAAGAGGGTCTTCTAGATTCTCCATATTGCTCAGCTAAGGGATGTGGGAGTATAGGTTGTGACTTTGGATTGCTGGCCTCTGGAGCACTAGGGGATGGGAAGGCCACAGCACACCACAGCATTGAGCTGGGAAAGCTACAGAGTCTGTAGCTCAACTTTCCAGGAAATGTGGGTGGCGGGAAACATAGAAGGAAAGAGATAGCTAGCTAGCTAGCTCCACGCTTTTTCCATCCTCTTTTATGCCAAGTCTAACTTGAGAAATAAACTAATCTGGGAAAATGGTTGTCCAAACTTAGAGGCTGCTACAGTATAGAAAACCTTTCATATGAGGAGACCTCAACCTCACGTACTTCCTCAATTTGGATCTCGATTCTGCAGTATAAGGTAAATAAATATCTGACTCACGGCCCCAAATCTCTGAGTTACTTCAGTGATAAAGTCACTAAATTCCTGTTGGGGGTCCTCAGGATATTCTAATTATAAAACTAATTCTCCTAGTCTCCTTCTAGTGGGAAAAATATAGAGTAGCAACAACTCACCACCACTGTAAAGCTTTTCTTGGGGGCTCCTTCCTCCTCCAGAATCTGGATTACAAATTATTTGCATCATCCACCTGACACTTCATGGCCTATCTGTTTTCATTTCTTCCTATGGTAAATTTTATTTCATATATTTTAGCATTTTTTCTCTCTCCAATTAATCTGAATCTGTGTTCATATTTTCTGATACCTCCCACAATGAACACAATAAATAATCAGTAACTATATATTTATTTGATTCTTCCTTTGCTTCCTTTCTCTTCTAACCTTTCCCTTGTCTTGGGAAGGCTGGGGCATTTTTTTTTAGCCCATCTGCCCTGAGGAGAAAAGTGAAGTCAGCACTATTCTCTCCTACTGGGAGAATCCCCTGACAAGCAGTAAGTTGGAAAATGCCATGGTTTACATAATTAAACACTAATTATTTCACTCTCTTTTAAGATATAAACTGGAGAACTCAAACCTATAAAAATAGGTATATTAATCCAACACTGTCACTCAATTAAATTTTTTAAATTTTTATTTTATAGCTCCGAGCCCTAGTTAAAAAGGGAAGTAAAAATTAGGCTGAAATGTGAAGATTCCTCTTTCATCAGTTACAGGTGTGTTTTCATTCAAAACTTTTAAAATTCAGGACTATCTTATCTATTTTGTTGCCTTAGATTGTGTTAGTCTGATTCATTCTTTTGACAAATATTTGTTATTTATTATATATCAGGAGATTCCTTGGAACACATCAGAGGACAAAGACAAAACCCCTGGAGCTGATACATTCTTATATTTATCTTCGGCATCCTTTATACTTCTTGTGATAAGGCTTCTACTGACAAATACTATTACTGAATCACAACTTCATGAACAGAGGAATGCTCTATATATTAGTTACTGAAAAATCTAAAATTTAAAGGGAACAACAGCCCAAACTGGTTTGGTTCAATGGATAAATGTAGGCCTGTGGACTGAAGGGTCCCAGGTTTGATCCCGGTTAAGAGCACGTGCCAGGGTTGCAGGCTCGATCCCCCAATGTAGGGTGTGCAGGAGGAGGCCAATCAATGATTCTCTCACTGATGTTTCTATATCTCTCTCCCTCTCCCTTCCTCTCTGAAATTAATAAAAAATATGTATATAGTTAAAAAATAAAAATTTAAAGAGTACAGAAATTAAATACTATGACTTCAGTAATGCACCTTTCAGTGAGCTACTCAACAAAAACTGAAAAAACCTGAAGTTAATAAAAAATATACAACAACTCTATAAAGTGAAGAAAATTTCATCTTTCATGGATAAAAAGAGTAAGTGATAGTAGTATTGGCTAGCTATCTGACCAACATCTGCTCCACAGAATAGACAGACATGGAGATAAGCTTTAAAAGAAAAAATAATAATTTTAAATATGAAGAGAAAAGCAACAATCCCAATTAAAACGAAATGAAGGATAAAACATTACATTTGAAGAGGAGTAAGGGCCAGGAAAATCTGTACCATGGAGACAACAAAAAGAGGGAGGTGAAAGTAAAACAGAGAAGCACCTACAAGTCAAAGTGGATCTACTATAGATTTCCAACAAGGCAACGAGCCTAAAAAATGTCGTTTGGTAGAATCTTATAGGAGGCGGCTTTCAGTAATGACAACATCAAATAGGTAGTACTTAAAACAGATATTTAAGTAGCAAGATTATCATTTAATAAGATAAGCCATTTCAGCTTTACAGTTTAACAAAACTGTTAATGAAGTCCACAACTCCAATAGATTTTCTAAGCATGTAAAAACTATTCAACCTCTTACCTTCAGGGAAGTCAGTTGATCTGCCCACATTTCTAGGATAGGAACAAGATGCTCAAATTCACAATCTTGACCAAAATCTTTATTAAAATTTTGGACTCCTCCTTTGCTCTGTTTATAAAGTATAACTGGAGCTCTCGGATTGTGAATAATTGAATTGATGCTACTCAGTACCTTTAAGAAAAAAAAAGACTGTTTTTAGCTTAAATGTTTACCATAGTTCTTTAAAAGTGACATAAAATAAAAGGAGTGCTTTATATCTCATGTAACAGAATTTTCAAATTTAATTTTAGGCATTATGAAGGTCTTTTATAAGTCTGACATGTAATGTTTCAAAAGTACAATAGTTTCATCAACATAATTAAAAATAAGTTCTAATGAGAACCGCAGATTTCACACCAAAAAACTAAAATGTATTTTTAACTGATGGAGATTTGAAAGTAGTTATGACCTATTATAATCCACACTAGAAGCCCGGTGCACAAAATTCATGCACAGGGGGCAGGGGATGTCCCTTAGCCTAGCCTGCACCCTCTCCAATCTGGGACCCCTCAAGGGATGTCTGACTGCCCGTTTAGGCCTGATCCTACCGGGACTGGGCCTAAACAGGCAGTCGGACATCCTTCTCACAATCCAGGACTGCTGGCTCCAAACTGCTCACCTGCCTGCCTCCTTGATTGCCCCAAATTGCTTCTTGCCTGCCAGCCTGATCACCCCTAACCACTACCCTGCCAGACTAATTGATGTCTAACTGCTCCCCTGCCCGCCTGTTTGTCCCCAACTCCCCTCCTCTGCTGGCCTGGTCACCCCTAACTGCCCTCCCCTGCTGGCCTGATCACCCCCAACTTCCCTCCCTTGCAGGCCTAGTCTGTTCCAACTGGCCTCCCCTGCTGGCCATCTTGTGGAGGCCATCTTGTGTCCACATGGGGGCAAGATCTTTGACCACATGGGGGCAGCCCTCTTGTGTGTATGTGATGGTCAATCTGCGTATTACTCCTTTATTAGATAGGATAGAGGCCTGGTACATGGAGGGGCCAGCTGGTTTGCCCTGAAGAGTGTCCTAGATCAGGGTGGGGGTTCCCTTGGGGTGAGGGGCGGCACGGGTGAGGGCCTGTGGAGGTTTGCAGGCAGGCCACGCCAAATAGCGACTCAAGTGGAGGCCCTAGGATCTGGGGTTAATTTATGTCTACAATTGAAATTTTGTAGCCTATAGCGAAGCCAAGCCTTCTGCTTGCTCCCTGGTGGCAGCCATTTCTGTTTGAAACTTTGTAGCCTAGAGTGGAGGCATAGGCCAGCAACAGCAGGCAGAAAGCTTGGCTTCCTCTGTTGCCGGGGAAACCCAAGCCTTCCTCCTGCTCTCAGTGGCGGCAGGCATCTTGGTTGCATTTATTTGCATAATCTGCTCCTGATGGGCTGGTGGGCGTGGCCATGGGTGTGACTTTTGGGTGTAGCGAAGGTACAGATTTGCATATTGCTCTTTTATTAGATAGGATAGAGAAGAATCATCATCCAAATATCCTTAACTAGAGTCCCACATTTCCCTATTTCTATCTTCTCATATTTAGGCTAATTTAGATATTAAATGGGAGCATTTCCTGATGTTTCACAGCTTCAGCTGAAGTTCTGAGTAAAGACAATTCTATATAATAAAGAATATGCAGCAAGACACTGGAAGTCAGCACTTCCAAGTTTTTTCTACAAGACACTATGTCTGAGAGACGGCAACAACAAAAATTTGTTCTTCCATATGGGACATACAAAAATGAAGAAGACGATGATAGTGATAGCTCAACTCAAGGAAGAGAGAAAGATTGGGATTCTTTGCAAGGTAATTTTGGCAACAGGACCCCTCGTTATCAACATGGTGGATATGAGCTTCAGCCTCCACACCTCCTGAAGGATGATGGATACGTGGAGAAGAGAGGAGTCCAGAGGTACCAAGACAGACATACTCCCTATGCCATCCAACACAAAAGGGGAATGAAATTGCATAATGAAGGCTGTACTGATATTACTGTGTGGAGCGGTAGAAAACCTCTAGGAAGAGAATTAGAGAACACACAAGATGAAATCACAGGCAGATGGTTCAAGATCACAATTCCCTATGGAAGAAATTATGACAAAACATGGTTAATGGATTCCATCCAGAGCCATTGCAGTGTCCCCTTCATGCCAGTTGAGTTTCACTATGTGAAAAACAGGGCCCAGTTCTTTGTTCAAGATGCTAACACTGCCTCTGCATTGAAGGATGTCAGCTACAAGATTTGTGACCAGGAGAACCAGAAGATAGCTATCTTTGTCAATACTTCTGCTGTACCCTACTCTGTGCGGGATAAGCTGGCGCCAGAAGAAATGGAACAGCTAAAGCTAGCCATGAGAAAACGATATGATATATCTCAGAAAGCTCTTGACCTCCAGAATCTCCTCTATGACCCAGGATTTGCACACCTTGATATTGATATAATCCTGAACCGGAGAAACTGCATGGCTGCTACCCTGCAAGTCATTGAAGAGAATTTCCCTGAGCTGTTGTCCCTGAACTTGTGCAACAACAAACTGTACCAACTGGATGGCCTGTCTGATATTACACAGATGGCACCCACAGTCAAAATCCTGAATCTTTCCAAAAACAAGCTGAAATCCACCTGGGAGTTGAGCAAGATCAAAGGCCTGAAGCTTGAAGAGCTGTGGTTGGAAGGGAACCCTTTGTGTGACAACTTCCAAAGTCAGTGCAGCTATGTCAGCGCCATCAGGAAATGTTTCCCCAAGTTGTTGTGCTTGGATGGCCAGGATTTGCCCCCACCAATTACCACTGACATTGACAGACCCTACTTGGTAAAGCCCTTAATAAAGGAAAGCTGTAAAGGACTAGATGATATGAAGACTCAAGTCCTGCAATTCCTGCAGCAGTATTACTTGGTCTATGACTCTGGAGACAGACAGAATCTCCTTGGTGCCTATCATGATGAGGCCTGCTTCTCTTTGACCATTCCCTTCATCCAAGACAACCCAGCCATAAGCAGCTTGTTTGAGTACTTCAAGGATAACAGGAATATAAAGACCCTCCAGGACCCCAACCTGCGTTTTCAGCTGCTGAAACATACAAAACATAACATTGTGAGCTCTCTCTGTGTGTTTCCCAAAACACAGCATGACCTCAAGTCTTTTGTGGTGGACATGTGGTTGCAGTCGGAAAGAATGCTCTGCTTCTGTGTCAATGGGGTGTTCAAGGAAGTGGAAGGAAGGTCTCAGGGTTCTGTGCGTGCCTTTACCCGGATCTTCATCACTACCCCTGGCAGCAATTGCAGTATGTTCATTGTAAATGATGAGCTATTTGTGAGAGATGCCAACTTGAATGAGACTCAGCAGGAAATCTCCATCCCAGTGCCCACGCCCTCCTGCAGCACTGTGCCCACCTTCTCCCAGGAGCAGCAGGAAATGGTGCAGGTTTTCTCCATCCAGTCTGGCATGAAACCGCAGTGGTCTCAAAAGTGCCTTCAGGACAATGAGTGGAACTACATCAAAGCTGCTCAGGTCTTTGCTACATTCAAGACCCAGGGCAAGATCCCAGAGGAGGCCTTCAAACAAATCCCTTAAAGAGCTCTTGGTGTCATCTTTGTCTTCATCCACATAATTTCTCTTTTCTACTGCCTAAGGCTATACCCACGACTGGGGCCAGAGGCCTGGCTGACCAAGAAGCCAAAGTTACCTAACCACCTGAACTGCCATTTGTTCTGTTTATTCTTCCCATTCATGAGCACTGTGGTTGTGTTGTTTATTTTTTATTCTTTTTCATAATAAAGAGTGATGGTACACATTGTAAAAAAAAAAAAAAAAAAAAAAAAAGAATATGCAAATTGACCATCATCCCACACACAAGATGGCTGCCCCCATGTGGACACAGATGGCTACCACAAGATGGCCAGCAGGGGAGGAGTGTTGTGGGTGATCAGGCCAGCAGGAGAGGGCAGTTGGGAGGGACCAGGCCTGCAAGGGAGGGCAACTGAGGGTGATCAGGCCTGCAGGGAAGAGCAGTTACGGGTGACTGGGCTGGCAGAGGAGGGCAGTTGGGGGCAACCAGCCCTGCATGGGAGAACAGTTGGGGAAGGCCCATGCATGCAGGGAAGGGCAGTTGGGGGCAACCAGACTGGCAAGGGAGGGCAGTTAGGGGTGACCAGGCCAGCAGGGGAGGACAATTAGGGGTCACCAAGACGGCAGGAGAAGGCAATTAGGGAGTGATCAGGCTAGCAGGCAGGCGAGAGGTTGGGAGCCAGCAGTCCTGGACTGTGAGAGTGATGTCTGACTGTCGGTTTAGGAACAGGCCTAAATGGGCAGTCAGACATCCCTCGAGGGGTCCCTGATTGGAGAGGGTGCAGGCTGGACTGAGGGACATTGTCCCTCCCCTGTGTACAAATTTCATGCACCGGGCCTCTAGTGAATTATAAAGTCCAATACATTCTAAACAGAAATCCTAAAAAGCATCATGTAGGTCTTGCTAAGAGGTGATCAAACTGATCCTGATAGTGACCAGCCTATGTAAGAAAATGTTAGCGATTCATTGGATAGGATTTACCAAGATTAATGTATTTTTTTAAAAGTGGCAGAACTAAAAATAAATAAAATAAATAAATACATAAATAAATAAATAAATGTGGCAGAACTAGTAAGTGAAAAATGCTGTGCTATTTTTCTTTTCTCCCTATAAAAGCTACAAGTCTCTTGAGAATCTGACTTCTGATGCTTATTTATAAGCAGTTTTATTGCTTATTTTAGTGCATTTCAGTATATCACTTCTATTATATTTAAATTTTTTAAATACAATTTTAATGGGAAAATATTTCTTCCTACTAAATTATCACTGAGAGCAAGATTTTTAAGAAGACTGGTACTTGTTATGTTTTGGAAGTACAACAGTTTCATCAATATGATTAAACATAAGTTCTAATGAGAACCACAGACTTCACACAAAAACTAAAATGTCTTTTTAAATTATGTAGATTTGAAAGCAGTTATAACTTATTAGAATCCACATAGTCCTTCTCCTCCTGCCAGAGACCAAAAGTTAAGGAGAGCAGTAGCACTCCCAAAAGAGACCAAGGAACTGATGCTCGCTGAGCTTCAGAAGTTCATAGGAAAGGGAAGGAAGGGAACGAGGGAGAGGGACATTGCTCAGTTGCCTACATATGTACCATGACCAAGAATCAAACCCACAGCCTTGATGTGCACCCCGACTGGAACTGAACCCATGACTGTACGACGCCTAGGATGAGACGCCACCACCTGAGCCACACTAGCCAGGCTGCCAGATTCACTTTTTAAGAGAAGCTACAAATAAGCACTTAATAAACAAAATCTCTTAATTTAAGAAATATTAGTAATTAACTCAAAAGTTTTTAAAAAATGTGTAGGTCCAATAAAATAAAAATGTAGGCCCAGTTAAGTCAGTAAATAATCAGGCTTAACTACACATCTAGTCAATAAATGCTCATCTACCTATTCTATAAAATCAGTACGGTAAGATCTCTGTATCACACCACATAAAAAATTAAATTTAAGATGAACTTAATATCTAAATTTAAAAAAAAGAACAATACAAGAACCTTAAGAAAATTTACTTATCATCAGATCTAATAAGAGTAATATGCAAATTGATCATACCTCTGCTACACCCACAAGCCACGCCCTCCAACCAAGATGGCTGCAGCCATGAGGCTTGGGTTTCCCTCGCAATGGAGGAAGCCAAGCTTTACACCTGCCCTGGCCAGTCCAGGCCTCCACTCAAGGCTCCAAAGTTTTAATTATAGAAGATAAATAAATCCCAACAAAATAGCAGCAGCCATGGAACTGGAGAGAGCAGGAGGCTAGGGTTGCTCCCAGCAATGGAGGAAGCCAAGCTTCTGCAGCCCTGGCCGGTCTAGGCCTCCACTCAAGGCTACAAAGTTTCAATTATAGAAGATAAATAAATCCCAGATACCAGGGCCTCTGCATGGGTAGCTGGGGGTCATGGCCAGCGGGCAAACACCACAAGCCCTTCACCCAGGCTACCCCACACCCCAAAGGAAACCCCATCCTGATCTGGGATACCCTTCAGGGCAAACCAGCTGGCCCCACCCATGTACCAGGCCTCTATCCTAATAAAAGAGTAATATGCAAATTAACCATCACTCCAACACAAAAGATTGCTGCCCCCATGTGATCAAAGATGGCTGCTCCCATGTAGACACAAGATGGCCACCACAAGATGGCCAGCAGGGGAGGGACCAAGCCTACAAGGGAGGGCAGTTGGGGGCAATCAAGCCTGCAGGGAAAGGGTAGTTAGGGGTGACCAGGCCAGCAGAGGAGGGAAGTTGGGGGCACTCGGGCCTTCAGGGAAGGGCAGTTGGGAGGGATCCAGGTCTGCAGGGGAGAGCAGTTAGGGGTGATCAGGACTGCAGGGGATGGCGGTTAGGGGCAAACAGGCTGGCAGGGGAGCAGTTGGGAGCCAGCAGTCCTGGATTGTGAGAGGGTTGTCTGACTGCCTGTTTAGGCCTGATCCTAGTAGGATCGAGGGGTCGCAGAATGGAGCGGGTGCAGGCTGGGCTGAGGGACCCCTCCCCACTGCACGAATTTCATGTATATAATAAATAATACCAAAAATAATAAAAAGGGAAAGTCAGAGAAAAGGATAAAATGTTTCTAAAACCTTACCATCTTTTTACTACCCTGCTTTGAACTAGGCCAAAGTCTCTTTTAAGAGTAAAGACAAATTCTAAGTCAAACTAACTATAATGTTTTTAGCCAAACAGGTATGTCATGGCAAGACATGACAGGATAAGCACAACAAATACTAGATCCAAATATTCCTTACCAACTAATAATTTAGGACACTGCAATTAAAACCAAAGTTGACTACAAACACTAGTTTCTTTGCCAGTTATTCCATACCTTAAAGTATCTCTGGTCAATTAGGGCCTGCTGCTGGTTATCTTTGCTGGGATCATCTTTTTTCTCTGTATCCTCAGTCTTGTTTTGACCGAGACAACCCTGTAATCTAGAGGGAGGAAAAATCAAGATAATACAAAATGCTTTCCTATGCAGTGGATTAAGATAACAAACTCAGTCAATGATCCAGCTACCCTCCCAACAGTTTTACATCATCTTATATATGTGTGTGTGTACATGTGCTCACACACATGCATACATGTATTTTTAAAAATTTAAACCATATTGTCACTGGAAACAAGAAGGTCCTCTCAACAGACCACAAATTAGAAGGAATCGCTGATAACAAAAGGAATAAGACTGAAGAGGAAAGTTCTAACCACTCCCCAACACTTGCAAAAAATACAGAATAGGAAAGAACCACAGTAAAGAATGGAAGCAGCTGAAACCGGTTTGGCTCAGTAGATAGAGCGTCGGCCTGAAGGGACCCAGGATCGATTCTGATAAAGGGCATGTGCCTTGGTTGTGGGCAGGTCCCCAGGGGGGAGTGTGCAGGAGGCAGCTGATTGATGTTTCTCATCAATGTTTCTGACTTTCTATCCCTCTCCCTTCCTCTCTGTAAAAAATCAAAATATATTTTTTTAAAAAAAGAAAGAAAAAAGAAAAGAATGGAAGCAGCTTCAAAGGGATCCAAGCTTAGAAACTAGAGAAAGGGAACAAGAAGAAATGGGTAGGGCAACTGGGTTGGGGACTGAAACAGCAAGAACTAAAGCAGCAGTCACCAACCTTTTGTACCTCATGGACCACCAGTGGTCCATGGACCACCAGTTGGCAACTGCTGTGCTAAAGAGTATGGTTCTTCCTTATTTATGCACCACAGAAAACGTGATGCTTGGGTCAGTGAAGAGGACATGAAAACCCGAGAAAACATTATTCCAGGATGCTACTAGAATGCTGGCGGAGTCTCTTTGCCCAGAAAAACCAACTGTGTATGAGTGTATCTACCTCATAGTAGCAAACCATTGCCCTTCTCCAAAAATCTCTGAAGTCTAACTGTAGTAGACATTCCTCCTTCCATCCTACCTTTGAAAAACAGGTCTATTTATACTCACTTTAAATTAACTATCTTAACTTTGAGTATGCCTATCAGTTTCCTACAGAATCTTGACTCATCAAACTGATTCCATGACTCATCTGTAAAATAGGATAGCATTATGCATCATGTCATTTGCCTGCTAAAAAACAATCAATTGCTTACCACTGTTTTGTGAATTAAATCTAATCTGGGGTTAGCATTTGAATCTCTCCATGCAGTTAGTCTTAACCCAATATTCCTACTGGCTTCTTTCTTACTTCATCTCTTACTACTGCCCTATAATTAGCTACTCCAGTCATATGTATTGCCCTTGATCTTCACTCAGTTGCTCTTCTCTGCTCTTTGGTGGGTATATGACAAAAATAAAAATAAATTAATGAATTAGCTCTAGGTAAAAAGTCAGCCTCTTTCCTGGACCTCATAATCTATTTTCCAGTTGATTTCCCACCTATTTTCCATATTCACGTACTTTACAGCTCTGCCTAAAGGCAGTCAAGAGCATATTATCCAGAATATGAGACAGAAAAGCCAATATGCTCTCTAGTGGGAATACCAGTAAACTGACATATCTGAATTTGAAAGTTAACTTCACAGTCTTGCTCCTTTAACCTCTAGAATGTTCAAACTGGGCAAAACAACCTTTGGACTAGGCCTAAAACATCACTGCATTTCAAATAACTATTTGTAGAGCTAACAGGAAAACTGACACTCTGGACTGAAAATTAAAGACATTCTTTAGCATTAACATCACCATATTTAGCTAAAAAATAACCTCGCTTATGTGCCCCTATAGAAATTCCTTCCTTTACTTATTAACGTCAATAGAAACTCCTACCTTCTCTATTCATGTAATTATTCCCCTTACCTTTCTCATAAAAACCGTTTGCCATTAACCCCAATTGGGACACTTTGGGTTTTGGCCTGAAGCAGTGTTTGCTGATTAGTTATTCTTTTGGATCGCAAACAAATGCTTATTGTTGCTCATTGCAGTTGTTTTTTGTTTGTTTGTTTTTTAGATTAACACTTCTAGTCACATAATTGTTCCCTTCATTTCCTCATAAAATCCCTTGTTTTACCCAGTAATTGGGACACTTTCAGTTTTTGTCTCAATCTGTATTAAATTCTTTTTTATCCTACCAAAAATGCTGTTGTCTGTCATTTTGGTCTTTTATTTTTTAAGTTCTTAGTTTATTAATCCTCTCATGAAAAACCTGCACAATTACCACAGAGAGACACTGAAGAATCTTGACTCGTTTTTGCTAGCACAAGCATTGGCCTTTGTGGTCCCCGACTTTCTTCATTCTGTTTTTGCATTCCTGTCGGTATTTTCTTAAAGTCATCTCTTTTCATACAGACCATGTCTGACAAGTCTATGTTTGAGTTCATTTTTCTTTACATAATTCAAGAAATCATAAATCATCCCAAAGCCAGTTGTCTTGCCATCCATTGGGTTCTGAATCCAAATACAAAGATAACATCTGGTGTGGTCTTATACATTTTGGCTAGCTTTCCCCAATTTATGTCTTAGGTACTGTTGCCTTGCAGGGTGAAGGACATCAATGACCATTTGTTTCAGCGCAAGCGTCTACTGGTCATGAACTTTCTGGTTCAACTAGTTACTGTGTCATTCATGATGGTGGCTGACCTTCAAGCCACCAATTAAGTTAACAATGTTTTTTAACCCCCAATTAAATTAACAATGTTTGTGAAGCCTATATTGTAACAGAATAGGTTGAGCTCAGATACAATATGCTAGGGTTGTTTTGTAGTTCCAAAGCAGTGAGCAGGGCCTCAAGGCCATAAAAATCCCCTGAGAGTGGCTAAGGGATATTTTGCATACTTAGCAGACACTCATTCTATGTAGACAACAACAATAGCTCTGCTTCTTTGTGGAGTCTGGGAAAACCAGAAAACTGCACTTCCAATTTAAAATATACTGTATCTCCATAAGATAACGTTCTGTGTGCAGGCACTTCAGAGCTTTCAACTGTAACTGTTGAACCTTTCCATGATCCCATGTGATTCCATCCTGAAGATGAGTAACGAGTTGAAAAGTGAAAACCCAATTTTATTTTTAAAATAATGCTAATTTAGCCACAATGAAACAAAACACATCTGCATCAACATGAGCCTCTTAAAGTTGTATGCTCCCTAAGTCCTTTCCCTACATCCTACAATTTTGTAAATGATTAGGATGAAAAGTATGGCTCTCTTCGGTCTAGTAGTCACAACTCCAAAGGCAACTGTTTCTCTAGGAGGGGAGTCCAGCTCCAGCCCCAAATCCTATGTGTTATCTTTCAGGCCCAAACAGTAGGCAATTATACAGGCTGCCTGGGAAGCCTCATGGAGTAAAGCTTCCCCACCCCACACCAGACTGGGTATATAGCCTGTGCAGCACAATCTTTGAAGGGAGTTGCCATTAAGAATTCAGTCCCCCTAACCTCTCCCCTCTGGGCTGGCTATGTTCGTATGCATTTCTGCATTCCTAGCCCAAGTGTCTCCTTTCTAAGCCCTTGTTATTAGGGGACTTAGAGGCAACTTTCACTTCTCCTTAACTGAAACACTTTCTTCAGTCTACTCCTGGGCCTCCTCCTATGAAACAGTAGGGGTCTTTTGTGCCAGGCTGCTAAGGCACTGAGGTGCTTCCTCCCATCTGTTCTGTGTGTCACTGATGACCTCTGCCTGGTGCCATTCCCTGGGGAAAATGGAGCACTGAGGACCCAGCCTTTTTGACCCCTTGCTAACACTACTGCAGCAAGTAAATAATACCTAGATTGTTCATTTCAATTTGGCTTGTTGGGCTAACTGAACACCTCAGTGGCTGTCATCTCAACGCTAGGTTGATGGGACTCTTATTTTGTTTCCTCCTAGCAAAATGCAAATACCACTGAAACATTAAATGGAATTGTGCTTTGGTTATCTTGCAATGGCAAACTTATTTGATCACTTCCTAGCAACAGAATTTTATAATTAACATGTTCGTAATATTAAACAAGAGGAGTCCATGTTTCCGCATGTTAAATTAATCACCTTATCTGATATTGAAGGTTGGTTAGTTGAAAGGTAACTACAAATCTAAAGGAAAAAAACAATCTTCTTGCCGAGAGCGGTTTGGCTCAGTGGATAGAGCGTTGGACTGTGGACTGAATGGTCCCGGGTTCCATTCCGGCAAGGGCATGTACTTTGGCTGCGGGCACATCCCCGGTAGGGGGCGTGCAAGAGGCAGCTGATCGATGTCTCTCTCTCACTGATGTTTCTGACTTTCTATCCCTCTCCCTTCCGCTCTGTGAAAAATCAATAAAATATATTTAAAACAAAACAAACAAACAAAAAAAAAAAACAAAACAAAAACCAATCTTCTTTGATTCTAAAAGGGAAAGAGATTTTCCCCTCCTTTTCTTATAGTAATTCCTTTGGAAAACTTGTAGCTATAAATCCTATCTCTGACTGTTTAAGAATAATGGAAATCACCAACAAAAAGCCATTTCAGAAAAATCACCAACAAAAAGCACACACACACAAAAGTGATAACGAGAAGGATGCTGGGCTCAGTTAGTTGGGCACCCTGTGCACCAGGAGGTTGACCCAGTCAAGGGCACATGCCCAGGTTGAGAGCTCGCAGGAGGTGACGGTTAATGTTGTGCTCTTGCATTAATGTTTTCTCTTTCCTCCCTTCCTCTCTCTATAAATCAATAAACTACCTTTAAAAAAAAAAGAATGTAAATTTTTAAGGTTTTCATAAGCCTCTTGCCAATTTGTAATGCCTGCCTTGGAAGCTTTGGAACCATCTCTCTGAATGTGGACATCAGGGAGGACTGTCCCTTGTCTCCACCTCCGTTGGAGGTTATCGAAGGCTCCAGGCTCTAAATTGTAACTTCTTGCTTGGCTAAGGTTATGAAGAGTTTTCTTTTTCCTTTGGATAAAGACAATTCTCAGATTTGTGATGGACAGTATCTGCCAGGCTGTACAAAGGGTGAGATCTCTGTCTGTCTTTGCCATCTCATTCGCAGACTGCCTACAGCACACAGCAGTCTGGATGAATGTTTATTCAGTAATGAAGCAGTTTCTTTTTCTCTATATACGTAGAAAGAATTCACTGGATTAACAGATCATATTCTTAATTATTTCTCTATCAGTTGTTTAAAAAATATTTTACCCCTGAAACTTAAAAATTTGAACTGTTTTACCTTAAAAGTTTTTTTTTTTCATTGTGTGTTTTGTTTGGTTCTAATTATTAGTGTGGTGGTTAGGAGTGTGTGCTTTGGAATAATGATTGGGTACAGATCTGATTTCTTCTACGTACCACCCATGCGATGCAAGTTATCTAACATTCCAAATTCTGTTTCCACATCCAGATACTCAAAAAAAAAAAAAAAAAAAAAGATTTTAAAGCCCTGACCAAGGTCTTAGTGGGCTGCAGCATCGTCCCATATACCAAATACATATTTTTTTAAATTCCAAATTTAAATTAATAAAAAATATAATTTCTTCAAATTTAGCAGAAAAATATGGCAGGGATTGGTTCTAAATCATAATTTTAAAGGTTAAGAGTGAAAAGTCAATCTAAAGAGAAGAGCCTAATGAACAACACAAAACATATTTAGTCAATTCCTATTTGTGGTAGCTATGTTCTATAAAGTCACAGATATGCTTACTAAACAGCAGACGCTAAGTTAGCAAGATGAAACCAGTACTCCTAGGGGAAACACAGGTCAGCCCTGCAAGCATGTGGTCACACTCTTTCAACTGTGTGTGAATGTTTAAAGACAGGGCTAACAAGCACTGTAACTCATGCCAGAATGAAGTTTACCTAGCGTGTGTATTTTTTCTGGAAGGCACATCATAGCCTTCTTGTGTATACGGAAGAAGAGTATGAGCTAAGGGTAGTAAACTGGGGGAAACTCAGATTCTTATTGGTGTCCCTCTGTCTTCAGAGATAAAGTTGCTTCTTTCCTCCTAGTACAGGGAGGATACCTATCACATGAGGGCTTGGAGCCATCTCAGAGAAATCACCTACAAAAAGCCCAAAAATGGGGGGGAAAAAACCAGAGTGGCACTGTGATAACAAGAAGGATGCTTGTTTACAGTATAAGGGCTGAAACAGAGGGCAGAACATCATCTTGTTCAGCAGCTGGAAATGTCTGTGTTGGGCATGTCTGTGAGTGATTATGAAAGTGTGGCAAATATTGATTTGGGGATTAAAAATAAAATTTAGCAGGTAGGCAAGTTCACAAATATGTTATCTGCAAATAATAAGGACTGACTCTGTTATCTCTGTATATATAAATACATGCATGTGTGTGTGGGTAGGTGTCTTAACTATTATACTTGCCTTGAAGTCAGTAAGATTTCTTTGTAGGGGATCAAGATATGGCACTAAAAATATGCCACATTGACATAAGAAATGCTTTAAGCTGAAGGAATTTTAATGTGGCAAGTGCAGGGCATGCAGGAGGCAGCCCATCAGTGATTCTCTTGCATCACTGATATCTCTCTCTCTCTCTCTCTCTCTCTCTCTCTCTCTCTCTCTCTCTCTCTCTCTCTCTCTCTTTCTCTCTCTCTCTCTCATCCTCTCTGAAAACGGCAGGAGCAGGAAGGTCTTTCTTGACCTCCCTCTTCTTTCTGAAGCAGATCATAAAGCCCTCCTGTGACAGGTACCCTCCCTGTACCAAGAAGGAGTAACTTTATCTCTGAAGACAGAGGGACCCCAAGTAGAATCTGAATGTCCCCCCGTTTCCTACTCTTAGCTCATACTCTTTTGTCCTATCACATTTTCCCACAACTTTCCACTCTTCATCAACTGCATGTTCAGATCTTCATTTCCTTAAGGATGCTCCTATGTCATACAAAACTTATATTCAATAAATCTATATGCTTTTCTTACGTTAATCTGTTCTTGTCGGTTTAGTTTTCAGGCCCAGACAGAGACTAAAAGGGCTAATGAAAAGCTTTTCCTCTCCAACACTTTCTCCTCTGACTTATTACCTCTCTATAGCCTCCTTTTACTAGTTGTTTCTCAATCGATTTTCTCATCTTGATTAATGCACCAACAATTACCTAGTTATTCAGGCCTAAAACTTGATACCCCTCTGCCTATATTCAATCCATCATAATCTATCCATTCTAATACTCCAAACACTTTTCAACACCTCCACTACTACCACCTCTGATCATGTCCAAAACTCACACAATAGCAACTCTTATACTATTTTACATTTACTACTTTTATATCAAAATTGTCTTGTCATTTTCATTGGCCTTCTCCCGTTGTGTAATCTCCATGAAAGAGGAAACTTTTCTGTTTGGTTTATCCCTGTAATTCCAGTACCCAGGATACCAAGCAGATAGTAGGAAGTATCATAAGTAACCAAAATGCCAAGCAATAGTAGGAATGAAAAAAATATTAATGGATGAATGCAGCTTTTCCAAACCTTCACTTCCCTCTTTTTCTAGTTTTCCTTCTGTACCATTTTATTTAATTCAATAAATAATTCTTGGATATGCAGAATACTTGCCTTTCACTATGGCATATGTTGCCACAGGAAAAAGGAAATACAGCTGTCACTAGAAACAGAATCAACTTATGCTAATACAATTGATTTAATAAATCTAATACATATATTAATTCATAGTTTTCAAAATATTTCATCCCACTAATTCCTTAAGTCCCATTCCCTTGAGTCAGAGAGTACACATAATCTTCAGAAAATATTTACCACTATTGGAGGAAAAATTTTTGAAACTCCTATGAGTTCGTGCTTTTTTCAAAGTCAAGAAAGATACAAATGGTGAATATGAATGGATCACTGCATTCATTCTGGTACTTTTAAAGTATGACGAGGCTATATATTCTTCAGGTCATGGTTACCACTATGATTTGGGGTTGTCATTTCTAATTTCAATGATTCTCTTATAATCCCTCCATGATATCCAAAGACAATTTTCTAGTTAAAATCTTGCCCTTTATTAAATTAGGCAAATTCCTTTTTCTTGTTCTTATTTAAGATGAATATATAGTCAAATCCAACATAGTAGAAATTGTTTTTAAACTGTGGAACCAGAAATACCTCTTTTTAATGTCATTTCCCTCCATCAGCCTGGTTATTTCAAGCCAAGCTCACTATGAGGGAAAATGAGAGGTAATAAAATACAAAAGCCTAATAAACTTATAACTTTCATAAAATATAATTACTTGATGCTTTTCTTTAGGGCTTTCTCCAGTTTCTTCACCTGTTGTTTGTAAAGCATTAATTCATGCTGTGTGGGCCTGTAGAAAATAAATGATATTGAATATATTCAATTTATTAAATAAGCATGTAAGGGTATTTAATAATAAACAGTAGCAAATACTTTGTCACTTGTCACAAATATGGTTATTAAAATTCTTAAAATATTTCATGACTGCTAGTGAAGGGTCATTGGCCATTGGATTTCTTCTCTATATTTCCTATTCAAAACTTTTTACCTATTTTTATCATTGTAAACTTATTATTTGTTTATATATGAGATATTTCAAATGTACAGACAAGAATAAATAGTAAAACAAATAGTATTTTACAAATATTTTTACTATATTAAAATTGAACATTAACAGATTTGGTTCAAATCTCTTAACTAAAACATTATACATATATTTTAGACTCCATGTGTGTCCCTTATTAATGTCATTCCTCGTAACCACTATCCCAAATTCACTGTTTATGATTCTCATGCATGTCTTAAAATTTTTACCATTTATATAATCATAATTTGCCATATTACTATGTGGCAGGTTGTTAAAATTTATATAAGAGATTTATACTATAGGTATCAATGCTATCTCCATTAAAGTATAAGCTTTCTGAGAACAAGGTATTTGTTTTGGTCATTATATTATACTAGAGCTTAGGAAACTTATAATAGATGTTCAACAAATATTTGTTGAATTAAATGTCTCATTCCTTATTAATCACTGTACACATGTAGAGTCTTATTCTTTTGTGGTAGTATGCTGTATAGTAACATACGTTTCCGTTGTATGCTTAAACTTTTCATTTTCTTCTTCTCCCACAACATAAGGATAAGATGAAATAATATGTCCTAAAGGAATTTGGGGATGGGAAACCTACCAGTATAAGAATCTACTACTGAATCAACTCTGAGAACCTACCCAATATAGACTCCTATTTTCTCACTTCCCTTGCCTACTTATGTGTTCTTGTTCCTTCCATCATGACAGACAACTAACTAAAATGAATATGAGAATATGAATTTCCTCAAGATTAGTTTTAGAGTAAAAGGACTAGAATGACTCATTTAACATTCTAAATTCCAGTATGTGTTTACTTTTCAAAGGTTAAATAAAAATTACTTAAGTTTCTCTCACCTGGTTTCCAAATCTTTTTGGAGATTCAACTTTTCACTTAAAAGTGCATCAATCTTAAATTTTGATTCATTCACTTGATTCTGTAATGACTGCAACATATTTCATATAAAAAAAGTTAACTTTCCTACATGATTATTTTACTTTATAAAAACAGTATTTATGAGTCATGTAGTCCCTGTACCAGTAGAAGGCCTTTATAAGTGGGTGAGGCATCAAGACTGCTGTAGTCGTCGTCTTCTGACTGGCTTTCATCTTCTTTATATTGACTATGAAAAAATAGATGCAATACACTTATGGAAAAAAGTCTATCCTCAAAGAAATGATTTAGCTAACAAAGATTAAATCAATTCAGTAAGATCTTAATAACCCAAATATGCATTAAAATTTAAGCCAAATTTCTTACTTGTCCTCATAGAGAATAGTATTAGGTATTAAATACTACTTACTACCTAATAGTAGAGTGTATAACTGCTATCACCTTAATCCTATTAATAAAAGGCTAATATGCAAATCAACCAAATGGTAGAATGACCAGTCACTATGATGCACACTGACCACCAGAGGGCAGATGCTCAACACAGGAGTTGCCGCTGGTGGTCAGTGCACTCCCACAGGGGGAGTGCTGCTCAGCAGAAGCCGGGTTCACAGCTGGGGAGCACAGAGATGATGGCTGGAGCCTCTCCCACCTCTGCGACAGTCTAAGGATCCATCGGCAGACACTCCCTGAGGAGGTCCCGAACTCTGAGAGGATGCAGGCCGGGCTGAGGGAATATCCCCCCACAAATGCACGAATGTCATGTAGCCTCTACTTAAAATATAAGATCAATGGAAACCAGAACTTTTGTCTTGTTCACCATGATACATCATTTTCTAGAAAAGTATGGAGCCTAAGAGTGAATGAAAAAGCACTTGTTGAATGAGTAAATATACTGTTTTTTCTTCTTCTAGTACTTTTATGTCACAAAAAAACTATATGAAAAAAATGTACAGTATAAGTGGACATTTTCTCTCTCTTAACAGATTGCAAAATCCTAGAATTTAAGAACCCTACCTAAAACTTTGTCATATCTCTATAGAATCTAACACCATGCCAACCATCTAAAACATAAGTTTCATTTGAAAATGAGAAGGTCCCTGAAGTTACTTATAATACTGCTTTCTGAATAGAATGAAGCAAGGAGTTACTCTATCATTAGCTGTTCTTTTCTTGTCTTCCCTTCCTCCCTCTTTCATGTCCCCCCTTCTTTCCTCCATCTACTCTCTTTTTAAGAGTCTCAAGGGCTAAAAGGAATCAACAGTCCTGCCAACTTTTTAGAAAGTTATTTTTCTTAAGAATACTAGAATATATGCTTAATCAAAGTGGAGATTTATCTGCTTAGTCTATCATGGCACAAAGAAGGTGCTCAAATAAATATCTGTAAAAGAACTGTTCCATCTATAAACAATGAAATAGAATAGCTACTGTCTTAATGACCATATATGAAAGCACTTCAGGTTATTTGGCCTTAGATTATTTGGCTATTTTAGGTTAATCGAAGACAAAATTTTTATCTTTACTCTTAATTTCTTTAATCAGAGGTAAACTGTGTTTTGGTTTATATGCTTGATTTTTCACTATGCCATTTTATCTATAGCTCATATAAATCGGCACACTAATTAGATTGCATGCTGGTAGATAGCTAATCTAATCATATCACTTGGTGAATATATTCAGTATCTATCTGATACATCAAATAGAATAAATTATAATACTTTAAAATATAAAATAAATCCTATTTCTTCTGTAACCAATATTTTGGTGAAAAAATATATATATAACATAAACACAACAATAGATTTTAACAGTAGTAAAATACAGTCTTCAAGATCTTTATTAAAAATCTATCCTAATAAGAGTAATATGCAAATTTGACCATACCTTCACCACACCCACAAGCCAGGCCCACCAGCCAATCAGGAGCAGATTATGCAAATAAACCCCAACCAAGATGGCTGATGCCACTGAGAGCAGGAGGAAGGCTTGGGTTTCCCTGGCAACAGAGGAAGCCAACCTTTCTGCCTGCCTTTGCCTGCCTAGGCCTCCACTCAAAGTTACAAAGTTTCAATTATAAAAAATACAGAAATGGCAGCAGCCACTGAGCTGGAGAAAACAGAGGCTTGGGTTTCCCTGGCAACAGAGGAAAACAAGCTTTCCACCTGCCATTGCTGGCCTAGGCCTCCACTCTAGGCTACAAAGTTTCAAACAGAAATGTCTGCCGCTTGGAGAGAGCAGAAGACTTGGCTCTGCTCCAGGCTACAAAGTTTCAATTGTAGACATAGATTAATCCCAGATACCAGGGCCTCCGTTTGGGTTGCTGGGGGACGTGGCCAGCCTGCAAACCTCCACAGGCCCCTCGCCCGGGCTATCCCACACCCCAAGGGAACCCCCACCCTGATCTGGAACACCCTTCAGGGCAAACCAGCTGGCCCCCACCCATGCACCTGGCCTCTATCCTATCTAATAAAAGAGTAATTTGCAGATTGATCATCACTCCAACACACAAGAGGGCTGCTCCCACGTGGTCAAAGATCCTGCCCCCATGTGGACACAAGATGGCCACCACAAGATGGCCAGCAGGGGAGGGCCACTGGGAGATTCCAGGCCCTGCAAGGGAGGGCGGTAGTGGGTGATCAGGCCAGCAGGGGAGGGCAGTTGGGAGGGACCAGGTCTGCAAGGGAGGGCAGTTGGGGGTGATCAAGCCTGTAGGGGAAGGCACTTAGGGGTGACCAGGATGGCAAAGGAGGAAAGTTAGAGGTAAACAGGCTGGCAGGGGAGCAATTAGACATCAACTAGGCTGCCAGGGTAATGATTAGGGGGTGATCAGGCTGGCAGGCAGAAGTGGTTAGGAGTAATCAGGGAGGTAGGTAGGTGAGCAGTTTGGAGCCAGCAGTACTGGATTATGAGAAAGATGTCCGACTGCCCGGTTAGGCCCGATTCTGGAAGGATCAGGCCTAACCGGGCAGTCGGACATCCCTTGAGGGGTCCCAGATTGGACAGGGTGCAGGCTGGGCTAAGGGACATCCACTGCCCCCTGTGCACAAATTTTGTGCACCAGGCCTCTAGTAGATACATATTAGGTAGATTTCCAAAGCATATTTTATGTTTCAAAATACTGACTACTTTTGGTGTGATTCACAACTGGGTAGTATCTTTAAAACTTGTAATGCAGACCCTAACCAGTTTGGCTCAGTGGAAAGAGCATCAGCCTGTGGACTGAAAGGTCCCAGGTTTGATTCCAGTAGAGGGTGTGATCAGGCAGCTGATCAATGTTTCTCTCTCATTGATGTTTCTAACTCTCTATCCCTCTTACTTTCTCTCTGTAAAAAAATCAATATATTAAAATAAATAAAAATTGCAGTGCAGGATTAGTTGTACCTTTCTTGATGAAGTTTTCTAAGTTTAGATTCATAGTAGTCAATTAGGCAAAGCAACCTAGGAAACAAGAAATAATTTAAAAATGTGATATTGTAGCACTTACTATTCTTTCTACATAATTTCAAATTACAGTGCTATGTGAACAGATAATCTAGCAAGTTTATAAAAAATTTAAGTAGTTTTGCCAGTATTATACTAAATCATACATTATATCACTTTCAAAGTATAGTCTTAAAAATAACCACAAACATATTTCAGCATATTAAATGTATTTTCTCATTGTCCCAACAGTTCTACCTATAGCAATTGCTCTCACAGAAATATATGCCCCAAGGTTGTAGTCATGATTAACAAAGTTGCTCATTGTACCATTATTTAGAAAGGTGAAAACACAGAAACAATTCATTCAACAAGGAAAAAGTTAAATAAATAATGGCACAGCCATACTATAGAAAATGGTGAAGCGTTAGAAAAATAATATTTGCATGTCCTAATAAGGAGGAAGGGAAAAATTAATGTTGAATAGTCAAATGTTTACCACTACTATTTTTTAAAGAAATAATTGTATGTGATTTTGTATGTGTACTGAAAAACAACTCTACAGGTTCCTAACTTGGGGATAATACTATAATCTAGGCAAGAGAATTGGCTGCAGACTAACTAGTTGGGGAGAAAGCAAGATATTAAAATTTCATCAATGAGCATGACAGCCCTACACAATAAGAAACTGTCCCACCCACTCAAAATACCAAGAGCACTCCTGTTGTGAAACACTAGAAGGGCACAAACCAAACGATTAAAACGGTTATGTCTGAGGTGTGGGAATGAGGAGGGACAGGCAAGTCTATAACATTTTAAACACGTCCATATTATTTGAATTTTTATAAGCATGCATTGCTTTTTTAATTTAAAAAATCCTCAAAGAAAAATAACACTATACTTTCACATGTTATTCTTTTTAAAGAACTCATACTATTTCTCTCCTATCTTGGGAAACTTACCCATCTCCTGCCTTTAGATCTAATTCAACCAACTGTGCTTTTAATATAACTTTCTGGATTAGTTTTTCTTTTCAACCTTTCCCCATCCCAACACATACTAGCTTACATTATCATCCTTTCTATCCTTCAAAAGCCCTCTCATCCCCACATTTCCCCCTCAAACTACCATTCCATTTTTATCTTTCCCTCCTTAGCAAACTTCATTTATTCTGGGTGATTGTTACCTGCTATCTTCAGTAAACTTTTAGTGAGGACTTATTATGTGTCAAATGGGAGTTTTGAGCAAATAAGACAAGAAGGTAAACATATAAACTGATGAGGCAGCATGTAACACTTCGTACCACCCTCTCCTTACATTGTTCCTTGGTTCTCCTGACGCCCAAACATAACTTCTCTTCTGCCTCTTTGAAGTTTGGTCCTTCTAACTGCAGCCCTGAGATACTTCAACATAGCTGGCATAAGGTGCTTAGGCACATGTCCAAAAGTGAATTCATCATCTTTCCTCTCCATTCCCCAAATCTAACCTGAAATCTAATAATCTTTGACTTCTCTCCTCCTCTCAACAACAATAGCCAGTCAATCTGGACAATTTCTGTCCATCTCTGCAATATATCTCTTTTAGCCCTAACACAGGCCTTATTGTCTTCCACCTAGACTATTATAGCTCATTACTAACTTGTCTTTCTGTCTCTGGGCTTAATTTCTTTGCTTAGAAATCCTGGAGATTTTTATTCTGCTATAAAGAAAGCAGAACCCAATTTATAAGAAATATACATAACCGCTCCCAAGACAAAATCAGTGTTAAAAAATGATGAATTTATCCACATATCAATTTACAAAGTAAACATTACTGTCTATCCAAGATGGTATGAGGAACTCTTTTGCAGAGATAAGAAAATACTCTGTTTTGAGTGGCAATGCGCTCTTCCTCCTCCTTTGTTAATCTACAGACGTCATTTTGCAAAAAAGCAATAGTCTCTTGTTGCTCCATTTGTTTTCTCTTATAATGCTGACATTTTGCCTAGAAGAAATTTAAAAAAAACAATTATAATATGTACATCTAGGACATGCAGTTCTAACAGTATTGTACACAAAGCCATCTTCACAGTTTCTATCAAGCTGCTTCATTCAAGAATTTCAGTACTGAGGCTGTTTTTAAAGAGGTACTAGCTCCAGAAACACTGTCATAAATGTAAACATGTAACAAGTAAAATAGGTATAAAATTGGGGAATTATAGCTTATAATTGCTTGCATTCAAGGTTTCATAATAGTAAAGGAATCCAAGAATCTCCATAACACTAAAGAAAAAAGGAAAGCCATTGGGGAGTATTGAGCTACTATGTTGAGAGCACATTAAAAAGACAAGGCTCAGTGGTTGAGAGTATCAACCTATGAACAGGAGGTCATAGGTTTGATTCCCAGCCAGGGCATATGCCCAGGTTGTAGGCTCCATCCCGTGTGGGGCGTGCAGGAGGCAGCGATCTATGATTCTCTCTCTCTCTCTCTCTCTCTCTCTCCCCCCCTTCTCTCTGAAATAAATAATAATATGTTTAAAAAAAAAAAAAAAAGGCAAGGGGACCCCTAGCTGGTTTGGCTCAGGAGGTAGAGTGTTGGCCCTACCTGAAGGGTCTCAGGTTTGATTTCAGTCAAGGGCATGCACCTCAATTACAGGCTCAATCCCTGGCTCTGGTTGGGGCACATGCAGGAGGCAACCAATAGATGTGTCTCTCTCACATCAATGTTTCTCTTTCTGTCTCTGCCTCTCCCTTCCATTCTCTCTAAAAATCAATGGAAAAGTATCTTAGGGTGAGGATTAACAAATAAGGAAAGAAAAAGAAAAAAGGTAAGGTGAGAAGCAGCAAAACCAACAGAGAAGCAGGGATTAAATGAAGGTGACTTGGACCAGAGTAGAGACTAAAAGAAGAAAGTTTTGGAGAGGAAATACAGGAACTCAGTATTAGACATCCAGAAGTGAAGTCAAGTGGATAGTGGGAAATGAGGAAGTAAGGGAAGAGGTTTGGATGATAGATTTAAATTAGGTGCTAAGAAAGACTGACCATCATCAAGGAAGTTAAGAGTATATAGGCAAGAGAAAAGGACTAGGGAATTACTACTAGGGAATCCCAACACTGAGAGGTTAGGGAGATGAGAAGAATCAGCAGTGGGGTTAGAGGGAAACCAAATGAGAAAATATTCTAGAAACGAAAGGGAGAATGAATATCAAGAAGAAACAGCAATAGGCCAAGTAAGGTAAAGACCATTGAATTAAGCAACATGGAAGTCACCTGTAACCTTGATGAGCTATTTTATACTATCATGTAAGAAAATATATAACTCAGTACCTGTAAAGCTTTATGTTCCTTTTGAAGATCTTTTATTTGATTCTGCTGCTGGCAAACTCTATTTAAGGATTCATCCTCCAATTCACCAATTTTGGATTTCACACCCTCCATTATTTGTTCCAAGTCATTAACTCGTTGTTCCTTTTCTTCTGTTCGGCATTTTTCTAGCTGAAGTTCTTTTCTAATGATAGACACACAAATCCTTCCTTAGTAATAAACATAAATCACATCAACAAATCTACTCATCTAACAACATAATGAATTTCAAAGTTTCTTTGCTAAGCTATTACCAAAAGATTACCTTTTAAAAATATTTATATTTGCGCCCTATCTGGTTTGGCTCAATGGACAAAACATCGGCCGGGCACATGCCCAGGTTGCAGGCTCAGTCTCCTGTGGGGGACATGCAGGAGGCAGCCAATCAAGGATTCTCTCTCATCATTGATATTTCTATCTCTCCCTTCCTCTCACATCAATAAAAATGCCTTTAAAATATGTATATTTGTATTTGCATCTACCTAGATACGAAAAAATCCAAGCGAGTCCCCATGTCCCCATTTTCTTACTTAAGCTGCTGATTGGTTTCTATGAGCTCCTGGATCACATTCTGTTGACGCGCTGTTTCTTCCACCAGCGTTTTCAAGTTCTGTCTCATCCTTTGTGATGACTGTTTGTCAAAAACGATGAGATCTACATTTTTTTAAAAAATAGAATACAAATAGTAAAAATAAAAGTAAGGCAAAAAAATTTTAAGATAAAAAAAATTAACCATCAGGAGAATAGGATCTGGTTACCTTTAATATCTGTTCTTTTGACTAGAACTAAAGGTTTTAAGCCATGCGTCATCAACAGCACATTTATGCTCTCCCATTCTGCTTCTTCTTGCTACAATTACAAAGGAGAGAGAAAAGGGTCAAGTTCATGATAGAAAATGAAAATATACCTTCTTGTATATAATTTCCTTTGTTTTCAGAATTAACAGAATTTTTTCTCCAAAAAATTTTAATATGAAGTTTTGTGTACATACAATAATTAAAATGGAAACAAAACAACTAAAAAACACCTTGTAATTGCAGTGAATCAAACAGACCTTAGGTTTTTCATTTAACTGAAACAGAGCAGGCCCCACTCAAAAGAAACAACTGCAAACTGAGTTACATTGATTGAACAGTAAAGAGAAGATGAGTCGTTTGGAAATAAGTGTCATCTTAACAATGACTAAGGTCACACACGCACAAAAACATATCTGAATGGTTGGAACCAATAATTTAGTTTCTTGTATAATGGATATGATCTAACTATAAAAAGGAGTCTGGAGGGAACCAAGATGGCGGCATAGGTAAACACCTATCTTGTGCCATACATAGCAATTTCAAAACTACAACTTAACAAAAGAACAACTTAACAAAAGAACAAACACCATCCAGAATCACGAAAAGCTGGCTGAGTGAAAATTCCACAAATAAAAGTGAAGATAGGATACTGTGACTGAGAGGAGCGGCGGCGGACAGTGTTTGAAGATACACAGGGAGAGAGGTTGGAGCAGTGCACACACCAGTGGATAGAGCGGGTGGCTGAAAACCCAGCCGGTTTTCTTGAACGGAGGAGACAAAGACGTCCCACTGGACTGATTCCCCAGCTCCGGGCAAAGTCCAGGGAACCCACTATCATACGGGGTAAAAACTGGACACGCCAAAGCTCGGGTGCTGCAGGGGTCTGCAGGCTTGTGGAGAGGGCAAGCTTGTGTGGAGTGCCTGTGAACTTGGGAACAGCGCAGCTGCGTGACCACGCAGAGAGCATTCGTGACTTACTCTCTCATTCGGGAAACCGTCAGACTGCATTGTTTTGCGACCCTGGGTGAGATGTTGGGTGTGCAGACTCATTTGAATTCTCTAGCAGCTGGTGGAGCTTGGCAGCGTCTCTCTCTCTCTCAGAGGTGCTGGTGGCCGTTGCCACCCGGCACAGACACACTGGGGCCGCATAGGGTGGAGCTGACGCTGACTGCTTGGCCCGGAGATTCTGCCCATCCAACCTGAGCACAGCTGAACATCATAGACAATTGGCCTGGAGGTCAACCCCTCCAAGTGCTAACAACGATTAACCTGAGCTTAACTTCAGCAAGACTGTGCAACCCATATCCATCTCAGGTAACAGGGGAGGCTGAGCCACTGTCCCTTGTAGGACGTCTACCACACAAAGCTAATTGACCAACTCAGGGAAGCAGCCACCATGCAGAGACATGGAAAGAAATCAGATGTGAGGCTCCTGGTGCTGCCGCCTGTGTACTCACTTGGTGCGGACCCAGTGCCTCTTTTGTGAAGCAGCAGCTGAGGAGACTCAGGTGCTCGAGATGGCCGACCAAATTCCCAAGGAAGGAGTCAAGACTGAGAACAATGATCATATTAATTTGAAGGTGGTGGGGCAGGATGGTTCTGGGGTGCAGTTTAAGAGTAAGAGGCACACACCACTTAGTAAACTAATGAAAGCGTATTGTGAACGACAGGGTTTGTCAATGAGGCAGATCCGATTCTGATTTGACGGGCAGCCAATCAATGAAACAGACACACCTGCACAGTTGGAAATGGAGGATGAAGGTACAATTGATGTGTTCCAGCAGCAGACAGGAGGTGTCTACTAAGAAGGGAACCTGATACTTTACTCCAGAACTCTGTTTCTCCAGACCAAGAAGACATGCTCAATTAGAAAACTGCAATTCGGTTTCAACACATCTGACTACTACAGTATAGTTTTCTCTATTCTTTCATTTTCCCTTTCTCCATTCCTTTATTGTACATAAAGTAACTGATGTATATGCACAAGCATTTGCATTTTTTTAACTAAATGGCCAATGGCATGTTTTGATCTACGTCAAATGGAGATGGGATAGGGAAAAATACTGGTTCTGTGAAAACACCCCTTTCTCCATTAGTGGCATGCTCATTCAGCTCTTATCTTTAGATTCCAGTAAGTTATTTTGCTTTCACTGTTTAACAAAAAAAAAGAACAATATAAAAATTCTTGCATACCTTGTTTGATTGGAGAATTTTAATGTATTTCATTTATCATTGTAAAATCAAGGACAATTTTATAACTTTTTTGTACATAGCCGTTACATGTAGGGCAATCTGTCTTTAAGTAGGGATAAATTACTCTAAAAAAATGAATCCTAGATAGTTTTCCCTTCAAGTCAAGTGTCTTGTTGTTTAAATAAACTTTTTTTAAAAAATATATTTTATTGATTTTTTTACAGAGCGGAAGGGAGAGGGATAGAAAGTCAGAAACATCGATGAGAGACATCGATCAGCTGCCTCTTGCACGCCCCCTACTGGGATGTGCCCACAGTCAAGGTACATGCCCTTGCGGGAATCAAACCTGGGACCTTTCAGTCCACAGTCCGACGCTCTATCCACTGAGCCAAACCGGTCTCGGCTAAATAAACTTCTTGTTTAAAAAAAAGAAAAAGAAAAGAAATCAGATGTGAAAGAAATGGAGGGAAAAAAACGACTGGACATAGAATTCAAAACCACGGTTATAAGCCTCTTTTCAAGAGGCTCCTAGAAAAGGCCGAGACCTACAAGGAAATGAACAAGACCTACAAGGAAGTGAACAAGACCTACAAGGAAATGAACAAGACCTACGAGGAAATGAACAAGACCTACAAGGAAATGAATGAGACCCTCAAGGAAATGAACAAGACCTACAAAGATATGAACGAGACTCTCAAGGATATGAAAAAGGACCAACCAGAAATTAAGCATACACTGACTGAAATAAAAAATATTATACAAAGACCTAAAAGTACTCTAGAGGACTGCAAGAACCAAGTTAAAGATTTGAAATACAAAGAGGTAAAATCCACTCAGCTGAAAAAGCAAGAAACCAAAAGAATCCTAAAAATTGAAGATAGTGTAAGGGGCCTCTGGGACAACCTCAAGCATACCAACATCCGAATTATAGGGGTGCCAGAAAAAGAGAACAAGATAATGAAAACCTATTTGAAGAAATAGTGACCGAAAACTTCCCACACCTGGGGACAGAAATAGACTTAGGAGTCCAAGAAGCGCACCAAACCCCAATATATAGGAACCCTAAGAGGACCACATCAAGGCACATCATAAGTAAAATGCCAAGAGCAAAAGACAAAGAGAGAATATTAAAAGCAGCAAGAGAAAAACAGTTAGTTACCTAAAAGGGAGCACCCATACGATTGTCAGAGGATTTCTCAACAGAAACGATGCAGGCCAGATGGGAGTGGCAAGAAATATTCAAAGTGATGAATAGCAAGAATCTACAACCAAGATTACTCTATCCAGCAAAGCTATCATTCAGAGTTGAAGGCCAGATAAAGTGCTTCGCAGATAAGAAAAAGCTAAAGGAGTTCATCACCACCAAACTAACATTATATGAAATGGTGAAAGATATTCTTTAAGAAGAGGAAGAAGAAAAAGATAAAAGTGTAAATTATGAACAACAAATACACATCTATCAACAAATGAATCTAAAAATCAAGTGAATTAAAAATCTGATGAACAGGATAAACTGGTGAATATAACAGAATCATGGACAGAGAGAGGGAATGGACTGACAATTCTTGGGGAAAAAAGGGGTGTGGAAGGTGCAGCAAGAGACTGGACAAAAATAATATACCTATGGAAGAGGACAGTGGGGGGCAGGTAAGGGCGAAGGGTGGGATGGTTATCGGATGGAAGGGAGCTATAGGGGGAAAAAAGGGGGAACAATGTAATTAATAAACTGAATAAAGATTAAAATATTTTTAAAAAGAAAATAAAAGAAGTCTGTCCATTCAGCTAACTGATTTGAGTAGAATCATTATGAATGATTCTTTTTTTTTTTTTGGGGGGGGGGGGTTGTTTTTTGTTTTTGTCTTTCTGAATGATTCTCAAGTCTTGTACCCCTGATTCTAAGTGTGTCATTATGCCATAAAGCTGAGGGGGGAACTCTAATTCTCTAGATTAAGTGAATAAAAATATAATGGGCCTGGCTGGTTTGGTTCAGTGGATGGAGCGTCAGCCTGCAGACTGAAGGGTCCCGGTTCAATTCCAGTCAAGGGCGAATGCCCCAGTTGCAGGCTTGATCTCAAGTGGGGGCGTGTGGGAGGCAGCCAATAAATGATTCTTTCTCATCATTTATGTTTCTTTCTCTCTCTCCTTGTCCCTTCTCTGAAATCCATAAAAATATATTTAAGAAAAAACACAAAATAAAACATAACAATGGGAAGAAAAATATAATAAGGACATAAAAGATAGATCAGCCGTGGCAGATGTGGCTCACTGTTGAGCCTCAACCTATGAACCAAGAGGTCATGGTTCAATTCGCAGCAAGGAGGTGTGCCTGGGTTACAGGCCCAATTCCCAGCGAGCAGCTGATCAATGATTCTCTCTCATCATCATTGCTGTTTCTCTCTCTCTCCCTATGCCTTCCTATCTGAAATCAATAAAAATATTTTTTTAAAAGATGGAATGGAATAATAGAGATAATTTTTTAAATGACACAATTAAATCTCTGTTATTGATATAGTTTTATAATGGGCTTTTAATGTTAAGTCCAATAATCAATTTTGAAATCACTGTGTGAGGTGCTTTGCATGCTCTTTAAGGTATTAAAGAATATTTGTAAAAAGCCAATTTGAGTGACTTTTCAATGTTTAAATGCTTGAAAAAATACAATTTATACAATAAGTACATATTTATTACTAGTACATAAATGCTATAATAACTTAAAGGTTAATAATTTAGACAAAGCACGAATAAAAGCATTACTCTCCACATCCAAATGCTCCTCTGACATTATTCTTTCAGAATAAAAATGAACAAATCACCCTGATGACTCACCCACAGCACCAAATAAACCTTTCCTCGTGATTGCTTTTTCCCCTTTTTAATTAATTAATTTATTTACATATTTTTTAAAATTATTTTTTATTGATTTTTTACAGAGAGGAAGGGAGAGGAATAGAGAGCTAGAAACATTGATCAGCTGCCTCCTGCACACTCCATACTGGGTATGTGCCCGCAACCAAGGTACATGCCCTTGATTGGAATCGAATCTGGGACCCTTGAGTCCGCAGGCTGACGCTCTATCCACTGAGCCAAACCAGTTAGGGCTCTTTCCCTTCCTTATCTTTTCTACACTTCTCCTTCCCCAAACCTTTCCTCTTATTTATGCTTAGGTCTTCCGGTCACAAAGATTAATGACACAGAACTAAAATTATTACTGGCTGGGTAGCTCAGTTGGTTCGAGTGTTGTTCTGATAAGTTCTCTAGTCAGGGCGTATACAAGAAGCAACCAATAGCCCTAGCCAGTTTAGCTCAGTGGATAGAGCATCAGCCTGTGGACTGAAGGGTTCCAGGTCTGAGTCCGGCCAAGGTCACTTGCCCTGGTTGTGGGCTCTATTCCTAGTTGGGGCATGCAGAAGGCAGTCAATCTATGATTCCCTCTCATCATTGATGTTTCTATCTCTCTCTTTCCCTTCCTCTCTGAAATCAATAAAATTTAAAAAGCAACCAATAAATGCATAAATAAGTGGAACAACAAACTGATGTTTCTGTCCTACACTCCTCTCAAATCAGTAAAAAAAAAAAAAATTACTGATACCTGTTTTAGGAGCCAAAAGCTTTGTATGAATATCTCAGTGGAGGTCTACCTACTATGACTCATAATGACAAAATGCTTTGTAAATGAATTTTAAATGATCAAGTTATACATGTTGTTCCTTATCTTTTCAATTGATTTTTTTTTGAGAGAGAGAGAGAGGAAAGGAGAGAGAAACATCCATCAGTTGTCTCCCGCATGCACCCCAAAAGGGGCTCAAACCTGCAACCTGGTATGTGCCCTGACCAGGAATTGAATCTGTAATCTTTGGTGTATGGGACAACACTCCAACCAACTGAGTTACACTGGCCAGGGCCTCTAATACCTTTTAGGAGAAAGAATATCATTAACTGTTTGCAAATTCTGAAAAAAGCTAAGAATGACATTTTCCAAAGTATGTGCTGCAGAACACTTCATACTTGAGACTCCTTTTAGAGACTGATATCTCAGAGTAACGAAATTATTAACAGTCTCTAACCGGCATTTCCCAAAATTATACTATACTAGTGGCCCGGTGCATGAAATTTGTGCATATAAAAAGGGTATTAATTACAGGAAATAATTTAATATTGCTATTTGCTCTTTCTCTATAATAGAAGCATCAGAGACTAAAGAAAATTAGTAAAATGTATATGAAAACCTTCCTCCTGTCAGAGTCTGGGGCGCACCATGGGACCCAGAGTCAAGTCCCCACTCACTCACATGTGCCTCAAAATCACATGAGACCCAGACCCAGCCGCACGCATCCCCTCTCCCCCCGCATTGGGGTAGATCCAGACCCGGCCAGTCCCATCCTTGTCAAGCCCCGCAGGGCAGGGGGCGTCCTCAGGTCCCCTGGCCCAGCATCAGGACAGGGGGCATGGCCTGAGGTCCCCCACCAAGTCCCACCAGGCAGAGGAGCACAGCCTCAGGTTCCCCAGCCCAGCACTGGGAGGGAGGCGCAGCCTCAGGTCCCCCATCAATCCCCACTGACATAGGGGTGCAGGCTCAGTTCCCCTGTGAAGCCCCGTTGGGTGGAGGGGGCACAGCCTGAGGTTCCCTGTCAAGCCCAGTCAGGCAGGAGGGGCACAGCCTCAGGTCCCCTGGCCTGGTGCTGGGGCAGAGGATATGGTCTGAGGTCCCCGAGCCTGGTGCCAGGGTGGGGGTGCAGCTTGAGGTCCCGTCAAGCCCTGCCAGGAGGGGGCGCAGCCTGAGGTCCCCTATCAAGCCCTGCCGGGTGGAGAGAATAGTCTGAGGTCCCCTAACACAGAACCAGGATGGGAAGTGCACCTTGAGGTCCCCTGTCAAGTCCTGCAGGGTTGGGAGTGTCCTGCAGTCCCCCTGTCAAGCCACACCAGGTGGGAGGCACTGCCTGAGGTCCCCCGGCCTGGAGCTGGGGTGGGGGGAGCAGCCTGAGGTACCCTAGCCCAGCACCAGAACAGGAAGTACACTTTGAGGTCCCCTGTCAAACCCCACTGGGTGGAGGACATGGCCTCAGGTCCCCTGGCCTGGTGTCGAGGCCTGAGGTCCCCTGTCAAGCCCCTCTGGATTGGGGGAGTGTGTAGGCCTCCCATCCTGCTGCCACAACCACCTCACGTTCTCCATGAGCAGGTACGCATAGGGAAGGCTGGGCCAGGATAATTGGGAGGGGGTGATGGGAGCCAGCATCCTGGGTGAGCTGGGCCTCACAGCCTATCTGCTTCAGCTCCCAGCACCCTGGACCTAAGGAGTAGTGCTTTCACAGGGGCCTGGCAGGCACTGGATATGGCGATGCCTTAAAAACAGAAGAAGCCCCTTTAACTCTGGCTGGAAGTGCATTGGGAACTTATGGTCAGGGGAAGCAGCCCACATCAGCGCTAAAATAAGACTTTGGGTAGCCTCTGGAGGGGTGACTTCAGTCCTTTGCCGTGGCCACGCCCCCCTCCTATCCCACCATCACCCTGCCCTCCCGCCCTCCTGTGCTGTGCTGTCCCAACCTGCCCTCCCACCCTCCTGTGCTGTGCCGCCCCGCCCTCCCGCTCCTGATTGGCTGGTAGCATAGCGAAGGTATGGTAATTTGCATGTTTCTCTTTTATTAGATAGGACTAGAGGCCCGATGCATGAAATTCATGCATTGGGGGCAGAAGGTGTCCCTCACCCCAGCCTGCACCCTCTTCAATCTGGGATCCCTCGAGGGATGTCCGACTGCCCGTTTAGGCCCCATCCTGGTAGGACTCACAATCCAGGACTGCTGGATCCCAACTGCTTGCCTGCCTGCCTTCCTGATTGCCTCTTACTGCTTCTGCCTGCCAGCCTGATCACCCCTAACCACTTCCTGTCACCCTGATTAATGCCTAACTGCATCCCTGACATCTTGTCTCTAACTGCCCTCCTATGCAGGCCCGGTCCCCCCAACTGCTCTCCCCTGCAGGCCTGGCTGCCCCCCCGTCCTTCCCTGTAAGCCTGGTCACCCCCAACTTCCCTCCTCTGCCAGCCTGGTCACCCCTAAGTGCCCTCCCCTGCAGGCATGATCACCCCCAAATGCCCTCCTTTGCAGGCCTGGTCCTCCCAACTGCCCTACACCGCTGGCCATCTTGTGTGTCCACATGGGGGCAGGATCTTTGACCACATGTGGGCAACCAACTTGTGTGTTGGAGTGATGGTCAATCTGCATATTACTCTTTTACTAGATAGGATAGAGGCTCCGGTACATGGGTGGGGGCCAGCTGGTTTGCCCTGAAGGGTGTCCTGAATCAGGGTGGATGTTCCCTTGGGGATGGGCAGCCTGGGCAAGGAATCTGTGGTGGTTTGTAGGCCGGCCACATCCCCCAACGACCCAAGCATAGGACCTGATATCTGGGATTTATTTATCTTTTACAATTGAAACTGTGTAGCCTAGAGTGGAGCCAAGCCTCCTGCTTGCTCCATGGCTACAGCCATTTCTGTTGGGATTTATTTCTCTTCTATAATTGAAACTTTGTAGCCTTAAGCGGAGGCCAAAACAGGCCAGGGCTGTGGAAAGCTTGGCTTCCTCCATTGCCAGGGAAACTCAAGCCTCCCTCCTACTCTGTGGCCGTAGCCACCTTGGTTGGAGTTAATTTGCATAGTCGCTCCTGATTGGCTAGTGGGCATGACTTGTGGGTGTAGTAGAGGCATGGTCAATTTGCATATTACTCTTTTATTAGATAGGATGATAAAAGGCTAATATGCAAATCAGCCAAACAGTGGAACCGGTTGCTATGACACACACTGACCACCAGAGGGCAAAAGCTCGACGCAAAAGCTGCCCCCTGGTAGTCAGTGTGCTCCCATAGGGGTGGGGAGGGCGCCACTCAGCCAGAAGCTGGGCTCACGGCTGGCAAGTGCAGTGCCAGTGGCAGGAGCCTCTCCCAATTCTGCAACAGTGCTGGTATGTCCAACTGACAGCTTAGGCCCACTGTCAGTCAAACATCCCCCAAGAGCTCCTGGACTGAGGGAAGGTGCAAGCCATGCTGAGGGAACCCCCCCCCCCACTCCAGTGCACAAATTTCATGCACCAGGCCTCTAGTTTTACTAAATAAAAGAATCTTTTCACTTTATTTTTCAATTACATTTAAATATATTTTGTATCAGTTTCAGGTGTACAGAGAGCATAGTGGTGAGATAATCATATAGTTTACAAAGTGTTCCCCCAATATTTCCAGTACCCACTTGGCACCATACGTAGTTATTACAATATTATTCACTATACTCCCTATGCTGTACACCTGAATCCTTTTAAATTAAGAATGTTTTTAAGATTTTTCACATTTGTAGATGTAGTATTATTTACCACCAAATACTTTGAAAAACACTGGTTTCAAATATTTCACATTTACCTGTCTTTCAGTCATGAGTCTGTTTGATGACTTATTAGACTGCTGGGCTTTAGGGGCTGCTGGAGATATAGTTTTCCTTTGCTGAACCAAAAAAGTAGAGACTGGCAGTGAAAAATTTTGAGTTGCCTAAATTAAAACAGAAAAAAGTGCAATAAGTGTTAAATGAAATTACACTTAAAAGAACCGCTACTCTTGAGCAATTTAAGCCATTCCTGTGTAAAACTTTTGTTACTTCGTAGGAAGCTAATTTAAAGGATGACTAGAATATACCTTATCTTATGATGTTTTCCTGTAGATATAAAACAATAGGGGGTTTTACACACATACCAACACAAAGAAAAATATTTTTAACTGGATGTGAAAAGTACATAATGCTAATAAACTGTCATCTTTTGGAACCTGCTTTTAAAAAAACTAAAAAGAATTGTGCCTGACCCAAAAGTTACGGGCCAGTCTAACAATTCACTGGACTGACTCCAAGGGTGAATGGGGTGCCACTTTCTTAGGTGGACTTTATTTTTAAGTAGATCAGAGGTTAGCAACAAAGGATTCTGTTTGACAGGCACACACAGAAGTTTATATTCAATCTAACCTACCATCACTTGCTCTCATTATCTAAGACTTTACCATTCTATAGAAAAACAATTACTTGGGTTGTTTGATATAAAGGTATAATTCCTTCACTCCAGAGGCACAATCCCACATATTCATTAGCATCATGGAATTTTAGAACTTGAGAGGATCTTGAAAATTGTTTAATCCTAAATCTCTGGCTGTTCATAGCTGGCAGAAAAGCGTGTAGGGAGAGCTGTACCAATGCATCAGGTACCAGAGACATGTGAAGCCCAGAGGTGCAATCATCTTCCAGGACTGATCAGAGGTAGGCCTCCTTCCTGCCAGTTCAGTGTTTCATCCAAAGCACCCTGCTGCTTCAGACAGTGAAATCCAACTAAACAATGTATTGGTCACTAGTAATTTATTTTTAGCTAAACTTAGTAACATATAACATATTCTCAAATGCTGCCATTTTTGCAGTCCTTTTTCCCTTTAAACTCTGGTCTCTTTCAATAACTCAATCACACACCACATTTAATCTTCCTGTCTTTATTTTAAATAAAGATCCTTTAAAAAAAAATGCCAGCCAACTTCAGTTACTAGCTTTGTAACTTTTCATTTGAGAAGTTTTTCAAAAAATATACAAAAGTAGAGAAAGACTATAATGAACTCATGTATTCATCAATCCAGCTTCAATAACATTCTTCTATTCTAGTTTCATTTTTTCCTTACCTACTTATATTTCGGTAAACATGTCTAATAAATAGACTTATTATCACACCCAATAAAAATATCAGTAATTTTTTACTATTACCTAATATCTAGTCCATGTTCAATTTCCCCAAAATATCTTCTGATTTTTTTCAAACAAGGTTCATATAGCACTCTTAAGTTTCTTTTAATTTTTAAGTCCCAGTCTCCTTTTTAAAAAAAAATATTGTATTGATTTTTTACAGAGAGGGAGAGGGATAGTTAGAAACATCGATGATTGAGAAACATCGATCAGCTGCCTCCTGCACACGCCCTACTGGGGATGTGCCTGTGACCAAGGTTCATGCCCTTGACCGGAATCGAACCTGGGACCCTTGAGTCCACAGGCCAACGCTGTATCCACTGAGCAAACCGGCTAGGGCCTA
The DNA here is from genome assembly GCA_027563665.1 of Antrozous pallidus. Lineage (NCBI taxonomy): Eukaryota > Metazoa > Chordata > Mammalia > Chiroptera > Vespertilionidae > Antrozous > Antrozous pallidus. Next base: position 31,455,217 of record CM050524.1, on the reverse strand, counting down.
GTCTCCTTTTTAATATGGCATTTATTTGTTAAATATGCCATTTGTCTTCAGAGTTACCTGCATTTCAGATTTAGCTTATTGCATTATCATTTATTTCTCCAACTCCTATATTTCTTGTAAACTGCTTATACCTAGAGGCTCAGTATTTTATGGCAAGAATAATTCAGAGGTAGTGCTGTGTTCTTCCTACTGCATCACCATTAGTAATCAGCCAAAGTTTTAAAGTGGGAAGAATATACCATGTAAACCAGACATAACGTTAGTATACATCAATGTAAGAGAATCTTCCAAAAAGCATGGAGCCACATATTCAAACAGTCTTCCCAACAGCCACCCGGAACCTCTCTCAAATCTTCAAAATGCCCTCTCTCCCCATGTTCAAGGCCTAGGATTTCAATCTCTTCTTCACTTAGTTAACTCATACTTGACCTTCTGATGTCAGCTCAAATTTCCTTCTTCAGGGATATCTCCCCTGATTCCATGACTAGATCAGGTTCTCTTGTAGTACTATAAAGAATAAAGTATAGAGGTTTAGAGTTCAGTCAAATGGCCTGAGTGACTACCAGCTTAACCATTTATTAAACTGTGTGACATGGACACATTCATTAACATCTTTAAGCCTTGATATTTCATTTGTAAAAGAGTAATAATAATATCTACATCTCAGTAGCTGAATTAAGTCAGACAACATGTAGAAAGTATTTAGTACAAGTGCGTGACACAGAAATATATAGATAATTGGTAGTTGTTATAGATACGTATGCTGAACAAAATGGAACTTATTTAAGCATACAATCATATATTACCTTAGACCTTTTCTACAAATTACTCAACTATCTGTTACAAGTTGTTTTACATAATATGTCTAGGTAAAACTAAATTCCAAGACATTAGTAGTCTTTTTTTCCCCAATAGTCGAATAGGCAATCTGCCTCTAAGAAAGTCAAACAAAATATTTTTCTTTCTTTTTTTTTTTTTAATATATTTCAGAGAGGAAGGAAGAGTAAAAGAGATAGAAACATCAATGATGAAAGAGAATCATTGATTGGCTGACTCCTGCATGATGGAGCCCACAACCTGACCGGAATCAAACCTGGGACCCTTTAGCCTGCAGGTTAAAGCTCTTCTACTGAGCCAAACTGGCTAGGGCCTTTTCTTTTTCTTTTTTAAAAAAAATATATTTCATTAGCTTTTTACAGAGAGGAAGGGAGAGGGATAGAGTCAGAAACATCGATCAGCTGCCTCCTCCACATTCCCCACTGGGGATATGCCTGCAACCAAGGTACATGCCCTTGACCGGAATCAAACCCGGAACCCTTCAGTCCGAAGGCCGAAGCTCTATCCACTGAACCAAACCGGTTAGGGCGCCTTTTCTTTTTCTTAAACTTTGAAGACGAAGATGAGAACACACTTTTTTCCTGAAGGCATTTGCCAAATCCAAAGAAAAACCTGTGAAAATGAGTGCTAAAGAGCAAAGCCAGCTACCATCAACAAATCAACAGATGACAGGTGCTGGTGAGAACGTGGAGAAAAGGGAGCCCTAACACAATGCTGGTGGGAATGCAGACTGGTGCAGCCACTGTGGAACACAGTATGGCCTGGCTGGGTGTAGCTCAGTGGCTGAGCATCAGCACAGGGACCAAGAGGCCAATGACAGGGTTCCCAGTCAGGGCACATGTCCGGGTTGCACATGTGGTGGGCGTGCAGGAGGCAGCTGATCAATATTTTTGTCTCATCAGTGACGTTTCTATCTCTCTGTCCTTCTCCTTTCCTTTCTAAAAAGTCAATAAAAACATATTAAAAACAAACAAATGGTATGAAATTTCCTCAAAAAATTAAAAATAGAACTGCCATTTGACCCAGTGGTCCAACTTCTAGGAATATACCCTGAGACTCCCAAAATACCAATCAGATAGAATATATGCATCCCTATGTTCATAGCAGCACAATTTATAATAGCTACTAGTAAGATCTGGAAACAGCCCAAGTGCCCATCAGCAGATGAGTGGATAAAAAGGCTATGGTACATTTATACCATGGAATTCTATGCAGCAGTAAAAAAAAAAAAAAAAAAGAATCTCTTACCCTTTGAGACAGCATGGAGAGACCTGGAGAGCATTATGCTAAGTGAAATAAGTCAGAGAAAGACAAGTATCACGTGACCTCACTCATATGTGGAATCTAATGAACAGAATAAACTAATGAACAAAATAGATCCAAAGACACAGAAGCATGGAACAGACTGACGATTCTCAGAGGTAAAGTGGGGGGTGGAAGGGAGGAATTTTCCAAAGAACTTATATGCATGATCCGTGAACACAGGCAATAATAGTGTGATAAAGGTATGGAATGGGGGTGCAGGAGTGGAAGAGGAAAAGGGGGAATATTGTAATACTTTCAACAATAAAAATAATTTTTAAATAAATATATAATAAAAATGTTTTAGAAGAGCAAAGCTACTCTATTTAAAATTGCTGCCTGGAAGGGCTTCAATTCTCAGGAGAAAGGTAAGCAAAAAGTAAACCATCTCTGCCATGAACTGAAACCTGGCTTCCACTTCTCTATTTCATTCCATTATCTCAACAACGTCCCAAATTAATAGTGCTTCCAAGCACCTGGCAGAGCAAATGAAATCTCTGAAAAAGGGCCTCAAATTATCCCCACAAAAAAAGTTTCAGGTACAGTATCCAGAAAACAGCCAAAGATAACCAAGACATATAGGAAACAAGACATAAGGAGATCAGAAGCAACAGTAAAAAATAAAAATAAATAAATAAAAGAAAGACTTCTAATACTGTAATTATTAGGCACAGACCATAAAATAACTATACTGATAATGTTCATAAAAATAAAAACTTAAAACTTCTGGCAGAGAACTAAAACTAAAAGGAGATAAAACATATTTGAAAAAAAATAAAAACTTTAGAACAAAAAAGTTACAGTAACTGAAATTAAGATCTTAAATCACATGCTTAACAATAGATTAGAAAGAGCAAAAGATAAAATTAAATTAACTAGAAAGGAAGTTAGAAGAAACTACTATCTTTTTAGTTCTCAATGCTGTATTCAGGAAAACACAGAAGAGATTAAACTTTAAATGAAGGGAACACTGGCACATCCAAGAAAGAAAGGGAAAAAATGGAATGACAGCAGCATTTGGAGATAAAACTAAGAAGTTTTGAGGGCCATTAAAATAAAAGTCCACAGATTCTAGGAGGAGAAACCAAGATGGCGGCATAGGTAAACACCTACACTGCTACCTCGCACAACAATTTCAAAACTACAACTAAAAGACAAAACGGACATCATCCAGAACCACAGGAAAGCTGGCTGAGTGGAAATTCCACAACTAGAAGGAAAGAGAAAAGCACGCGGAGAATCATTGGAGCTGCAAAAGACTGAGGTGCAGACACATGCGCGCGGAAAGGACAGGTGGTTGAGTGCCTGGCTGACTTTCTCTAGCGGGAGGGAGAGGGAAGCTCCCGAGTGCACTGAACCCCAGCTCCGACTGCACTGAACCCCAGTTCCGGGAGAGACCCTGGGGACCCAGATTCAAACGGGGGGGGGGGGGGGAGATCTGGACTGTCAGGCGGAAACTCAGGGGAGGCGTGAAAGGCAGAGGTCTGGAAGCGCACGTGCGAGTGCGTGCAGAGAGGACTGATTGCTGAGTGTGCCCTGGCTTTCTCTAGCAGAAGGGAAACTGAAGCTCCCAACTGTGCTGAATGAACCCCAGTTCTGGGTGAGAATCTGGGAATCCAGATTCATTGGGGGAGAAACTGGACTGTCTGGCAGCAGGCGAAACTCGAGAGTGGCTTTCTCTCAGAGGTGCTTGCAGCGATTACCGATTACCGAAGAACACTGAGATCCAGGGGCCTCATAGGGTAGGGCTGACAGAAAGTCAAGACTGTTTTCTCACCGAGACTCCGCCCCATCCAAGCTGAGCAAAGAGGCTTTTGCAATTTTGCAAGTCTTGTCCCATAAGGCTGTCTCCAGTATAGAAGTTCTTCCGGCGTAGACACAGCTGATCCTCACAGCCAATTGGCCTGGAAGTCAATTCCTCCCAGTGATACCAACATCAAGACTTAACTACAACAAGGCTATATAAACAGTCCACAAAGGGGTGCACCAACAGTGCCCACCTCAGGTAACTGGGGAGGCCGAGCCACTGGGCCATATAGGACACCTAACACACAAAGCTACCCTACCAACTCAGGGAAGCAGCAAAAACGTGGAGACAAAGAAATAGGTCACAAATGAAAGAAATTGAGGAAAACAAATGCCTGGATATGGAGTTCAAAACCATAGTTATAAGGTTTTTCAAGAATTTCCTAGAAAAGGCTGATAAATTTAGCGAGACCCTCAAGGATATGAGCGAGACCCTCAAGGATTAGAAAAAGATTAACTAGCCAGGACCGGTTTGGCTCAGTGGATAGAGCGTCGGACTGCAGACTGAAGGGTCCCAGGTTCGATTCCGGCAAGGGCATGTACCTTGGCTGCGGGCACATCCCCAGTAGGGGGCGTGCAAGAGGCAGCTGATCGATGTCTCTCTCTCATGGGTGTTTCTGTCTTTCTATCCCTCTCCCTTCTGCTCTGTAAAAAATCAATAAAATATATTAAAAAACAAAAAAAGAAAGAAAAAAGATTAACTAGAAATTAAACATACACTGACTAAAATAAAAAACATTATACAAAGACTTAACAGCAGGCTAGAGGAACATAAGAATCAAGTCAAATGAAATACAAAGAAGCAAAAAACACTCAACCAGAAAAGCAATAACAACAAAAAAGAATCCAAAAATTTGAAGACAAAAATATTTTTTAAAAACACAATAAAGAAAACTACAGGACATCAAAAAGAAAGAAGACAGAGGGGAAAAAAAACAAATGGAAGAATATACCGTGTTCATGAATTGGTAGAATGAACATCATTAAAATGTCCATACTATTCAAAGCATCTATAGATTCAATGCAATCCCTATTGAAATACAAATATCATACTTTATAGATCTAGAACAAACACTCCAAAAATTTATATGGAACCGAAAAAGACCCCAAATAGACACAGCAATCTTGAGAAAGAAGAACAAAGTCGGAGTTATCAAGTTATACTACAAAGACTCTGTGCTCAAAACAGCCTGGTACTGGCACAAGAACAGGCATATAGATCAATGGAACAGAACAGAGAACCCAGAAATTGACCACTATGCTCAATTAATATTTGACAAAGGAGGCAAGACCATACAATGGAGTAAGGATAGTCTGTTCAATAAATGGGGTTGGGAAAATTGGACAATGCAAAAAATGAAACTAGACCACCAACTTACACCATACACAAGAATAAACTCAAAATGGATAAAAGACTTAAATGTAAGACATGAAACCATTAAAATCTTAGAAACCATAGGCAGCAAAACCTCAGACATCTCTCATAGTAATATATTTACTAATACATCTCCAAAAGCAAAGAAACTAAGGAGAAAATAAAAAAAGTGGGACTACATCAAAATAAAAAGCTTTTGCACAGCAAAAGAAACCATCAACAAAATGACAAGATTACTTACTACAATGTTATTATTAAAAAAAAATAGAAGCAAACTTCAGGCCTGCAGACTGAAGGGTCCCAGGTTCGAATCAGACCAAGGGCCTGTACTTTGGTTGCGGGCACATCCCCAGTGGGGGATGTGCAGGAGGCAGCTGATCGATGTTTCTCGCTTTCTAACCCTCTCCCTTCCTCTCGGTAAAAAAATCAATAAAATATATATTTTTTAAAAAGAATAAATGCTGCCTTTCCTGAAGGAATTATAATGCTGCCTGTCCAAATAATAGACAAGGGACTAGTATTCCAACCAATAACTGAAAAAGATATGACAGAAATGCAATATCACTATCTTGCAACCTTCAGTGAGTAGACATATAGGCATCAAGTAGCACTAGCTGCTGAGATCAGGGAGAGAGAAACAAGGACACATCACGCACCTCCTATGGTTTTGCCAACCACAATTTAGACAATTGCCATGGGGATGACTAAGTCTGATCCAGTTTGCAATCCAACTACTAACGTGCAGGAACTACCCAAGGCAGATGAACGTATTATACAATCAGCAAAATCCAGACTGTAAGATATACAGGTCAAATGACTCAGGTTCTTTATCAGAAAAAAAAATTTTGTAAGAAAAAGAAAGGAATAGAAAGAAAAACTACAAATTGAACATTTAAAAAAAATTTTAATGGGCAAAACTACATTATAATATCTAGGAATATGCATTTATGAAAAAAATGTTTTTTAAAACACAAGGAAGCAATTACTATAAAAGAAAGAATAGCTACTAATGGAAGTAGCTGTGCTTGGGATGGGGCACCGGAGCAGCTGTGCCATGGCTAGTACTGTTCCTCACCCTGACCTAGATGGTACTGTCTTTTAATAACTCATTAAGCTATGCATCTGGTATGTTTTCTGCTTGATTTCATAATAAAATTCATTTTACTACTTAAAAAATGTATCGATAATAATAAAAGCATAATAAGCTAATTAGTCCAATGTCCTTCTGTCCTTCCTGACAAAGCCATGATGGCGGCAGGTGGGGGCTGAGGCAGAGGGCAGCTGCCTCAGGCCCTTGCACAATATTTGTGCATGGGGCCTCTAGTTAAATAGTAATAAAAATAAAGTAAATACCAAAACAAAGTTGGTATAATTTTGTAGCCAAACTGCCTGCGTTTGAATTGTGGATTCTGCCACACAGCCAGGAAAAGTACTAATCTCTCTGTGCCTCAATTTTTTTTTATCATAAAGTGAGAATAATAAAAGTGTGTAGCTCATAGGGTTGTTGTGAAGATTAGGAAAGTTAATATACAGGCATACCTCAAGAGATATTGCAGATTTCGCTTCAGCAAGTCGTATAAATTTTTTGGTTTCCTAGCGTATATAAAAGTTACGCTTACATTATACTCTATTAAGTGTGCAACAGCATTATGTCTAAAAAAATGTACATATCTTAATTTTAAAATACTTGATTGCTAAAAAAATACTAATACTCATCTGAGCCTTGAGTTGTAATCCTTTTGCTGATAAAGGGTCTTATTTTCAATTTGTAAAAAAATACAATCTCTGTGAAGTGCAGAAAAATTAAGTGCCATTAAACAAGGTATGCCTGTGGACAGGAAACAGAACAGCGCCTGGCAGGACAGAGGTGTGATTCGAGTTGGTGGGTAATCAGCTGTGTTAACTTGGATATTTAACCTCTCTAGGCTTCAATTTCCTGAACTGAACTTAAAATCCATACCTGATAGGATTAACAGGAGGTCGAAAGGAAATGTATGTATTATTCCCAGGATAGTAGTCAATAAACAGTAGACGTGCCCTGGCCTGTGTGCTCAGTGACTAGAGCGTCAGCCCCTACACTGGGTTCAATTCCCAACCAATGGCCAAACCTGGGCTGTCAGATGGTTCCCTGGCCCAAAAGCAATGGGAAAATATCCTCTGTTGAGGATTAAAACCAAACAAAACACCAATAGATTCTTTCCATGACCTCCTAACACCCACAGTCATCTGTCACATTAGGCATACCTCAGTCACAGCACATTCCTCTTGCACTTTTTATCTGGTCATTCAAGTTGATTTCAATGAAATGATCACCCAGTGAATCTCACGTCTGAAACTGGATCTTCATCTAGGTTTCAAAAAATAAACAGACCAAAATCTTAAAATGTCCAACCTCCTCGTAAGAATGGTCTGGTGTTACTCCCAGAGCAGGAATTCATGGTACCGGTAACCACTAAACTGAGGCTGAACAACTGAAGTGACTGCTAATGGACGCCAGTGCTCTCTACCCCTTCTAAAAAAAGAACTTCCCTCTCCCTGCTGGGGTGCAAATCTCTCTTTCATTAATTCTGACCCCCGGCTTCACAGGTGGAGTATTCTCACTTGCAAGGGCACTAAAGAGAAGCCTGCTCAGAGACATAAATACCACTGAACATAAAAGGCAAGGGCATCAATTCCACCTGTAACCAAATGCTCCTCTTTAGAGATCCACACTGGGAAATTAATGTCAATAGTTGGCAGCAGCCGGCTTGCCGAGTCAGAAGCTGTGGCTGCACCGGGTCTGGGCTTTTTTATGCCTCGCCTTGAGACTCGGCACAGGGGTTGCAGGGTAGGAGTTGGTCCGTATGTGGCATAGAAAGCCAACGCAAAACAGCTGTATTCCTGGCCCTTTGGTAACTTACCCGTTACAGGTCTGAAGCGTCCGCACTGGGCACCGCACGTTAAGATGTAAATATTTTTCACCATTTGGGGGTTGGGGGGGGGTGGGAGAGAAGCTGGAAATAAACCATGGCGAGTCATTGTTCTTAAGTGGGTCACGTTAAAAATCTGTGACTAGCTTTCTCAAAAGCATGTCGTTCACATTCTTGCAACAAATGGAACAGGAATTGTTTTCAAAGTCTCTACTGTTTATTAAATGCAAAAGCTCTATTCCAAAAATATGCCAACCCGCTGTCTAATGTTCCCAAAGAGAATGGCATCTATAACAAATAAGGAAATGGAGTTAGAACTGGTTATCATCTCAACCCAATCATCCTGCCCCGGGAGAGGCCACATAAGAGGCCCGAACACACCTCTCCCCCTTTGAAGCGTAAGCTGAGGCCAAACCCCAGAGGGGCTCCCTCTCCCCCAAAGTGGAGCTGGGGAGGCCCGGGCCTACCTACAGAAAGTAAAACAACAAGAAACGGCAATGCCTGCGCGGCGTGTAACACGGGGATAGCCTGCAATCGAAGGCGTGGTAGAAACCCTCTGGCTGGCCTCTGCATTGCGGGTCTCTCAGCCTCCGACGTTTCCACCTCACGGATTTCCATAATGGAGTCAAATTAGACGCCCCGGAAAGTCAGATGCGCCCGGAATCGGGAAAAGAGCATGAAGAACCCGGAGAAAGGGATACTTTCCTACTACCCACTCGCACACGTGGCCCCGCGTGCACCAGCCACGCAACCTCCTCAGACTCCCAATCGCCTACAATTTACCCGGAGCCCAGGGCGCGGGCACCCCTCCATGCAGCCGCCGTCACCGGGGCACCGGGGCGCCGCCCCCGCCGCCCGTTTACCGGGGCGCTGCCCTCTTCTCCCTCCGCTGGCAACCACAATCGCCACCGGCGTGAAGGAGTCAAAATTACACCCTTCTAAAGTGAAAACTTCTCTCTTTTTAAATTAATTATGCCCTTTTTTGTTTTATTACATTAGCAAAAGATAAGTATTTTTTTTGGTGTGCCGCAACACTGTAGTTATCAGTTGATGTGCCACGAGAGGAAAAGGGTTGCAAGTCGCTGCACGGATCGCGCCCTGTCCTCCTCCACCACCACGCCGGCCAGAACCACCAGCTGTGTCCCCGGAGAAATCTCGGCGCCGGGACGTTACGCCGGCCGCCCAGGACCCCAAAGCCGGGAATCCCGGGAACCAGGTTCGCCGAGAACCCAATCCGGACACACGATTGAGATATTTAATCGGCGCGAACCCGCCCCCGGCGGCTCCTCTCTGGGGACCGCGCCAAGGGCCCGTCGGACCACTCGCAGGGCCCAGAGGAAGCCGACTCTGGGGGTGCTCCGCAGAGGAGCTTCAGCCGCCGCTGCCGCGACCCCCGAGCGCCGCACTCACCTTCCGCGGCCGGCCGTCTCCCACCAGCAGCGCGCCCAGCTGGGCCGGCTCCGCCGCCTGGGGCCCCGCCTCCGCGACCGTTACCGCGCTGTGGGAGGCCGGCCAATCGAGCCCGAGCTGGTCGAGGCGTCTCCTTCGGCCCGGCTTCCGAACGCCCTCGAGCGATGTCTCGGGCCGCGCGGGAGGCTGGGACCGCCCCGCGCCCTCTGGTTGGCTCCGCTGCTGGGGGCGGGGCTTACGTCGAAGCAGTTGTAAATTTGTGCGCGGCGCTGCCATCTGCGCCTGCGCACTTCTTCCACACTGGTAACTCGCTCTTGCCTCCAGCTGTTTTACCTCTTACCTGGAGTTCTGCTTTGTCCGGGCGACTCACGGGTAAGAAATACGCATTTAAGACTATCGGTGAAAGCCTTAAATGGCCACCACAGACGGCTCGCCCGACACCTACACCCGCCATAACTATGAGCTCTGGCTGCTGGACCCATCAGCTGTTCTCTATGTTCCTGACCTGGCTGAGCACTGCGGCGTCTGGCATTTGGAGGACCCTAAAAGCGTTTGTTGATGACATTTTACCCTCCCGTTCATCATTTTCCACATCTCCACAAAATGTCAGGACCTACATCGGGCTCCCGAGGTGCAGAGGTGGCTGACTGGAGATACTGAAAGTCTGGTTAGGGAGAATGGGGATACACTCTGAAATTAAGAGACATTGTGATATGATCAGAGAAGGCTGTGACCGGCCTGGGAGGGACAGGGGAGGAGGTTTACCTAAGTTATTCACTAAAGTCTTCTAAAACTAGTGGTTCTCAACCCTGGTTGCACATTAGAATTAACAGGGGAGCTTTGAAACTTGTTGCTCAGGCCTCAGGCCAATTAAATCAGGTGGAACCCAGGTTTCCATAGTTTGGAAAGCTTCCCAAATGATTCTAATGTGCAGCCATACTCGAGAATGGCAAACCTGGAGAAATACTTAACAATGATTCTAAATGATGAATAAGAATTGCTCAACAATACAGGGAAGAAAAGTTAGAGAAACTTCATGTGCAAATTAATAACTCAAAAGCACATTATTATAATGTCTATTTCACAAGTATTTAGCAAACCTTACCGTTCTGTTGTTTTTTGTAATGAAGCCTGGCTGGGACCCTTCTATGTAGATCATTTCTACCCTCCCTAAAGAACCTAACTCCCCAAACACAAATATTATGGAACTTACTGAGGGTTTCCTGAGATAGTTGAAGAATGTGTTGCATCACTAGAGAGGCCGAGGATGAAAGCATCAGAAAGTATGTTAAGAAGCAGGGACTTTATATTGGAGGTGATAGGAAACAATAGACAAGTTTTCAAAAGAGGCATGAAATGCAAAGGTTTTTTTTTTGTTTTTGTTTTTTTGGTCTGGGTATTTCATCCTGTTATATATGTGAAAATTGTAAAAAAAAAAAACCAACAACACAAAAACAACTGTAAAAACAGCTCCAACAGTGTACAAATATGCTGCTTTATTTTTATTTTCACAAAAGGAAGTCAGCTCAATCCTCTACTTCTCAGTTTAATAAGTTGAAGATATACAAATAGGGTCCATACTCATTTTTTAAAATTCATAGGTAGTTGAGTGATCCAAAAATTCCTAAGGGAAAATACAACTTCCAGGCACCTGAAGAGAAGGCCAGGCGCTCATCTGCCCACGGCTGTCATTGCATCATATAGCCACATGATGTCGCTGTTAACACCCTGTATTTTCCAACTGGTTAAATGATGCAGGTCCCACAATGGCCCACAAAGCTTCTCCCACACAAGACATTAGCCCTGGTATCTCTCACAGGAAGGTCTTAGGTTCATAGCTCAATACTTTCGGGCCCATACATAGCCTTATTCCAGGCATCTGGGACCACTATGAGTTTGACCTCTGTGTCTGGCCCCCATGCAAAAGGGCTTTACCATAACTGGAATTGGCAGTGGGGTGGGCGTTCCAATCACATGGGTTGGAAGGTGGAGGCAACTTAAGTAAAACTGAAGTCCTGTATGCAGTGAGAGGGCAGTGGATGCTAGATGAAAGATCACCAGTATTCACAATCTTCAGAGCACAAGAAGCCTGACTGCTCTCTATTTCCTAACAATAGAGAGCCCCTTCTCTCATCACTCCTGGATTTCATGTGTAGCAAGTGGAGGGGAGAAAGCTCTATATCAGTGTCCTCCAAAGAAATCCCCTTCTTATGGACCACCAAGGCATAGCTCAGGCATGGCTTGATATATTAATATTAATATATTAATAAGTATATTAATAAATGCTCAAGAACCTATACAGAATAACCATAGTTATATTAATTGAGCCCTTAAAATGTGCCAGGCTCTGGGGCATTTTCATCTTCTAACGTGTTGGCCCTTCACAACAACTATAGTGTAAATACTGTTATCTTACTAGGAGCCTGGTCCACGAAATTCATGCACTGGGGGTGGGTGATCCCTCAGCCCCCCCCCCCCACACGAGTGCACATCATTGCCCTGGCAGCAGGTGAACACCAGGCCTCAGGGGCCCTCCATCTCTGAGCTCACTGGTCTCCTCAAGCACGCCTCGGCCCTGCCCCCTGCTCCTGATTGGCTGGTGGGCGTGGTTGGTGGGTGTAGTGAAGATACAATCAAATTTACATATTACTCTTTTATTAGGATGTTACAAATGATCAAATTAGAAAATATAATGGAGCCGAAACCGGTTTGGCTCAGTGGATAGAGCGTCGGACTGCGGACTGAAAGGTCCCAAGTTCGATTCCAGTCAAGGGCATGTACTGTGGCTGCGGGCACATCCCCAGTAGGGGGTGTGCAAGAGGCAGCTGATTAATGTTTCTCTCTCATCAATGTTTCTGACTTTCTATCCCTCTCCCTTCCTCTCTGTGAAAAATCAATAAAACATATTTTAAAAAAAAGAAAATATAATGGAAAAAAACAGACTTGATTAGGTATCACAGCAAGTATGTGGCAGAGCAGGATCTGAAATTAAAATTCTGGCTCCAGCGCCTATTTCATTTATCACGTGCCCATACCACTTCTCATGATGGGCATCTGCTCTACTGTAAGTTGGCGAATGCACTTATTTTCATTTGCAATTATTTCATCTGTCTTTATATTAGTTATCTATTGATGTATAACAATAATTATCCCTCATCACAGCAGCCTAATACAAACATTTATCTAAAAATGTTTGAAATACAGGGTCAGAAATACAGGAGTGGCTTAGCTGGATGGTCTGGACAGAATCTTTCATGAGTTTGCAGTCAACCTGTTGGCCAGGGCTACCCATCTCAAGGTTCAACAGGGGCTGAAGGATTTACTTCCAAATTCACACATGTGGCTGTTAGCAGGACTCAGCTCAATCCCTGTCATATAACAAACAGATAGCTGCCATGCATGGTACCATTTAAATAATTTTTAAAAGCAGGACTATATCTATTCCCAAGAACATTTACTTATGTATATTATTTTTGTATAAATACTAGAGGCCTGGTGCACGAATTTGTGCATGGATGGGGTCTGGCTGGCCTGCCCTGGGGGGCCCGTTGTCAGAGGGGCTATGGGTGGTTGGCCAGCCAGCCCTGCCTCTGATCAGGGTGTTGGGGGCTAATTGGGGCCCGGATCAGGCTGGTGTACAAAAGGCAGAAGGCAGCCAATTGATGTTCCACTTTCACACCTCTGTTCCTCTCCCTCCGTTCCTCTCCCTTCCTCTCTCTCTAAAAATCAATTTTAAACATCTTTAAGAAAATAAAGATACAAATTTTTAAACTCTTAACCAATTGAGACATATGTCTGTACTTCCTTTGGCTCTTGATTCTAGTTAAGGGTGTATCTATAAACCCTACTCTCCACATGACTCAGACCAAACCTATTTTCTCCTCAAGATTTTCTGGTTTGAAGTTTTACAGAATCCCCCTGGTTTGCTGCTTTTCCACTTCCTGTATTTGTGCCACAGCCTCCTTGAGCTGAGGGAGAGCCTGGCCAGCAGCATGAGGCTGTCGTTACTGGCATTGGTTCTGACACACAATCCTCTGAGGTCAGAATCCTGGGTCCTGAGCTCTTTTCTAAAGTGCTGGTGCCTCTTGCTTTAACATAACCAGTAGTCACCCTGAAACAATTCTGGAAGGGCACATGGATATCTTAAATCTGTAGGCATCAGATTATGTAACCCTTTCCTTCTATTCTGATCTCCATTCATGCTGTTTAAAAAACAAGTTCAGAAAATCAGTCCATCCATTAACAATTCCCTTTTCAAAAGGAGGCCCAATAAAAACATGGACTCTTGTGAATTAAAGCATTTTTAGCTGCTCTCAAAATAAATCACTGATGTCTATGGGCAAATTGGTAAGAGGCCATTTAAGAAGAAAGAGAAGCATATAGATACTTCCTGGGATACAAAGAAACAACTCAGAGTGAGAATAAAGGTGAAAGCAGGGTACCTTTGAATGAATGAATATGTTTTGTACTCAAATCTCAATACCTTTCACGGTGTTTTGTTCAGACTTTATTTTTCTCCAAACAATCCTGTCTGGTAACAATTCACTGTTCCTACCTCCATCCAGTGTTCTGGACAGAGGGAATCAGTAGGTACAAAATGCAGGTATGTCCCTTGATTCCAGGTATCCTAGAAACTAGACCCAAAGAGAAAATAGTGGCACGGTACAAATTATCTGCGCAATCACAGACTGCCTTGCCTTTTCTGGGTGCAGACTTGGATGTACCTTATGAGCTGACTCTGGTGTCCCTGGACAGAGAAACTTTCCAGGCCTCGAAGACAGGGCTCAGATTTTTCTTAATGAACACTTTTCTAGTAAGGTCCCAATAACATGAGCATTCCAAATTCCCCAGGCCTGGCTCCACATGCTGTTATTTGGTGTAAATGTAACCACTGGGCTGCTGTAAGAACTTTAGGTAATGATATACAAGACATGCAGTAAGTATTCAGTTACATGTATTGGTTTTATATATTTAAAAAATCCAGATTCCTAAAGTTTAAGAAAATCTGATCCTTCATTAACATACCTTTGATATGACAACATATCCCCAACCAGGATTTCCTGGACCTAACCCAGCAACTCAGGATTGTTTCTCAGAAGAACTAAGGAGATGTCTTCACCTAGCCTTGTCCCAGCTCTGGAACTTTTGTCACACTGGAGCCTTTTACCTTGCCCCCCCAAATCATTCCTTCAACAATCGCTTAGTGAAAAGTCTCTGTTCAAGACACTGGTACAGTAGAAAATGCAAATATGAAAACTATCTTCAGGGGACTTTCAATTCGGGGTAGCAAACAAGAATTTGGCATTCACTAAGCAGAATCCCTGTAACATAATTTGCTTAAGAACCCGTTTTTATTGCCTTGCAGACTGGTTACCGGTTAACCAGTGTTTTGTTCAGACTGTGTTTTCAGGCCGTCAGCCTAACCTATAGATAGTTACCCGCTGTCTCCTAGCTCCCGCTCCATTCAGGTGCCGGCCCAGGGTGCAGAAACAAATCCATCCCACCCACCAGGGTGTGACCGTCCTTTACGCTGATAACAGCTGCAGGAAGAAATCACACAAGGGGACTGGCTGCCTCTCTGCCCCCCGAATCTGCTGGGCCCCAGGGCCCCTCCAGAACACTTTACATGCCTCTAAGTTGTCGCTGGTCCCAAGACCACTCATCGCTGTCTTCAGATGGCCCAGTCAACAACAACCTCCCTCCCTCTCTGCAGGTGACATTGGCCCTCCTTAAGGTGAAACCCAGGGCTTCCTAAAACACTACCCGGGCCTGATGTTCACTCCCTCGCTCAGCACACATTTGTCAGAGCCTGTGTGTGAGCCCGCACCGGGCAGCTGTGGGCGCTACAGGAGTGAGCGCCAAGCGGCCACGGTCTCTGCTAAGGTACACTTTCAGCAAAAGTCGCACACAACACTGCACACCTTCAAAGGGGCTAAGAGGAGAGTTACAGGTGCTGCAAATCCCAGAGGCCAGAGTAGGATCTCCGCGGAACAATCTCAACAACACAATGCACGTGACCTCAGGGAAGAAGCCAGGAGCATTGCAGAGGGCCTGGGGGGAGAAGGTGCGTGCACCCTCGAAGCTAGGTAGTCAGGACACCGTGTACCGGGCCGCAGGCCTCTCGTAGGGGGTTGCGTCTCTGCACTAAAGAAGTAATCAGAACCCATCACGGTTTCCGGGAGCGAATGCCGAGATCGGATCGACCTGCCCCGTGTCTTTGGCGCCGGCACAGCGTCCGCTTTGTCCCCTGGTTACCGCCCAGCGGCTGCCATCAGCGGGTTCCCAGCAGCACGGGCTGTGCGGGGTCGGGGTCGGGCCGAGGAGGGGCGGTGCGCGGGGGCGGCGGGCGGGGCTGGCGGCGGCGCGGCCCGGCGGTGGGGCCTGCGCCCGACGCCCCCCGGGGACCTGGAGCCGACAAACAACCGGCGCGCGTGGGACTCGCGCTCGCCGAGTTTCGGCTCCGGTTCTCGGCGGAGGGAGAAGGCCCCGCGGCCTAAGCGGCTGAGTCCGCAGCGATCCCTGGCTGGGCCCGGAGCCTCCCGCAGCCCACGGCGCCCAGGTGAGACCCCGCGGCCCGGGTGGGGGGCCCGGCACCCCCTCCGCCGCGCGGCGGCCGCCATCTCCCGGGGCGGCAGTGGCCGGGCGCTGTGGGCGCGGCCGGGCGAGCGGCGGAGGCAGCGGGCCCGCGGGGTGTGTTCCGCCGGCTCCCGGCCGGCCGGCCGCGCGGGCAGAGGCGGGGGCCCCGGTGCCGGCGGGGACCCCGGTGCCGGCCAGGCTCCGCGATCGGCCGCCCCGGCCCCGCTCTGAAGTCCGTACTGGTCGCGGTGGAAAAGTGGAACCCGAGGGCGCAGGGAGGCAGCGCACGAGCCCGGAAACAGCCGGGTGACGGCGGAGCCGCGTTTCCTCCCTTTTCCCTCCAAACGCGGCCAGACGGCGCTTTTGCGGGGCCCGGAGCGGGACGCGGCGTGCCGAGCGTCTTTCTCCGCGCGCCGCGGGCGTCGCCGCGGCGGGACGTGGGTTCCGCGGTCGCGTTGTGCGGGGGCCCTGGCCGGTCCCGCGGGCACACGGACCGCGGCGTCCGCCCCGCAGGCCGACCTGGCTGGGCCTCAGACTGGCCCTCCCTGAGGGTGCACGTGCGGGTGGCGTTCGGCTTCTGCAGAAGCGGGTTGTTAGCACCGCCGGCCTGCGGCCCCCGGGACTCCTGCCTGAGGCCGGCGGCAGACACACATCGCAGGGCGCTCCCGGGAAGAGTTACCCTGGTTCCCCGCCTTCGCCGGTGTTGGGGAAACCTGGTTCGGGGGAACTCCCCGGGTGCCTTTGTTGTAGGCCCCGCGAGGCGCGGGAGCAGATGGTCACCGCCTGTTTGTGGAAGAGCGACCTGCCTGGCGGCTGTGCTCACCTAGCGCCTTCGCTGGAAAGGGAACTACGAGTGTCCTAGTTCTTTTAAAATTTGATTTAGATGTAGCGTGGACAAGCCCCTACAGTCCTCGACACGGTTAAACTTTGGGTTAAGGCAAAATTCAAGCCGGGCTTAGAGGAATGGCGGAAGCGTTTTGATGTTTAGGCCATACACTGCAACTGGGGCGTTGGGTTGGAGGGAAGGGAGTTTAAGAGGCTCTGCTGATGGCTGCTCAGGAGATACTCAAAAGTCTTTTCTTGAAGACTTGAAAAAGACTTCAAGTGAGTGACATTGTCCTCATCAGTGAAAATGCATGGAATTCGTTTATCCATTCGTTTCATTTACATTTTAAAAGATGTGTCCACCGTCTGGATACCGTTGCTGACATGTACACATAAAGAACTATTGGACATTGAAACTGGGACTAGGAACAGTTGGACATTGAAACTGACACTCAAACTTTTTTTGCTCTTATACGTTTGTTTCTAGTATGCAGAGGCAAGATATTTTTGAAGAAAAGAAACAGGGGGGAGTGATTGATATAGAGGCAGGGAGGCACTGAACAGGCTGTCAAGCTACAGGGGGAAGGCTGGGGTGAATGGGAGGTGGATGCTGGGGGAGATCAACCCAAGGACTTGTATGCATGCATATGAGTATAACCAATGAATGAAAGACACTGGGGCGGGGAGGGGGGCAGGTGGGGACATGTGCTGGGGGGTAAGGGAGGCTGGGGGGAGGATATTGGGGAGGAAAAAGGAAAACATGTATTACTATTAAATATAAGTTATACTGCAAAAAAAAAATCAATAAAATATTGTACCTAAAAAAAAAAATAAAAGTTTGTGCTAAAATAGAGGGAATTTTTCTTTGTCATGATCATTTTCCTCTTTGGTCACATGATCCTGAAAATGAAATGTGTAGATAGGAGTTTAAAAATTACAGTGGATTGATGCCTTTCTCCCAAATATTAAACCAAAGCCTTCCCACCACTTGGCAGGGCTGGGGCCCAGTCTGTCCTTTCCCGCTTCCCTGTGTCAGACACTCCCATGTGGTGCTGTGATCCCCTTCCCTCTCTCCAGGGCCCCGCACTCTGAGCTCAGTGCCCAGCTTCGTGCCTGGCACAAGTGACTGATAACTGTTAGCAATGGTGGATGCATTCAGAATATGACGTGTTTATAGAGTCCAGTTTGTAAGTGAGAGATCGGTGTGTGACTTTTCATCCCAATGAATAAGGGGCTAGGGCAGCTGTGATCATCTCTTGGTTTTAAGTGTATTACATTCCAAGAAACACTAGCACCAGAGCACCTAGGTCTTTTTTTAAAAAAAAACAACCTTATTGATACGTAATTCATACACCATATAATTCATCCACTCAAGGTTTACAATTCATTTTTTTGGTATATTACAGTATTGTTTTTTTAAGTTGTGGTAAACTATATATGATATAAAATTTGTCACTTTATTTTTAAGTGTCAAGAATTTAATAACATTAAGTACACTCACCGTGTTGTTCAACCATCACCACTATTTCCAAAACATGTTTACACCTTAAACAGGTACTCCATAAATAAATATATGAATGGATGTTGATAATTTAAAGAAAACAATGTTAGTATTGATTTCTAACCCCCTTTTTATTATAACTAAGATGGCACCATGCATTATCTTAGGACAATAATATTTGAAGTTCCTTATAATGGAAAACTGGGCAATTCGTTCAAGTTTGAATGCTGAATTACTGAACTTTCGAGGGTCTCTGCAAGTTGTAGAGCACAATTTGAACGATATCCCTAAGTCCAGAGAATGCTTTATCCAAGTTGCTATTACACTGTTTGGCTTACTCTATTGCTATGCATTCCCTTTGCTTTTATAGTTGTAGGCTACCCTCCACTTTCTTTTTCTTTTTTATTGTGTTAGGTTTTACATATGTCTCCTTTTTCCCCAATTGACACCTCCATCCCCCCCAAAAAAAACCATTCCTACCCTGGGCAAGCCCCCACCGCCCCAGTGTCTGTGTCCATTGGTTATGCTAATTAATATGCATCCTTACAAGTCCTTTGGTTGCTCTCTAACCAAACACCCCACCACCCCCACCTCCCCTGCTATTTGTCTCTGGGTCTATTTTTGTTCATCAAATTATGTTGATCATTGTATCCCACACATGAGTGAGATCATGTGATATTTATCTTTCTCCGACTGGCTTATTTCTCTTAGCATAATGCTCTCTAGTTCCATCTACCCTCCACTTTCATAGGAGGTACCTTAGGGCTTCCTAAGACTAGAAAAATCCACAAAATTTTAAGGTGCTAATAAAAAAAAGAGGGATTTATTTTAGGTACAGAGTGTTTTAAATATCTAGTTTTCATTCTAAAATTCTTAGCTTTTCTTTGCCTGTTATATTGCTTTTATGGATGCTAATCTCTTAACATCTTCTAAAAAACAATTTGTGGCTTCTGGTTGTTTGAGCTTCCGTTTTTGACAAGAAGAGAGCACTCTTAGGCATCAGTAGGAAGGAGGCTAGGCTAGGGTGGAACTTGGGAACAAAAATTAGTGAGCCCATTTTTTAGTAGGTATGGCTGGAGTATAACCATTAACCCCAAATCTTCAGATATGGAGGGGTTCCTGTGTGTGTGAGTATATCTGTGCTTCTGATCTGGGTAAAACTTAATTAGCATTATAGCTCAGTTATCATTTCGTTAATTGCACAGGAACACTGGGCTCTAGGTGCTTGGGCCCTGCTAGTGGTCTGAGCAAACCACATAATCTTTGTGGATTCATTTCTGGCGCTAGCACATTAAGTGAGTTTGAGCAAACAGGTAAATTAAGTTTGCTCTTCTAAAGCTAGCTCGCACATTCTTGGCTGCTTCCTGCAAACTCACCATTTCGTTATCTAAAAAATTTGTTTTAATTATATATTCTATCATAATGTAGCCTTCTAAAATTTAGTATAAAGATTGCATTTTTAAATTTATAACCGCCTATAACACTGATGCTTCCAAAAGATGCATTCTGTTTATCCCGAGCCATGGCCTCAGGCCCCTGGGGCGTCTGCCTCAGTCTGAGAAGCAGGGGACCCAGGGGACTTGTAGGTCTCTTGATGCTCTGATGTGGTATAACCCTTGAAATGAACTAGAGTTTGTTCTCTAGTGTTAGGAAATTATAATTCCATACCACCGAAAAATATGATTAACCGGTTTGAATGACTGGACTTATTTCCCTGAAAATTAGAGATTGTGTGTAAAAGCTGTTTCATCGGAAACTTCATTCCGTTTTAAGAAATGGGTTGCAAAGTTAGGAAAACCCTTTTACAGATGTCATGTCTGTTGCTCTCAGTCTTGCTTACCTGCAATTCTGCTGTTTTCCTTCCTGGCTGCTAATTGGATTAAAGCCTGTTTTGCCAACCATAGCATCTGGAGATGAGAGTCGTATCTTTGAAGATGATGAAAGGTAAATATCTTGCATTACAGTCACACTAGCTTTTGAAACTTTCAAGATTGTTTTAGTCATTCAGAAGAGTTATTTATCCAGGTCACTTTTTAAAGGACACATTTTGTAAAGTTGCAGACTGCACAGTTTTGCTTTTCCATAATGTGAACGGGGGTAGTGAACACCCGGTCTGAGGGTGGCATCCTCTGTAGGACCTGGATGTGAGATCTTCAAATCCCTCTCAGCACAGTTCTTGGCAATCACTTCAGAATGATATAAAACCCTTCCAGTGTCTCTGATTCAGAGCACACAAAGGAGGTGAGAGGGAATGAAGAGTCGGACATAGTTAAGAGAACACCAGAGTCCTGAGTTTAAATCCCATCCCACTTACTGTCAGTGTGACCCCAGACAAGCCCTCAGCCCCTCTGAGCCTCAGTTTCCTCACCTTTAAAATGGGATAATAACAGTACTCACCCAGGATGAGGATTCTATGAGTCAATACATGTAAAGCTCTTAGAACAGTGATTGGCACACAGTAAACACTTCACTGTTAGCTATGATCATTAAGGCTGTAATGTTACTTTTCTCAAAGCTAAAAACCTCAAAATATAATATTATATATGCCATTTACATAGGAAACATAATATATGTTTATATTAAAATATGTGCATTGTTTTATATTAAAATATGTGCATTGTTTTATATTAAAATGTGTTGAAATTATGTCAGAAACTTCTGACTAAATAAAATCCTTTATTTTTTAAGTAAGATTTTCTTTTTTTTTAAAAGTAAGATTTTCTATAACAGTGACAAGAGTTACTATTTTCATAACGTTTTAATCTTTATTATAGGACATTTCTTCCATGGCTTCTCTTTTTCTCAGTCTTACTTTAGTAAATTAAAAAGTTTTTGTTAAAATTAATTCTGAGTCATTGGTTTAAGTATGAAAGGTTTGTAGAATTCTTGTTTTGGAATTATTGGATCTGAAAAAACAACAAAATTAAATACTATGCTTCTCAATGAGGGGAGGGAGAAATAGAGACTTCTTACTGACCTTTCCAAGCATTATTCTGTTGCCCAGCTTAGAATACTGTCATGAATAAACTGATAGATTCTTAATCCTATTAAAATTAAGGTGACTTTGTTTGGAATTACCTGACTGTATACCCATCAGAGTATTTTCATCTTAAAGGAAGAGGGAGAAGATAGTTACATGTACTGTGAGTGGGATTTCTTAGGTAATATCACTTTAATGTTTTGTAATTTTATGGGTTTTAAACATCTGTTATTTCCATCTTGGAAGGATTAGTTGGCTATCCTATAACTGATTCTGGCCTACTATAATTGCTGTATTTTATTTATTCCCTCAGCCCTCCGTGTAGCCTGGTAAAATGGCAGATTTTGTAGCCGTCTGGGATGTTGCTTTAAGTGATGGAGTCCACAGGATTGAATTTGAACACGGGACCATCACCGGCAAACGAGTGGTGTATGTCGATGGGAAGGTAGGAAAAAAGCACGTTACTTTGTAAATATGGTGCACAGAGAAGGTTTATTTTGTTAGTGTAGATTCTTCATATGTGAATTCAGGCTTTTCTCTTACTAAAGTGGTTATCTTTTTATTTGGGCCTGTATCATTTTGCTGTACAAAGCTATTGAATCATAGTTAAGGAATTCATAGACTATAACATCTAATATTTCAATGTAACATGCCTTTAGAGTCTAAAACCTTTGCATCACAAATTAATATTACATATAACTAGCATTATCATTTGTTCACGTTCATTATATTGTTTCTAACATTAAACATTACATTTTCTTCCATTTGTGTGTTTTCAACTTTTCTATTTTATTACTTAGGAAGAGATAAGAAAAGAATGGATGTTCAAATTAGTGGGCAAAGAAACCTTCTGTGTTGGAGCTGCAAAGACAAAAGCAACCATAAATATAGATGCTGTCGGTGGTTTGGCTTATGAATACACTTTGGAAATTAATGGGAAAAGCCTTAAGAAGTATATGGAGAACAGATCGAAAACCACCAATACTTGGGTATTACATTTGGATGGTGAAGACTTGAGAGTTGTGTTGGGTAAGTGATTGCTGTTTCTACAGAACTGATTGGCTTTTTATAATGGCTGTTTAATTACTTTCTCTAACTGTCCAGATCTTTTATGGGAGCTTTTTTTTTTTCTTTTCTGTTAAATCTTTATGGTTGAAAGTATTACACATGTTCCCTTTTACCCCGGTGCCCTCCCTCCCCCCAGGCCTTCACCACTTTATGGTCTGTGTCTGTGAGTTATGCATGGAGGCATGTAAGTTCATTGGCTGATCTCCTCTCCCCCGCACACACACCCCCGTGGAAACTTTGAATAGGTGTATTTTTAACGCGTTCTGTGTGAATGAAGTCCTCATTTAACCGATTGATTTGTGTATATGAAGTGTGAGAGCCAGAGTTTATAGCGGTGGTTTGAGGAGCATAACCTTAGGTTTGGAAAAGAACTGTGGGCTCTGGCTGGCAGCTCACCTGACTAGAGCACCGTCCCCACGCTCCAGGGTTGTGTGCTCCCCTCTCGGTGGGGCCCGTGCGAGAGCCAACCAATGGAAGCATAAATAAGTAGGACAGCAAATTGACGTTTCTTTCTCTTCCATCCCCTCGCTCTAAAAATCAATAGATAACGTTTCAAATAAATAAAAAGAAATATTGACATAGACATTTGCTTTTATTCGATATTTCACTTTAAAAGCATGTCTAAAGCCAGTTGGGAGTTTAAGGTTCACCAGTGAGAAGGGAATTTTTCTCTAGGCGGCAATAGGGTTAGGACTGCAGCAGATCCAATTGTTGAGTGCAGGTAAAAGTAGAATAAAAAAATAAAAGGCCCTCGCTGACGGTTGGTTGGAGCGTTGTCCTGTACCCCAAAAGGCTGGGGTTCAGTTCTCAGTCAGAGCACATGGCCCACATGGTGGGTCCGATCTCAGGTCAGGGGAGTATGGGAGGCACTAATCAATGTTTCTCTCTCACCTTGATCTCTCTCTCTCTCAAGTGTATTTTGGCAACATTTTGCTCTTTTGTCAGCACCCCGCATAGTCACCACTTACATTTTTTCTTAAGATCCAGTAATTTTCCCCTCAAGTGAAACCATTACAAAAAATGAATAGAGATGATTGCACTAGCCATTAAGAAATTTACTACTAAGGCTAAATTTCTAACCCTCTAGAACTTTCTCCTGTCTGTTCTGTATGAACTCTGTGGCAGCCCTTTGTGGTGGTCTTTTTCAATCCTCACCTGAGGACAATTTCACAGATTTTTTAGAGGGAGGAAGGGTGAGAGAGAGGGAAACAGAGATGGGAGAGAGAGAAACATCCATCAGTGACCTCCTGTGCTCAGTCAGGGACTGAACCTGCAACCTCAGTGTGAGGGGCAGGGGTAGCCGTCCAGTCACTGACACTAAAGGACATTCCTTTCGGAAAAGCCCCTGCTCACATTCACTGGTGTGCGTCTTCCTTGTATTGGGATCCTGATTTTCTCTTAAAAGTTTGTTTTGTTTCATTCTGATTTTGTCTGTGAAGAAACTAATCCGTTTCTTCAAATTTAGAACCAATTCAAAGTTGTGAAAAGTTAATGGACTTTTAGGAATCCAGTGTATCAAACCTTTCTAAAAATAATAAAGAGTTAACTTTATCTTTAAATCATATGTTATAATTTCTAATTTGTTACTTTTACAGAGAAAGACACTATGGATGTATGGTGCAATGGTAAAAAAATGGAGACAGCAGTAAGTTAACCTTTTGATTGTTCTTGGTACCATGTGTATAAGTTACGGTTGAAATGTTGCTACAGTTCCTAATTATGAAGGTTTTGTAATTAACCCGCAGGTCCTCTTAGTGGAAAACAAAAAAGGGAGAAATTATTTCAGACTCCCGAATTGAAAACCTTTCCCGGGAAGAATTTGGAGACAGTTTACGTTCTAAGCTTGCCCGACCTCCCACTCTACCTTTCATTTCCTGGACCAGGTTCTATCCTAAAATGAGTTCCCCCTTAGAAAATTCCTCCCCAAAAGTTATGTACTTCTGTGTTTATTCATGTTAAAGTGGTGCTTCCTGCTGCTTCTCAAACGCACATGCACATTTTTATTTTTCAATATATTTTATTGATTTTTTACAGAGCAGAAGGGAGAGGGATAGAAAGCCAGAAACATCGATGAGAGAGAAACATCGATCAGCTGCCTCCTGCACACTCCCCACTGGGGATGTGCCCGCAACCAAGGTACATGCTCTTGACCGGAATCGAACCTGGGACCTTTCAGTCCGCAGGCCGACGCTCCATCCACCGAGCCAAACCGGTTTCAGCCGTACATGCACATTTTTAACATTTCCCAGGTGAGGCCCATGCTGCTGACCCAGGGGTCACTTTGAATGGGAGGCTTTACACCAGACACTCAAACAGATGGTACTTTCCTAAAAGCAAAGCTTCTGAAAAAGAAACGATGCACATAATGTCAGATGGTGACACAAAGACAGACAGGAAAGGGCATTGTCACAGCCCCCGGAAGTCAAGTGGAATTTATGGACCAGCCGTGCCAGAGGCCACGCCCTCATTGTGGCCACACAGGATGAATCCCTACCTAAACCCCAGTGTGTTTGGCTTTTGCTGTCAGCTGCTTGCACTGTGAGTAAATAATAGTGGTGTATATAGAATTGTATCCCTGAAAACGATATAATTTTATTAACCAATTCCACCTCAAATAGATTCAATTAAAGGGGAAAAAAAAGAAAGACTAGTGTAATACACTATTACATGGGAAGGGGGAGAAAGCAAAGGAGACGATATTGGGAAGCAGGGAGCTTGGGACTAGGAACTGAAATTGCCAGATGGAAATTCCCACGTGTTAGCGGGTCACCTGGCCAGCAGGGAGAGCCTGCTTTCCATGCTGGCTTCAGGTGTGCCTGGGCTAGAGCGCGACACGCTCCCTTCTCGGTCATTTTTAGCTGCCGCCATCCTCTGCTCTGTCTGGTGTAGGTATGGAAAGGTGAGAAGAGCCCTAACCGGTTTGGCTCAGTGGATAGAGCGTCGGGTTCGATTCCGGTCAAGGGCATGCACTTTGGTTGCGGGCACATCCCCAGTAGGGGGTGTGCAGGAGGCAGCTGATCGGTGTTTCTCTCTCGTCGATGTTTCTGACTTTCTATCCCTCTCCCTTCCTCTCTGGAATAAACTTACTACCTAGAACCTGCTGGGTCTCCTAGATGTCTGCTCTGAGCAACTGCCCAAGCCATAAGTCAAGACTTAATCTTGCCAGTAATTCTTGAAGGGAAATTTGACCAGAACTTTCACAAAGTTGATCCTCCGAGCTTAAGCCACTCTCCAAGTTCAGTCTCCTCATTGACTTCTTTTATGCAGCGAGGCTTGGCGAGCTCTCCGGTATCCTGTGACCCCTTTTGGCTGCCATCCGCACGGACCGGCACCTGCTGCGTGCCCAGCGCCACAACCGGTGCCCCTCCCTGCTTGGACGGTCCTGCCCTGCAGTTCTCTCGTGGGGAACGCGCAGTTCGACCACATTCCCTTCCGCCCTCACAGAATTCTCCAGTGCCGATGTAAAGAGAACACTGTTGTAGGATATTAATATTAAATTGGTTCAAAATAGTGTCCACCCTACACTGTCTGTTGCTCAGCAATTGATTGGAAACCACAAGTGTGTGGACAATAGCTCTTTATGACCCAGTTGCCTCCTCATTGTAACTACAGCCTAGTTTGCAGGACACTCCGGCAGCTCTGTATTCGGGCAGCCTCCCCCGTACTGTGCACACCTGCAAATTACATCTTATTTTCTCCTTTTCCCTTTCATCACCAAGCATCATGACCAAGGTTATGAATCTGTCAAATTCTCAAGAAGCTACTTAGAGGAATTATTTTACTAAACCATTGCCCTGCCTTCTGAATTGATCTTTACAGAAGTATGACTTAAAATACATTTTTCAAGGCTCAATGTAAAAAAGAGTGAAAACACATTGCACTCCGGGTCCAGACCCGCTCACCTTGGAAGTGTTCAGACAGCTCTCCTGAGAGCTATTGACTATGTTCTGCTCAGAGCTAGGACAATGGTTCTCCCTGACGCACCTGTGCTTTCTTTAGTTTGATAACCTTAGCTGTGGGACCTTGCTCTATCTGCTTTGGCTATCAGGAAGCTCACAGCCAAGTTTTAAGTCTGACTGGGGTTTCCTTGCTTCCTGGGGTAATTCATCCTTATCCTTTAATCCTCCTCCTCTTCCTTCTCTGTATTACCTGACCCCTATTTTTTTTTTTTATTCCAGATCAGTACTATTCAGTATGAGCTTTGAGTGTAACTTTTCTATTAGCCATAATGTTTTAAGGTGAAATTTATTTTATAATATATTTGATTTAAATCAGTCTATCAAAATAGTATTATTTGACATGCAATCAGTAGAAACAGTTCTGAGTTCTTTGTTTCATACTAAGTATTCCAAATCCAGTGTATTTTTTACACTTAAACAGCCTATCTCATTCCAGACTCAACACATTTCTTGATTTTGCTACATATGGCTAGTGGCTACTTGTATTGGTCAGAGCAAGTCTAGATCTAGTAGTGTTTATGTTACCTCTGTTTTTTATTATAAAGCCACTTTACACCCTGAGGAGTCAGATCTTCGGAGTGGTTAAGAGCACTCCATCCCTTATTGACTGAGGCAGTGGTGGGCAAACTCAGTCACCAGAGCCAAATGTCAACAGTACAACGATAGAAATTTCTTTTGAGAGCCACATTTTTTAAACTTCTTCTAACGCCACTTCTTCAAAGTAGACTCGTCCAGGCCGTGGTATTTTGTGGAAGAGCCACTCTCAAGGGGCCAAAGAGCTGCATGTGGCTCACGAGCCGCAGTTTGCTGACCATGGGACTAGGGTCTTTAGGAAGCTCTTTACTCTGTGCTTCACCTTCCTTATCTGTAAAATGAGGATAATCGTACTTCTGTCAGGGTTCTTGTGAGGATGCAATAAAACATGTAAACTGTTCTTGGTATAGAATAAGTAATAAATGTTTTCTATCATGTTTATCTTGTTTACTTTTTAAAATATTCTGTATGTCTGCATAGAACATGTTGCATACACAGAGCCATGAGGTGCATGGCTTTACTTTTCTCCCAAATTAAGATTATTAGATTGTAGAGAGTACAGATAAGAAACTTTCAATTCATAGCAGGCTGTAAAAGCATCAAAATACTAGTTTCTAACTTTACAAAGCTTAACATTTACCATGTAATTCATTTTACCCCCGTTTTAGATGGTATTAGTGCTCTAGACAAAGGTAAGTGTTTCTGAACACTGATTTCTCCTTCTCTGTGCCCTAGGGGGAGTTTGTGGATGATGGGACTGAAACTCACTTCAGTGTTGGGAACCACGACTGTTACATAAAGGCTGTCAGTAGCGGGAAGCGGAGAGAAGGAATTATTCATACTCTCCTTGTGGATAACAGGGAAATCCCAGAGATTCCTCAGTGACTTCATGTTCATGAACATTAATCTTAAGAAGTAACAATCAGGACTTTTACATTACTGTGGTAATTACAGATGTTCAATATGTACTTCTCGATACATTTAATCTGCCATGTTTTTATTTTTTTAGTTACTTGAAACTGTAATGTTCCAAGAGTCAGGGGAAAATATTATATACAGTTAAAAAGACCTGCAATTTATTTTGTAAATAATGTAAAAATGTTTCAAAGCCAAATGGAAAATAAGATATGGACCAAAATCACTAATGTTTTACAAAGGGACCTTTTACTATAATAAACATTATAAAATAAAATTGGTGCTGCTTGATTGTGTTTCCAAAAATGGATATCTTCTTATATTTCTCACTTATGCATATCAAGACAGGACAACATGAATGGGTGTACAGAAATAACCAGCAGCCGAAACAGACTCACAGGGGCCGCAGATTGAGAGCTCACTAGATGTAGAGCATGTTTAAAATGTTCAAGGTGATAAAAGACAACTCTGAGAACTGCAGAGGGGAAAAGAAAAATTTTTGAAAAAATATAGCAGAATTAAAAAATGAAAGCTGGTATAATATTAACATCAGTTAAAGTAGACTTTAAGGAAAAAAAGAATTCCCAGAAATACCTAACACTTCAAAATAATTTTTAAATAGTTCAATTCACCAGGGATATAAATCATCTCTAAATTTGTTTTTGGTTTTTTCAATCTTCATTCTTACTAACTTTACCTTGGGGCTGCAAATGTGGCTTTAACTGGCTCTGAGCCGCAGTTGGAAAACCTGCCTTACACAGTCTGCGTTTCCCAGCCCTTCTGCTTTCAGACAAGGCAGCTGCGAGCAAAGAGTGTGTATTTCTTTTTAAAAAATATATATTTTATTGATTTTTTTGCAGTGAGGGAGAGGGATAGAAAGTCAGAAACATTGATCAGCTGCCTCCTGGTACATGCCCCTGACCAAAATCGAACCTGGGACCTTTTACTCCGCAGACCGACGCTCTATCCACTGAGCCAAACTGGTTTCGGCAAGAGTGTGTATTTCTTATAGGACCTTCTAAAGTCCACTAGAAGATTCCACCACCAACATCCCAATATTTTTTTAATCAAGTCCTACAGCACTAGCCTCAATGAGTGGTCAAAATCCCGAGATAGACAGGTGCCTTTCAACCCGCTTGCTTTTCTGCTATGGAACAATGATACAGTGATGACAATTTCCTAACTGGGCGTGTGTGTGGGGGAGGGAGGGAAAGGAGGGAGTGTGAGGTGAGGTCTTCACTGCTCCTCATCTACCTCCGCTCACATTCCCTATATTAGGACTGGCAACTTGCAATATATCTTCATTGGTGGTCATTAGTCATCTTGGGCTGCTATGGCAAAATTCCATAGATTGTGGATGAAACAAGACATTTACTTCTCACAGTTCTGGAGGTTGAGAAGACCAAGATCAAGATACTGACTGATTTGGTTCCCCAGTTGAGAGCCTCCTTGGTTGGAGAGAACTGCCTTCTCACTCTGTCCTCACATGGTGGAGAACAATCATCTTTAAATTTGTATGTACCTGATAATATTCTCTCAAACTCTATAAAACAAAAATTGACATAACTAGAATAGGCAAATCCAAAATCATAGTGCGATATTTTCTCTCATAAATGCTAGGCAAAAACTCAGTAAAGATATGTACACTTAAACAGTAACACAATTAGCAGACTTGATTTAATGAACATAGGTAGAACAACCTAATAATTGAAGAATATGGATTTTTTACATCCACCTTGAAATTTATAATACTTTACCATAGTTTGAGTCATAAAAACAAGTCCCACAAATTTCAAAGAACTGAAATCATACAGATGTTCTCTGAATGCCATGGAATCCAAAAATCAACAAAACAGTAATGAGAAGATCCATGAGTATTTGGAAATTCATAAGCAAGCATACTTCTTTTTTAAATTTAATCTTTATTGTTCAGTTTATTAATTACATTGGTTCCCCTTTTTTCCCCTCTATAGCTCCCCTCCACCCAGTACCCATCCCACCCTCTGCCCTCACCTCCCCACCACTGTCTTCTCCCATAGGTGCATGATTTTTGTTCAGTCTCTTGCTGCACCTCCCACATCCCCTTTCTCCCCAAGAATTGTCAGTCCTTCTCTATGCCCATGATTCTGGTATATTGACCAGTTTATCCTGTTCATCAGATTTTTAATTCACTTGATTTTCCTATTCATTTGTTGATAGATATGTATTTGTTGTTCATAATTTTTATTTTCACCTTTTTCTTCTTCCACTTCTTAAAGAATATCTTTCAGCATTTCATATAATATTGGTTTGGTGGTGATGAACTCCTTTAGCTTTTTCTTATCTGTGAAGCACTTTATCTGACCTTCAATTCTGAATGATAGCTTTGCTGGGTAGAGTAATCTTGGTTGTAGGTTCTTGCTATTCATCACTTTGATTATTTCTTGCCACTCCCGTCTGGCCTGCATAGTTTCTTTCTTTTTCTTTTTTAATATATTTTATTGATTTTTCACAGAGAGGAAGGGAGAGGGAAAGTCAGAAACATCGATGGGAGAGAAACATCGATCAGCTGCCTCTTGCACACCTCCAACTGGGGATGTGCCCGCAGCCAAAGTACATGCCCTTGACTGGAATTGAACCTGGGACCTTTCAGTCCGCAGGCTGACGCTCTATCCACTGAGCCAAACAGGTTCGGCTGGCCTGCATAGTTTCTATTGAGAAGTCAGCTGACAAGTGTATGGGTGCTCCCTTATAGGTAACTAACTATTTTTCTCTAAGCAAGCA
The DNA here is from genome assembly GCA_027563665.1 of Antrozous pallidus. Lineage (NCBI taxonomy): Eukaryota > Metazoa > Chordata > Mammalia > Chiroptera > Vespertilionidae > Antrozous > Antrozous pallidus. Next base: position 31,424,457 of record CM050524.1, on the reverse strand, counting down.
TACTTCTAAATAAGCAGTACGTTATGGAGAAACCAAAATGGAAATTAGAGAATATTTTGTTCTGAATGGTAATGAAGACTTCATATAAAAACTTATGAGATGCCGAAACCGGTTTGGCTCAATGGATAGAGCGTCAGCCTGCGGACTGACGGGTCCCAGGTTCAATTCCAGTCAGGAGCATGTGCCTTGGTTGCGGGCACATCCCCGGTGTGGGGTGGCAGGAGGCGGCTGACTGATGCTTCTCTCATTGATGTTTCTGACTTTCTATTTCTCTCCCTTCCTCTCTGTAAAAAATCAATAAAATATATTTTTAAAAAAACTTATGAGATACAGATAAAGATTACTATAAAGACTAGAGGCCCAGTGCACAAATTCGTGCACTAGTGGGGTCCCTCAGCCTGGCCTGCGGGATCAGACCAAAACAGGCTCTCCAACATCCCCCAAGGGGTCCTGGATTGTGAGAGGGTCCAGGCCAGCCTAAGGGATACCACCAGTGAAATTGGGGCCATAGAGGAAAGTGGGAGGTTGGCCAGGCAGAGAGGGACCGTGGGAGGGCTACAGGACATATTTGGCCCATCTCGCTCAGTCCTCATCTGCTGGACCCCAGCAACAAGCTAAACTAAGTCAGAGCATCTGCCCCCTGGTGGTCAGTGCACATCATAGCGAGAGGTTGAGCGACCTTAGAATATCATTAGCATACTATAGGCCCAGTGCACAAAATTTGTGCAGAGGTGTGTGTTCCTCAGCCCAGCCTGCACCCTCTCCAATCTGAGACCCCTTGAGGGATGTCTGACTGCCCATTTAGGCCCGATCCTGGACATCCCTCTCACAATCCAGGTCTGCTGGCTCCCAACTGCTCGTCTGCCTGCCTTCCTGATTGCCCCAAACCACTTCTGCCTGCCAACCTGATTGATGCCTAACTGCTCCCCTGCCAGACTGTTTGCCCCTAACTGCCCTCCCCTGCAGGCCTGGTCACCTCTAATTGCCCTTCCCTGTAGGGAGGGAGACCCCAGCTGGCAGCCAGCAGCCACTAAGGACCCTACCAGTGCACAAATTTTGTGTACTGGGCCTCTACTCTATGCTAATGAAAAGGTAATATGCTAATTAGACTGGACATCTTTCAGATGTCCTTCCAGACAAAATTGTAGTGGCTGCTGCCGCGAGGCCTGGGCTAAGGCTCAGGCAGCCCTGGCAGCCGGCAGTGGCAGCAGCAGCAGCATGATGGGGGCGTCACCTTCCCCTGATTGGCCAGTCACCTCCCACAGAGGGAGGCCAGATTATGGCTTAAAGGAGCAGGCCTAAGCTGTCAGTAGGACATCCTCTGAGGGCTCCCAGACTGTGAGAGGAGGCAGGCCAGGCTGAGGCTCCCTCCCACCCCACCCAAGTGCATGAATTTTCATGCATCAGGCCACCAGTATATATATAATTTTACATAAAAAATAAAAAGCTTTAAAAAAATTATTGGTTTTTTACGGAGTGGAAAAGAGGGATAGAGTTAGAAACATCGATGAGAAACATCGATCAGCTGCCTCTTGCACACCACCTTCTGGGGATGTGCCAGCAACCAAGGTGCATGCCCTTGACCAGAATTGAACCTGGGACCCTTCAGTCCACAGATTGATGCTCTATCCACTCAACCAAGCCAGTTAGGGTTAAAAAGAAAGATTTTTAAAAATCCATCCTATACAAAAGTGATAAGAGGCCACCAAATAAATGAACAAAGGACTGAAGCAGGCATTTCACAAAGGAGAAAATCCAAATGACTGTGATGTTCAGATCCTACCTGGATCCCGAAGAGGTGCTGTATTCTGGAGTAGAAGGGAAGTAATTGCTGATCGTGTTACTGCCAATGAACCCTGCTTTATCTCTCCTCCATATGCTTTCTGCCTAATTTGTTCTTCCTACTGAAGTAACTTCCATCTTGTATAAAGAAAACCCTGCTGTTTCTTTTTAAATATATTTTATTGATTTTTTTACAGAGAGGAAAAAAGAGGGATAGAAAGTCAGAAACATGGATGAGAGAGAAACATCGATCAGCTGCCTCTTGGACAGCTGGGGATGCGCCCACAACCAAGATACATGCCCTTGACCAGAATCGAACCCAGGACCCTTCAGTCCGCAGTCCCACGCTCTATCCACTGAGCCAAACCGGTCTCGGCAAAACCCTGCTGTTTCAAACTGTTATGTTAGATAGTCCCTAGTCCTATAAACTTTTGTCATTATAAACTGTCACTTTAAGACAGTCTGTTATTCTGTAAAATGACTTTTAGTTCAAATAGAATAAGATAAACTGTCTGACCTTGCAAGCTAGCCATCTGTAGAAGGGTGACCCCTACATTCAACTGCCTGGGCGCAGTTTGGTGCTGAATTAGGAGACAGGATAGAGCTCTCAGGGAAGGGCCTTTAAGAGGAGGAAGCAGGGAAAGAAATGAGCTTGCCTGAATGAGGAGCAGTGACTTTCAGTTTCTTTTTACAAACTAGGAAGCTCAGACCCTGAGAAATAAACACCTTAAAGGTCACAGAGGCAGAGCTGGATTTCACATTGGCCTCTGCAGCCCAGGGTCTCCTAACCGACAGGAGGACGATACTCAGGAATCACTTGCTCAACAAAGTCATCCTGTGTGTTCCCAAATAGATGCTGTCCTTAAGTATGGAAACGTACAGGGTCTCCAAACCCTCGTTTTGGGAAAGTACCAAAAGGAGGAGCTAAGTGTGCTGGGATAAGATTTGCTGTTGACCAGAGCGCTTAACAGCCAAGGCACTGAGTAACCAGCCCCATGGAAAAACTCAGACCCCAACCCATCCCAGAGGCTGGCTCTCCTCTGCCTTTTACTTCCTCCTCTCCGGCTCTGCCAGAGGACCTGAGAATCAGTTAAGCAATTCAGCAAGTCTGTAGGGAGCACCTACTAGTTACTAGTATGCTTAGCAGCTACTGAGGGCTCCAGTTCCAGTGTCCTGGCATCTGTAGGGGGCTTACAGTATGAAACCAGCCATTCTGGACTCAGGTCCAGCACTGTCTGGAGAGGTCATTTCCCTTTTTTGCTCTTAAAGACGTCATTCACATTCACTGGCCGAGGAGACCCTCTGGAAACAGTGGTGTCCACTGCTGCCAGGCAATGTTTTCTCCTCCAAACCCCAGGCTCGCACGCTGGAGCGTGTAATGATGTTCTGACACCAGACAAAAATCCCCAAACAAACCATCCTTCTACAGTCCTGTTCCCGGAACCTCACCGAAGTCACAGCAGCCCTGGTAATATTGAGAGATCAATCCCCATTCTCAGCTATTTCCAAGAAACTGTGCCTGTGGAAGAGAGTGACAACGTGGTACAGCCTGGCTTTGGCCTGGGTACCGAGTAACTGAAGAGGCATTCTAGACCTTGGGGTACCTCCCAAAGATGGGTATCCTCTTGCCTTAAGCTCCCACCAAAGTCCAGAGGCCTCCACAGTACTAATGAGCTAGGGAAGAAGGAGAGAAGTCAGGGAAGAGAGCGTGTGCCTTACAATTCCTGAGGTTGGTTTGTCTTGACTGGACTGTCTCTTTAGAGTCCCAGTGCCAAGGTCCAAAGGCTTGTGCTGCCCATAAAGAAGAGCCCCATGTGTTCCAAGAGCAGCTGAAACCAGCTCACACATTTATTTGACCGAAAACATGAAGGAAGACAACAAAATTAAACAATCTTTAATGAAATTCCTATAGAAAACTCAGTCACAGGGCAAATACTCAGTTTTCTTTCCCAGGTCATTGAGGACTGGAGATCCCAATAGTCTTTGGAGAATAAGCAGTAGTTTTGCTGGATGTTGTCAGTACTCAGAAAGAGCATCCATTTACACATTCAAACCAGTAGTTCCTATTGCACATATTAACATTATTTGCCGTCTAGCACCCTAAATATATGGTACCTCAACAAATAAATTAAAGAATACCATGAAACCATTTCATTTTCAACTAATATCCTTAAAAAAAAATCACATCATTATAAGCTTTAATAAATACAGTAAGAACAGCTGGCATTTTACTAAAATACTGAATTTTAGGTCTGGAGTTTATTTCATAAGAGTTTCCTTTTCATTTGTTTTCCGTCTTGGATACATTTGCTCAAGTATTATGCTCTATGAACTGAACTCTTTCACAGATACAGTAAAATCTGTATTAATGTGTGCCTCAGAATGGAAGCAGCTGGAAGAACTGGATCACATAATTAACTAAAAAGTAACTTAGGGAGATGCTCTGCTTTCTGTAAAACAGAGGCTGAAGGAGAACAAAACAAAACAAAAAACAAAACATTTTTATACAGAGCTCCCACTAGAAAATTTATAAATATATTGTGTTTGCCTCACCGGTAGACTTTCAGCAAGTCTGGCTGGGATGACGCTATCACGATAGATAAATACCAACAAAAGAATTAATGTTCCCACAGGTTTAAAAGATTTCTTTTGAAAAATAATCATAATTTCATATTATATTATAATTTGTAGTTTACACAATTTAAGAAGGAAGAAAGACACTGTTTTTGAGCCTCATTTGGAAATTCCGAGCAGCCGCCAGTCCCCAGGTGTGGATAAGTTGGCTAAGTGATAACACTTGGTCACAATTCATAAAAGAAGTATTTACACCTTTCTGGAAAAGTACCAAATAATGAAAATAAAATTTAAAAAGACAAAAAACAATCTCTAGTAGCATTCCTTGGCGTGCAAAGTCAGCAGGAAATGATTATCCATAATGTTGACAGTTTTCGTGATGAATCTTGGAAGCATACAAAAAGCAGAGGGTGATAATTGGGGATTGTTCAGATTAGGTTCTGTTGATGCATTGTTCTTAATTTAACTGAGATTCAGATTTTCATTCCCTTTATAAAATCTCTGGCAGGGTCATGTTCAATTTAGTGCAAGTGCAAAATGAAAATGAAACAAAGGCTGGTCATTAAGATCTGTAGTCTTTCCGAACTGTGTGGGCCATCCAGTTCACCTTAGTAGTCCAGCTTTCCCTGAGTGCCTCATCAAATTTTTGCTTAAATTGCTTGAGTGCTTCTTCTTCACTCTTCCCTAAGGCAAGTGAATCCTAAAAATTGAAGGGAAAAAAAAATCAGGTTTTATATATGCTCCAAAGTGCTATGCAAATGTACGTAGAAAGCTTACTTGGCCATGCCATCGCAGCCAACATGGAGTTGCGCGCCTCATGTTTTTATTTTTTTATTGTTGACAGTATTATAGATGCCTCCACATCCTCCCCCTTTTTCACTCCCCCAGCCCCCCCACCCCCACCCCAGGCCTTCACCTCACTACTGGTCTATGGGCTATGCATATATGTTCTTTGGTTAATCTCTTCCCATCCCTCCCACCGTCCTCCCCTCTGAGATCTGTCAGTGGTTGGCAAACTGCAGCTTGTGAACCACATGCGGCTCTTCAGCCCCTTGAGTGTGGCTCTTTCACAAAATACCACGGCCTGGGCGAGTCTATTTTGAAGAAGTGGCGTTAGAAGAAGTTTAAAAAATTTGGCTCTCAAAAGAAATTTCAATCGTTGTATTGTTGATATTTGGCAATGTTGACTAATGAGTTTGCCTACCACTGGTCTAGTCCATGCAGACTAGTCTAGGCTCTGGACATACTGTTTTTATTTAAATGCCGTTTGCAGCAGGGAGAATGAACTCTAAGGTAGGGTGATAATATGACCTCTGTCAAAGGGTTTTTGAAGATGAAATGAATTTATGATTACTGCAAGACAGCTACTCAAGTGTTTGTCGCTACCACTCCTGATAAGAACGATCTCACTGAACATTACTTTAAATATCTGAATGAAATAGATAGGCATACTTGAACTCCTATGTACCTAGAAAGGGGTTTATACCTTAAGATACTGTATATCCTTGACTGATGTGAGCTCAGGAAGCCCTGCAGTCAACATGAGTGCAAAGAGAGTGATGAAGAGGTTCCCATGCCGTCGTAAAATCAGATAGGCATCCTCACAACACTGGCGGAACCTGTAGTTGATGCGGCAAATCACAAGAGCATGATGTTAGAAGGGGAGACAGCAAATTAGTACAAGAAAACAAGAGAGACATACTAGGCTTTCCATAAGAACTGAACATTTTCTACAGAATTAATGGTTCTGCTTCTTTGAAAACTGCCAGGACTAAAATTTATATAAAACAAATCAAGCTCTCTAACATCACACTTATCTCTTTCCTTCTTAAAAAAATTGGTTTCCAAGAGGAAGGGGGAAGGATAAAGAAATAGAAACATCAATGTTGAGAAAGAATCATTGATTGGCTGCCTCCTCACACACCACACGGGGATCGAGCCCACAATCCGTGCATGAGCCCTGACTGGGAATCCGAACTGGCAACCTCTTGGTTCCCGAGTCACGCTGGCCAGGCCACACATCTTTTTCAGAACCAAAACCAAATAGAAATTCTATGACAAAAGGCAATAAAAAACATAATTTAGGCTTCTAAATTCTATGAGGCAAAAAAAAAAAAAAAAAAGTTATAAAAACAAAGTGATAATTATAATCCATGAGGATTCCTGAACATACTTCTAGATTTGTGGCTTGATTCTAGAGATTTTCTTTAAAGTCCCTGAAATCAGTTCAATGCGTTTGCATTGGCCTCCACATCATCTTTCCATTTTTCTCGCTCTTCTTCAAGATGGTCATTCCAGAGGACCATCCAAACCTCATTTTGCCAAAGAAAAAAAATGGACCCAGAAGTATATTCTGTAGAAACCCAGGCAGAACTAGATAATGATAATAGCAATTATTTAGTAAGGCTATGAGTTGGTCACATCATATAAGATACCTCTATAATCAAAATAGCCCTAAAATTTAATTATTTTTGTATCCATTTTAAGATGAAACAAAAACAGGGAGACAAGTTATGAGCTTGGAAACATACAAGGAGTGAGGAATAAATCAGAGATTATAAAGTCTACCCCTGAACTCTGGCTCCCGTATGAACTCCACACTGAATGACAGCCAAGTGCGTGTTCTCAGCATCTCACTCTCAATGTCCTAACAGCTTCAGAGAATTTTCTAAGATAGGAAAGGTGATATACTATTAGAATAAAACACAGCAACTTATTTCAGTTTTGTAGCATTGTTTCTCTTCTCTGAGTGTATCTGAATTACAACCTGGATCTAAAAGGCAAATTCCTCCCAAAACCTCCTATTAATAGACTGAGTATTTCCCAGACCTAAATATTGCTCAGCAAAGAAATGCAAGTGCAGCTGGTCAGAGGAGAAAACGTTAGGTATGTTTATCCCTTAACACGAGGACAATACTCACCGGCCAAACTTTTCTGTGTTTCCTGTTTTTCCTTGTTGAATCACATGAATGAAATCATAGGTAAGAATAAAAGGCACTCGCTCCCTTTTAATGCCAAATTTAGACTTAAAATTTCCAAGAATATGTCCAAAGTCAATGTGAAAGAGCTGGAAAACAAATGGGATTTCATTTCCCTTGTTTTTCTTGTGGGTTCTAAATAGAAAGGCAAGATCTCAGCAGTCCTAGGTCCACATACACTACACCCACCCTCAGCTTGAGCCCTTCTCTCTTTCGACAGCCTTCCTGGGAACAAACAGAGCATGCCTAACACTCATAGGTCTTTTATACTCAGTAATAACCAGTCATAAGATGTATATACCCAGAGAGGAAGGCAAATCTTTAAAAGGCAAAAATATATCTGAAATAATAAACATGTCTGATTTTTAAAAAACAAATAGTTCTACATACAGAACTATTTCTATAGTTCTACATGTGGAAACATAACTAAGAGAGTATATTCTTACCCCAGGAGCTCCCTCACCATCTTGAGTGCTACTACTTAGTGGTAATATTATCCTATTTTCACACATTTTTCCTGATTATCTGCCTCCATTTTTCTAAATAGTATGTTTATACTTATTTTTTACTTCCTAATTTTGGATTACTATTCTTATTATGAAAGGTAAAGATTTAGTGCTCTTACACTGAAGTAATTTTACACAATTTGGAACATTGTATCATATTTTCTGATCAAATGAATATTCAATGTTTATACTGTTCAACTATGTAAATGCATTTCAAAGCTAAGCCATGTGGGTATTGGAATACGAGGACTACATTTCTATTTTTGCTCACCTTTTTCCTTGATACAACTTTTTTTAAATATACGTTTTATTGATTTCAGAGAGAAAGGAAGAGGGAGAGATAGAAACATCAATGATGTGAGAGAATCATTGATTGGCCGCCTCTTGCACGCCCCCTACTGGGGATTGAGCCTGCAACCCAGGTATGTGCCCTTGGCTGGAATCGAACCTGGGACCCCTCTATCCATTGAGCCAAACAAGCTAGGGCACAACTTTTTTTCTTTTCTTTTTTTAAAAACTTTTTTAGAGTTCTATGACCCTAGCATTAATGCTTCTCAAAATTTTCTTTAAAATCTAAAAATCATTTTCAAAACATTTTCCCACACGATCAGGTAATCTAGTAGTTCCTTTCTGGGCTGGTTGTTCTCTAGGGCTGCTGCACAACCATCATCCTGGGCTCTCCCTTCAACTCTTGGCCCACATCAGTCTTGTTTGGTTCAGACCAGAATTTTTCAATATTGGTACTACTGACGTTCTGGGCCCAACAATCCTGTTATGAGGTTCTGTCCTGTACACTAAAGATGTTTAGAGCATTCATGGCCTTTACCCACTAGATGCCAATAGAATATCACCTCCCAGTTATGACAACCGGAAATGTCTTCAGATATTGACAAATATCTCCTGAGGGCAAAAGCCCCCCAACTGAGAACTACTGGTTTATACCCTTGTTTTATCCTTGTTCAGATGGCCTCCTTAGGAAAGAGGCAGAGGAGATGCAGCTTTTGGGATCTTGTATGGTTGAAAATATCTTTATTCCATCTTTATATCTGACTCATAGTCTGATTAGAATGTTAGGTTAGAGATCGTCTTCCCTAAAAATTATAAAGGCTAACTTTCACTCTCTTATAGTGTCCAACACTGCTACTGAAAAGCCAAGTCTTTCTGACTCCAAGTATGTGGCCTGCTGCATCTCTGGGAAGGCTTTAATACCGTCTCGTTGTGCCTGGTGCACTGAAATGTCATAGTGGAAGGACTTAATGAGGGCCTTTTCATCTAATGTAAGGAAACTTTCATGCTCTGTTGACTGAATATTCATAAACATCAGCTTTAGGAAATGCTTTATATTATTTGCTTGGTAAGTTCCTTCCCTTTTTCTTCTTTCTGAAACTCTTATTAGAATAATGGTGGACCTCCCTGGATCGATTCACCATCATTACTGGGTCTTCTTTCTCCTATTTATCAGATGTTTTCGTTCCTTTGGTATATTAAGGAACAACAGAGAGCATAGAGGCTAAAAAACAGAATCTGAGCCAAACAATCAGGATTTAAATGGTATGTCTGTTGCCTTAATTTTCTTACTGTTAAGTGGTGATTACCCTACCACTAATTCTACAGGGTTTTCCTGAGGATTGAAGTTAACTAAAGAACTTAGAACTGTGCCTTCCGCAGGTTAAGAGTTCAATAAATATTATCTAATCTTTATTTTACACAAATTCTATTTTAACTTATTTGTCCCTCTTTTTAATTTCTAAGAATTCCATTTTCTACTTAACAAAAAACCCACAGAATCCTATTATTACTTTGTAGGTGCAATGTTCCTTTTGTTTTGATATTTTAATCATTTTATTTATTTATTTATTTTTACTGTAGTTATTCTGTTTTCCCAGTTTTTTTTTTTTTTTTTCTTTCACCCTTCTGTTTGTTCTGGTCTATATTTTTTATGTTGAGGTTTCCCTCAAATTTCTGCTAATGCTTGGCTGACCATTCATACTGAATAACGAGTTGCTAAAAAGTTGAATGAAAATTCCATGTACATGGTAAGACTGATTGGTGGGCTTCTTTGTGAAGTGACTGGGGGGAGACCTCAATTGTCAGGATCTGTAGGGCTTTTCACTGGAACCAATCAGAGTCTCCTGAGAAGAATCTCTAGAGACTGGCTGAGAGTAAGGAATATACACACCTAATTGCTCCACATAAAAACTGCCAATCATTCGTGTTTCATCCTCTTCCCCATCCACACCTTCTGTAGTGCCTTGTGCATCTGACCCGCAAGCTTTTCTCAGACTGACAAACTCCTCTAAATGTACCCAGGTTTCAATTTTCCTTAGCTATGTTAAGTCATTGCCACTTTTTCCTCATGCTTTCTATCATCCTTAAATCTGCTGATCTCTTTCACCAATGGGGGCCTCTTCTCATATTACTTTGTATTTCTGAGATTTACATATTTCTTATTTCTTAATATCATATTAGAAGAGTGTCAGAAAGAATGAAGAGAAACTCATGTGTTCAACCTAATTAACTAGAAGTCGTAAGGAATCCTTTTAAGTGTGAACACAGGACCAACTGTCAGAGCCCAAGCAAACTACCTAAATCTCTCAGGAGGTATAAAACTCTGAGCCAGCACTCACACAGGAACCTAAACACTTTCATTTTGGAGTGTGCTTCTCCTGGCAGGGTGTTCTAAGGGTGGCTAAACTGAAAAAAATTACCCCAAATATCTCATCTACGTTGCTTAATTAAATAAATTAAAAAAAATATATAAGTCACACCAAAAAAAAAAAAAAATCTTCATTTGAAAACTAACAGCTTCTTCATAAATAACCTGGTTTAGTTCCCTGGTTACCCCAGAGTGATATTACTCATACTCCACTTCTTCCTACTCCTATGCATGATTAGATTGATATTCTAAATGAGAAAATGGGTCAAGCAAGCAAATTTCATCGCAACACTTTTTCTTTTTACGCACTGGTTATCTTACTTCATCTCTTCCTTCTACTCTATTTAAAGGAATAGGGCACTTTATTTATTTATTTATTAAAAAAATATATTTTATTGATTTTTTACAGAGAGGAAGGGAGAGGGATAGAAAGTCAGAAACATCGATGAGAGAGAAACATCGATCAGCTGCCTCTTGCACACTCCCTACCGGGATTGTGCCCGCAGCAAAGGTACATGCCCTTGACCGGAATCGAACCTGGGACCTTCCAGTCCGCAGGCTGACGCTCTATCCACTGAGCCAAACTGGTTTCGGCAGGAATAGGGCACTTTTATTTATTTATTTATTTATTTACTTATTTATTTATTTATTTATTTTTAGGAATAGGGCACTTTTAAATAACCACAATAATTAAAAAAATTTAAATAAGTCCTCATCACCTAACGCTAAGCAAACAAACCAATGGATAGATAAGCAGATAGTAGGTGAAACAAAGGATAGGAAATAAAGACAAACACATGACTCCGAGAATCACTACAGAATCTGCCCGAGTTTCCCAAGAGACTGTGCTGTATATAAGTAAGCATCCCTGAGGCTCTTAGCAGACTCTGGGGAACAGCTCACCTGGCCATTTTTTTTTACCATGATGTTGTCACTATGTCTGTCACCAATTCCAAGGACATAAGAAGCTACACAGTAGCCAGCACAGGACAGGGTAAACTCCTCAATGGCTCGGTCCAAGTCATCCCTGAACAAAAGCAAAAATACAAGCAACAAACGTTTTCAGTCTCCAAATGAGTGAGATAAGACCCAATCCCATCTTGTTTCCTCTTTAATTGTGAGAACTGCAACACAGAGCTGCCAAAACCATATGATCAGAACTTGCTGGCTCAGCCAAGAGGGTGAGGACAGTCATCATAGGAGCAGGACAGAGAGGAGTAAACATGAACAGGCTGGCTTAACGCCATAAAACTAGACTTCAGCCATTCCCATGACCATGTCCTGGGGTCATGTTTCAGTGAAGATGGGGGCAGGTTCATGAGCACAGAAATGAGAGGAGACCACTAGCTTTTCTGGATAATGCTGGGGCTTTGGGACATTTTGGTCAGCTTTGACCTAACACTAGGATTCCATATTTAAAAGTTAAGTATTGCAGTTCCAATCATTCATGTCACTGACCTAAATTAGAATACAGACCCATTAGAGACAAAATCAAAACTTATAAATTGATACATACAAGAGCTTGGATTTTGTCAATAATCAAAGTTAAGCCTGATTTTGAGGTCTTCAGCTAAAAATACTTACAAGGTCTTTTTCTCTCACTGTTTAATTCCTTAATTTTCTATATGTTAGGGCTTTCTAATACAATAACCATAAAAAAACACAGATCCAAGCACTTTATTTTTTAATGTGGAGAGATCAGACTACAAACTCATTTACTTCTATTACAAAAATCCACTGAGAACTTACTCAAGCTCATACATTCATATAATTATAAAAGTTGATAAATATAAAGAAAAACTTGTAAATTCTTTTTAAAATACTTAAATATTGGAATTTAAGATTAAGATAAAGTAGAATTCAACACTAATCATCTGTAAGACTTTAGGAAGTCCTATTTGTCATTTTGGCCTAACCTGAAGTAATAAATACATTAGTATTTTCTCTAGGAGACTGATGATTCTAAAGGAGAGAACAGTTAATTGGCTGTTTATTCAGAAAAATAATAACCAAACAAAATAAACTAACCCAGAATTGTATTCTTTAAGCCAGTTCAGAAGGGCATCTTTATTGAAGGCTGCTGCAGCAGCCACATTACTACTGTTCAGCTGAATGTCAGCAATTGTTTCAGAGGTGCTCACAACTTCAATGAGGCCTGAGCGATCTCCTGTCGCTAAACAACCATAAGGCAACATCCTGAAAGGAAAAAAAAAAAAAAAAAAAAAGGAATAAAGAGCCACATGTGTAAATTATCTATTAAATGAAATATTAAGAGAGTAAGTTTTTTCTTTTATTTAAATAACATTTTACTACTAATTGATACCCTTGCCATTACTGTATTGTTATCATGTGGAAAAATATAAGTTCTACCTTCTGTTAGGAAGTAAATCTCTTGGCCAACAGATGGAGTAATTTACTAGAATTCCAATATGCCAGCTAAATGTAAAATCTGTTATCTAGTTATTCTGGTGGAGTATTCTATTAATTCACATAGGTAGACAGAAATACATCAGATAAAAGTCTTTCATTTTTTTACTCTAAATTTTGAGGATGAAAACAACTCTTAATGGAGCACCTAAAATGTAATGCATCGCAAGGTAAGTACTTCATATTAGCTTAGTTAATGGCAATTTCATGTGTCCAGATTCAAGACCACAACCTTAAGGTCACCTTTTACGCTTTCTCTCATGCCCAACATTTAGCTATTGTGAATATATATATTGCCTCCATCGTTTCTTCTACAACCACCCTAGTTCAAGTCTCCATCAACTCTTAATTATTCAACAGTTTCCTAATTAGTCTTCCTGCTTCCACATCATAGTTTTAGATACAACAGCAATATAACCCACTTAACATACACTTACATTATGCCACTCTCCTGATGGAAATGTCTGCAATGGCTTCCCACCGTACAATGAAAGCCAATACAGTTGTCCTAATTCTCAAGGCCTTCCGTCTACTCCCCCTTTACCTTTCCTAGTATCCTCCCCTGGTTCACTTTGTTCAGACTAACTACACTGGTTTCCTTTCTGTTCCTCAAATACATCAGGCACTGATACTCCCTCCTTCCCTTAGAAGTGTAATTTTTTCTGCCTGGATTATTCTTTCCCAAGATAATTACATGATTTACTCTCTTGCCTTTTGGGAACCTTTGCTGAAATGTTACCATCTCAGCGAAAAATTCCCGGATCATCCTATTTAAAATAGCAACACTATCTGTGGTACAACACTTGCTCTCTCTTCCCTGTTTTATTTTCCTCTAGACCTCAATACTATCCAGTATCCTGTACATTTATTAGCTATTGTCTGTCTCCACCCTCTGGGTGTGAGGTCCACCGGCAGGTATGCTTTGTTCACTGCAGAATCCTCAGTGCCCGAGAATGCTCCTAGCACGAAGCAGGCACTCAACAAGTACTTTTTTTTCAAATATATTTTATTGATTTTTCACAGAGAGGAAGGGAGAGAGCTAGAAAGCTAGAAACATCGATCAGTTGCCTCCTGCACACCCTCTACTGGGGATGTGCCCACAACCAAGGTACATGCCCTTGACCGGAATCAAACCCAGGACCTTTCAGTCCCCAGGCCGACGCTCTTATCCACTGAGCCAAACCGGTGTCGGCTCAACAAATATTTTTAATGAATAAACATTTAATAACAAAATCCCTATAACATAAGTTACCAATATTACACATGAGAAATAAAGTAATGTGCAAAAAGTCATACAATTAACTTAAGTAAAAGATCCAATGCTTAACACTGTGTCTATGAAGCTCTAAAACTATCTTTTTAACCTTTATAGTTTCCAATGTCACTGAATAAATATAAGAAGCATGTATGGCTCCGTCTTGTGCAAAATAATTTTCATCAAACTGATAAGAAGCATTTTGCTTTGATATGCATTTTTATGATCCCTAGTAAAAACAAAATTTCTCAGCTTTTAGCCATTTTAAGAGAATTTCTTTTGTAAATTATCTATTCACATCTTTGCCTATTAGGATTTTACATATTTTTCTTTGTGATTTATATTAGTTTAGAGGCCCAGTGCATGAAATTCAAGCAGGGGTTGGGGGTGTGTGTATCATCCTCAGCCCAGCCTGCACCCTGTCCAATCCGGGACCCCTCGGGAGATGTCCGACTACCGGTTTAGACTTGGGCCTAAACCAGCAGTTGGACATAGCTCTCACAATCTGGGATCAGTGGTTCCTAACTGCTCACCTGCCTGCCTACCTGATTGCCCATAATTGCCTACCCCTGCCTGCCAGCCTGATCACCCCTAACTGGCCCACTGCTGGCTTGGCCGCCCCCCAAATGCCCTCCCCCACGTCAGTCTGGTTGCCCCTCACTGCCCCCCTTGCTGGCCTGGTCACCCCACACAGCCTGCTTTTCGGTCATTTGGTCACCCCTCACTGCCCGTCCCCTGCCAGCCTGGTCTCCCCACACAGCCTGCTGCTATTCAGTCGTTTGTCCCTCACTAACCCTCCTGTCGGCCTTGTTGATTCAGTAAGTATTTGGGTGCAGCTATGTGCCAAGTATTGTGTTAGCTGATGGTGATGCAGAAATGAGCAAAAATACTAGTCTCTCATCAAGACAAATCACATACGCACAATATACTACAGATGATTTTTTTATGAATAAGAAGTGCCACAAGAACATGCCAAGAGTTAGGTAAGATCGCTGTGAGGGGGAAGGTCAGCATGGCTGGAGGAGAGTGCAGGGGGAGCACAAAAGCAAGGTGAGGGCAAGAAACAACCAGTATTGGGAAGACCATGCAGGGCTCTATAGGCCATGTAAAGACTTCTGTCATTCTCCCAAACTCACTGAAAAAGCTGGGACTTCATGAAAGGGGGGCAGGGGAAGAGTTAATTTGCAATCTGGGGAATGTGTGTTAGTGCATGTAACAATCAGATAAAACAAGAGTTGAGTAGTTCCTAAATTTCCTACCAAACAGCAATTCAACCAGTTTATGCCTCTTTTAAAAAAACTGAAACAATGGCACCCTGGCTGGTTTGGCTCAGTGGACAGAGCATCGGCCTACAGACTGAAGGGACCGAGGCTTGATTCTGGTTAAGGGCACATGCCCAGGTTACAGGCTTGATCCCCAGTAGGGTGCATGCAGGAGGCAGCCAATCAATGATTCTCTCTCATCATTGATCTCTCTCTCCCTCTCTGGAATCAATAAAAATATCTTTTTTAAAAATTAAAAAAAAAACGGGGGAACCAAGATGGCGGCATAGGTAAAACACCTATCTTGCCGTCATGCTCAGCAATTTTAATACTACAACTTAACGAAAGAACAAATACCTTCCAGAATCACCAGAAAGCTGGCCAAGTGAAAATTCCACAAATAAAAGTGAAAATAAGACACTGTGACTCAGAGGAGCAGTGGCGGACAGCGTTGAAAGATTCGCGTGGAGAGAGGTTTGGAGCGTGCGCCAGTGGAGAGGGCGGGCGGCTGAAAACCGGCCAGTTTTCTCGAACAGGGAGACAAAGGCGTCCCACTGGACGGATTCTCCAGCTCTGGGTGAAGTCCAGGGAACCCACTATCATATGGGGTGAAAACTGGACAATGGGAGGGCACGCCAAAGCTCAGGTGCTGCCGGGTCTCCCGGCTTGTGGAGAAGGCAGTTTGCGCGAACAGCTCAGCTGTGTGACGGCGCAGAGAGCGCTCTGTGACTTGCCCTCTCATTCGGGAAACCATCAGTCTGCTTTGTTTTACAACCCTGGGTGAGACATTGGGCGTGCAGACTCATTTGGGGAGAGTCTGAATTCCCGGGCAGCTGGTGGAGCTTGGCAGCGGCTCTCTCTCAGAGGTGCTGGCAGCCATTGCCACCAACACAGAGTCCCTGGGGCCGCATAGGGCAGAGCTAACGCTGTCTGCTTGGCCCGGAGACTCCGCCCATCCAACCTGAGCACAGCTGAACTTCACAGACAATTGGCCTAGAGGTCAACCCCTCCAAGTGCTAACAACGATTAACCTGAGCTTAACTTCAGCAAGACTGTGCAACCCATATCCACCTCAGGTAACTGGGGAGGCTGAGCCACTGTCCCTAGTAGGAAGTCTACCACACAAAGCTAATTGACCAACTCAGGGAAGCAGCCACCAGGAAGAGACATGGAAAGAAATTAGATGTGAAAGAAATGGAGGAAAAAAAACGACTGGACATGGAATTCAAAACCACGGTTATAGGGTTTTTCAAGAGGCTCCAACAAAAGGTCGAGGCCTATAAGGAATTAAGCAAGACCGCAAAGGAAATGAATGAGTCCTACAAGGAAATGAAGGAGACTCTCAAGGATATAAAGGAGACTCTCAAGGATATGAAAAAGGACCAACCAGAAATTAAGCATACACTGACTGAAATAAAAAATATTATACAAAGACCTAAAAGTACTCTAGAGGACTGCAAGAACCAAGTTAAAGATTTGAAATACAAAGAGGTAAAATCCACTCAGCTGAAAAAGCAAGAAACCAAAAGAATCCAAAAAATTGAAGATAGTGTAAGGGGCCTCTGGGACAACCTCAAGCATACCAACATCCGAATTATAGGGGTGCCAGAAAAAGAGAGAGAGCAAGACAATGAAAACCTATTTGAAGAAATAGTGACCGAAAACTTCCCACACCTGGTGGAAGAAATTGACTTAGGAGTCCAAGAAGCGCACCGAACCCCAATATATAGCAACCCTAAGAGGACCACACCAAGGAACATCATAATTAAAATGCCAAGAGCAAAAGCCAAAGAGAGAATATTAAAAGCAGCAAGAGAAAAACAGATGGTTACCTAAAAAGGGAGCACCCATACGATTGTCAGCGGATTTCTCAACAGAAACGATGCAGGCCAGACGGGAATGGCAAGAAATATTCAAAGTGATGAATAGCAAGAATCTACAACCAAGATTACTCTATCCAGCAAAGCTATCATGCAGAATTGAGGGTCAGATAAAGTGCTTCGCAGACAAGAAAAAGCTAAAGGAGTTCATCACCACCAAACCAATATTATATGAAATGCTGAAAGATATTCTTTAAGAAGAGGAAGAAGAAAAAGATAAAAGTGTAAATTAGGAACAACAAATACACATCTATGAACAAATGAATCTAAAAATCAAGTGAATTAATAAGCTGATGAACAGGATAAACTGGTGAATGTAACAGAATCCCAGACATAGAGAGGGAATGGACTGACAACTCTTGGGGAGAAAGGGGGTGTGGGAAGTGCAGCAAGAGACTGGACAAAAATCATGCAACTATGGTAGAGGACAGTGGAGGGGGGTGAGGGCGGAGGGTGGGATGGGTACCAGGTGGAGGGGAACTATAGGGTGAAAAAAAAAAGGGGAACAATGTAATTAATAAACTGAACAATAAAGATTAAAAAAAAAAAGAAAAAAAATTTTAAAAACCTGAAAGAATGGCCAGTTTTAATTTTGTTTTTACATATGCTCTTATTGATTTGAGGGAGAGAGGAAAGGAGAGAGATGGAGAGATAAACACATCAATGATGAGAGAGAAACACTAATCGGCTGCCCCATGCACCCCCCATTACTGGAGATCGAGCCTGCAACCTGGACATTGCCCTGACTGGGAATTGAACAGGTGACCTCTTGGTTCCTGGGTCTATGCCCAGACGCTGAGCAACCTGCTAAGCAAGTTCATGTCTCTTGAAGCACTTCTTCATTCTAGCAAAATAAGGTTGAGAGCAGAGTTGTCAAAGTACATGCTGGCAGTCTGATACACCAATAGACTGCTTTACATCTGCATTATTAATTTATTTCTTCTTTTAAAAAATGTACTCCTCAATAAAAAAGGCAGTTATGGTGCATGAAAGGTTTTTACCAATTTCCTTATTCTTATCATGACACAACACATGTGAAGTAAAACACTGCCGATTCACGTGCACTCTGGCTCACTTTCCTGCATCTCCTCCCATCCTACTTGCAGCCAAACTGGGCAAAAATCCAACAACTTCCCCTTCAAAAGCAGGCAATGATGAAAGCATTCAGTGTCTTGAGGGTGGAACACTCACAATAGGAAGGAAAAAACATTCTTGTCTGAAAGACAGTTTGACAGAGTCAAGCTGGGGACAAATCCTGACCATCTTACATGGGCCTCCTTTGCACTCGACTTCTACACTTCTTATAAAGGCCATGATAACAATTAGCAATGTTTACCTTTCTTTCTGACTCTCTGACCTGAGGAGTAATTTGCTACCTTCCCCCTAAAGGAAGAATTTAATAATTAAATAAATTCTACAATGGGAGGCAGCTCCTTAACCCCACTCTGAAGGGGTATGTAGGCAGTTTTCTCTGGCCTTGACTCTGACACATTGACTGAAGTCTCAATGGTACCTTAGCCCATTGCCTCCAAAGAAGGAAAGCATAACACCTTTTCCTATTTCATTAATTCTATCTTCTCCCTTCATTCTGAGACCACTGATACCAGTGTCATTAAAGCATTCTCTCTTCATAGGGATGTAAACCCTATTAGTGCAACTCAGATGTAAGTCACAACGAAGACAACTGTCCAAAATTTAACGTCACATGTATTTATGTGTGTGTGTGTGTGTGTGTGTGTGTGTGTGTGTGTGTGTGTGTTGAGGGGGTAAAGAGGTAGGACTGTCAACTTTAACAAAGGCTTGATAGATATAAATGTAGAAAACATACTGGACTTGACAGAGAAGGTTAACTATTATTTGTTGAGCAAAGGAGGTCAGGGTGTTCTAACATATTGATGGCTTACAAATGTTCTGATTTGAAATTAAATATGCCAAAAGAGTACTTTAAGACATCAGGGGAAAATGAAAACAAGAAATATGCACTTTGGTTCAAGCTAAATGGCACTGTTACAAAGTACTAAAATATTCTGATCAAAATAGTGCTATATAGAAGTTACATTAGATTTCAGATTAAACTTAAAGAGTATGTGCTACCTGACCCAGTTTAACCTGAACAGCTGGCCAAAAGAAAAACAAACACAACAGAAACACTGGAGCATGTATATTTATAGAAACAGTAAAAAATGTTTAGTGAGGAAAAGGTACTAGTTTGAAATGAACTCAAAAGAATTAAAGTACTGCATATTTTTTTAAACATGGGGTCAGAGTACCAAAAGTCAGCAAAGATCTCACTAGACAGACAAGTTCCTTTTTCTTGTTAGACACACACTGCTTCCCATCAGGGATACACCAGATTTATTTCTAACACTGCCCTACATGGGGCTTCCTCCCTTTGCTTAAGGTCACACTGAACTTCAGATAATGCTAAACATACTTCACATTTGATCAGAATGTAAAATCAAAACTAAAGGAAAAGAACTTGGTTGGTGGGTGTGGCTTGTCGGCTGATGGAACTAAGGGCAAAATCGTTAGCTCAGCCTTTTATAACTAAGTTAGAGGCCCAGTGCACAGATTCCTGCACTGGTGGGGTCTCCTTGGCCTGGCATGAGGGGATTGGGCTGAAACAGACTCTCTGACATCCCCCAAGGGATCCCAGATTGTGAGAGGGCATAGGCCAAGGGACCCCACATGCACTGGACCTCTAATATGCATATAAGATCTTTGGTTAATCTCTTCCTGCTCTCCCCGACTCCTCTCTGAGATTCATCAGTCTGTTCCATGTTTCCATGCCTGTGGTTTCCACTTCTGCATTGAGTGTCTGCCCCCTGGTGGTCAGAGCACATCATAGCTACCAGCCAGCCAGTCAAATGGTTGGTGGCCGGTTGAATGGTCAGCCACTTAGGCTTTTATATCCTATCTAATGAAAGAGTAATATGCAATTGACCATACTTCCTATCAAGCTACGCCCACAAGCCACACCCACCAGCCAATCAGGAGCAAATAAACCCCAACCAAGATGGCTGCGGCCACTGAGAGCAGGAGGGAGGCTTGGGTTTCCCCGGCAATGGAGGAAGCCAAGCTTTCCACCTGCCATTGCTGGCCTAGGCCTCCACTCAATGCTACAAAGTTTCAATTACAGAAGATATATCTCAAAAGAAATGGCAGCAGCCATGGAGCTGAGGGAGCAGAGGCTAGGGTTGCCTGGGTGATGGAAGAAGCCAAGCTTCTGTAGCTCTGGCCAGCCTAGGCCTCCACTCCAGGCTACAATGTTTCAATTATAGAAGATAAATGTCCCAACAGAAATGGCTGCTGCCAGGGAGTGCGCAGAAGGCTTGGCTCCACTCTAGGCTACAAAGTGTCAATTGTAGAACATAAAATAAATCCCAGATACCAGGGCCTCCACTTGGGTTGCTGGGGGGCGTGGCTGGCCTGAAAACCACCACAGGCCCCTCGCCCAGGCTTTCCCACACCCCAAGGGAACCCCAACCCTGACCTGGAACACCTTTCAGGGTAAACCATCCGACACCCACCTATGCACCAGGTCTCTATCCTATCAAATGAAAGAGCAATATGCAGATTGACCATCACTCCAACACACAGGAGGGCTGCCATGATGTGGTCAAAGATCCTGCTTCCATGTGGACACAAGATGGCTACCACAAGATGGCCAGCAGGGGAGGGTAGTTGGGGGCAATCAAGCCTGCAGGGAAAGGCACTTAGGGGTGACCAGGCCAGCAGGGGAGGGCAGTTGGGAGGGAGTAGGCTTGCAAGGAAGGGCAGTTGGGGACTATCAAGTCTGCACGGGAAGGCAGTTAGGAGTGACCAGGCTGGCAGAGGAGGGAAGTTGGGGGCAAACAGGCTGGCAGGGGAGCAGTTAGACATCAATTAGGCTGGCAGGATAGTGATTAGGGGGTGATCAGGCTGGCAGGCAGAAGCAGTTAGGGGCAACCAAGAAGGCAGGCAGGTGAGCAGTTTGGAATCAGCAGTCCTGAATTGTGAGAAGGATGTCCAACTGCCCACTTAGGCCCGATCCTACTGGCTATCCCTTGAGGGGTCCCAGACTGGAGAGGATATAGGCTGGGCTGAGGGACATCCCTTACCCTCTGTGCATGAATTCTGTGCACCGAGCACCTAGTATTATTATAAAAATGAATAGTAACAGGAGGGAAGGAGTCAATAAATTTTAAAAATTCTGCTGTGGAAGGAATATAACATGAGACAAAAATAATTCACTTGTGTCCTGGCCAGTTTGGCTCAGTGGACAGAATATTGGCCTGTGGACTGCAGGGTCCCAGGTTTGATTCCTGATCAGGGCACATGCCTGGGTTGCGTGCTCGATCCCCAGTGCGGGGTGTGCAGGGGGCAGCCAATTGATGACTCATCACTGATGTTTCTACCTCTCTCTCCATCTCCCTTCTTCTCTGAAATCAATAAAAATATATTTTAAAAAACAACTTGTAACTAATATTTTAAAAATAATAATAATAATAATTCACTAGACATCTCACCGAAGATCCAGACCGGCTTCTTTCCAGAGTAAATCCATCAAGCGCAGCATTTGGAGTGTCAACATATCCTGTCGTAAATCTAAGAGAAAAGAAAATCTGCATTACAAATGCTTTCCATTTTATAACTGCTAATATTAAGATTAGCTGATGCAGCCAAAATTAACTAAAACCACTGGCAAATGCTCTGATAATTTCCTCCCCAAAGTTTTAATATTAACCATATTCATTAAGAGCTTTGTTGGTCAGCATGTCCCAATAACACTATTTCAAAAATGGAGTGTAAAAATATTTTAGTTTACCATGTGTAAGCTACTCCACAATTATAATACAGCTTTAACACAGTAATATTAAAGCATCCACACAATTCACTTCACACAAATTTTTTTCCTTTTTTAACTTTAGGGATGCACAGTAAGTTCTCAAGAATTGCTAAAGTAATAACTGCATAATGCATTCACAAAACAGTAATAGCTGATTTTATTTATGATGTCCAGCGGTAATTTTCAGGTAACAGAGACTGGGAAAGGAATGACTTCGACATAATGACATTCATATGGTCAAGTGATGTTAAATGTCTGACAAAACACAACCCCTTTTAAAAATAGTTGTAAGCACATATTATGCTAAGCATATTTACTTGTTACCTCACTTAATTCCTGTTAATAACCCAACATACACATGTATAATCCTCACGTACATGAAGAATCTGAAGCTCAATCTATTTTGCACAACTCATTTGCAGTCACACAACTAATAAGTGGTAGCACTTGGTGTGATTACTTCAGAGGCATTCCCTTTATAAAGAATGGGCCAGTAAGGTTTTTGTTGTTTTTAAAAGATTTTTTAAACACTAATTTTTAGAGAGAGAGCAAGGGAGATGGAGAAAGAAACTTTGTGGTGAGAGTAACATTGGTTGGCTGCCTCCTACACAGCTCATACTGGGGTCTGAGCCCTCAACCCAGACATGTGCCCTGACCAGGAATCGAACTGGCACGCAGAATGACGTCCAACAACTACGTAAGCCACACTAGCCAGGACTCAGTAAGGTATTTTAAAAAACAAAACTATGACAGCAATATCAAAATTGTTATCACTGAAATAAGATGTATGAATATATTATTGGAAATATTCTGTTGTATTTCACAAGCTTTTTACCAAAGCAATAGACTTTGTATTTTGTAGGGGGAAAAGAGAAGGTATATTAGAACAATGTATGTAAGTAAGCAGTAAAAGTCAACTTCCAAAAGGGGAGAGGGGGAGATTTAGGAGATACTGAATTCAACCTCACGACTACTGATAGCTAGCTCTTTTGGATGCCATTTGCTGTAACACATTTACACATTTCAGATAAAGAAACCAACAACAAAAGAAGAAATACTAAGGAATTTGGCACTATAAAAACTTCAGTACATACCATCACCATTTTTAAAAATCACTCCGACTGAATTCTCACCAAATACTTTGTTGTTGTATACCAGCCACAAAGGCTTCATTTTAGAATCCATGTATTTACACTTTTCAATACTGAAATCAAACAAGGGGAAAATTAGCTCACTTCAATTTAAAGACAGGACAAGATTATACTTTTGCTGTGATATACTAGTTGAGGGAGAACCCCTCACCTGTTCCAGTCTACAGAAGTCAGAACTAGAACATTTCTTCTGCAACCTTTGGCATGTAGTAATATGGATGGGCTGGACTAAAAACCAAGGTTTACCCTTCTTACTACCTACATTTAAAATTCCTCCTTTCTTTTCCTTATTCTTCTTTATGTTGTTATGTACAGTCAATAACATTATTAAATTAAAATTATTAAGATTCAGTCTTAATTTTTTAAAAAGGGATCAATTTTGAATACTGATATACTGAATACATATTATTACTTCTCATTATTACTTCTAGAGAGAATGAAAAAATGAGAAATAATTTTCCAAATTTATTCAAGGTCTCATTTTGAAACAGGAAAGCTGATTAATAAATTATTTTAAAATAAGTTAATTACCAAATGATAGATAGCAATATTTTTACTTACATAGGATTTTCAACTCTTAGAAACCAGTAATAGAAAACAAATTTAATTACTAGTATATACACTTGAAAGGAAGTTAACTTGTAATAACTTTCACTAACCCCACAGGTAAATTTAACTAGCAGACATACATACTATTGAACACAAGAATAAACTTTGAGGACATTTAAGATTTCCCTTCTCTAATTATATTCCACTTGTTGATGCTAATAGGTGGCCCTTTTCCTCCTCCAAGCCAGTCACGTAGAGATCCGTTCTTTATTGCTGTTTATCATGTAACATCCTCTGGACATAGCACAGACTGTCACTTACTAGAGTTCTGAGAGGATGACACATGGGTTCAGAGGAGACTGCAGGTCAGAGAGGGCTTCCCGATAAGCATGCTGTCTTAAACAAGTATGCATGGCCTCTTTGCCTTTGGCTCTGTTTAGCTTCATTGCATTCAGTTTGATTAAACTATTCAAAGTTTTTAATTTATTGAGTGCTTCAACCTGAAAAATAAGTTTCCCCACCACCAAAATTAATTCATGGTTAAAAATAATATAAAGTACTATGATACAATTTAATCACTCAGAACACATCCTCAACCACTCAGAACACACCCTCAACCCCACAAACACACCAAACAGCTAAAGTAAAAATAGTACTTGGCTTATAAAAACAGATACAACAGCATAAAAAAACTTACTTTTATCACTTAATACTTAAAACACCATTTTTTCAAACTTTCTTTAACCCTTTTCTTAAATGGAATCTTATCAATTAGCAAAAAGTAAAGGGGCATAGATTGTGGATAAAAAGGTAAGTATGAAACTTAAACTACACAGAACTCTGCAACTTACTAAGTAATAGAATTTAAAACATAACTAATCTGAACCACTCCATTTGGCCAACTCCGCAGTATAAGAGGAAAATTTATGTACAAGTAACCGGGGTATCTAATATTCAACCTTACTACCTGCTTCTTGCCATCATTCTTATATGACATCTTCTCAGTATATTCTCTTTCCATTAATAGTATGTTAAAATGGATATTTTTGTGTAATAAATAAAAATATAGACCCAGTATTTGTTGTCCAAGTCTAAATTAATGACCTGTTTTTATAATGAGGGCACTGGCTATCAAAACTTTTGCAAATAAAAAAAAGTTTATGCAAGAAGTACAAGGTCAATCAACAATGGCCAACTTAATTAAAACCACTGGATTTTAAAAGGTAACTTTGTCTAATAACTGAGGGTCTTTCCATCATGTTATGTAAAATTCTGTAAGACAGCCTTGGCCAACCATAAATCAAGAGAGTTTTTCATTATGGCATTAAAACTGGAAACAACTAATGATAAAAACAAAGTATGTGTAAGTTGTATAAAACAAGCATATAAAATATGTATACAAAAAATATTATGAATATCATGGCTTGATTTTCCATGAACATGAGATTTATTTTATACCATATTTTCATTTTCGAACTCTGCTCCTATTCAAGAAAACTACTAAGACTCTGTAGGGAGGTGAATTCAGGTCTAGTTTCTACAGCAGGCTGAGGGCTTGCTCACAGGAAACTGAGAAATTTCTATTAGCTTGATGATAAGATTGAGATGGCTGCCCAACCTGCCAAGTTAGTCATCTGTCAAAACCACAGACACTTCACTTCTCAACAGTTCCAGAAGCTGTACAAACAGTGGTGAAAGGGAATCAGCTAAAACACGGGCTATGCAAACAGGAAATTTTAAAAGAAATATTTCAAATTTGAATTTCTTCCATGTTTGTACAGTTAGGAATTTTCATGCCCCATCACTAATGTGTTGACATCCATTTCCTGGAACAGTGTCCTGAATACCCATATGGCCATAAATGCATCAACACCTTGTCTTTTTACAGCTTTACATTGATAACAAGAACTGCCATATAAAGGCAGTTCATCGGTATAGGAAGAAAAAGACTAATACAATATGATCATACATATGATTGCTGTTATAACAGTCAAGTTGAGGCCCCCAGAGAACCAAGAAAATGTCCAGTGTGATTTGAGCATATAAGTGAAGCCAAAGAAGTAGGGATTTCATCAAGTGTGGCCTTACAGACTTTGACAAAGGGTTTGGATTTTTATTCTCCATGCAATAAAAATTACTGCAGGTATTTTCAAAAGGGAACTGACATAATACATCTACATTTTAAAAACATAACTTTATGTGTAAAGAAAAGGGGTGAAGCCGATACGGGTTTGGCTCAGTGGATAGAGCGTTGGCCTGCAGACTGAAGGGTCCTGGCTTCAATTCTGGTCAAGGGCATATACCTTGGCTGTGGGCAGATCCCTAGTAGGGGGTGTGCAAGAGGCAGCTGATTGATGTTTCTCATTGATGTTTCTTTCTATCCCTCTCCCTTCCTCTCTATAAAAATTCAATAAAATATATTTTAAAAAAGAAAGAAAAGGGGTGGAGGGGGAAAAGAATGAAAATAAAGCGTGCAATTTAGGTTAATGAAGACATACAGATGAGAAGATAATGGGTGAAACTAGAGTGGTAGCAATGAACACAAGAGATATTGATAGGTATGAGATAGATTTAAGGGAACTATAAAATTAAGGGGATTAATAGTATCAATCTCAGATTGCTGTGAAGAATAAATGGCCCATAATAAGAGCTTAGCCATTATTTTTTTTTTTAAATATATTTTTATTGATTTTTTACAGAGCGGAAGGGAGAGGGATAGAAAGTCAGAAACATCGATGAGAGAGAGACATCGATCAGCTGCCTCTTGCACGCCCCCTACTGGGGATGTGCCCGCAGCCAAGGTACATGCCCTTGACCAGAATCGAACCTGGGACCCTTCAGTCCGCAGTCCGACGCTCTATCCACTGAGCCAAACCAGTCTCGGCAGAGCTTAGCCATTATTACAATCATTAAAAGGCTTTCCAAAAGGGAGGGATCAGATATAATTTGTTTCAACATTAATTAAAAGTCATCAATATTAAAATTATCTCTGAAAACATATGGGAGATTGTCTGGCAATACAAATGAGTTAGAAAAGTACAGTGGCTACGAATTTATCTTCCCTCCATTCAATGCTTCTGCTAAAACTACCATCCACAGACTTATAGAACACCTTATCTATCATCGTGGATTGCTTTTGAACAAGAAACTCTTTTTCATAAAAATGAAATGCAGCAATGGGCTTGGTGCTCATGGAATGTACTGGTCTTACCATATTCCCCACCACTCGAAAATAGTTGGCTTGAGAGAACAGTGAAATGGCCTTTTGAGACTCAGTTACAGCACCAGCTATGTGGTAATATCTTCCAGAGTTGGAGAAAGGTTCCCCAGAAGGCTGAATGTGCTCTGAATCAATGGCCAATATATGGTGCTGTTTCTCCCATAGCTCGGATTCATGGGTCTTAGAATCAAGGTGAGGAAATGGAGATGATGCCACTATTACTCTCATGGTAATCCACTAGCAAAACTTTTGTTTCCTGTTCCTGTGACCTTATGCTCTCCTGGCATAGTTATCTTAGTTACAAAGGAAAGAATCTACCACTGGAAGACACAATAATAATGCCATGAACTTGAAGAGACTCCTTTCCAGTCATTTTGTGGTCCTCATGGAAGAACAGGCAAAGAAGAAGGGTGTCACAAAGCTGGCTGGAGTAATTGATCCTGACTACCAAGGTGAACTGGCCTACTACTCCACAATGGAGGTAAGGAAGAATATGTCTAGAATTTAGACTGCTTGGTATTATCAAGCTCTGTGATTAAGGTCAATGGAAAACTATAAGCCAATCCAGGCAGGACTACTAATGGCCTACACTCTTCAAAAATGAAGGTTTGATCAGTATTATATGAAATGCTGAAAGGCATTCTTTAAGAAGAGGAAGAAGAAGAGAAAGGAAAAGATAAAAATGATGAACAACAAATACATATCAACAAGTGAATCTAAAAACGAAGTGAATTAAAAATCTGATGAACAGAGTAAACTGATAAATATAAAAGAATCGGGGCATAGAAAGGGAGTAGACTGACAATTCTCAGGGGGAAAGGAGTGTGGTGGGTGGTGGAAGAGACTAGACAAAAATCATACACCTATGGATGAGGACAGGGTGGGGGGGGAGGTAAGGGCAGAGGGTGGCTTGTTAACCGGGTGGAGGGGAGCTACGGGGGGAAAAAGAGGAACAATTACAATAATCTGAACAATAAAGATTTATTACATTAAAAAAAAAAGAATGAAGGTTTGAGTCATTCCAACAGATAAAGAACTACAACCAACTGAGGAACTTGCTAAAGGCAAAGGAAATACAGAATAGTTTGGAAGAAGGTAGTAAGAGACACCAGCTATGATCATGTGACCACTTATAAAAATGAGGACAAATTGTCATGAATATCTCATTTTGTTATATGTTTGGGTGTGGTATGTTTATAGAAAATGTCTGTTTCTTCTTGTTCTTATTTTCTTATCACAAAACATGATAAATTGACTTTATATTACAGTATTTAAATGTTAATTTTACATCATAGTATTTAATTTATATATATCAAGGAGAAGAATAAATACTACTCAAGAACATCACCTCCTCTTCTGGGAAAGAAGTCAGTCATTTTTAATTATACTTAGGGTAGTTGTATCATGTTAGGTGAAATTTTGACCTTGTTACTGCCCTTATTTGGAGAGTAAGTATGGTTTAACATTCTGCATATGGATGCTTCATCTGCCATAGTTAATTTGATGTATTAACTTGACAATACAATGAGTGTCCAGATATTTGGTCCAACCTTATCCTGGGTGTGTCTGAGAGGTGTTTTCCGGTGAGATTAGCATTTGAGTCAGTAGACTGAGGAAGGGAGACCGCCCTCCCTAATGTGAGTGGGCCTCATCCAAGCATGAAACTTTGAATAGAACAAAAGGCAGACCCTCCTGTGAGAAAGAAGAAATTCCACCTGTCTTACTGCCTTAAATATGGACAAAGGTCTTTTTCTGTCTTGGGACTTGACCTGAAACATGGGCTCTCCTTAGGTGCCAAGCTTGTCTGTTTTCAGAAAAAAACTTACATACTATTGACTCTTCTGGATCTTCTGCTGAAATTGTTGGACCTTCATTTTTTTACTTAAATTTTTATTTAAAAAATATGTTTAAAAGTTTCAGTTACTAAAACCTCTATAAGTAATGAAATAGAAGAAATTATACAATTTATCAAGTACCATGTGGCAAATTGAATATGAAGATTAAAATAAGCTGATACTGCCCGGCTGGCATGGCTTAAAGGTTGAGCGTCGACCTATGAACCAAACCAGGAAGTCACGGTTCGATTCCCAGTCAGGGCACATACCTGGGTTGTGGGTTTCATCCCCAGTAGGGGGTGTACAGGAGGCAGCCGATCAATGATTCTCTCTCATCATTGGTGTTTCTATCTCTCTCTCTCTATCTCACCCTTCCCCTCTGAAATCAATAAAAATATCTTTAAAACAAACAAACAAACAAACAAACAAACAAACAAAAAGCTGATACCTGCTTGGAAAGCACTTTCATGTGCCCAACGCTTCCCCGGCAGTACGCTTCAAGGATGACACCAAACTGTATGGAGATAGCAGGAATGTGCACTTCTGATCTGCAGAAAGTTAATATTATGATGGTTTATCAAACACTTCAGATTCACAAAATGAAAGTAATGACTTCTTTATTCTATTACTAGAGGCCCAGTGCACAAAATTCATGCACTGGGGATGAGGAGGTATCCCTCAGTCCAGCTTGCGCCCTCTTGTATTCTAGGATCCCTCGGGGGATGTCCACCTATGGGCTTAGGCCCGATCCTCCTGGGCCCAAGTTGGCACTCAGACATCCCTCTTGCAGTCTGGGGCTCTCCCAGTCCAGGACCCCTCGAAGCTCCTACCACAGCCGCTGCTTTGCCAGCCATGAGCCCGGTTTCTGGCTGAATTGGGGGGGTGGGAGTGGAGGAGGAAATGCCTCAACCAGTAGCTGGCTTGCTGCTCCTTAGCGCTGGCCCAGCCCCCTTGCCCACTGGTGGGGGTGGGGGGCTGATCAGAGGTGGGCTGGCCAGGGGAGAGGCCATGGGAGGTTGAGGCCCCGGCTGCAGAGGCTGAGATGCTGTGGTAGTGCCCCGTTCCACCTCTTCCCCACCTCTGGGGAGACACAGGCACCATGCAACCCCTCTCCTGCCACCTCTGTAAAAGGGGGGCACCAAGACCAGGCCTGTACCCCGCCTCTCCCAGAGTGGTATGCCTTGGCTCTTACAGTCCCAGCTTTGTCTGGAAGGTCATCCAGAAGGACATTTGGCTGTCTGGTCTAATTAGCATATTACAGTGGTCACGAGCCATATGCGGCTCTTCGGCCCCTTGAGCGTGGCTCTTCCACAAAATACCACGGCCTGGGCAAGTCTATTTTGAAGAAGTGACGTTAGAAGTTTAAGTTTGAAAAAATCTGGCTCTTTTTCAAAAGAAATTTCAGTCATTGTACTGTTGATATTTGGCTCTGTTGACTAATGAGTTTGCCGACCACTAGCATATTAGCTCTTTATTATATAGGATAAAATTAACTTATGATGCCAACCAAAGAAATCATAACCTCTTGCTAAAAAATTTTAGTGGGATGGTCAACTTTTCAATTCTTTAAACATCATAGTACAAAAAGCTATGAAATTTTATAGTTACTTAATTCTTCCAAGAAATCCAAATATTTTACATATTACCTTATTTGCATTTTAGAGTGAAAGGGTAATATTAATTTAGATATACTTATAAAGATTTGACTCATATCACACAATTGACTAAATCAACTAACTTCTATTCAATTTTTCTCACTTAGAGAATGTGTATACATTTGAAACAGGAAGGAATACCTTATTCCCTGAGATGTTTATAAAACACTTACCTAAGGTGCCAAAACAAAAACTGTCCTATCCTCCGATTAGCAAGTGCTCTTTCTAATAGGAATCTAGAAAGGGCACAATCGAGAAAAGGCTCATATTTTAAAACTTGCACCAGTTGTAAAAGATATTGTGAGAGTTCTTCATCGCTGAAAAAACAAAACAAACAAAAAACGCATGGTAAGTCACTTAACATCTTGTGCCAGAAAAGATCCCTTCCTACTGAATATTAACTTACTGAAACACAATGGTTCTTTGGGGTCAGGCTTGTTGCATGCTTACATTCACTAATCCACTATTACAAAAACACAAGCTGAAGATTTCAGCAGGAGGGAGAGTGGAAGGGAGCAGAGAACATATATATGGGGGATTTTTATTAAATTATTTAGGTTGATACAAGTGATGATTGTACTTACAATTGGCCAGAGTTACAATAAAATTCAGTACTGATTTCTGGTCATGTTGGAAAAAGTTGCGTACTCAGTCAAGCGATCAGTTTTAAAAAATAAAAACTATATCAGTACTGTGGTAATTTATTTTCCTCTTCTATCATTAGGATTAAGTAATTTATTCTCCCAGATAATGAATGTACAATTAAAATCTTAACTTTAAGTAGTATGAAGGATAATAAAATGAGTGCATTTGTGAGTATTGAACCACTGAAATAATATAATGTAATATTGTAATTAACATCAGTTGAGTTAATTAAGATTAGTGGTTCTCTATTGGGTGTCCATCCCAAAATCACTCACATGTAAACACACTCACATCAGAAGGCAATTCCAGTAGGCGGTAAGATATGAATCCCAACTCTACTACTTACTAGTAAATGCCATAGATTTCCACACAGTATTGACCAAAGGGGACTGTGCAAGCATATTCACTGCAGCATTGCGTGTAACAGACAAATTGAGAGAAAACTTGAAGTGTTCCTCAATAGGGAAATGAAATAAGTAAGATATTTCCTTATGACAGAATATTACACAGTGATAAAAGGAATGAACTACATTTATATGTAATGAGAGAGACTGACCTCAAAAACCTAATGTTGAGTTTTTTTTAAAAAAGTAAAGTGTAAAACAATACACACAGCAAAACACATTTGTGTGAATTTAAAAAATATTATATTATCATTCTGTATCTATATTTTTATAGATATAGAAGTGTGGTAAAGCAGAAAATGTGGTATAGAAGGATAAAGACCAAATTCATGATTATGACTACCTCTGGAAAGTGAAAGGAAAAAAACCAGGGCTAAGGAAACTACAAGGACTTCATCTTTAACTGTACTGTTACTTACTTAAAAATTAAAATTAAATAATCATTACAAAATATTAACATTTATTAATTCTGAGTGGTAGATAGAAAGGAGTTAACACAGCAGGCCTAAGTGCTATCCTTTGAAAAAGGTTGGCCCTTGACTGGCATCTGGAAACAGATTTAAAAGGCTTTCTACCAACCTAAGAGAAAAGAGTAGCTCAATGTGCTTCAACTGTGCAAACAGCATATTTTATGCTGAATACCCATTTTTTTTCTGGAACTCTAGAATTCTGGTGTGTGCTACATGGAGGGTGCTTATGTGATCAGCCACCAAGTCTCTAATGCTTCCCTTGTAGACATTTCAAACGTGTCATTACAACTCATTACTGGAGAAACTACGTGTATTGAGTTTGATTCCACTGGGAAAGAAACCTTAGAAACTTGCCTGGTTTCCTCCAGACTTTGCCCCATGAATCTTTTTCCTTTGCCAATTCTGCTCTGTATCCTTTTGCTGTAATAAATCATAACCAAGAGTATGATTATATGCTGAGTCCTATGATTCATTCTAGTGAATCATAGAACCTGAGGGTGATCTTGGGGACGTCTGATCCAGTATGTTTTTGTTTTACAATATAGAGTAAATGTAGAGAGAGAGAGGGAGGGAGAAAGAGAACACAAATGCTTTAAATTCTGAATTATTCTTACCCTTTTTCTTTCTTATTAGATATTCAAGCAGACATTACTTTCTCTATCCACACCCAAGTAATTCCTTGCCCCCCAAAAGGCCAACTGCAGGAGATACCTCATCTGTCGCAGGCAGCTTACAGCATATTCCCGAACGTACTGATCTGGATAGTTGAAATCTAGAAGCTCCAGGGCTTCCCGAGGAGGTAGTTTAGGCCAAATCTGAAGTAGTGCCTGAAGCTGTTTAAAAAATTGAAACTTGTTCAGAAATTATAGGTGTTAGGAGAAGAGATGGGTCAAAAGGAGAAGCGTACTTGCAATTACAGAGACCTCAAAAATCTATTCCTGTTAATATGGAATAATAAAGATAGTCACAGTTGAAATATTCTCTAGATAAGCAAAAATAAGAGCTATTATTAAATACTTACTTGGAAATAGATGATGCACTGCATACATAAATTCTATAATCAATGACTATTAAATAATTTTAAAAGGAAAGAAAGAGAGGGCGAGGAAGAGTATGTGTGCACAAAATGATCAAGAAATACTTAAAGCCGAAACCAGTTTGGCTCAGTGGATAGAGTGTCGGCCTGTGGGCTCAAGGGTCCTGGGTTCGATTCCGGTCAAGGGCATGCACTTTGGTTGTGGGCGCATCCCCAGGGGGTGTGCAGGAGGCAGCTGATCGATGTTTCTCTCTCATCGATGTTTCTGACTTTCTATCCCTCTCCCTTCCTTTCTGTAAAAACTCAATAAAATATATTTAAAAAAATACTTAAAGGTAAAATTCAAAGTACAAATATAAGTGGCAATGCTCAAATTAATGAGTGATTTACATGTTAAGTTCATTAACAACAACATAAAATTATTTTGAGAGAGTTTATTTTTAACTCTTAATATTTTAAGAGAATCTTACGACTTGATGGAACTTTTTATTGACCATAACATGCTTAAACCCTAAATCATAATAAGTAACTCATTAGAAATAAATAGTACCTAGTTGTTTATTTTCTATAAACAAGATAAATATAACTAGTCTCCTACTTGCAGATGCCACTTAGAAATGGTCTAGACTTAGGAAAAAAAGAATCCCTTGGGGAGATAAACTAGGACTACAGGTGGAGGACAGGTATGGGTACACATGGCCACATCTTTGGAAACATGAGTTCCAAAACAAAGCACAAACCTCGAGCTTTTGTGTAAGACTTAGGCTTTAAGAATTTAAGAATTAAGAATTAAGAATAATGTTTCTTTTTTCAAATACAATTTTTATTGATTTTATAGAGGAAAGGAGAGGGGGAGAGAGAGAGAGAAACATCAATGATGAGAGAAAATCATTGACTAGCTCCGTACTGCACGCCCCATAGTGGGGATCGTGCCCGCAACCCTGGCTTGCGCCCTTGACTGGAATCGAACCCAGAACCCTTCAGTGTGCAGGCTGATGCTCTATCCACTGAACCAAACCGGCTAGGGCTCTCATCATTGATGTTTCCATCTCTCTCTCTCCCTCCCCCTCCCCCTACCTTTTTGAAATCAATAAAAATAATATATAAAAAGAATTAAGTAAAAATAGTTTATATTTTATCTGCATCCTATCAGAGCACAGTGAGACTCACCAGGATTGCTCTTGGCAAGAATTCCTTCCTCATGTTTTTTATATGTTTATAGCATGCATTCTTATCAGGGAGAGTTAAGTGGGAAGAAAATTGGTTATGGAGAGCAAAAAGTTTTTGCTAATTATGAATGTAGCACTCTAAAGCTCAACTCTATCTATCTAATAAAAATCTTTTTCCTTAATATTTATCTTGTTGGGTTTCCTTGGTTATCGCTGACATCAAGTCCAAGGAGAAAACACAAAAATGTATACAAAATAAGGTACAAACTATGGCAAATAGATGGCAATGACCTGCTAGCTGCCTTCTATATGTCATTTGAGCTGTTTTGTGAGATTTGGGCTTTGAGAATTGAATAAAAATAGTTGACATTTTATTATTTAATTCTACAAATTATTTGACCTCTCATTAATTATGTCAGTGCCTCCTAAAATTAGTAATATCTGAATATCTAATAGCTAAGTTAAAAGGTATTTTCTTGTATCAAAGAAATTTTAACATTTACTAAAGATAATTTAAGAAATTAACTTAATTTTTCAATAGTTTTATATTTACAGAATAGCTCTTGAATAAGTTTTAAAGATTTTATTACCTTGCTATTAGTTTATATTTATATAAATCGATAGATATCAAATTTAGAATATACATAATTACATGAAAATTTTTCAACAAATGGTAAAATGATATTTTAACTTCTACCTACTTTAAAATTTTAATTATTCTTAAAAGTTATATTGAATAAAAATAAGCTTTATACTTGTTCTCTGTATATTTTATTTTTTCTCCATATATTTTAAGCACATATATACATACAGTACATAAACAGACATATACTTGTCTGTGGTATCAAAATATCATGGGAATGAGGCTATTAGGAGACTAATAAGGTTCCTAAGGAGTGTAATATTAAAAAAAAGTTTGAGAAATACTGGTTTAAAGATATGAAATATCCACCACACCCCACTTTTCATCACTGATGGGGCCCCTTCTCCACTTTGCTTAAGGCCATAAAGGACCAACAGTCCTCATTATGAATAGAGGAATTAGGGGCACCATTTCCTGAGAGTCTAAAACAATAGTAAAAAAAGCTTCAGCATCTCAAGTTAACACTTGTAATACATTACTCCAAAAAAAAAAAAAATACTGCAAAGGATAGATCATACTCTAATACTTGAGGTTCAACTATGTTGTGGGTTAAAAAGAGCCCTACTATTAAAAAGTTTTTAACTTTGGAAGAAGAACTAAGATGGCGGCAAAGGTAAAACACCTATCTTGTCGTCATAATCAGCAATTTTAATACTGCAACTTAACGAAAGAACAAACACCTTCCAGAATCACCAGAAAGCTCGCCGAGTGAAAATTCCACAAATAAAAGTGAAGATAAGACACTGTGACTCGGGGGAGCGGCGGCGAACAGCGTTGAAAGATACGCGTGGAGAGAGGTTTGGAGCGCGCGCCGCGGAGAGGGCGGGCGGCTGAAAACCAGCCAGTTTTCTCGAACGGGGAGACAAAGGCGTCCCACTGGACTGATTCTCCGGCTCTGGGCGAAGTCCAGAGAACCCACTATCACACGGGGTGAAAACTGGACAGTGGGAGGGCACGCCGAAGCTCGGGTGCTGCCGGGTCTGCTGGCTTGTGGAGAAGGCAGCTTGCACGCGAACAGCTCGGCTGCATGACGGCACAGAGAGCACTCTGCGACTTGTCTCTCATTCAGAAAACCGTCAGACTGCTTTGTTTTACGACCCTGGGTGAGACATTGCGCATGCAGACTCATTTTGGGAGAGTCTGAATTCCCCGGCAGCTGGTGGAGCTTGGCAGCGGCTCTCACTCAGAGGTGCTGGCAGCCATTGCCCCAGCACAGAGCCCCTGGGGCCACACAGGGCGGAGCTAACGCTGTCTACTTGGCCCGGAGACTCCGCCCATCCAACCTGAGCATAGTTGAACTTCACAGACAATTGGCCTAGAGGTCAACCCTCCAAGTGCTAACAACGATTAACTGAGCTTAACTTCAGCAAGACTGTGCAGCCCATATCCACCTCAGGTAACCAGGGAGGCTGAGCCACTGTCCCTAGTAGGAAGTCTACCACACAAAATTAATTGACCAACTCAGGGAAGCAGCCACCATGCAGAGACATGGAAAGAAATCAGATGTGAAAGAAATGGAGGAAAAAAAACGACTGGACATGGAATTCAAAACCACGGTTATAGGGTTTTTCAAGAGGCTCCAACAAAAGGCCGAGGCCTATAAGGAAATAAGCAAGACCACAAAGGAAATGAATGAGTCCTACAAGGAAATGAACAAGACCCTCAAGGATATAAATGAGACCTGCAAGGAAATGATCAAGAGCAACGTGGAAATGAATGAGTCCTACAAGGAAATGAAAGAGACCCTCAAGGATATAAAGGAGACTCTCAAGGATATGAAAAAGGACCAACCAGAAATCAAGCATACACTGACTGAAACAAAAAATATTATACAAAGACCTAAAAGTGCTCTGGAGCACCCCAAGAACCAAGTTAAAGATTTGAAATACAAAGAGGTAAAATCCACTCAGCTGAAAAAGCAAGAAACCAAAAGAATCCAAAAAATTGAAGATAGTGTATGTAAGGGGCCTCTGGGACAACCTCAAGCATACCAACATCCGAATTATAGGGGTGCCAGAAAAAGAGAGAGAGCAAGTTAATGAAAACCTACTTGAAGAAATAGTGACTGAAAACTTCCCACACCTGGTGAAAGAAATTGACTTAGGAGTCCAAGAAGCGCACCGAACCCCAATATATAGGAACCCTAAGAGGACCACACCAAGGCACATCATAATTAAAATGCCAAGAGCAAAAGACAAAGAGAGAATATTAAAAGCAGCAAGAGAAAAACAGTTGGTTACCTATAAGGGAGCACCCATACGACTGTCAGCGGATTTCTCAACAGAAACGATGCAGGCCAGACGGGAGTGGCAAGAAATATTCAAAGTGATGAACAGCAAGAATCTACAACCAAGATTACTCTATCCAGCAAAGCTGTCATTCAGAATTGAAGGTCAGATGAAGTGCTTCGCAGATAAGAAAAAGCTAAAGGAGTTCATCACCACCAAACCAACATTATATGAAATGCTGAAAGATATTCTTTAAGAAGAGGAAGAAGAAAAAGGTAAAGATGAAAATTATGAACAACAAATACACATCTATCAACAAATGAACATAAAAATCAAGTGAATTGATAGGCTGTTGAACAGGATAGACTGGTGAATATAACAGAATCATGGACATAGAGAGGGAATGGACTGACAATTCTTGGGGAGAAAAGGGTTGTGGGAAGTGCAGCAAGAGACTGGACAAAAATCTTGCAACAATGGGAGAGGACAGTGGGGAGGGGGAGGTGAGAGTGGAGGGTGGGATAGGTACAGGGTAGAGGGGAGCTATAGGGGGATAAAAAGGGGAAACAATGTAATTAATAAACTGAACAATAAAGATAAAAAAAATAAAATACAAAAAAAAAGTTTTTAACTTTGGTAAGATTACTTATAATTATTTAAAAATCAATTATATAAGCATAAATAAATTACCAAAACCCATCACTTTAGTTTACGGAAACCTACAGAAACCAATAGGGAAGGGAAATAATTGGACTGAGCCATATAAATAGTAAAAGCAGTGCTGACTAATTATCTGGCTGCAAAGACCATTGCATTATGCCAACAGAGTATTTTCCTGTGGATTAATGGGAGACTGTTCTTCCATAGAAATTTCATCTATGGCCTATACCTGTAGAATCAGAGTACAAACTATGCACCAGGCTTCTGACTCTTCACTTTTAAGGTAGTAGTTTTATTGAAAATACAATTTACATTCTTCTGTATCAGTTTACTGCAGCTGGCAATGGGGCAGGGTTGGGAGAAAAGCCAAACCACATCACTTTTTATTCTATTAATTTTTTTCTACACTACTAAAAAAGGCGATTAAGATTGTAAAATTCACGCCTCCACACATTTGTTTACACAATACACATTTGTTGTTTCTACTTGAGTATTAAGTTACACTCCTAGATTTCTTTTAATATCAAAATGGAGGGGGTTAAGCTATCTGAAAATAATGCTTTAGATTCAGGCATTTAGCATGAGATAACCATGCTAAATGCCTGAATATAAAAATTACTGTCCCTTGGTTACAAATAAGGAAATATTAACCATAAATTAGTTCATTCCATTTTCTGACAGTTGACATATAATAAAACTGCTTTCTCAGATATCTTTTATGTATAAAGCAAAAAATATTTTCTACTCTATAATTTTATACAAAATAATGTAATGTATTTCTTGGTGGAGGGTAGGATCGAGAAGTACTCAGAACTGAACACAATGCATGAGAAGCAGGCAAATGTGCCAACTACAGATGTTTATATCTGGTACGCCACCATTATGAGGGCTCATAGAAAACTAAGCTTGAATGTAAATAAGTTGTAACAACAATAAAACCTATCTAAAGGACAAAATTAGTTACTTTCAGAGTAAGCAATGTGCACATAGTCTAACTATAGAAACGGTTTAAACAAGGCCCATAATAAATATAATTATATAACATATTCAAAAAAAATCAGTAAGAAATTATGCTAAGTGAAATAAGCCAGGCAGAGAAAGATAAATATCACATGGTCTCACTCATTTATGGAATATAATGAACATCATAAACTAATGAACAAAAACAGATCCAGAGACAGAGAAACATCGATCAGAACATCAAACCTCAGGGAAGGTAGGGGACGGTAAGGGTAAGGGGAAAGAGATCAACCAAGGAACTTATATGCATGCATATAAGCCTAATCAATGGACACAGACACCAGGGGGAGGAGGGAATGAATGGGAAGTTTGGGGGGTAACCGGGGAATAAGGACACATATGCAATACTTTAATCATTAAAGAAATTAAAAACAAAAAGAAATATACTCAAAAGGAATCCTTTCTATACTTAATTTGAGAAGAAAAACTGTAACAAAGATTTTTTTTTAAATGCATATGTTTAAAATAAATTTTTAAAGTCATTATAGAATTACTAAGCCCAAAACACTCTTTAAAAACACTGGGTGAATTCAACTAAGTGAACAAATTTAGTTATTTCAATATTCCAAATGTATCTGTTCTGATTGCAAACTATTTCAAGGATCTTTCTATAGACCATTTATGGTCAATTAAATTTAATAAATGCTGGTGCTTTTTGACAGTCTTAAAAAATCAAAAATGGAGTTAAAATTTAGTGGCCTTTTGGAAGCAAAAATTTTCCCTCTTCTCTATTCTGCTTAAAGACAAACATTCAACTCTGCCAAAAAGAAATGAATGTTAAAATTGAGCTGAATGGCCGAGACCGGTTTGGCTCAGTGGATAGAGCGTCGGACTGCGGACTGAAGGGTCCCAGGTTCGATCTCAGTCAAGAGCATGTACCTTGGCTGCGGGCACATCTCCAGTAGGGGGCGTGCAAGAGGCAGCTGATCGATGTCTCTCTCTCATCGATGTTTCTGACTTTCTATCCCTCTCCCTTCTGCTCTGTAAAAAATCAATAAAATATATTTTAAAAAAAAATTGAGCTGAATGGTTTATATTCTAAAATGTTAACTTCCACAAATGAAGGTAATTTTCAAATAATTTACTCATTTTAGAATAGCCACTGCAAAGGACCGTAAGATTAAAACTTTGGAGTCCACTGACCTGTAAGAAGTAACCCAGGACCTACAACCTGTCAGTAATTCAGGCATTTAGCATGAGATAACCATGCTAAATGCCTGAATATAAAAATTACTGTCCCTTGGTTACAAGTAAGGAAATATTAACCATAAATTAGTTCATTCCATTTTCTGACAGCTGACATATAATAAAACCATATGTATACACATATATATGTGTGTGTGTGTGTGTGTAATTATTATCAAAATCATTGTTTTTATTGTGTTTAGTGAAAGATACAGGAAATCTACAAAGAATCTGGGCTTTTAAAATCTTAATACTTTCTGGACTACTACTTAGATTATATATAAAAGTTAAAATCTCAAAATTTCTCCTGTAGAAATTAGCCAACTATACACATGTAGGAAAGGACAATTTACAGAAAAGTACAAAGTAACATATACTCCCAAAAGATGTTACAGAAGTGATCTTTTGTTACCTGAGCAACATCCTCAAGTTTATTCCACTTGATCGACAGTAATAACTTTGGCAGTGACTGTGGGAAGTTCTCTCTGCAGTCTTGTCGCAAAGTCCAAATAAGATCCATTTCATTCTCACACAGTTGAGACAAGGGATCCCTGTCCAAGATTTCCTTCAGTACAGCAAGAAACTTTTTTCCACCCCGACTCTAAGAAAATAAAATTATTCATTATGGAACTGAATTGTGCCAACATCACTGGCAAACACTTAGCAAATTTTATACAATGAATTCATAAACAATTTATCAGCTTTAACATGTGAGATACCTAAAACTGAATTCCTCAAAAAGATTAATAAAGATGAATTTTCCTTTTAAAGTTTTTATTGTCAAATATAACATCTGTAAGTCAAGAATAAAGGAATGAAAATCCATATGCAAACACTAGGTGGCAGAATTGGAATCTGGATTAAAAATAAGTTATTATTTGAACTAAATTTCTTCTTTAATTTTCAGTTTCTATCAAAAACAAAAAGACACACCAAACATATTAAGTTTTAAAAGAAAAGTAGCTCTGGCTAGGTAGCTCAGTTGATTAGAGCTGCATCCCCATATGCCAAGGCTGCAATTCGATCCCTGGTCCAGGAACATAAAAGAAGCAACCAATGGACCTGGCAGGTGTGGCTCAGTTGGTTGAGCATCATTCTATGCACGGAGAGGTCACCGGTTCAATTCCCGGTCGGGGCACAGGCACGTCCCCAGTGGGTACCAGGCAGGAGGCAGCCGATCAATGGTTCTCTCTCATCATTAATGCTTCTCTCTTCTCCTCTCCCTCTCACTTGCTCTCTGAAATCAATTAAAAAAAAATTTTTTTTTTGAAGACGCAGGAGAGCTTGAATGGACTGCCACTGACCAAGTCTGGGTCATTTTTGAAAATCAAAATAAATAACACTGATTAATTATAAATCACTAAATAAAATGGAAATTATGAATCTGTATTACTATACCTTAAAAAAAAAAGAGTGAGCAAACAGCAGAGAAGAAAACCTCTATCTTATGGTATAAGCCAGTGGTCAGTAAACTGTGGCTCTCGAGCCAATGGGGCTCTTTGATCCCTTAAGTTTTTAGCAAAGGCCAGCTTAGGAGTACCCTAATTAAGTTAATAACAATGTACCTATCTATATAGTTTAAGTTTTAAAAATTTGGCTCTCAAAAGAAATTTCAATTATACTGTAGATATTTGGCTCTGCTGACTAATGAGTTTGCCGACCACGTGTATAAGCCAACTAATAAATCCAAAAGGAAAAATAAATTTAAAATTCAGCACTTGGCAAATCACTATAATAATATTGATTCAAGCAAGGTATATTAATATTAAAACAACTGGGTAAAAATGTGAATCAGGATGTCTACTTGAAGTCAAAATACCCATTCCTGTAAAATACTAACTTTATAGAGAAAAACCTAGTAGATCAAATGATAACAATTAGTATCAATATTAATCACAAAAACTGACATTGTGCTTCCTGATAAAATGCAGTAAAAAAGAACACTCCATTACTTCTATAGTATTCCTGCTACACTAAAAATGCATAGCTTGTTTCTGATCATGGCTAAAACATTAGGCAATCCAAAGTGAGTGACATTCTACAAAGTAACTGGCTTGTATTCTTTAAAAATTCAGTTATTAAAAATAAGGAAAGGCTGAGCAACTGCTTTAGAATGAAGTAAATGAAAGACACACAACAATGAAATACAACAAATAATCCTGAATTGAATCCTATACCCAATAAAGGACAATAATGAGACAACTGGCTAAATTTGAATGGAATGTGTAGTTTAGACAACAGAACTACAAGTGTGGCTCGGTGGGTTGAACACTGTTCCATCATCAAAAGACTGCCAGTTCGACTGCTGGTCAGGGCACATGCCCAGGTTTCGGGTTCGTTCTGGGTCAGTGTGCATATGGAAGGCAACCAATTAATGTTTCTCTCTCACACTGATATTTTGCTCTCTTCCCCTCTCCCTAAAATCAATAAAAACACATTAAAAAAAGGAAAAGAAAATTACAGCCTCCTCAATTCAACTAAATAGTATTCAGAGTATTATTAATCTACGAGATGTCATAGCATCCTTTACAAACTAGCTGAACTTGTGTTTATCCCAGAAAAGGGCTTACCATGGAATACAGAACACCTGCAGACAGCTGCCATTTAACAAAACATTAGTATGTACATATGCATGAGTACAGTCTTCTATAAGTTCATTGCCATAAATGAGACAAAAGTTGCTAATAATAAGCACACCTTTATAATAAGAGTCATTTAAAAACCTTGATACTTACTGATACATTAGCACTATCACTGCTTGCAATCTCAGCTGCCTTTTCGATAATCTGTTTAAAAAGAATTTAAAAATCAATTTTGGCTCTTGTAATTGTAAAATTTTAAATATAAATGGCTTCACTTGTACATATAGTCTGGCATTTCAATGCTTTATAATGTAAATATAAATATGAAATGCAAAACAGTATTGTGCAGTGACTCACAATCTTTAAACTCCAGGTAAACTAAGAGACTGTGACTCCTGGGATGCACCAGGATTGTCTGTAAAGTGAGCAGTGGCTTACATATGGAGGTGGGAACACTTTTTTTTTTAATATAGGTAAATGTGTTCTGATTAAGAAAATAAAAAGGTATGTGAGAGTTACTAATGATAAAGTTTTATCATTTGCCATCACTTTTTTTCTGAATTAACAGATAATCAAAAAACCTAAAAATATTTTTTAAATCATTAAGTTCAAAAGGGCCCTAATTATTGAAAAGATGGGACCCCATGAATTCAGGAAGAAGATCAGTGGTAAAGAATCAGAGAATCTATATCTGATTTAGGTAACAAGTTAATAATTTGTCTGTATCCTCGTCTGTAAAATGTAAGTATAATCACAACCTATTTCATAGGGTTTTTATAATAGTAAAATGAGATTATGGCTATTAAAACTAAGCAATAAGAATAGAGTTGATTTGAAAAGCAAAATATGTGTGAGATTACAGCAAAAAAAAAAAAGAATAAGAATATGCAGAACTTTCACTTTTTATATCTGTATTATTTGATGTTTATAAAACACCAAAAAGTTGTACTATTATAAAAATTGTACTATTAAAGAAAACCCAGTAAGTATAAATGTGTTTAGACATACTTAAAGACTAAAATCTTCATCCCAAGTTGAGCTTTAAAGACAAAGGAAAATTTAGTGACCAAAGGGAGAGGACTTACACAATGTTGAAATAAAAATTAAACTTTTCTTTAAGTATTAGATTAAAACCATTTATATTTTCACAGGATGTTGTATTTGTAAAAATGCTTTAAAATGCAATCTCATCTGATTTTTAAAAAATTATACCTGATTGTCAAATATACCATAATTAAACACAAAAATAGGCACAGCTAGGACTATTCTATTCCTATGTTAAGGAATAAAGCCATAGCATAAATGTAATGGATGAGTCAAAATGTATCTTTTTTACTCAATATACACTAAAATAGCGGATTCTTGACATATTTAGGATTTCAATTGTAAGAATCACAAAGTATTATTGATCAGAAAAACATTTTATAAGAATCTGAAATGAAAAGCTATTTCTTAGGTGGATAAAATTCAATTCAAATACAAGAAAAGGAAGAAACTTTAAATTATATACATTTAATTTACATACTACTTTTAAAACCTCTCTACAGGTCTAGTTGTGTTAAAAATTAAAACACAATTAAGTTTATAGGTGGAATAATTTAAATACTACTTAGTATAACATCAACTTTTAAAGGTAGCTATTCAC
The DNA here is from genome assembly GCA_027563665.1 of Antrozous pallidus. Lineage (NCBI taxonomy): Eukaryota > Metazoa > Chordata > Mammalia > Chiroptera > Vespertilionidae > Antrozous > Antrozous pallidus. The sequence goes on along the minus strand of CM050524.1, from coordinate 31,380,212 downwards.
AAATGGATTAAGGAAATAAAAGGAATATTATTATTTGAGAATTTGCTCAAAGATTTCATCGTAAAAATCAGCAATCATACTTGAAACAAAGATACTAAACCCGAAGATAAAACATATGACAGCTTACTTAACTCTCTTAGCATGTAAATTAGACATACTATGATACTCTCCATATCTTCAAGACATGCCAACTCACACTAAGGAAATGTGTTTAGAAATGGAAATCCTTGCTATAGATTCTACAAAAATAGTACATTAGGATGTCCTACTACAATATTCTACATAATTCATCTTTTCTTAAATACCAACTCCAACACAGCAGTTATTATATCTTTAATCTCTAAACCAACATGCTGTCATATTTCACATGTTCAGAATTACATCTAACTGCATTAATAGCCCTTGTAAATTGAAAAACAAACAAACAAAAACCTCTGAGAACAATTATGATTTCTTCATTTTACAAAAGAGGAACCTGAACTGTAAAGATAACATATCTCACTTGGTCAGTGACAAAACCAGGACTAAAAAGAGTTGACTCCAGTGATCTTCCACTGAACCAAGCTGGCAATTTATGCGATGTTTTGAAACAGAAATAGAAATAGACAAATAGAGCTTCACCTATAAACCTTCAGAACCAGGAATAATTCAATTCCTTCACACATAGTGGCCCTTTAAATAATATCTTACCTTATCAAAGGGAGGGTAATAATAAGGTTGTTTTTTATTCTCTGGGAATTTGATATGCAAAGCTGTTGCATTCTCAGTATATGGATTTGTTTGAACAGTTCCCATTGGATTCAACATTTCTTCAAGTTCATCTAAAACATGTAAATAATTTATATATCAATATTTGATTCTTAAAATATATTTTTGAAAATGAAATAGAACTTTAATGGATTTAAACCATAAAAGTGATTTTAAAAGTGTGTCACCTAAGGAAGTATGGCAGACAATTTTATCAGTAAAACTCTTAATTTTCTATTAATGCTTGGCACAAAATTTGAATCTGAGTTTATATACATTTTTAAAATGAGAAAATTAATAGCTATATCACCTAATTCTTCAATTTGGTAAGTAGTCTCAATTTGGGGGGGGAAATTAATTGAAACTGTTCTTCCTCTATCAAACTTAAGGGCTCAGCCCCCTGGCAGGTATGGCTCAGTTGTCTGAGTGTCTTTCCAGCCACCAAAAGGTTACCAGTTCAATTCCCTGTCAGGGCACATGCCCAGATTACCAACAAGGTGCACATAGGAGGCAACCACTCAATGTCCCCCTCCCTCCTTTTCTCCCTCCTGGCATCCTCCCCTTCTGGTTTCCTCCCTCTTCTTCCCTCTCCTGCTCTCTTCCTATCTCTCTAAAATCAATTAAAAAAACATTTAAAAAATTTAAGGGCCCATAGGACTCATCATTTTATCAGTATAGACAGACTTCTTAGTCACATATAATCTGATTTCCATGGTCATTACAGTACCCAAACTGGTATTTTCAGTCATCAATGACATTTTGACAACTTAATGTTCCTTAACTATATAATAAAAGCCTAAGCGACTGTTATAGCAGAATGACCAGAACAACTGGTCACTATGATTCACAATGACCACCAGGGGAAAGACGCTCAATGCAGGAGCTGCGCTGTGGTCAGTGCATTCCCACCACAGGGGGAACACCGCTCAGCCAGAAGCCAGACTCACAGCTGGCAAGCTCTCCCGCCTCCATAGTAGTACTAAGGAGCAGTGAGCAATAAGGAGCAAAAGGGTCCTGGATGGTGAGAGGATGCAGGGCGGGCTGAGGGACCCCCACCCCTTATTATTTTTCACCTTACACTTTGTTAGATGATAAAGTTAAGTTCATGGTATACCTAATTCATACCACCAAAATATTTTCTAAAAATACCAGTAATGTTGCCTGATGATTCTGGAGAACATGTGTGACTCTACTAAATTCAGACTTTCAAAAAAAGTATATTGCTGAAACGCATAATTTTTATCCAAATGGTGAAACCATAGTTCCTCTTAAGAAATGTGTACATGCACACTGCTTTCCTATAATGGGCTATTAATGTGATTAGGAAAATTATTGGAGGTATATGTAGGAAAGGATAGGAACAACAGAATATGCATACACATAAAATATTAGAATGTGAGTTGAGTATATACATCCATAAATAACTGTAATTTATGTACAAAACAATTGTGTGTGTGTGTCCAAAAACAACTTCTATGCTAGCAACTACTAATATATGAACATTTTTCAAATGTCTGTCACCCACAAAATAATTTTACAATGCTAGTTCAAAATTTTATTAAATATCTATGAAGACAGAAAAAAAACCCACTTATAATGCAAGTTACACACTAAACATGTCCAACCTTTGGGTAAGTATAATAAGAAGAGCCAAGCAGTCTTTTGTACATATCCTAGGTTTGAACCAATTATGTAAGACTGACAGAGGTTCACTTTCCTCATTTATAAAATGGAGATAAAACCATCGACCTGATAGGAGTACTCTGAGCTGTATGTGAAGAATATAGGTATGCAGAAGGTGCTCTTCTTAGCTCAGATTTCAGGCTAAACCAACTAATAAATAAGTGTTTTTATTTTTCTTCCCATATTAGTGAATGTTCCTTCTACTACTATAGAAATTAGTACAACAAAGAGCAATAAAGAAAAGACAATGTTATAAAAAGATATTATTCCTTTGGAGAACTTCTCAAAAACTTAAAAATATAAAATGCTTACAGCATGAACACATTCATTGAACACATATATGCAGACACAAATAACTTTTTAAGTATATTAAAATAACCTATGGAAATTTGTTTTAAAATAAACAATAAAGATATGAAATGATGGTTTTACTAAACTGAAAGAATAGTGAGTCAGAAACATTAACTAGTCCACATGCCAAAAATTATTCTTTAACACTAAGAATTAGAAAGTAAATCTTACCAGGAAATGAAGACCAGCTGTGCAATATTATATCTCCAGATCTTAACTGTCCTTTAAAGTCAAAAACCATTGTATTTACCCATGCTACAGGATAATGCTGTTGAAAAAGATATCATTGCATCAATATGCTAAGAATGAATTTTAAGGTGTAAACATGTACATGTCTTTGTTCCAATAATCTTAGTTCTAGAAATGTCTAGAGTTCTAGATTATCCCCCACCAAAACCCAACAAACAAAATCCCCCAAGATATATATTGTAAAATGTTCAATGTTTTTACAATGGTTAAAGAAAACCCTAAAAACCAATGAAAGTTTCACAAATTAGTATATCCAAAAAATGAAATGTTGCTGTATATCCACTGAAAATGAGGAGAAACTTTTAATAATTCAAGATATTATATTTAATATATTGTCAGGTTATGTGTTTTAAGACTTTTTAGCATATATAACTAGAAGGCAAGTCTCTAGATATCATAGAATTTATTTATATGTCTAAAAAGGAAGCACTAAGTTGATAGGACTTTTATGTAGATACTTAGACTAATAAGTCAGTGTATCAAAAAACCTTATTAACCCTCAAATGCTCTGAGTAAAAAAATTCTGTTATCAATGGGGGGAAAAGACTAAGAAAGTAACTCTTCTATGACTTTTTAGTGAAAAATTATTTTGAAAAAATCATATAATAACCAGCCCAGTCAATGTGCCTCAGTGGTTGATCACCGACCTATCAACCAGGAAGTTTGATTCCTTGTTAGGATACATGGTCAGGTTGCAGGCTCCATCCCCAGTAGGGGGCGTACAGGAGTGTGCCAAAGATTCTCTCTCATCTCTGATGTCCCCAACTATCTCTCTCTCTCCCTTCCCTTCTGAAATCAATAAAAACATATATTTCTTACAAATTATAATAATCAGAGGAAATATTTACATTCTGATGTTAAGAATCCTATGTAATAAAAGTCTAATATGCAAGTCAACTGAATGGTGGAACAACCTGTCATTACAACAAGGATTAACCACCAGGGGGCAGATGCTCAATGCAGGAGCTTCCCCCTGGTAGTCAGTGTGCTCCCACAGGGGAGGCGCTGCTCAGCCAGAAGCAGGGCTCACTCCCGGGGGCCTGGGGAGCACTGAAGTGCCGTAGTGGCGGGAGCCTTTCCCACCTTTGTGGCAGTTGGACATTCCCTGAGTGCATGAATTGTGTGCACTAGGCTTCTAGAAGTATATAAATCCATATAGATCAAGGTTTTTTTAAAAAAAGGTATAAAATTCTCTCAAAAACAAACAAACAAAAAGCTCACAATTTTTTATAAAGGAGAAAAATGATTTGGCTCAGTGGACAGAGTGTCAGCCTGCGAAATAAAGGGTCCCAGGATCAATTCTGGTCAAGGGCATATGCCTGGGTTGTGGGCTCGATCCCTAGTAGGGGGTGTGCAGGAGGCAGCCAATGAATGATTCTCTCTCATCACTGACGTTTCTATCTCTCTCTCTCTGCCTTCCTCTCTCTGGAAAAAAAAAAAGAAGAAGAAGAAAAAGAAGAAGAAAAAGAAAAATGAAAAAATCTTGACTAAAAATATTAAATAGAAGAGACTATGGGAAACTATGGGAGAAAAAGCACCATCCTTTAGCCACAATTTCAAAATTGAAGAAAATGAAAACTAAAGGTTTGTTCATAACTCATTTGATAGTTTAAAAAAATAACATGAAATTAATATTTGCCTCATTTAATGTGACTGACTACTCATATACTTTCCTTCTAGATACTGATGTGTTTGATTAAAGATTTGAGTCCCAGATCCCCAAGGTGTGTTGAATGCAATCTGACAATCTATGATCTTTCTAAAATGCACAAAATTCTTATTGTCAAGCATGTGACACCTGAAATTTCAGTTAAGAAATTGTGGACTTGTAATTTTTTAAAATGTCTTTTTTTTTTTCATCAGTATCTCCTAAAAAGTATAACATTTATAATAGAGCACTTATAGTATAATATTTACTAAAATAAATTGGCCAACAGAGCAATGAATGAGCAGGACATAAAAAAAGGGAGATTTATTGTCTTCTTGAAATCAGTTCTTAGGGACCAAAGTTATATTAATTTCACTTATATTACTCAATTATGTCTTAAAATTATTTCATTATCATATTATTCCATTAAGTTACTTCATTTTTAAAATTTTTCAGAAGATAGTATATAATTACCACTTTCCCAGATTTCCTGATGGTTTGATATTTAGAGGCATTAATTGTTTTAGTTGATTTCTTTGTTTTCACTTTATCCAAAACTGCATAAACAGCAAAACATAATCTAGCCATTCGTGGCAGGTCACAAGTATTAATATCAAATTCCAGTGGTTCATTCCAAACATGATCATTTTTCCCTGATATTTCTGAGCTTACGATGGTTTTACACAGGAGTTCAGTACCATGAAAAAGGCCAGCCCTGACATGAACCTGTAATGAGGGAGACAAAAACAAATACAGATTCATGAATACTGTACCACGGACATACCTCTAATTTCGGAGAATAAAGAAACATATACAGGGTTCAGAAGAAGCAAGTTGGTGATATAAATTTAAGATCTTATAACACAGACATAACAGCAAATGTCCACAATCAACCTAAAACTCATTTCATTTAATAAAGGTATGGCTAAAAATGAAAATGATATTTTTTGGTATTACTGTTAAAAACCACCATTCACGTTTTTCTCCCTGTTTATTTAAATAGTTTCTAGATTGAGTAGCCATAGCTTTAAGCATCTTTGTTTAAGTCCATGTCTCTAAACTGTTGTAAATGATACTTCCCCAAAATTTAGATTAAACGACTGGAAATTTTCATATTTAGTTTATAAAGGATATGGTAAGAAAAATTAAAGAGATTTTATACAACAATACTTTAAAGAAATGTCTGTATACCTTTATGCTATACTCAAAGTATCTAAACTATGAGAAACAGACATTAATATTTTTAACAGCTAAGACAGAAGAGGAATAAGAAAGCATAATGACGTACAATTTCTCCTTTTCATAATTACTTTAGTGTCTAAAGAAAAATTTAATTGCCTATAAGAATCATTTTACAATTATTTTCTAAGCAATGGCTCCACCATGAAATACACAATAAATGGCATTTGGTGTCAGTAAAATTATATGGAAGGTAGGAAGAAAAAACACAAAATCTAGATTTCTAAGTTTTCTTTTCCTTCCTAACATACCTCAAGAAGATTGAGCATCAGTGAAAGAACACACAACGGATGGAAGTTTGAATTCATCAGGAAGTTAGAAAAAGGTTCCAGCACTTTTGTACTAAACATTATCTTAAAAGGAATTCAATGGGTAAAGAAAACAATGACAAACTCCCCTGGCATACCTTAAGAACCCAAAACAGCCCCATACAGCCTGAGTCTCAAAGTGCTTGGGTTGGAGAGGCTAACAGCAAAGTCAGTGCCATTTAAAATATTAAGCACAAATGTAAGTTAAACAGAAGACCGCTTAAAAATACAAAAAAAAAAAAAAAAAAAAAAGAGGCTGTTATGTCAAAACAAAACAAAACGGAACAAACAAAAAAACCACAACGCTTTTTCTTCAGGGAGGAGAAATACCGGGGCTCAAGGTGAGGTGTGAAGAGAGGCAAGAAGAGCAGTCGGGAGGCTGTCATTCAGGAACGGACAGTCCAGGCTGGACCTGTGACAGAACCAGAAGATGAAGGAAGGAATGGAAGGAAAGAATATTAAGGAAGGATCAACAGTATATGATCAATTGATCAGATATGAAAGATGAGAAAGACACGCAACTTTAGTTGGTTTACCAAACATAATAGGAAAGGCAGTCAAAGAGGGAAGAGAATGAATTGGGGACTTTAGATAAACCAATTGGTTTTAGAAATGTATATGAAGATAGAAGCCTGGAAGTGAGGAGATATTTAGGCGAAGGCGGTATGTTTTTCAATTTTCTAACAAAGAAGCAAACAATAATCGTTTTCCAAGAACTGAAGAAAGCCCAGTGAGAGGAAAGCCCTGAGAGTGCTGAGGCAGGGTCCACATGCCTGAAGCAAATATTCCATCTAATCTCTGGGTCACTTGGCCTCAAAAGCACCATGGTATTCCCCTCCCCCTCAGTACACATCATACAGGAAAGCTCCCCTGCTCTCATTAGGCCTCCATTTCAATGACCAACCCCTCCCTGCCTTTCTGTCAGCTTTGTCTGACTTCATTTTCCCCAAACTCTCTGCAAGTGCCTCTCTCTCCCTCTGTCACACTCATCTGAAACCCATGCTCTAGATCAGTGGTCTGCAAACTGCGACTCGGGAGCCACATGCAGCTCTTCGGCCCCTTGAATATGGCTCTTCCACAAAATACCACTTGTGGGCGTGCAGGTAGTGCGATTGAAACTTCATGGCCCATGCCCAGAAGTCAGTTTTCGGCTCTCAAAAGAAATTTTAATCATTGTACTATTGATATTTGGCTCTTTTGACTGAGTTTGCCAACTACTACTCTAGATAAACCTAACTGCCTGCCTCTCTTCCATGCGAAATGACTGACCAATCACAAATGTAAAATTACCCTTTCATCCCTGAGTAAAAATATACATAGAATTTCCTAAAAGATACACAATATATTTGTTTCTTAGTAAAGTCCAAATGTTACCATTCAATTAAGGGTAAACCATCACCTGGCTGAGTACAGTACTCAGACTGAATTATTCTGATATCTCATAGAAAAACTTTTTCTGAATTGTTCTGTCAACATTTTTTAAGTCTACCCAGTAAAACATATTATAAGGGACAAATATGTGAAACATTATTTTACTACTGTAATGATGCCGTCAGCAGTAATGGTGCTCACTTTATCACTCACTGTGTCTCCTTCAGTATCAGGACGACCTACAAACACATGAATAACTAGTTTGTTTTTATCTTAGGAGATTCTGAATATTGTAAGTGATCATGTTTTCTTTGCTTTGACTACTAGTTATATTGTAAGCTGAAAGCAAAATTTGTAGCCCACAAATTCTTATTACTGTATATATATAGCTACTATGAATCTTGCTCCTGACATTTTTTGGCCATTAAATATCCTCAATTTTTTTCTCAATTATTTTTTTAATGATTTTTTAAAATCTTCACCCATGGATATGTTTATTGACTTTAGAGAGAGAGAGGAAGGGGGAGAGAGAAATATCAATGTGAGAGAAAAACACTGATCAGTTGCTTCCCATATGCACCCCAACTGGAAATTGAACCCACAATCTAGGTATGTGACCTGACTGGGAATCAAACCCATGACCGTTCAGTGGATGGGACAACACTCCAACCAGATGAGCCACACCAGCCAGGGCCTCAATTATTTTTTAAAAAGTCAAACTTTGTATATTTTGTGTGTATATGAGAGGAGACAAGTGCATGTGCCAACTGCACTTAACTCAAGTCATTTGTGAAACGAGAGTAAATAAACAAGACAAAATATATATAAAACATTTTGCATCTTTTGTATGATGTAATGAAAGTCAGAAATTTTACAATAAAAATTTATTCAATTTTCACTCCCAGTGACTTATAAATTAACCACCTTTTGAAAAATAAATTATTTTCAACATTATTGTGACAAAGCCAAGCTATTTACAATAAACTATGGATCTTAAAAACAGAGAAATACAAGCAAAAGCCCACTACAAAAGTATTGAATAAATGTTAATATCCTATCTAATAAAAGAGTAATATGCAAATTTGACCATACCTGTGCTACACCCACAAACCATGCCCACCAGCCACAACCACCAGCCAATCAGGAGCATGGGGGTGTGTCCAAGGCGGCCCAGGCCCGGGCCTTGGGGACATGTCCAAGGCAGCTGGGGCCTTGGGGGGCGTATCTGAGGCAGCCGGGGCCTGTGGGGGATCTCGGGGCGTGTCCGAAGCAGCCCGGGTAGGTGGAGGGCATGTCCAAGGCGACCTGGGCCTGGAGGGTGTGTCTGAAGTGGCCCAGGCCTGGGGGGCGTGACTGAGGAGGCTGGGGCCTGGTGTGGTCTGGGGGGCATGTCAAAAGCAGCCTGGGTCATGAGAGGGGGCGTGGCCTATGCGGCCCGGGCCTGGGGCGGGTGCCTGGGGCCATGGCTGAGGTGGCCTGGGCCTGGGGGTTTGGTCTGGGGGGGCATGTCCGAGTCGGCCTGGGCCTGGGGAAGTGTGGCCGAGGGGGCCGGGGCCCCTGCTAGCAGGGAGCGAGTTGACTGGGGCTAAGGCCCTGGCTAAAGGGGTGGGAGAGTGGGGCTGGGATGGAGCCAGCCATCTGCCCCATTGCAGGGAGATGGCTGGGTGCTCAAGGCCTAAAGCCTCAGCCAGAGGGCTCCCAGTATGTGTGAGGGGGCAGGTTGGGCTGAGGGGTCACCCACCCCCATTGCACGAAATTTCCCTAGTTTTTAAATAAAAACAAAAATGCTAGTTATAATTCCAACAACCAACTTCTGGAAAAATTCTGACATAAGAAATGAAGTAAAATTATGGATCAGATGGCTAGAAAGCTTAAAAAAAACCCTCAAGAATGATGAATAGAAAAGTCCTATACTAGCTGTTTAGAGTGTGATCTGGAAAAGAGTAACAATAAAGAATGAGTGTAACTCGGGTATGGTAACAATAAACAAAAAAGAGACCCTGCACATTTTGAAGAAATCTGTTGAAATAACATTTGTTATCTAATAATCAAAGTGTGACTTATTTAAAACCAAGTCATTAATATTATGTCTGCTTAAGAAATCTCTTTAAAAGAGTAAAGTTGATTAAAAACAAGAATAAAAAAATTAATCCACATTTAAAATAAAATAAGTTCTGCCGAGACCGGTTTGGCTCAGTGGATAGAGCGTCGGACTGTGGACTGAAGGGTCCCAGGTTCGATTCCGGTCAAGGGCATGTACCTTGGCTGCGGGCACATCCCCAGTAGGGGGTGTGCAAGAGGCAGCTGATCGATGCTTCTCTCTCATCGATGTTTCTGACTTTATATTCCTCTCCCTTCCGCTCTGTAAAAAATCAATAAAATATATTTAAAAAAATAAATTTTTAAATAAAATAAGTTCTGTTTTTTGAAACTTAAAATCTCCCATGGTATCAGATGTATTAAAGGTTTTGTTTTCAGAAAAAGCAGTAAGAAAAACCATTCCCTAAACTTCTATCATGTGAAATGTTATCAAAATTTTACCATTTCCTGATGCTTTGTCTGATTCATCTTCAGACACTAAAAAGTGCAGAATTTTAAAGCCACCATTATGCTTAATACAGTCACACATTTTATTGTCTGACTGAAGTAAACTTCCAAAGAGACACATTTTCACAAGCCCCAGGAGAGCAAGAGAAGGCAGCAGGCTTTATAATGAAAAGGCCTTGCCACTGTGCTCCAGCAAGGGTGTGCCAAGCATACACACAGACTGTATTCCTGAACTCACCAATTAAAAATGTTCTGTTTTGGGCAAGATATAAAACTTTCTTCCAACATCAACACTTAATTTCCTTCTAATTTGGCAATATGGCCAAAATCCACTACATGTTTGCCTTTAGATATTAGACACCAAAAAACGGAGGAAGGGGACAATAGCATGAATAGTAGGCTGAAATTCTCAGTTTCATGAAGTATATCATTTTTGTAAAGAGACAGATTTGTTCTCATTTGTGGGAGAAGCCATGTGCTACCTTTAACTAAAGATATACAGATGTTATAGCTACATGAAAATGTATTATTAATTCATTAGAGACCCGTTGCAGGAAAATTCCTGCAAGAATAGAGCTTCCTGCAGCCTGAGCAAAGCTTCCACCCTTCTCCGCTGCCTCCCTTCTTTGCTCCCTCCCTTCTCCCCTGCCTCACTTGCTTACTTCTCCACAGCTTTGCTCCGTTCTGCAGTGCTTAACTTCCTTCTATGCCTCTTCTGCATGGATATGCAACTTAACTGCCATCTCGGTTGGGTTAATTTGCATACTCGCTCTGATTGGCTTGTAGGTGTGGCGAAGGCATGGTCAATTTGCATATTACTTTTATTAGAAAGGATTATACAAAAATTTATTTAGGATTTAGGTACTAAAATAAGATAAAAATGTTAAGACACTATTTCCCCAAGTTATATATATTTTAGCAGGTTAAGAGTGCTGAGACCCATATAACTAGGCTATGAGGTGTTATGATTTATGACTAATAAGTGTGATATATCTGGGCTTGGAATTCTATAAGTTTAAGAATCTGTCATAATATTTATATCTTTCACCAACTTTGAAAAGCTCACAGGGATAATTTCTTTAAACAGTTTTTCTGAACTGCACCTTTCTTTGATTTCTGGGATTGAGATTACACAAATGTTAGACCTTCTGATAGTCATGGGCCTGGTAGCTTTTTTCTTGCCTATCATTTTTCTCTGTTGTTTAAATTAGAAAATTTTTTATTATTAATCTTCAACTTCACTGACTCATTCTGTTCTCATTACCATTCCATTGTTAAGTCTATTCAGTGAGTTCTTCACAGTTTTGCTTTCATTTCTAAATTTTCCATTTGGTCCCTTCCTTATACCATCTATTTCTTATTTGAGATTTCTATTTTTCCATTACTTTCAATTATAACTGCCCTTAGTTGTTGGTACATTTTAATAACTATTTCAATAATTTTGTGAGATAATTCTAAAAATCTATGTCATCTCAGCACTGATATCTGTTACCATCATTGTACATAAAACTTAAGATTTTCCTGGTCCTTTATTATTATTGATTTTATTTTTATATATATTTTTTTATCTTTATTGTTCAGTTTATTAATTATATTGTTTCCCCTTTTTTATCCCCCTATATCTCCCCTCCACCCTGTACCTATCCCACCCTCCACCCTCACCTCCCCCTCCCCACTGTCTTCTCCCATTGTTGCAAGATTTTTGTCCAGTCTCTTGCTGTACTTCCCACAATCCTTTTCTCCCGAAGAATTGTCAGTCCATCCCCTCTCTATGTCCATGTTTCTGTTATAGTCACCAGTTTATCCTGTTCATCAGCCTATCAATTCACTTGATTTTTATGTTCATTTGTTGATAGATGTGTATTTGTTGTTCATAATTTATATTTTTACCTTTTTCTTCTTCCTCTTCTTAAAGAATATCTTTCAGCATTTCATATAATATTGGTTTGGTGGTGATGAACTCCTTTAGCTTTTTCTTATCTGAGAAGCACTTTATCTGATCTTCAATTCTGAATGATAGCTTTGCTGGATAGAGTAATCTTGGTTGTAGATTCTTGCTATTCATTATTTTGAATATTTCTTGCTACTCCCGTCTGGCCTGCATCGTTTCTGTTGAGAAATCCACTGACAATCGTATGGGTGCTCCCCTGTAGGTAACCAACTGTTTTTCTCTTGCTGCTTTTAATATTCTCTCTTTATCTTTTGCTCCTGGCATTTTAATTATGATATGTCTTGGTGTGGTCCTCTTTAGATTCCTATATTTTGGGGTTCTGTGTACTTCTTGGGCTAAAAGTCAGTTTCTCTCACCAGGTGGGGGAAGTTTTCAGTCACTATTTCTTCAAGTAGGTTTTCATTAACTTTCTCTCTCTCTTTTTCTGGCACCCCAATAATTCGGATGTTGGCATGCTTGAGGTTGTCCCAGAGGCCCCTTACACTATCTTCAATTATCTGAATTCTTTTTGTTTCTTGCTTTTCCAGCCGAGTGGATTTTGCTTCTTTGTATTTCAAATCTTTGACTTGGTTCTTGTGGCCCTCTGGACTGCTTTTAGGACTTTGTGTAATATTTTTTATTTCAGTCTGTGTATGCTTGATTTCTAGTTGGTCCTTTTTCATATCCGTGAGGGTCTGGTTCATATCCTCAGAGGTCTTGTTCATTTCCTTGAGGGTCTCATTCATTTCCTTGAGGGTCTCATTTATTTCCTGGTTGGTCTTGTTTATTTCCTGGTAATTCTCATTAAGTTCATCGGCCTTTTCTAGGAGCCTCTTGAAAAGCCTTATAACCGTGGTTTTGAACTCTATGTCTAGTCATCTTTTCTCCTCCATTTCTTTCACACCTGATTTCTTTCCATATCTCTGCATGGTGGCTGCTTTATGTGGTAGATGTCCTCTAAGGATCAGTGGCACAGCCTCCCCAGTTATTTGAGATGGGTACTCTTACTGCAGTCCTTTATGGGTTGTACAGTATTTCTGAATTTAAACCCAGCTTGTTGTTGTTAGCCCTAGGAGGGTTTGACCTCCAGGCCAATTGGCTGTGAAGGGAGACTGTGTTCAGGTTGGATGGGCGGAATCTCTGAGCTGGGCAGGCAGCCTCAGTGTCAGCTGCGTCCTATGCGCGCGGGTCTCTGTTGGATGGGGATGGCTGCAGGCACCTCCAAGAGAAAGCCGCTAGTCTCTTCCCCTTGCCAGACAACTCTGCCTCTCCCCAAATGAGTCTGCACACCCAAAGTCTAGCCCAGGGTTGTAAAATAGGTGGTTTCTGGGACCAGGAGACAAGTTTCCAGGGAGCAAGTCGCGTGTTTGTGCGACACTTGCACGCAAACTTCTTTTTCCAGCTACCCAGCTTCTCCTCAGACTAGGAGACCTCTGCTGCGCCCGGCTTCCAGGGTGCGTCCCCCGGACCTCGGACCTCGCCTGGCACTGGGGAATCTGTGCAGTGGGACGTCACCACGTACCCCGGATCTCGGACCTCGCCTGGCGCTGGGGAATCTGTGTAGTGAGACGTCTCCGCCCTCCCCGTTGGTGAAATCCAGCCGGGGTTACTGCTCCAGCCCTACAGCCCACGCGCGTGACCAGGACGGCTCCTAACCTGTCTCAGTCTTCAAGGCTGCGCTCCCGCCGCTCTTCTGAGTCTCAGTGTCCCACCTTTACTTTTATTTGTGGAGTTTTCACTCAGCCAGCTTTCTGGTGATTCTGGGTGATGTTTGTTTTGTTGTTATATTGTAGTTTTTGAATCATTGCGTGGGGCAGAACAATAGGTGTTTACCTATGCCGCCATCTTGGTTCTCTATTATTTTAAACATGTTTTTATTGACTTTAGAGAGAAAAAGGGAGGAGGGATAGAAAGAAATATCAATGATGAGACATCGATCCACTGCCTCCTGCACACTCTCTACTGGAGATTGAGCCTGCAACTGGGGCATGTGCCCTGACAGGGAAACAACCTTGACCTCCTGGTTCATAGGTCAATGCTCAACCACTGAACCACACCAGCCAGAACAGATTTTCCTGATTATTTAAATGCCAATTAATTTTGAATTGTCTCCAAGACATTTTGATCATTATGTTATACTACTCTGGGTTATGTTATACTACTCTGGGTTTCATTTATTTCCTACAGAAAAATTAATGTTTGTTTTTAGGACATCATGATTAAGTTCATGCTGCAAGTTCCAATAAGTCTTCAATGAGCTGTGGTTCCAATACCAATTCAGTTTTCAAATTCTTTGCAGGATTATTTGGATCTGTCCTATGTGTTCATCATACAGGGACCAGTCTGAAAATTGGGTAGTGATTTCTGCTATAGTTCAGTTCTCAAACTATGTAGATAGTAAGACTCAAGATTCACAATCAACAACTCAGCAAAAAACATATAAACATAAACATACAATCATTTAAAGGGGTTGCTTTCCCAAGCTCTCCCACTCTGCAATCATTCAAGTATATTTTAGTTGCTAGGACTCCTCTTTTCTTGTCATCCAGCCAGAAAGCTGAGGCTTTATTCACCCACACTTCCTGCGACTATGCCAAACAGCAGGAAGAACAGAAGGGGAGTTGGGGGAAATCAATGAGGATTTACTACATTCTCTTGAGATTACAACTCCTCCAATCAAAGAGGAAGGTTCCACTCTGCATTTTAAGCCTGTCCCCTCTTTGGTGTTGCTGTTGCCACAGGACTTCTTAAGGACTGGGGCAAATGAAAACAGAGAAAAGAACAGAAAACAAAACAAAACAAAAAAATAGAAGTTAAATAGGGAGAACTTTCTCAGATAGTCAGAAGACCCTTTTCCCACAGAAGCTGTAACTAGAGTGGCTTCTTGAATGCTTTCTGACTGTACTGACACCATCTTCTAGATTTAGGCAGCATGAGTTTCAGCTTCTGGTAAATATTAAGATGTGCACCAGAAAAACGAAATGTCACAAGGTTTGAAAAAAAGACTGACCAGGAAAGAAGCTGAATGCTACAGAACTCTAAGCACTCTCACAGGATTGAAAAACATTCAATTAACAGCCAGATAGGGTAGTAAATCCTCATTAAACAGCTAGGATTTTCATTACAGACTAGAGAGAATCGTCTGGGACTGTGAATATAATGTATCTCACTCCCATGATTAGGTTGTATCAGTGGTGGGCAAACCTCGGCTTGCGAGCCACATGCGACTCTTTGGCCCCTTGTGGGCGTGCACAAACAGTGAGATTGAAACTTCGTGGCCCATGCGCAGAAGTCAGTTTTCGGCTCTCAAAAAAAATTTCAATAGATGTACTGTTGATATTTGGCTCTGTTGACTAATGAGTTTGCCGACCACTGGGTTATACTACATGATATTGCTGGCTTTAAGGAAAGGAGATTATTTTTAGGGGCCTGATGAATGAGCCCTTAAATGCTTGCAATAGATTCAAACAGTGAGCAGGATTTGATGCTTGAGAAATTCTCCATTTCTAGATTTTAAATTGGAGAGAGAGAGCCACATGGCCAGGACTTGAAAGAGGCCTCTATTAACTGAGAGCAATCCGCAGCCAACAGCCAGGAAGGAAACTAGAACCTCGGTCCTACAACTATAAGGAATAAATTTGGCCAATAACTTCAATCATCTTGGAAGCAGATTATTTCCCAGAGCATTCAGGAAAAAATGCAGCCCAACTAACCCCTGGATTTCAACCTTGTAAAGACAACAAGCAGAACACCCAGCCACACCATACCCAGACTACTGATCAATAGAAATGTGAGCTAATGAACAAATACTGCTTTGCAGAGACCGGTTTGGCTCAGTGGATAGAGCGTTGGACTGCGGACTGAAGGGTCCCGGGTTTGATTCCGGCAAGGGCATGTACTTTGACTGCGGGCACATCCTAAGTGGGGGGCGTGCAAGAGGCAGCTGATCGATGTCTCTCTCTCATCGATGTTTCTGACTTTCTATCCCTCTCCCTTCCGCTCTGTAAAAAATCAATAAAATATATTTAAAAATAAATAAATAAATAAATAAATAAATAAAAACTGCTTTAAGCTGCAGAGTTTTCATCTAATCTGTTACCCAGCAACAGAAAACCAACTTAAAGGGCCACTATAAACTTAATGCTAATAAATTTAACAACTTAAAATAAATTATTCAAAAGATAAGAATTACCAAAATTGAGACAAAAGAAGAAAGTCCATATATCTATTAAAGAAATTAAATTTCTAATTAAAAGCCTTCCTATAATGAAAACTCTAGTCTCAGATGTCTTGGAGTAAATGCTATCAAATATTTAAAGAAAAAATAATACCAATCCTAGATAAACTTGTTCAGAAAATTGAGGAGGGGAAGGCTTTTCAAGTCAATTCATAAGGCTAACATTATCATGATACCAAAATCAGAAAAAGTCATTACATGTGAAGAAAAGTGCAGACCAATATTTTCACTAAGTATAAACATAAAAATCTATAACAAAATAGTAATAAAATGAATCCAACAATATATAAGCTACATCTCCACTGAGTGGAGCATATTTCAGAAATGGAAAGTTGGTTTCAACCTTTTAAGATCAATCAAATTAACAGACTAAAATTTAAAAAACATACAATCATCTCAATAAATATAGAAAACACATTTGACAAAGTACAACCTTTTTTTTTTTTTATCCCTTTCAGGATACAAAATCTCAGCACGGTAGGAAGAGAAGAGAATTTCTTGAACAAAGGGCATCTTGAAAAATGTCCAGCTAACATTATACTTAAAATGATAAGACTGAATGCTTTCTTTTAAGAATACTAAGCCTTGGGATGTCCAAATGTTCTGGGTTTTCCTTTGGGGATTTCATTTGAGATAAACATTCAAATGGTAGGCTGACTAAAGCAGATTGCCCTTCCTAAAGTGGGTGACCCCAATCCAATTTGTTGAAGAATAAAATAGAAAAGAAAAAAAAGCTGGCCCTCTGAAGAGTAAGAAAGAATTCTTCCTGCCTGAGTGATTTATCAGCTTTTCTCCTGACCTCAGAATTGAAAACAGCAGCTCTTCCTAATCTTGAGCCTGCCAGCCTTCAATAGAACTACTCAAAACAATCACCTGGTCCTCAAACCTTCAGACTCACACTAGAATTAAACTGAGCTCTGAGTCTCCAGTTTGCCTCTATTCCTACAGATCACAGGATGTAACCAACTTCATAATCATGTGAGCTAATTCTTTAAATAAATGTGTCTGCATGTGCATGTCTGCATGCCTCGGCCCCCCCCCCCCCCACCACCACGACCCACCATATTCTACTGGTTCTGTTTGTTTCTCTGAAGAATCCTGGCAGCTACATCTACTCTCATTATTTCCATTAACATCATATATCCAGAAAGTTTGAAAAGAAGTAAAGTGGCATACCCCCTCCTTTTTTTTCCTTCAGATTTCTTTTCAACATTGTACTGGAGTTCCTAACGTGTAGCAATTAAACAGAAAGGTCTGTATCTACAAAAATAAATGATGTCATAATTGCCTTAACTTACTTACATTCAACAATATAACCCCAATGGAAGAAAAAGGAGGGACTGGCGAGAGGAGACTAGCAAACTAGATAGAGTGGAGTAGGAGACATTTTACGTGTCATTAAAACTATTACTCCTTAGAGCATGACCACAAACAACAGAATCAATTCAGCTTGAAATATCTGTTGGAAGTTGGCAAAAATCTATGGAAATAGAATGTCACTGACAAAGACATATAAAATGTAATACTAAAAAAAAATAAAATAAAGCAGGCAGTGAAGACTTCTTTGGTCTTCTTCAGAAGAAATAAAATAGAAAACCGGAGAAAATTTAATAACTACATAAGAATTAAATAACAAATTATCTCCAGAAGACAAATACAATAAACTACAAATGGGAAGAACAAGTAAAAATTCTCATTTTTATATTGCAAAGTACACATCCACACATCCAAACAAGGAAAAAAACTATACAAACATATATAATACTCCACATGACTTGAGGATAGATTTGCCTATATGTGATTTCTGCCATCAGAAATATAATACCCAAGGAACTTTAGTGACAATTTATGACACTCCGAGATGTATTATAAAGTAAATAAATCAGGTTGTAGAATAATGCATACAATATCATCTCTTTTTAACAAATCAACCAATCAACAAAATAAACACAATCAAAACCTATTCAATTCCCAAATTATATGTATATATTGTATTTATATAAATATGGAAGTCACTCACAATACTGGTTATATATGGTGATAAAGAGACAGGTAGGAGAGATCAGTAACTTTTTTCTCTAATCATGTTTGGATTTTTTTAACCTATTGCAACAATGTTATACTTTTACAATTGGAAAATAATTTAAAAATTTAAAGAAAAAAATTACCACTAAAACAGAAAACAAAGGCTAATTGGCATACACACACTCATTAAAAATTCAAATCTAGCTCAAAATATAAGAGAGAAAAAACACACCCTTATTTTAATGACAGCTACCCAAAGAATCTTTAATGTCCATTTACAAAAGCAAGCTATTGGTTATCTTTGGTAAAGGTGCTTCCTGAATATATTGTCATGTCAGCTAACATCTCAAACTAACTGAATCTCTTTCTTGGATCACAAAACTGTTCACTTAATTTCCTGCCAAACGAAACGGGAAAATGCATGCTTTATACTTTTGAGACAAAATGCCTTGTTAAGTCTTCACTTAATTGTACGGGGCTGTGCAATAAATCTCCATGTGTTAACAACTTGCGGTCTATAATGTAGTCATCTATTTTCTTGCAGGAAATAGTATTACATATTTCGTGCTCAGCAAGTTTAAAATAAAAAAAAAGGGGGGGGGGGCCCCCTAGGTGCAGCTCGAAACAAGGCCAAGAAAGAAGAGTAAGCTTGCATACAAACAAGTAACCTATAGTTTCAACTTAAATTTCATTTGCTATATCCCTGTCTAAAGCAATTTCTTTTATATAATATACTGGAAAATGTCGATCTATCCATTACATTTCCAACCAAGTATTTAAAGAATAGTTTAAAACAAAATTTTTAAAATTAATAACAAAAATTCTTGTCTTATAATTAACTGCCACGTTCTACCTCGTATAACTGAACAATGTTAGTAAAATTTAATTTCCAATGTGACATTCATTGAGCATATCAGTGAGTTATTTAAATAATGGAGCAGATAACAAATTCAAATCTTAGCAAGTACTCACTTTTACAGTTTCTTCTGTGTTAAGTTTATTTCCCTTAACCAAGACAATTTGGAAAGGGTTGTTATTTTCCCAAACATGCTGTAAAAGAATGAAGTACAATGTATTTTAATTAAAGACATGAATATCTTATGCCAACAATGAAATCATCTCATCAATTCTCATGTCCACTGGCAAAATAATGAAAATAGACCTCTAAACTAACAACTGAAAGTCACATATGTTAAATTAAGCATCATAACCAGTAGCACTTAACTCTCACGGTAAAACACAAGTAGCATTTCAATATTGCTAAGAGATTCACTAAGCTAAA
The DNA here is from genome assembly GCA_027563665.1 of Antrozous pallidus. NCBI lineage: Eukaryota > Metazoa > Chordata > Mammalia > Chiroptera > Vespertilionidae > Antrozous > Antrozous pallidus. Next base: position 31,360,595 of record CM050524.1, on the reverse strand, counting down.
TATCATAAACAAATAGTATTACAAACTTTGAACAAATTAAAAATTTACCATTTAAATTAATGTATAGACAGTATCTTACTCATATAATTTGTTAAGACTGAATAACTATTTAAAAAGTGTTAACTGTTTCCATGAACACAAACATTTCTTTTTTTTGATAGTCTAAAAGTATTCAATAAGACAGGCAAATTACACTGAGTGGGCAGATTATTATGATCTCTGAACACATAATAATCTGGCCACTCAGTGTATATCCTATATAATAAAAGGCTAATATGCAAATTGTCCCCTTGACCAGGAGTTTGACCAGCAGGCAGGCCAGTCAACCGCCCATGTCTCCTCCATCCTGGCCAGGCTGGTCAGACTCCACTCAAGCACAAATTCATGCACTGGACCTCTAATATACATACACACAGACACACACAGACACACACAGACACACAGACACACACACACACACACACACACACTGAGTGGCCAGATTATTATGCGTTCAGAGATTATAATAATCTAGCTATTCAGTGTATACCACAACACTAACATAGCTAAACTGATAAAAATGAAATAGTAAATCAACTATTTCTGCATATCTAACTTGCCTACCACAATGTCTCATATTACTCAAGTTCTATGTTCAGCTCTAATCTAAAAAATATCTCTAATTTAATGGCATTTTTATTTGGAACCAAAAGAATAACAGAAATATAAATGTCATATTTACTTTATATGTAGCATGAGTAAAGAAAAATAATAGTAACTAAACAGGTAATTATTATAAATGAAAAGAGATCTGTATGCATTGGTTTTCACAGAAGAAGTGAAAAAGTGTGTATGTGTGTGAGAGAGAAAGAGTCATATACAACTTAACAAAATCACATGCCTTTTGGGGTTGGCAAAAGTTCACACATAACTTACAGAAATAATTCGTTTCTTTGGTGGTAAAGGAAGAGGAAGGTTAGATGAATTTCGATTTATGGCAGCCTCTATGGCAATCATTTCCTCTTCATACATCTTTTTGATCTTGCAACATTCCACAAGTATAAAATGGGGCAAGGTCCTGTTCATTACACAGTTCCGGATATACTAAGAGTGGCAAGAAACAATAGATAAGGATATTCAGCAAATACTTAAATCAATAGAAGAATAAAATTAAGCTAAACAACACTATAGTAAAATGACTATGAAAGTATATCTTAACCAATTTAATGTCAGGAATATGAGAAATAAAGTCACACCATAAAAAAACTACCATTCACTGAATATCTAAGTACATAAAAACTGAGCTAGACAATTCTTATACATTATAGGTAATCTTCATAAAAACTCTATTAGAGCAATTATCCCCCATTTAATATATTAAAGAACAAAAATTGGAAGAGTTGAGTTATACATCTAGTATCTTTAAGACCTGAATTTAAATCCACCTGACTTACTTTTTTTTTGTTTATTGGCTAAACCTTGAAATACATGCCTCAGTCTAGATGTTTTATCTTCTCTTTTCTGCACTTAATACCTGACAGTTTGACAATAGGCATATCTTTCTTGGGCAGGAAGGACATGCATATCATAGACTGATGTCACAGTACAAGCTTTCACCAATCAGTCAAGAAAGGCTAGCATGTGGTACCCAACCCATGCGGCCATTTCTTAAGTCATCTCAACTGGCCACTCACACTTTCCTATGGACCCCTGAGGTAGACCTGGTAAATCTGTAGCATGGGGCTCCAGGCAACCATTACTATTTCCCAGGAAAAAAAAAATTATTGGTCTCTCAGCTTGAGGCTCTCATTTTATTTCCGTGAAACCAGGATGACTCTCCAGAGGCATGTAAAAAAAGGGGGTGGTTATTTACATTACCAAAGATTCTTAACAAAATGAATAGAAATCCAATGTATTACTCAAAAGAAAAACTTTCTTATCTATAAAAGCAGAATATGCTTAGTAGACTGGACAGCCAAAACACCTTCTGGACTTCCCGACAAAGCTGCAGCTGAGGAGGCAGAGACGGTTAAGGGCGATCAGGCAGGAGGGCAGAAGAGCAGTTAGGGGCGAACAGGTAGGCAGGTGAGTAGATAGGGGCGATCAGGCAGGCAGGTAGGCAGAGTGGTTAGGGGTGATAAGCAGGCAGGCAGAGGGGTTGGGGCGATCAGGCAGGCAGGCAAGTGGTTAGGGGCAATCAAGCAGGCAGGGAGAGTGCTTAGGGGTGATCAGGCAGGCAGGCAGGTGAGTGGTTAGGACCCAGCAGTCCCAGATTGTAAAAGGGGTGTCCTGGACTGCAAGAGAGTGCAGGCTGGACTGAGGGATCCCCCTTCACCCCTGTGCACAAATTTTGTGCAGTGGGCCTCTAGTACAGATACAAAGTGTGATTCTATGTATTGTATTAAATGTAGAACCACTAATAATATATTTTTTGAAATAAATAAACATTTCCATGATGGCCTCTAAGTCGAATTACATATTATGATAAATGTATTCATTCAAAACTTTTCACTATGAAGATGTATCATTACATTTCCTTCATATTTCTTTGCTGATACTGTATATTTTCTTTCCACTATGACCTTATACAAAAACGTATGCATGACTTTATTTTTCTTTATAACAAATTCTAGTTTTTGGCAAAACAATATATCTTCCTCTTATTAAGTGAAGAAAAAGGTGTTAAGTTAAAGAAGCAGGAGGCTACTTAAAACATGGCAAAACATGAAAGGAAGAAGGCAGTAAGTACTTCTATGCTCCCACCAAGTACTTTACATCTTCCTTCTTCCTCTTATGAGCTAGAATTCAAGCACTTACTCCCAAAGCTGTGCACAGAAGTTATCATCACTGTTAGACTTACTACCTACTAAAGCACAAGAATTGAAGGTCACACGAAAAATCTGAAAACAAAGGTGTAAAACTCCCTATTTCCTTCTAATAAATCACAGGTCTTTATTCTCAAACAAACATCACTTAATATTTGGCATGCTTGAATTCCTCTTTCTTAAAACAAAAGAAAAATAAAAGTGATCACATATTACTCTAAAATCTTGTTATTTGTCTACCTTGGCACTCCAGCTTATTGTTCTTAATACAATGATCACTTTTTAGTCTCCAAATGTAATTTCAAAAAATAATCCTCAAATTCCTTGAAGGCAAAGCTAGCATACCATATGGTGGGGGGAGAGGTAGTGCACTGCACATATTTTATTTAAACTCCACTTTACTCCAAAAATAATCTGAGGCACTTCAGTGCTTTTCATAACACATACTAGAGGCCTGGTGCACAAAATTCATGCACAGGGGGGTAGGAGATGTCCCTCAGCCCAGCCTGCACCCTCTCCAATCTGAGACCCCTCTAGGGATGTCCAACTGCCTGTTTAGGCCTGATACCAGTAGGATCGGGCCTAAACGGGCAGTTGGACATCTTTTTCATAACCCAGGACTGCTTGCTCCAAACTGCTCACCTGCATGCCTCCCTGATTGCCCCTAACTGCTGCTGCCTGCCAGCCTGATCACCCCGTAACCACTATCCTGCCAGCCTAATTGATGTCTAACTGCTCCCCTGCCAGCCTGTTTGCCCCCAACTTCCCTCCTCTGCCAGCCTGGTCACCCCTAACTGCCCTCCCCTGCAGGCTTGATCACCCACAACTGCCCTCCCTTGCAGGCCTGGAACCTCCCAACGGCCCTCCCCTGCTGGCCATCTTGTGTCCACATGGGGGCAGGATCTTTGATCACACAGGGGCAGCCTTCTTGTGTGTTGGAGTGATGGTCAATCTGCATATTACTCTTTTATTAGATAGGATAAACAGAGAATTCTTGACTAAATGGTAATAAATAACCAAAAGGTAAGGAAAGACTTTTAAAGAATGGTGAAAATTAATTCTTACAAAATTTTTACCATATATGGAAGTAACAAAAAAGGTGGGGGAGGGGTGAAGGGGGAATTACACATATAAATATTAGGCTTAAATGGAAAAGTTTTATAATACATAATGGAAATTTTTAATATTACTTTACCTAGTTAACCGATCACTGCAAATAAGTTTTTATATAATTCAATTAGTGGCCATTTAATGAAAATATTTTGTTTTGCTTCCCCCAGAATATTTCACATCTAAATCATTGTTTATATGATGAAATGGTGGGCAACTATAACAAACTATATAAGAATTCATAATACTAAATGAAATTATGACACTGAAACAATTAAAAAAGCAGAATAAAAACATTATACACACATACACATAATGCCAAAAACACATGTAACTTCTGAGTAAAATGAAAAACATGCCAAAATATTAACAATGGTTAACTCAGAGGGAGGTAGAATTGTGGCTATTATTTAATTGAGTATAATTTTCTGTAGGTTCCAAATGTTGACTATAGTTAACACATTTTTGTATCAGAAATTTAAATTGTCAAATGGTTAAATAAACACACACACACACTTCTCGGGTAAATTGAGAGTTAATACTCATACCTGGAATTGGATTAGTGGGTGATCACCAAATACATATTCTACTCTCCCAGTGATTTGCAGCACATAGTCATAGGGGCTAACTTCATCCTCTTTCCAATGAATAGTCAAACGTTTTTGGATTGCCAATTCATTTATTTTTATAGGATTCATATTAGGAGATACTTGAAAGCTAAACACATCCTAAAGAGAGAGGTAGAAAAAGAAACACCACAACTAAACATTTGTGCTAAAAACAAAACACTCTTTACATTTGTACTTATTACTACATTATAAATAGCTATACATATTATTCAGATATGTACACTCTTTAGATTTAGTATTTCAGTAAATCTTCCTGTTTTCTAAATATACTGTGTCCATGCTAAATATGCTAAGATTTCACCGAGATAGGTTTGGCTCACTGGATAGAGCGTCGGCCTGCGGACTGAAAGGTCCCAGGTTCGATTCCGGTCAAGGGCATGTACCTTGGTTGCAGGCACATCTCCAGTAGGAGGTGTGCAAGAGGCAGCTGATCGATGTTTTCCTATCATCGATGTTTCTGACCTTCTAGCCCTCTCCCTTCCTCTCTGTGAAAAATCAATAAAAATATTTTAAAAAAATAAATAAATATGCTAAGATTTCTGATAATTTTCAATTCATCTTATGCTGTAGAATGTGCCAGTTTCCACAGATCAGATAAATATTTAACTAAAGTTTAATAATGTTTAACTATGTTAAAAAAAAAAAACATAGGGTTTTGGGTAACTTTTTAAAAGAAGGATATTTTACTGGAAAATGCATGTGATAAACTACCCTATGTTTTTAGTCTGTATTAATAAAAGAGTTATATGTAGTCACTAGTAAGAAGAGATTTTTACTTTATTCTAATTGAACCACAATTTAAAATTTTTATCTGATTTTATAAACATGTAAAAAGAAAAGGAAACTTTAGTGAAAAATATATAGTTGTGATGGAATATTATTAAACCTATGCATAAATCCCAAAGGTAGAGATATTAAGGATTGTTTATCATACCTGAATCCTTCTATAATACAGCAAAATAATTTCACACTAAATGATCATATATCAAAGATATATAAAAGCTCACTCTCTTTCACATCAGCCAATTGTTACCCTGGACAACTATGATTATTAGAACACTAGAGGCCTGGTGCACGGACTCGTGCACATCGAAAGGAAATTAGAAGAAATATTTTAATATCGTTAATCGTCCTTTTTCTATAATAGAAGTGTCAACAAAATTCACCATGGACAATGACAGATCAAAATACATGTGTACAACTGGCACCAGCGAGAGCTTTATATGTACTATGCATGCACCAGTCAACTTAGCCTTTTATATATATATATATAGAATAAACTTGCTTAATTAAATCTGCTTTTTGATTTAGCTAAACTTTTCCCAGCCTATTAAAGCACCCCAACTTCTCTTTCAGGCAATTGTCAGCAACACAGCAGTAAATATCAACACAAAGCAAATTATTGTTGTATATCACGCAGGGAGAACAAAGGGTTTGACTATATTCTGCGCAGTGAGAAAACTTGAAGTCATTTTCAAGGTCCACCATTTCTTACTTCTTTTCAGTGGGGTCAAGTTTCTAAACTTTCCAAATCTCCATTTTTCCAGCTAAGCAAAGAAAATAGGATTTTACCAAGTCTCCTATCTACCTATTGCAGATGAGGCATGGGAGAAAGTTTCACAAACATTTGGTTAAAGTGTTAAATATTTGCACCTGGCTAAAAAGCAAGTCATGCTCTTGGGTGAAGAAACTCCAAAGAGGCTAGTTGCTAGGGAGAGGAAACTGGGCATTGCTACCTGATGTCATTACCCAGTGCCCACAGCCACCATTTCCAGGCTGGGCTGGGCTGTGGGCTGCATTTTGCACCATGGCAGCATCAGCTGCGATTGGTGAGCTGTCATCCCCGGTGGCGGCGGGGCCTGTGTCCCACTTGGGGGAAGCTGAGTGTTGCTTTGGTGGCGCCAGATCCACACTGCAGTGTCTCTGTAAAAGGGCAGTACACATCACGGCAGCTCCTGCATTGAGCGTGAGCATCTGCCCCCTGGTAGTCAGTGTGCATCATAGCAACCAGTCGGTCAGTTGGAGGGACACTTAATATATTAGCCTTTTATATATCTACTAGCGGCCCGTTGCATGAAGATTCATGCAATAGGCTTTCCTTCCCCTGGCTGCCAGGACCAGTTTTCCTCTGGAACTTGGGACCCAGGCCTTCCCTGTGGCTGTTGCCCTCCGTTTTCGCTTTGGCCGACTGGAGGCTTCACTCCAGCCAGAGCCTTCAGTCTTCTCTGCTCTGGCTGGAGTGCCACGCTGCCGCCACCTCGTCTCTGAGCCCGGGGGCCAGGCGCTCGCCGCCACCGCCACTTTGTCTCTGCCCCCAGGGCTGGGCACTCACACTGCTTGGCCCTGCCTCCTGCTCCTGATTGACTGGTAGCATAGTTAATCAGGAGCCAAGGTACAGTCACATTTGCATGTTACTCTTTTATTAGATAGGATAAGACTCTCGCTACTAACCTGGAATTGATTTTTGCAGTAATTTCAACCAAATGAATTTATGTCACCTTCCTTTCCACAAGATATCTCAAATTCAAACATTTAAGACCTAAACCTACTGGGTCTTCCAATCTATTTTCTCCAGTATTTTTACCCCTTTCTTCTGTATTTTCTTTGAGTTGGTGCCTTGTGCATTATAGCACAGGAACGAAGATCCACAGAGTCACTTGATAAGTCATACCACTTCTCTACCTCAGTTCCCACAACAATGGTCACCTTCTTTCCATCTCCAGTACTATTCTTTTACTTCAATGATTCTTTACATCTCTCCAAATGAGCAATATAGCTTCTTATTTTATCTAACTCTTATACTATCTACCTCAAAACTAACCTTCACACAGCTTACAAAGCAATCTATCTTTAAAAGAAGAGCAGCAAAAAGATATGATAGTCTCTTTTAACATAATGCAATTGCTCATAACTATTTAAAGCACTGGTACACAAATAAAAATTTAACTAAAAAAATATGTACTGTCTAAAACATTAACCAATAGCCACAACTGGCTCGATATGTGTTTACTCTGAAGAAAGCAGTGGTACACAAATGAATTTTTAAATAAAATTACACATGACTAGTAACTAGTGTATTCAATAGCACAGGTGTGAATGATAAAGCCCATACTATCCTATCTAATAAAAGAGTAATATGCAAATTTGACCGTACCTTTGCTGCACCCACAAGCCATGCCCACAGCCATGCCCACCAGCCAATCAGGAGCAGATTATACACATAAACCCCAACCAAGATGGCTGCCACCACTGAGAGCAGGAGGAAGGTTTAGGTTTCCCTGGCAACAGAGGAAGCCAAGCTTTCTGCCTGCCATTGCTGGCCTAAGCCTCCATTCAATGCTACAAAGTTTCAATTATAGAAGATGCAGAAATGGTGGCTGCCACTGAGCTGGAGAGCACAGAGGCTTGGGTTTCCCTGGCAACGGAGGAAGCCAAGCTTTCGCCTGCTGTTGACAGCCTAGGCCTCCACTCTAGGCTACAAAGTTTCAAACAGAAATGGCTGCCTCCCCGGAGTGAGCAGAAGGCCTGGCTCCACTCCAGGCTACAAAATTTCAATTGTAGACAAAAATTAATCTCAGATCCCAGCCTCCACTTGGGTCACTGGGGGGCATGGCCAGCCTGCAAACCTTCACAGGCCCCTTGCCCAGGCTGCCCCTCACCCCAAGGGAACCCCCACCCTGATCTGGGACACTCTTCAGGGCAAACCAGCTGGCCCCCACCCATGCACCAGGCCTTTATCCTATCTAATAAAAGAGTAATTTGCAGATTGATCATCACTCCAACACACAAGAGGGCTGCCCCCATGTGGTCAAAGATCCTGCCCCCATGTAGACACAAAATGGCCACCACAAGATGGCCAGCAGGGGACGGCTGTTGGAGGTTCCAGGCCCTGTAAGGGAGGGCAGTTGTGGGTGATCAAGCCTGCAGGGTAGGGCAGTTGGGAGGGACCAAGCAGGCAGAGGAAGGAAGTTGGGGGCAAATAGGCTGGCAGGGGAGCAGTTAGACATCAATTAGACTGTCAGGGTAGTGTTAGGGGGTGATCAGGCTGACAGGCAGAAGCGGTTGGAGCAATCAGGTGAGCAATTTGGAGCCAGCAGTTCTGGATTGTGAGAAGGATGTCTGGTAGGATCGGGCCTAAATGGGCAGTTGGACATCCCTCGAGCAGTCCCAGTTTGGAGAGGGTGCAGGCTGGGCTGAGGGACACCTTTCCCCTACCCCCCACCCCTGCCCATGCACAAATTTCGTGTACTGGGCCTCTAGTTTAATATAATTACTGTATGGTTCTACTCTCTATTTCATACATAAACTCTTCAAAAATATAAAACTATAAGACAATCTCATGATCTCTAAACTTTCAGTGGTAAACTCTATTACTACTTGGAATCTAGTACGATATCTGAATATTTCCATTCCTCTTCTACAAAATACTTCTTTTCACATATATTTAGTTACAATGATGATTACATTAATTTCGGCCAGGAGAGATTTGACCAATCTGTGTGTGTGTGTGTGTGTGTGTGTGTGTGTGTGTGTGTGTACTAGAGGCCTGGTGCATGGGTAGGGGTCACTCTGGGTGGCCTGCAGGGATTGGGCCGACACCCACAATCTAATGCTGCCTGCACCTTCTACCAGCCACTCCCACTCATCATGGCCCCACTGTGCTTGTTGCAGGCTTGCGCCCAATCAGTCCCAATCGGGGGAAACTCGTGCTGCCACAGCAGTGCTCACCAGCCATAAGCCCTGCATCTGGCGCCTTCTCAAGGGGAGTTGCTGATAGGTCTGGGATGAAACCAGCTTTCTGACATTCCCCCAAGGGGTCCTGGGTTGCAAGAGGGTGCAGGCCAGGCTGAGGGATCCCACCAGTGCACTTTCTGGCCGGGCAGGGACCGTGGGAGGGCTCCAGAACGTATCTGGCCCATCTGGCTCAGTCCCAATGGGCTGAACCCCAGCAGCAAGCTAACTTACCACTTGAAGTATCTGCCCCCTAGTGGTCAATGCGTGTCATAGCGACTGGTCAACCAGTTGACAGTCTGCCTCCTGGTGGTCAGTGCTCATCATAGCGAGCAGTTAAGCAGCCTTAGCATCTCATTAGCATATTACACTTTGATTGGTTTGTTTGGTTCTGCTGTTCAGTCTATTTGCATATTACCTTTTTATTATACCCTATCTAATGAAACAGTAATATGCGAATTGAGTGTACCTTCGCTACACCCACCAGCCACACCCACTAGCCAATCAGGAGTGGGGGCGGGGCCAAGACGACCTGGACTGTGGGGGGCAAGCCGAGAGCGCTGGTGAGCACATGAGGCAGGGGCCGGGGTCAAGGCATACATGACGCAGCCAGCAAGCGCGTTGGGGGAGGGGCTCCGGGGCTGGATGTTCACCGGCGGCCAGGGCCAAGGAGGCTGGCAAGCACGTGAGAAGGGGGCGGGGCCAAGGCATGTGTGAGGTGGGGGCCGGGGGTGGGGCTGAGGCATGTGCGAGGTGGGGGCCGGGGGTGGGGCCGAGGCATGTGCGAGGTGGCCAGCGAGTGCGAGAGGAGCGCGGGAGGCCGCTGAGGCACATGCAGTGCCTGGGCTGGGGGGGACCAGGCCGAGGTGGCTGGGGCAGAGCCAGCCATTGGCCCCATTGCAGGATGATGGCTGGGTGCCCAAGGTCTAAAGCTTTGGCCAGGAATGAGGGATCAGTAGGACATCCCCTGAGGGCTCCCAGTATGTGTGAGGGGACAGGTTGGGCGGAGGGATCACCCACTCCTAGTGCGTGAATTTCATGCATCGGGACCCTAGTCCTATCTAATAAGAGAGTAATATGCAAAATTTGACCATACCTCCAATCAAGGCATGCCCACAGCCACTCCCACCAGCCAATCAGGAGCAAATTATGCAAATAAATCCCAACCAAGATGGCTGCCACCACTGAAAGCAGGAGGGAAGCTTGGGTTTCCCCAGCAACAGAGGAAGCCAAGCTTTCCACCTGCCGTTGTCGGCCTAGGCCTCCACCCTAGGCTACAAAGTTTGAATTATAAAAGATACATAACCCAAACAGAAATGGCGGCAGCCACAGAGCTGGATAAAACAGAGGCTAGAGTTGCCCGGGCAATGGAGGAAGCCAAGTGTCTGCTGCCCTGGCTGGCCTAGGCCTCCAATCTAGGCTACAAAGTTTCAATTATTGAAGGTAACAGAAATGGCTGCCACCATGGAGCAAGCAGAAGGCTCCACTCCGCTCTAGGTTACAAAGTTTCAATGGTTGAACATAAATTAATCCCAAATCCCAGGGCCTCTGCTTGGGTCACTGGAGGGCGTGGCCAGGCTGCAAACCACCACAGGCCCCTTGCCCAGGCCGCCCCATGTCCCAAGAGAACCCCCACTCTGATCTGGGACACTCTTCAGGGCAAACCAGCTGGTCCCCACCCATGCACCAGGCCTCTAGCCTATCTAATAAAAGAGTAATTTGCAGATTGACCATCACTCAAACACACAAGAGGGCTTCCCCCATGTGGACACAAGATGGCCACCACAAGATGGCCAGCAGGGGAGGGCTGTTGGGAGGTTCCAGGCCCTGCAAGGGAGGGCAGCTGTGGGCAATCAGGCCAGCAGGGGAGGGCAGTTGGGAGGGACCAGGCCTGCGAGGGAGGGCAGTTGGGGGTGATCAAGCCTGCAGAGGAGGGCAGTTAGGGGTGACCAGGCTGGCAGAGGAGGGAAGTTGGGGGCAAACAGGCTGACAGGGGAGCAGTTAGACATCAATTAGGCTGGCAGGGTAGTGGTTAGTGAGTGATCAGGCTGGCAGGCAGCAGCAGTTAGGGGCAATCAGGGAGGCAGGCAGGTGAGCAGTTTGGAGCCAGCAGTCCTGGATTGTGAGAAGGATGTCTGACTGCCTGTTTAGGCCCGATCCTATCAGGTTTGGGCCTAAACAGGCAGTTGGACATCCCTCAAGGTGTCCCAGATTGGAGAGGGTGCAGGCTAGGGTGAGGGACATTCCCTGCCTCCTGTGCACGAATTTCTTGAACCGGGCCTCTAATAGGATATATAAAAGGCTAATATGCTAAGGGTCCAACCACCCAAATGGGTGCTGATTTACACTGACCATCAGGGGGCAAATGCCCGACGTAGGAGCTGCTGTGACGGGCACTGGCACTGTGAACCTGGTGCCTACAAAGCAACACTTGCCTTCCCCTAGCAGGACACAGGCCCTGCCACTACCACAAAACAACAGACCACCAAATTGCAGCTGACACTGCTAAGACCCCATGGTGCAAAATGAAGCCCGCAGCCCACAGCCCAGCCCAGAAACTGTGGCTGTGGGCACTGGGTAATGAAGTCATAGCAACACCTGGCTTCCTCTCCCTAGCAACTAGCCTCCTTGGAGTTTCTTCAGCCCAGGAATCTGACTTGCTTTATAGCTAGGTGAAAACACTTTACCCTTTAACCAAATGTCTGTGAAGCATTTTCCTGTACCTCATCTCATTTGATCTTCACAGAAGTCCTGGAGTAGGTAGATAGGAGACCTACTGGAATCCTATTTTCTTTTCATTAGCTGGAAAACGTTGATTTAGAGAGCTTAAAAACTTCACCCGACTGAAAAGAAGAAATGGTGGACCTTAAAAATGACTTTAGGTTTTCTCACTGCACAGAATATAATAAAACACTGCTGCAGTTAAATATTTTACCCTTTGTTTTCCCTGAGTGATCTACAATAATAATCTGCTTCATGTTGATATTTACTGCTGTGTTGCTGACAATTACCTGAAAGAGAAGTTGGGGTGCTTCAATAGGCTGGGAAAAGTTGAACTAAATCAGAAAGCAGGTCTAATTAAGCAAGTTTATTCTCTCTATATAAAAGGCTAAGTTGACTCAGCATGCACAGTACATATAAAGCTCTCGCTGGTGCCAATCGCAAGCATGTGTTTCAGTCTCTCATTGTCAATCATGAATTTTGTTGACACTTCTATTATAGAGAAAGAGCAAATAGCGGTATTAAAATATTTCTTCTAATTAATTTCCTTTCAATGTGCACAAATTCATGCAGTGGGTCTCTAGTACTTAATGAAATTCAGACTGATCTAGAAATTCAGGCTGTGTTCAAGTTAAATTCTATTGTTATTAACTTAAACTCTAATAATCTCTTAACAGTAAAATTCCCTATTCCAGATCTTCCAATACTGAAGAATTCACTAAGCAATATTTTAAATTTGATCTTGACACCTCATAACATCCTAATTTTGGCTCAAATTGAACTTTAATCTCAACATATCTCTGGATACAATGGGCAAATTGTTTTTGTTCTCTACACAAACTTCCTTTGTAAAATGCCAGAAGGTAGGATCCTTTTGTCATATTTGTCCTAATAAAGACTGATTAACATGGTGTTTGAAAGGTGATAGGACTGGATAAAGCCATAAACACCAGGATAAAATCCTTGTTCTACCACTGACTAGTTATGAAGCCTGGCATAAATAACCAAATTTCTCTTCTTTTCTGTTTCTTCACTATAAAATGTGGAGAAAATAACTTCAATTTATAAAGTTGTTGTAAGAAGTAGCAAATATATTAAAAATTCCTTTTATATATCCAGGCATAGTATTATTGCTCAAAATAGAATGGCTACAGATAATGGTTTTTGTCATTGTTATCATAGTAATTGAAGAATAAAACAATCTTTTAATTTCTCTACTAATGCTAAAGCTGACCCTAGATGATAAAATGATAATACAAAGGTAGTAGCATAATTCAGTTTGTAAAATTTCTCTGAACATTCAGATGAGGATTAACTGTATAAACATTCATGGAAATGTCCAACTCCATACCAGTACTTAATTTACATATTAACCAATACAAGAATATTTGGGAGGATCATTTTGTCAAACCTTGCATTTTATAGACAAAGAAAATTCACATGAGAAAAGAAATATCTGTCCTGAAGAACATTATCTAGATAGGAGTTAGCAAATATTTTCTGTAAAAGACCAGACTTTGAAGACATGTATCTTTGTCACATATTCTCTTTCTTTTCTTTTTAACATCCCTTTAAAATTCTTTAGTTTGTATAACCCATTGAAAATATTAAAAACTATTCAAAAACAGTACAGTTTGCTAACATACCATTGCATCAAAAAATTATATGAGCAAAGGATGTGTCACTTTAGATTATTACTATAATCCTAAATATATTTCCACACTAAATCTAAAAACACTCTTGCCCAGTCAGTGTGGCTCAGTGGTTGAGCATCAACCTCTGAACCAGCAGATCACGGTTCGATTCCCTGTCAGGGCACATTCCCAGGTTGCAAGTTCGATCCCAGAGTAGAGCATGCAGGAGGCAACCCATCAATGATTCTCTTTTATCATTAATGTTTCTCTCACTCTTTCTTCCTGAAATCTATAAAAATATATATAAATACTCTTTATAAAAGTTTTCTAGGCAAGCAAGAGCCTCCTCTGAGGGTTTTTAGGTAAAAGTCACAGATTACAAAATATTTATTAAAATAATATTACCTGACAATTTTCAAAATGCACAGCTACAATGAGCTTTCCTCCATAAAGTTTATCTTCTAAGTTTTCAAGAATGGATGATTCATGCTCTGGTGGATATGTTTGCTTTAGCCAGTCCATCCAAGACAATCCCACAAGCGACTGAATCTTTTCCTCACTGAATTTACGCATTTTTATTCGGAATTCATTCACTTCAGGATCCTTCAAGGCATCAAATTCATGCAAACCTAAACACATTTTTTAAAATAGTCATTTTGAGTAGATCATATTAAAGAGAATTTTTATAATTAAAAAATATAAGAATATAAAATATATTCAATGAAAACGTATGGATAGTTGGCTTTTATCAAGCAAACAAAATTAGGCAGGAAAATATTATACAAAATCAACGAATAGTCAGATAAAATACTAAAAGTAGCCCAACTGGTGTGGGCTAATGATAATTTCAAATTAAACAGAAAATAAAAGTAATCAGACACATCATATTTAAAAGAAGGTATTTTTAGCCCCATTAGGCACGTTCTTCTGTGAAGGTTCTATTGTTTTCTTTGGGGAGGAGGCAGCAGCAAACTTGTTCCTGAAGTTAAACTGAAATAATTGTTTATTGTTTTGCCAGGAGGCATGACCTCACTAAACCGGGTTGTAGTCATGAAATACAAAACAACAATTGCAAAAATTTACTTGTTAGGTATTTAAAGTAAAAATTAATTCTAAAACATTAAAACAGACTTATTTAACTTCCTACATTAATGTTAACATTTAAATTTGTGTATATGATCAAAACACCAGTTTTTCTAGAGATGCTAAAGATCTAAAGTACAATTTATAAAGAGTTAAGAGTTTATAAACTAATTTAACACAGTTAAACACTTCTTACATACTGATCTTTTTAACTGCAAGGAACACTGCAAAATAAAATTATACAATAAGCTTTATGATTCTGAGTGAAATATACCTTGCTTACAGAAAGAGAAATTCAATTCTAATATATATATTTCCGGTGCTGTAGTAAGGTAAAGTTAAGTTTGCCGAAGAAAAATAGCATGCCCAATTCTACTTCAATTTTAGGTAAACAATGAACAGTTTTTTAGCATAAATATATCCTATGTAATATTTGGATTGCCTACATTTTTATTTACTAAATTTGGCAAGCTTGGGTAGAGGTAATGATAGCTAATGAATCCTATGTTTTATAAATCAAGACCAGAAGGGAACACAGAGATCTAAGGTTGAAAAGATGGTAAGGTTTAAAAAAGATAGCTATATTCCAAAGAAAGTTAGCTATCTCTGTGGTGCTACCCTTTTGGATTACCAAATGTTTTAGACACATCAAAATATTATCAAGTGGATAGTCTTACCCCAAGTAATTTTTAATTCTTTCTACTTTTTCATATATTCTTCAAGAGAAGGAAAACTTTTTCTAATAGAGAAAATTAATAACCTATAAAAATCTTTGGAGCATTTGAAGAAAATGGAAAAGAATGCTTTCTATGAAATACAGTAATATATAAGAAAAAATCTGGCCGAAACCGGTTTGGCTCAGTGGATAGAGCGTCGGACGGCGGACTGAAGGGTCCCGGGTTCAATTCCGGTCAAGGGCATGTACCTTGGCTGCGGGCACATCCCCAGTGAGGGGCATGCAAGAGGCAGCTGATCGATGTTTCTGACTTTCTATCCCTCTCCCTCCGCTCTGTAAAAAATCAATAAAAATATTTTTTTTTAAAAAAAGAAAAGAAAAAATCTGTATGGTATGTAATTATATATCTATTTAATGGAGGGAGGGGGAATGATTGCCAGAAGCTAACAAGCTACTCTCTGAAGTAATAAAACATTTTAAAGAATAGGGTGCCATTAGCAAATCAACAGGGTTCTGTTCTAAGTACTCAAAGGGAAGAGGTCAGCTTCACAGTGTAATTATTGGCTACCCTGAATTACCTTAGTCAAGATCAAAGAATACTATTCTAAATGGGATTGTACTATACTATACTCCAATACTGAATTTGATTAATATAGGTAGCCAATACAGATTCAATAATCTCCAGTGGATTTTTTGGTTTTGTATTTAAATTTCCAAGTCTCTTCCTCAGTTACCCTATGGTACTCACTTCACATCAGTATCTTGTCTAAGGGAGGAGGATATTGATAGTAATACTGGCCTCTGAGATTACTACAGAAGAGACACTTGTCCTTGTTTTATATTTTGTTACTAACAATTCTCCCTGAAATTAATTTGCAAAGAATACTATAGACATGCTGTATCTTTTTTTTATTTTAAATATATTTCATTGATTTTTTTACAGAGAGGAAGGGAGAGGGATAGAGAGCTAGAAACATCCATGAGAGCTACCGATTCAGTTGCCTCCTACACAGCTCCAACTGGGGATGTGCCTGCAACCAAGATACTTGACCAGAATTGAACCTGGGACCTTTCAGTCTGCAGGCCGACGCTCTATCCACTGAGCCAAACCAGTTAGGGTGACATACTATGACTTGACTCACTACAAAATTAACTTCTTAAAGATAATTTTAGTTATGGAGTAAAATTTGTCAATAATATGAGCTACTTATGGAAACTTATCAGCTTAAAGTCTTGGTTGACACAGAGAATTCTATCTAATAAAGAGGGAACATGCTAATTGACCCTCATGCTGTCACAAAATGGCGGCACCCACAGCCAATAAGGAGGGTATATGCTAACTGACTGCCATGCCCTCAAATATGACAGTGCTCACAGCCACAAGATGGTGGCGCCCAGTCCCCTCAGCCCTGCTGGGGCAGCAGGTGTGCAAGGCTGGGCCCACCCCTAGGTGGACCTGACTGTTCTGCACACCTGCCTCCAGAGTCCCCCATTTCCCTTATCCCCCCAACCACCCAGGGTCAGCCTGAGGCACAGGCAAGCCTTTGATGGTGGCTGCCCAACTCCCCAGGGCCGGCCCGAGGCTCAGGTAACCAGGGCTGGCTAAGGCTTGCGCTGCCAGCAGTGGCAGCAGCAGAGATGTGATGGGCCATTGCCTTCCCCTGATTGCTGGGTTGCCTCCTGCCCCTTAGGGCTCCTGGACTGTGAGAGGGGGCAGGCCAGGCTGAGGAGGCGCCCCCCCCCCTTCCAGTGCATGAATTTTCATGCACTAGGCCTCTAGCTGTATATAAAATATGTCCATGGGGGAGTAGAAGCAGACTAAAGAGGGTCAATGGGAAAAAAAAGTGGGACATCTATAATACTTTCAAGAATAAAGATAAATTTTTTTAAAAGAACCAATAAAAATATTTTTTAAAAATTATGTTCATACTGTAGGGGCAGTTCAGTATCTCTTAGAAAAGGGCTTCTCACACTATCTGAGGCAAAGGAACATATTTCTTTACAACCTGTCAAAAAAACCCAGTATTTTTATAAAATAAAAATAAATCACTCAAAAAAGAAACACAAAACTTAAGCCCTTGGATATTGTGACACTATTACATTGCTAGAGGAGTTTTTATTCCTGATTTCTGTACTTGCCAGGTAACAATTTACAGACCATCACTGGCCTGTGGACCACACTTTGCAAAACAATGTCTTAAATCATAGTTACTACATGTTTGTATATATCATAAAAAACATGTTAAGAATTCATATTAGAAAATATTTTAATTACCTTTTCCTATAAGAACTCCAATTTTTGAGTCTAATTTTTCCCCTGGATCACAACTTCTAGTCACTAATTTGAGAACTGGAAGAAAAGGTCTGACATCACAGAGTCTTCTTGTTTCATCTTCTAGCTCCTCATACACAGCAGTTTGATTCACACATGCAAACATATAGGAGTCAATTTCCATAAGGAGGTTAAACATTGGGTAATTATGAATCTGTGTCCACAACATCTGCAGGATAAAAATAAGACATTTTCTGAAGTGGTACTTGCTTAAGTGCACAAGACACATCTACAAGGATACTTGTAGCATTGTTTGTAAAACTCAAAAATTGAAGACAAGACAAATGATTTGCAGTAACAGATTAGTTAAATAAATTGTAGAACATTAAAGAACTATGAATATAAAATCGAAATATGGGAAGCTATCAAAGACATATTAAGGTGTCTTTAAAATAAAAAATTGTAAGAGACCCGTAGGCAGTGTTACTAAATGGGTAGAGCATTGGCCTGTGCACAGAAGGGTCTTCGGTTCAATTCCGAGGTTGCAGGCTCGATCTCCAGCCCTGGGGCACATGCAGAAGGAAACCAATCATTGAGAAATTTGAAAGTATGTACCATCATCCACATATAAAACGTGTGTTATTTTTGTCCTGCATTCTTTTCTATCTACGAGGGGTCATTTTATTAAATTTGCCCTGTCAGCATGAACACAATCTCTCTTCATTTCTCCTCATGTCTCCTGGATGAGATCATATAAAATAATCACCCTACAAATGCAAGATGGGGTTGCATATTTTAACCACAGCTAGCACAAAAACCAGAAGCTGAAGAGACCTAGGTTAAAACCATGGCCAATTCTTATCCTATCTCATAAAAGAGTAATATGCACATTGACCGTACCTCCACTACACCAACAAGCCATGCTCACCAGCCAATCAGGAGCTAGTATGCAAATTAACCCAACCAAGATGGTTGCAGCCACGAAGAAAGCAGGAGGTTTGGGTTTCCCTGGCAATGGAGGAAGCTAAGCTTTCCACTTGCTCTGGCCTGCCTTGGTCTCCACTTAAGGCTACTAAATTTCAATTATAGAAGATAAATAAATCCCAACAAAAATGGCTGTGGCCATGGAGCAAGCAGGAGGCTTGGCTCCACTCAAGGCTACGAAGTTTCAATTATAGAAGATAAATAAATCCTAGATACCAGGGCTTCCTCTTGGGTTGCCAGGGGGCATGGCTGGCCTGCAAACCACCTCAGGCCCCTCACCCAGGCTCCTCTACCCCAAGGGAACTCCCACCCTGATCCAGGACACCTTTCAGAGCAAACCAGCCAGCCCCCACCTATGCACCAGGCCTTTATCCTAATAAAAGAGTAATATGCAAATTGACCAACACTCCAACACATAAGATGGCTGCTCCATGTGGATATAAGATGGCCAGCAGGAGAGAGCAGTTGGGAGGACCAGGCCTGCAAGGGAGGGCAGTTGGGGGCGATCAAGCCTGCAGGGGAGGGCAGTTAGGGGTGACCAGGCCAGTAGAGGAGGGAAGTTGGGGGTAACTGGGCCTGCAGGGAAAAGCAGTTGGGGGGACCAGGCCTGCAAGCGAGGGCAGTTAGGGATGACCAGACCTACAGGGGAGGGCAGTTAGGGGCAAAGAGGCTGACAGGGGAGCAGTTAGGCATCAATCAGGCTGGCAAGGGATTGGTTAGGGGTTGATCAGGCTGGCAGGCAAAAGCAGTTAGGGGCAATCAGGAAAGGCAGGCAGGCAAACAATTGGGAGCCAGCAGTCCTAGATTGGACCTAAACGGGCAGTTGGACATCCCTCGAGGGGTCCCAGATTGGAGAGGGTGCAAGCTGGGTTGAGGGACACACACATCCATGCAGTAATTTCATGCACTGGGCCTCTAGTAGCTATATACAAAAGAGAAGCAATGATAGGCAATAAAAGAAAAAATAGGCAAATGAACTTTGTTGAAATTAAGATATTTTTGCATCTGACACTATCTAGAGAGTGCAAGGCAACCCACAGCCTAGGAGAAAACATGTGTAAATTATATATTTGATAAGAGATTAATAGAGAATATATAATAAATTCCTATGACTCACCAACAATAAAAACAAAACGACTGAATTTTAAAACAGGCAATAGTCTTAAATAGGCAATTCTAAAAATGTACATAAGAACATGAAAAGCTGCTCAACATCCTTAGTCACTAAGAAAGTACACATAAAAAAATACAATAAAATCCCACTTCACAGCCATGAAAATGTTATTTTAAAAAAAGAGAGCGCCCTAGCTGGTTTTGCTCAGTGGACAGAGCATTGGGCATGTACCTCAGTTGATGCTTGATGGCCCTGGCCCTGGTCAAGGCCACGCGGGAGGCAACCCATCGGTGGGTCTCTTTCACATCAATGTTTTTCTCTCTGTGTCTTTCCTCTCCTCCCTCCCTTCCACTCTCCCTCTCTAAAAATCAATAGAAAAAAATCCTCAGGGGAAGATAAAGAAAAAAAATGAATGGATAAACAAAAATGTGGTACAATCCATATAGTGGAAATTATTCAGCCTGAAAAGGAATAAAATTTGGATATGCTTTACCACATGGATGAACTTTAAAACTATCATGCTAAGTGAAAGAAGCAAAACACAAAAGGATCACGACACTGTATGATTCCACTTAGATGAAGAAGCAAGAATATACAAATTCATAGGAGATAGAAATTAAAATAAAGATTACGCAGATTGGGAGAAATGTCAATTAGTACAGAGGTAGTGTTTGGGATGATAAAAAGTTCTGGATATGGACGGTAATGACAGTTGAACAACATTGTGAATGTATTTAATGCCACAAATTGTGCATGGAAAAATGGCTCCAATGGTAAATTTTATGTTATGCATATTTTATAACATGCATACAATTTTAGCAAAAAAAGGAGGAGGGTATCAATGGTTAATCCAGGTTCAAATAAAGCCATAGGCATCTTGGTCAAAATAAAAATAAGTACTCTGCACCTGCAGGAGTCTCCCCCCCTTCCCTTTAAACTTCACGGATCATGCACTTTTAAATTCTGTCTCCCTGATGAAGAAGCATGGATTAAGAGTAAAAAAAAAAAAAAAAAATACTGTCTAAAGTCATGAGCTTTAAAAAGGTTTGTCACTTGGCCGGTGTGGTTTAGTGATTGAGCATTGATTCAGGAACCAAGAGATCTCAGTTCAATTTCCAGTCAGGACACATGACAAATCTTTGGCTCAATACCCTGTAGGGGGTATGCAGGAGGCAGCTTATCAATGATGTTTCTCCGTCATTAATGTTTCTATCTTTATGTCGCTCTCTCTCCTCTCTAGAAATCAATAAACATATTTTTTTATGTTTGTCATAAAAATGTTTTCTTTAAATAGCATACCCTTGCTTTCCATATTGGGTTCAGCTACTTGAAAAATATTAAAGAGAAAGTTCAGAAAAACAATTTCATTTATGTGTCAGAACCTTCACAAATCAATAGCACTCATAAATTCACTTGAAAAACTAATCCAACAAGACAAGCAAGCTTTGTCATGTAAAAGAATAGCTTCCAAATCAGGACATACCATTCATTACTGAGGGAGGAAATAAATCTAGTGAATAGCAGAAAACTTTTTCTTCCCTAAGAGTCACCATGAAAAGTAGTGGGTTGAGGATGGAAAAGAGAAAGAGAAGGAGAAGGAAAAGGAGAGAAGAAAAAGAGACAACTAACCAAAAATCACACAGGGTGGAAAAAAGCATAATAAGCTCAAAGATCAAAATAAAACTTTCTTTGACAATGTCAAATTCCTTTTAATAAACTGAACAAATATTTCAAACTAGCTAAATAAGCTTATTTTTCTTAATTCAGGCATCACATATGGGTTTTTTTAAATTAAAGGTGGAAATATGAATGAGGATGTTTTACATGTTTATAAGAGAGATAAAGCATGAATCAAAATTTTTAAATGTCATGAACTAAAGGTTAAAAGTCCCTCAAATTTATCCTTTGGTTTACATTATAAATACTTTCCATAATAGAAGAACATGTTTCCTTAAGTGTTATAGTAATAAGCTACATTTATAGAAATTTTACTATTATCATACCTGTTTAATATAAGAAATGGTAGCTTCCCGAGGTACCTCCAACTGGATATAAATCCCAGTGGGCAAAAGGAAATCCACAGGTATAGAGCCATCAGACGCTATCTGTGAATCCACTGCCCAGATGTCAAGGATGTCTGCCATAGCAGGAGGCATTATGAAATTGAAGCACATTCATAACCATGGGGCCCTAGAAATCAGTAAATAAAATTTAGTGAATATTTAGCCAGATATTACACTAAAATATAATAAAGTCCACCAATCTATAATTAATCCTTATATTTCAACATAGCCAGTAATGTAATAGGAGCCTAATTAAGTCAAGCAACAAACAGTAAGCCAACAGAAATAAATTACTTAAATATACTTTGGTTATCACTCCATAAATAATACACACACACACACACACACACACACACACACACTCTCACTCACTCACTCACCCACCCCACTGACTCAAATTCAACATAAGTTTATCCCATATAAAAGATGAATGGAACAGATAAGGATTAGAAGGTCCTGAAAAAATTAACTATCACTCAACAAGTGATTATTTCCAGACTTTACTTGATGATTTTGGCTACTTCGGCTGAGTTTTTCTTTGCAAACCCCAAAGAAAACGGCAATCAAGAGCCTTCTTTAGAAAATAATTTTCTTCCAATCTCATGTGAGAAACAAAATATCAACAATTTAATCCCATGACCTGCCACCTAAGTATTAAAAAGATCAAATCCCTCCACCCAGATAGCAAAGTCCTTGGTGCTATGTGTTTGGCCTGTTTCTTTCCTCCCACCACTTCACAGCTCAGACCCGTGTGCCACAAGCGCCTTTTGCCTTCCTGCTGTTAGACCTACGCTCACTGAGGCTGACACGCCTGCATCAAAACCCTACCGACAAGTGGCCCCTAACTGTGCCATTTCGGCCTCATCTGTTCTTTAAGAGCTTCCTTCAAGAAGGTACAATAACAGTGGGAAGAACATTGGCTTTGAAGTTAAATAAACCTAGGTTCACATCCCTTTATTCAAAGTATGAAAGTGTCACAATGAAAGACACAGGAGCCAACTTAAAGCACTTTGAGCATCAAAAATAATTATGACACCCATGACTTGAAACACACAAAATACATACAATGTGTGACTAAATAATGATATAAAAAAATAAACCCTTTATTGGTCACCACTGAAGGCTGCTTAGAACAACTCATTATTTTGAAAACTGATAAAGAATGAGGACCTGTAAACCACACATTTACCTGCTTGTTTATACTAATTATAATTGATGAGATTAAGGTGTGTGTTTTTAAGAACAATTTCAGCTAATAAATGCAAAAAGAATAACAGAATTAGAAAAATCACCATATTGCAACCTCTAATGAAATAATGGATCTAAGCAAGGATCATTAATGAATGCTAAAAAGAAATTTATAAGATAAGGTGAAAAGATAATAGGGAACTTTACAATTTAGGTTGACACCACCTAAACTCTCTGAATAATCCAGACATATCTGTTCCTGTACTACAGCAGTAAGTACTACACAGTCACTACCTACACGGTATACCTAAGACTTTTTAAAAATGTACTTGAATCTAATGAAGTTCCAAATTTGATATATCTACCAGTTTATAGAAACTAGGGGGAATAGGGGAGAAAGTTAAACCATCAAGGAAGCAATCAGTAAGTAGTGTCCAAAATGTTGGATCATCAGTAAAACAATAATAAGAAAGCAAACAAATTAATAACAGGAAGGAAAAGGTTGGTGGGAGGACTGTTAAAATAATAAAAGAATACGTAGGAGACAGCCAAATTCAATGTTGATTTAAACAGAGCCTCCATAAAAAAACTATCTTTCAAACAACCTAGAAAATTTAAATATGGATTGAATATTAGATGATATTGAGGAAATACTGTTAAGTTTGTGACATACAATATTGGAATGTTTATTATGTTTCTAAAAATCAATCCTTATCCATTAGAAATGCATAATGGCATGTAGATGTAAATTATTATGTTGGCATTTGCTTTAAATTATTCAATTTTTTTCAAAAGTAAATGGACAGCTGGTTTCAAAAGTTTGTATAAAGATAAGTTGATGAAAAAAAATCTTTTCAACAAATGGTGCAGGAATAACTGAACATCCATATTCTAAGAAAATGAACCTCAATTCCTATCATAAGCTAAAAATAAAAATGAACTCAAAATGGGCCACAGGTCCAAATGTAAACTCCAAAATCAAAACCCTCAAAAAGAAAATAGGAGAAAATCTTGTGATTTTTGGATTAAGTAAAGATTTTTTAGATACGATACCAAAAGCAGAATTTATAAATTTAAAAAATTGGTAAACGTCACCAAAACTGAAAACTGCTGATCTTAAGATACAATCGTTCATAATAACAAAAGCCTGCCTGGCCAGTGTGGCTCAGTGCGTTGACCTATGTATGAATCAGGAGCTCACAGTTCCATTCCTGGTTGGGTCACATGACTGGGTTGTGGTCTCAACCCCCCAGTGTGGGGTGTGCAGGAGGCAACAGATCAATAATTCTCCCCCATCACTGATGTTTCTATCTCTCTCCCCTTCACTTCCTCTCTGAAATCAATAAAAATATATTTTAAGCCACAGGTTGGGAGAAAATGCTTGCAAATCACAGTAAGGGCTTATATAAAGAACTCTTAACATACAATAATAAGAAAACAAACACCTCAGTTTTTAAACTTTGGCAAAATATTTGAACAGACACCATCAAACAGACAGATAGATGGCAAAAGGCTCAATATCATTAGTCAGTGCAAAGTACAACAACGGGATACCACTACACACTTATTCTAAAATCTAAAATTAAAAAAGACCAATCATAGCAAGTGTTGGAAAATATTCATAGGGAAATAGAATTCTCATACAGTATTGGCAGTTTCTGAATATATGTCTACTATATAATTCATTATCCCACTACTAAATATAAATTAAAAATAGAAATAATGAAGACCTATATTCATACAAAAAGTGTACACAACTGTTCACAGAAGCTTTACCTATACTATCCAAAAATTGGAAATAATTCAAATGTGAATCAACAGATAAATGAATTAAAAAATTGTGACATTCATACAATGGAATACTACACAGCAAAAAAAGCACTACTAATATATGCTGACCAAAAGAAGCCTGACAAAAAGAGTACATACTCAATGATTCCATTTACATAAAATTCCAGAAAATGTACAATAAACTATAGTAACAGATTAGTGGCTAACTTGTGTGGGGAAGTGGGTGGAAGAAGCAGGGAGAGGGAGGAATACAAAGGAACACAAGGAAATTCTTGGTAGTGATGGATGTGTTGTGTTCATTATCTTGATTGTGTTGTGCTTGCAAGTTCTATACATGCATCAAAATATGTCAAGTTATATAATTTAAATGTGTACTTCATTATATATTAATTACACCTCAATAAAGCTTTTTAAAAGTTCTTTAAAAAGTGAGAGGGATAGATGAAACAAGAAAAACAAAATGTTGATATTGTTGAAGCTGAGTGATGACAAGTACATTTTATTACTCCTCTGCTTTTGTGTACGTTTGTAATTTTTCATAATAAAACATTTTTATTACATCTTATCTAAACTACTTACCCTCAATGTGAATTTTGGTTAAGTCACTAAAACTTCCTGAATTTCCATTAACTAAAAAAATAAATACTATGAGGTCAAGATGGCCAAAGAATAGGAGTACATTAATCTCGCTCTTTAGTGAACAAATTCAAATAAACTAGTACATGTATACGAAGAGCAAGTACTCCTACGAGACAACTAAGGGCTGAATGAATAGCTCCTGAACAATAAACGAGAGAAAGAGACAGAATACAGAAGGAACTCTCTAGGGTGGAGGAGTAAATGAATGCAACTGTTTAGTTCTCCTCCACTTAGATACGGTGGGCTGAGTTCTCTTCTGGTACTTTGGCCCACCTGCAAGATGATTATAGCACATTCCCAGCTACACTGCCTAAAGCCTTTTGCTTCTAAACACAGAGAACAAGCATGAACAAAATGATGTCACAACACACATCTGGCCTCCCTGCCTGGAGCTGCTCCAGGCAAGCAAGCTAGTGCCCAAGGCTCCAGAAACTTCTGCATGGCTCCACCTGCCTTCCCCGAACTACCAGGCAAATAAAGACCAGAAGTCATGCCCTGACCAGGTGACTCAGTTGGTTGGAGCATCATCATGTACATCATCCTATCTAATAAAAGAGAAACATGCAAATTTGACCATACCTTTGCTACATTACCAGCCAATCAGGAGTGGGAGTGGGGCCAAGTGGCGTGAGCGCCTGGCCCCCAGGTGCAGAGACGAGGCAGTGGTGGCGTGGCACTCCGGCCAGAGCAGAGAAGACTGAAGGCTCCGGCTGGAGTGAAGCCTCCAGTCGGCCAAAGCAAAAACAGAAGGCAACAGCCAGAGGGAAGGCCTGGGTCCCAGGTTCCAGAGGAAAACTGGTCCTGGCAGCCAGGGGAAGGAAAGCCTATTGCATGAATCTTCATGCAACGGGCCTCTAGTGTATTAATAAAATATTATTCAGAAATAAGAAAATAAAAGCTTGCCATGTGGGACAAAACAGATGGACCTGGAGGGTATTAAGCTAAATGAAGTAAGTCAGAAGAGAAAGACAAACTCCATATTATCTCACTTATATGTGAAATCTTTTTAAACAATGAATGAACAAAACAGCCCTAGCTGGATGGCTCAGTGGATAGAGCATGGGTCCGAAGACTGAAGGGTCCCAGGTTCAATGCCAGTCAAAGGCAAGTACCTTGGTGGCGGGCTCAATCCCAGACTTGGTCAGGGTGCATGTGGGAAGCAACCAATCAATGTGTCTCTCTCACATTGATGTTTCTCTCTCTTTTTTCCTCTCCCTTCCATTCTTTCTAAAAATCAATGGAAAAAATATCATCAGGTGAAGGTTAACAAAAACAAACAAACAAACAAAAACAGAAACACATATATATAGAGAGAGAACAAGCTACTGATTGTTTGGCTGTTCCTCACTAACCCTCCTGCTGGCCTGGTCATAAGCAGTCATTTTGTGAGGGCATGAGGGTCAATTTGCATTTCACCTCTTTATTATATAGAATAGAGTTCAGATCTAGCATGAGACACAATAAAGAGACTTTTCACCTACATGAATTTCTAGAAGGGAATTCAAAAATTGTATTATACATGAGATCCTTTTTTGTTGTGCATATCCCAGAAGGTTCCCCAATGCTCTCTCTATCTTGTCCCTTAGATATAAACTCCCCTGGGGAAAAAAATCCAAAAAATAAAAATTGTCCTGTGCATTGTAGGATGTCCAATTACTAACTCAACAAACACAACAAAAACCTCCCCCAATCACTAACTCAACAAACACAACAAAATCACCTCCCACAAATTTACCAAGCATCTTATGAAGGAAGTTCATTCACTCTGTCCACTTTCAGAACCACAGCTTCAGGACAATTCCTATTATATCTAAAAGTAATAATGAATGGGCTCTTTGCACAATTTATCTAGATCTACTTGATGTATGTATTTAAAACAGTATAAGGAACATAACTTAGCATATATTTCTATTTGCCAATCAATGGTGTTTTGTGTATTTGCCCATGCTGTCTGCAGCTAATTCCTGAAGAGTAAAAGACAGGCTAAGTAAAAAATAAAAATAAATGGGGTAACATGACAATTGCTAAAAGATAATCTTATGTAGAGATATTTTGAAGAAAATAATATTGCTACATATTTGAAAGTAAAGGATATCCTAGTCTGTACTTCCTTATGTTGCCCACTCTTCTTTTATAGGAAACACCACACACAAGAGTTCCGTCTATGAAGTAACACAGTTTCAGGTTAGGACAGTGGTTGGCAAACACATTAGTCAACAGAGCCAAATATCAACAGTACAATGATAGAAATTTCTTTTGAGAGCCAAATTTTTTAAACTAAAACTTCTTCTAACGCCACTTCTTCAAAATAGACTCGCCCAGGCCGTAGTATTTTGTGGAAGAGCCACACTCAAGGTGCCAAAGAGCCGCATGTGGTTCATGAGCTGCAGTTTGCTGACCACAGGTTTAGGAGATAGGTGGTTTAGGAGTTACAGACCTTTCTCATTTTAAAGATAAGACACTAAAACCCAAGAGAAATTAAGTAAAATATCTAGGATTACACACAGTCACAGCCAGGACCAAAAGAAAGATTTTTTCCCCCAAGTAATTAGCATACTTTAAAATTCTTTATTTTTTAATTTTTTCTTTAAATGAAATGTTCTTCACAGGGTTACCTAACCCAGCAAGATTCTCAGTCTTGTATCAAATGATGAAAGACGAAGGACAAGCATGAAACAACTATGAAAACTTTTTAAGGAAGCTATAAGAGGGCACAGGAACTTCACAGTGACAATCAGCCAACTAAACCCTTAGACTGTAACTACAAAACCGTATCCTGTCAATTGTTCATTGGCAGAAGGAGAGGAAAGCATTTAAATGTTCTCAGATTCCCTGGCAAGTGCCAGAAGAGCCATTGAATTTTACTTCAAGTTTAAATGGTAAGCAGAAATCAACATAAACTTGTTATATACCTTAGTAAGTTCAACCAAAAACTACTTTGGAAAATCATGGGGAAAGTCTTGAGAGACTGAAAGGGAATTTTAAAAAAATTAAATGCAGGAGAAACCAAGATGGCGGCATAGGTAAACAACTATCTTGCTGCCCCACACAACAATTTCAAAACTACAACTTAACAACAGAATGAACATCATCCAGAATCACTGGAAAGTTGGCTGAGTGAAAAATTCCACAAATAAAAGTAAAGATAGGACACTATGACTCAGAGGAGCGGTGGAGGGCAGAGTTGAGGATATGCGCAGAGTCAGAGGTTTGGAACCAAGCGTGCGTGAGTAGATAGGGCGGGCAGCTGCAGACCTGGCTGGTTTTCTCGAATGGGGAGGGAGACAAAGGCGTCCCACTGCACTGATTCCCCAGTTCCGGGTGAGGTCCGGGGAACCCACACTCATATGGGGTGAAACTGGATAGTAAGGAGGAAGCACACTGAAACTCGGGCACTGCAGAGTTCTGCGAACTTGCAGAGAGGGCGTGTAAACTTGGGAACAGCAGAAGCTTGTGAGAATGTAGAGAGGACTCGTGACTTGCTCTCTCGTTCGAGAAACCATCAGACTGCATTGTTTTACAACCCTGGGTGAGACTTTGGGTGTGCAGACTCATTTGGGGAGAGGCTGAATTGTCCGGCAGCGGGTAGAGCTCGGCGGCAGCTTTCTCTCAGAGGTGTGTGCAGCCATTAACATCAGGCACAGAGACCCAGGTGCCGCATAGGGCGGAACTGATGGAAAATCACAGCTGCCTGCTCAGCCGGGAGTCTCCACCCATCCAACCAGAGCACAGCTGATCCTCAAAGCCAATTGGACTGGAAGTCAAACCCTCCTAGTGCTAACAACAATAATCTAGGCTTAACTTCAACAAGACTGTGCAACCCATAAAGGGCTGCACCAAGAGTATTCACCTCAGGTAACTGGGAAGGCTGAGCCACTGTCCCTTAGAGGACATCTACCACACAAAGCTAATCGACCAAATCAGGAAAGCAGCCACAATGCAGAGGCATGGAAAGAAATCAGATGTGAAAGAAATGGAGGGAAAAAAACAACTGGACACAGAGTTCAAAACCATGGTTATAAGGTTTTTCAAGAGGCTCCTAGAAAAGGCCGATGAACTTAATGATACCTTCGAGGATATGAACGAGACCCTTGAGGATATGAAAAAGGACCAACTAGAAACTAAAGATACACTGATTGAAATAAAAAATATTTTACAGAAACACAACAGCAGACTAGAGGAATGCAAGAATCAAGTCAAAGATTTGAGATACAAAGAAGCAAAATCCACTCAGCCGGAAAAGCAAGAAGCAAAAAGAATCCAAAAAACTGACAATAGTGTAAGGAGCCTCTGGGACAACCTCAAGCATACCAACATCCAAATTATGGGGGTGCCAGAAAAAGAGAGAGAGCAACATACTGAAAACCTATTTGAAGAACTAGTGACTGAAAACTTTCCCCACCTGGTGAAAGAAACTGACTTAAAAGTCTATGTTGTATGGGATAACACGCCAACCTACTGAGCCACCCAGCCAGGGCCGAGTTGTATTTCTTGACCAGTACGTGGTTAGCTTTATAATAGGTGTTGCTTTTCAATAATTTTTTTGGTACTTTTTAATTTATGTGTTATTTTAAACAATAAAAATGCTTTAAAATACTTTGTAATAGATGCTGGTAATAACTTGATTAGAGAAAATTTTTCAGGCATGAAGCAAAATATGCACTATGACAGCTTGCAAACAAACTGTCCAAACATGGAACAATAATTAGATAAACAATGATATACCCATTTGATTGACATATTAAGTAGCCATTTAAATTGGCTTGTCAAGTGTGTGAAATACTACGTAAGTATTTATAAATGATATGAAAACAGCAAAATATAAAACCATACAAAGTTTAATTAGAAGTCTGCTTACTGCAAAAAGAGGAAAAACCATGAGCACAACCTAATGCACACAATTAAGACTGCAAGAAAATATATTAATATAGTTCGAAAGTATGAATTTCCTTTTTGCAAAGTTTCGTTAATGACGGCATACAGCTTATACATTTTTTAAAGTTTCATTTTCAGGACACTTTGACTAATCCAAATGAAAGACTCAGGTTAGAGTTAATCTATTTTTTAATGCCATTTCCATTTAATAAGCCAATAGTACAGCAACCTAAAGACTGTGGCTAGGATGTTTTTATGGAATTGTTGTACAACACTTGATTGACAGCTGGCACTTTCTAGCTCACTGTGAGGAGACCTACAGATAGAGTGTGTAGCCCAGGTATTGCCAAATGGGAGCTCTTTGCTGAAGAATCCTTTAGGAAAAGATTTCTTGACTTCCTCTTCAGGATGGGTGAAAGGACCATCACGCTATCTCCAACTTCCCAATCATCTGGGATTGCAGGCCTCTTTTCTACAGTCAGTTGGAGAGAGATAACTACTCCAAGAATCTGTTCAAAGTTCCTGCCAGTGGTAGCTGGGTAAAGGATAGACAGCTTCAGTTTATCAGGACCAAAAACAAACACCAGGTATGCCATCACAGGTATGCCCTTTTTGTCCTTCTCTGTTGGGTCCAACATGCCCAACAGAATAGCGAGGTTCCAGTTCCTATCATCAATGATGGGAAAAGGTAACTTTTCTGTGGGCCCTTCGCAGTTGTAAGCATTGATAACCTTGCTCCAGGCTAGCTGATGGTCAACACTGTCTACTGAAAGGGCAATCAGCTTAACAATCCTCTTGGCAAATTCTGGTGTCAGCTCTGCACCAACGAGTGTTACAAAACATACTATGAAAAAAAGGATTTTGGGTCTAACAGGGTTTAGAATCACTGTATAAAATTCTTTAAAGTTCTTTATACATAAGTTTTACCAATCTGTATTTCCACTACCTTAATAGTTGCATTAGTATACAGCATCCACTAACAGTACTGTAATCGAGTTCTTGAGTGAATTTGCATTTCTCTAATTACTTGTAAAATCAAACTTTTAAAATATTTAATGGAATCTGTATTTCTATATGTGTTTGGTCATAGTATTGTAATTTATAGGTCAGAGATCATTCTACCTAAACATAACTGTCTTTTAGTATTTTGTAACGAATACATACAAATGTTAGAATTCTGAGTTACTGACCTGTTGGTTTGCTTATCTCAAGCTTTGTAACTTTCAATATATTAAAATATTCTATGCAAATAAACTGAATAATTTGGTATCTTAAAGAATATTTGCTTTGAAAATAATTCTCATTGTGATAAAGCACATAAATTTCTAAAAGACACTTATTCCTGATCGAAAGGGGAACACTTATAGTTTTTGCCTACGGAGTATGTTGTTGGCTGTGGGCTTGTCATATATGGCCTTTATTAGGCTAAGGTATGTTCCCTCTATTCCCACTTTGCTCAGAGTTTTTATCATAAATGGGTATTGAATTTCATCAAATGCTTTTTCTGCATCTATGGATATGATCATGTGATCTTTATCCTTCATTTTGTTTATGTGATATATCACATTTATTTTTTTGCAAATACTGCACCAACCCTGTATCCCTGGAATAAATCCCATTTGATTATAGTGTATGATCTTTTTCAATGTATTGCTGAATTCGGTTTGCTAATACTTTGCTGAGGATTTCAGCATCTATGTTCATTAGGGATACTAACCTAAATTTTCTTTCTTTGTCGTGTCCTTACCTGGTTTTGGAATTAGAATGCTGGCCTTATAAAATTAGCTTGGGAGTCTTCCTTCTTCTTGAATTTTTTGAATAGTTTGAGAAAGATAGTTTGCTGTTAGTTCTTTGAATGTTTGGAAAAAATTCACCTATAAAGCTATCCAGTGCAGGGCTTTTGTTTGTTGGGAGTTTTTAAAATTCCTGCTTCAATTTCACTAGTTGTAATCTATTTTATCAGATTATCTGATATTTTCTGATTTAGTCTGAGGATGGTATGTATAAATTTAAATTTATCTATTTCATCCAGAATGTCCAGTTTGTTGGCATATAGTTGTTCATAATACATTTTACAATCCTTTGTATTACTTTGGTGTTATAAAATATTCTATTTTAAATTACTTATATTAACTTGAATTAGAATATTTAACTTTTTATTAATTAATGCCAATCAGTTTTTTCAGTGTTCTAATTTCCTTTCATCTTGCTTACCAACAACAAAAAAATATGATTATTCTAATGGGGTATATGTTTCTAAGAAAGATATATTTCACCCTCATTATATTCTCTCCTCAACCTGTTCCTTCTCTTCCTGAAGCCCAAATGAGTAGTACTGTGAAAGGGGGAACTAACTGTTAAGCCTATTTCAATCACTATTTGACTATAAGCATATTTTATAACAAAATTGGGTATTTTCCTAAATAGATAAAAAAATAACAGGACAAAGACTTATTACCAGCATCTATTACAAAGTATTTTAAAGCATTTTTATTGTTTAAAATAACACATAAATTAAAAAGTGCCAAAAAAATTATTGAAAAGCAACACCTATTATAAAGCTAACCACGTACTGGTCAAGAAATACAACTCGGCCCTAGCTGGGTGGCTCAGTAGGTTGGCGTGTTATCCCATACAACAAAAGATTTCAGGTTTGACTCCCAGACAGGGCACATGCCTAGGTTGCGGGTTCAATCCCCAATTTGGGCGCGCCCGTACAGAAGGCAACCAATTGATATATCTCTTTCCCCCTTCCTCTCTCTCTAAAATTAATCAAAACATATCCATGAGTGAGGACTTAAAACAAAGAAATATAACACTGTCTGCATCTTTAAATATCAAACCCTCCTCCCCCACCCTAGCCTCACCACAATACTGATTTCTGCAGTAAGCCCTTTCTGCACTTTAATAACTTTAGTTAATAGTAAAAAAAGTGAAGCAAATAATTCTGGTTTATTTGATACACTTTTGCATCTATCATGCACATAAATATTTCAGACAAAAGTTTCATTGTCTGGATGACTGTTTGTTTCTCACTCCAGTGGCAATGGAACCAACAGACTAACCAGAGTGTTCTTTCGAATGTCAACAAATCTTCATTTGGAATTGGTGTCCAATTAATTCTGGGACATGTTTATAACAAGTGACATTATGACAATCAGGAATGACTGTATAGTAAAGGGTACCCACATGTAAGCATTGTGAGTCATGAGTCAAATTGTACAAGAGTGTGGTGATACTGGTGAGTAAATAACCAGCAGCCTTCACATCTAGGAACTGAACCAATGCCAGAAAGCCATCTGGATGGCAAACAGAAACACGAGAAGAATTTTAAATAGCTTACAGCTGTAGAAAAAACACTCTTCCAAACTCTGAACCTTTTAGTTATTTCTGTCATGTTTAAAATAAGTTATAATATATAAAGATTAACAGAGCATCACAAAAAGCTGGCATTTCTCCCAAGCTATTTCAGGATTATTCCTTTGCATGCTGGTTTAAGCTGGTCTATGCAACTATTTGTCTGTTTTACAGCTTTTACTTGGAGACCAATGTTCCTCCTAAGCTAGCCAGCCATAAATGACAAATGCTTCTGTGTGTAGTTTTTATTATCCCTTCACTACTGACATAAACTGGAAACTTAACAACCACAAAAACAAAAAATAGGGAAAATTGTCCTTGGTGCCAACTCTTCTTTCACGGCCTATTCTCTAGAGGACACAGTAAGTCGAGAGAGGCTGGCTGATAGTGTCATCTCAGTGGCAGTACTTGATTAACAGAGAAAGAAAAATTATTAGACTTCAAGTCAATAAATCTTTATTAAGAACTCATTCTGTTTAAGATACCACATCACACCATAGTTTGGGAAAAGATGGGATTATAAAAATAAAACATGGAACTCTTTGCAACCCATCCTGCACCAGAGCACTTAGGTCAGCTGAGAAAGACAAGTGGGAGGTATGACTGTTCTGTCTATTTGGATGATGCTCCTTCTTAGGCTGCTGGGGGGAATGAAACAGAGAAAGGTCATAACTTGTATGACCAGTTATAAGTATTTTCCACCTCAACTCCCACAGAGCGTCAACCACAAGAGATGAGGATGAAATATTGGGAATTTCAGGAAAAGGTTTGGAAAATAGTGTCTAGGGATCAGGAGACCTGACCTAAAAGGTTAGGTAGCACCACAGTATTGCTGCCATGAAATCCCCCTTACTGCCTAACTGCTCCTGCCTACCACAAGGACCAGTACACAAAAGAATAAGTATTGGGAGTTACATGATTTGGAACAGCAATTTTCAACCTTTTTAATCTCATGGCACACATAAACTAATTACTAAAACTCTGCAAAAAAATACATATTTTGCTGATCTGACCCAAAAAATAGGTATAATTTTGAATTATTTAAATATCTACACTAAAAAAAGAGAAACATGCAAATTAGCATCACTCCGCTACACCCAACAGCCAACCAGAGTGAATATGCAAATTAACCTGAAAAGATGTCGGCAGCTGCTCCTGGCTTGTGGGAGTCGGAGAAGTCAGGTGCCTATGCAGTGAGCCTGGCTGCAGCCAGAGAACCAAGAAGCTGCCTGCCCCATGACCCCAGGCTGCAGCCAGCCACAGAAGCCGCCTGCCCCATGTCCTCCCGCCCACATCCCAGGGGAGATGGAGGAACCAGGCCCCAGTGCCTGAGGCTGGGTGTGGCCTGGGAGATGGAGAAGCTGCTTGGCTCCAGCACTTGCAGCTGCAGCCAAGGCGAAGCCAACTGCCCACCATCCCCCTGTGGCTGCAGCTGGCCTGAGTGCCTATGACTGACCAGAGGGAGAAAAGCCCGGATCCTGGGTACCTGTAATCAGCTGAAGAAGGGAATCCTGGGTCCAGGAGGTGGGCTGAGGCAGAGGTAGTTAGGGGCAATCAAGCCAGCAGGAGATCAGTTAAGCACAATCAGGCTGGCAGGCAAGTGGTTAGAAGCCAGCAGTTCTGAATTGTGGGAGGGATGTCTGACTGCCAGTTATCATGAGGGGTCTCAGATTGGAGAGGGTGCAGGTTAGGCTGAGGGACACCCTCCCCCTACCTTTCCCCCAGGAATGAATTTCGTGCACTGGGCCATTAGTGTGTGTGTGTGTGTAATTACCTACCCTTTTTGATCCAAAGTGACTTTTAACAAAATTTGGTGCCTATATTATTCATAAGAATTTTTAGTATCAAGTATTAATTAATCACATGCAACTTTATTATGCAATATGACCAATAAGATGCAACTCTATTATATGATCTATACATTTATGGCTCAAGACAGGGCATTCACACTGGTCGGCTATTGTTGTATTGGCTGTTGTCACTTTTTTTTAATTTGACAGTCGAGGGGAAAAGAGGTCAGTGCCCCTGACTAAATAGGTATCATATGTATTAAAAAATTCTTGTAGCATACCTGTTGAAAATCACTGATTTGGGATATACTAATAATAATTCATCACAGGAATTCACTATGCCTAGGTTCCCAAAAGATCTGTTATCTTCATTTATTAATGCCTCAAATTCAGCTTCCAAATAATGTCCTATATTTAATTTACAACATTTAATATATCACATTATTTAAAAAATCTCAAATCCATTATTTTTAAAGCAGCATAATTTTTCCTTCTGATGAAAACTTTTAAGACCTACTCTCTTAACAACTAAGAGTTCTCCAGAGGAGTGTTGAATGGAAATACCACTCAGATGAAGTTTTTTTAAAAAAATGAGTATGCTATCTATATCTTCTCTTTTCTTTTCCACTGGTCATAGAGAATGAAAGTCATAAGATAGAAGAAATCACCCGGAAGAGAATTCACACACCAAAGGCTCTTCCATGAGTAAAAAATAAACATCTTCATTATTCATTTTCAGTCTGCTATAGCAATTTGGACATCACTAAATTTAGTCAAATACATAGTTTAGATCAGCAATTTTGAACTGGTGTGCCGCAAGAATTTTTAAAACATGCAATACCTGACTATTTAGTCAGGGGCACTGACCTCTCTTCCCCTGGATTGTCTAATAAAAAAATGACAACAAAATAGCTGACCAGTATGAACACCCTATCTTGAACTACAAATATATAAATCATATAATAGAATAGCATCTTATTGATCACATCACACAATAAGGTTATGTCTGATTGAGTAATTTTGGTACCAGAAATTCTTATATACAAACTAGGGGCCCGGTGCACGAAATTCGTGCACTGGGGGTGGGTGGTCGGTCCCTCAGCCCACCCTGCCCCCTCTCACCTACTGGGAGCCCTCAGGGGATGTCCTACTGACGGCTCAACCCCGGCCCAAGGCCGAAAGCCTTTCAGCCTTGGCCAGGGGACCTCAGACAGTGATCGCCATAAGGCCGATCGCTGGCTGGCTCCGCCTTGTGTTGGCCTGCCCCAGGGCTTTTTCTGGCCTTGGGAACCCAGCAAAATCACTCTGCCATGGGGCCTATCTCACTAGCTGGCTGGCTCCGCCCCTGGCGCCCCAGGCTCGCCCAAGGCCTCTTGCCAAGAGGCTTTTCCTGGGCTTGGGAACCCAGTGAACCAGCAAGATCACCCTGCCATGCTGCCATAGCTGGCTCTGCCCCCAGCCCCACCCAAGGCTGGGAACCCAGCAAACCCAGCGAGATCGTGCTGTCATGGGACCAATCTCACTGGCTGGCTGGCTCCAGCCTCTTGGCGAGGCTTTTTCCGGCCTCAGGCAGCAGCCATCTTGGTTGGCTGTTAATTTGCATATCACCCCTGATTGGCTGGTGGGCGTGGCTTCATCAGAGGTACGGTCAATTTACATATTACTTTTATTAGGATATAGGCACTTGCTGTGTTGTGTGCTTTTTCAAGTCACATTGGCACAAAAAGGGTAGGTAATTAATATTATATATTTTTGCAAGTCAATAAAAATTATATCTATATTATGGTAGATCAGCAAAACAACACTTTTGGTGTGCTGTAGAATTTTAGTTATTAGTTTATATGTGATATGAGATGAAAAATGTTGAAAATCGCTGGTTTGCAAGGCCGTGATTAAAACCCATGTATCACCCTGTCTGGCTCAGTGGTTAAGCACTGACTTATGAACCAGGAATTTACCGTTTGATTCCCATCAGGGCACATGCCCGGTTGTGGGCTTGATCCCCAGTAGCGGGGTGTATAGGAGGCAGCAGATCAATGATCCTCTCTCATCACTGATGTTTCTATCGCTCTCCCCCTCTCTCTTTCTCTCTGAAATTAACAGAAAGAGATTTAAAAGGAAATTCATTCCTTTAAAAATAAATAAACGAACGAATGAATTAATGAATCCCACGTATCTTCCTCAGTCATATTCAGTTCATTGATTAGTTTACTCTATACTGTATTTTCCTTACCACCCTTCTCCATCCAAACAGAAAACAAAATCATGAAGACAAGTGAGGGAACATCATAATGAGAGGAGCATTTTCAACTCAATAGTTTTTGTCTTTGCTTATCACTTGCACAACGCATTTTTTAATTCACTGGCAGAAATACTGACTACTATCTTTCTGCTTCTAACCAGTCATCTAACTAGAATTATTTTATTTCTCAGAAATAAGTGTAGATGTACAAAGTATGTGAATTTGAGGCAGGTAAAACCAAGAGTAATTTCCTAGAAAAGCAGAATTTTAGCCCAGATTTGAAGAGAAGAAATTCTAGGCAAAAGGAGAAAAAACATATGCCAAGACCTAAAAACAAAACACACACACACACACACACACACACACACACACAGAGAGAGAGAGAGAGAGAGAGAGAGAGAGAGAGAGGCAGAAAACAGGGAGAATGGTATTGGAGAGGTTGGCTAGATCCAGATTCTGGTAGGCCATATAAAAGGTTGCTCTTAAGGCAAAAAATCGAGATTCAATGAAGAATGATAAACAGATAAATAAAAACTGACCAAATAATTTTTAGAAATTACAGTGAAAAAAATGAATATGTAAGGAACAAAATCCCAATAGAAAAATGGACAAAATAACCGAAACCGGTTTGGCTCAGTGGTAGAGCGTCGGCCTTTGGACTGAAAGGTCCCGGGTTTGATTCCAGTCAAGGGCATGTACCTTGGCTGCGGGCACATCTCCAGTAGGGGGTGCGCAAGAGGCAGCTGATCGATGTCTCTCTCTCATCGATGTTTCTGACTTTCTATCCCTCTCTCTTCCTCTCTGTAAAAAATCAATAAAATATTTTTTTTAAAAAAAAGGAAAATGGACAAAATAATTAAACAGAAACTTCCCAGGAACCCAAAAAAATCCAAAAACATATGGGAACAAAAATGTTCAATGTCATTAGCCAGTCACCACAGAAATGTAAATTAAAACATAATGCTATGACATTTCATAGATCACTGCTGGTGGAAGAATAAACCAATTCAACCTCTTACAAAGAATTTGGCATCAAAATTCCATTATTAGATTTATATACTGGGAAAATCCTTATCTAAAAATGTCACACATACATAAATATTCAATGTGTAATTTTTCATAATACCCAAAAACTAGACGTAACCTACATGTACATTAATAGAATGATCAATATGTTGTATTGAATATTTTATAATATAGAAAATTAACAAAATACAGCTAGACACATCACTATGAATTAACCATACAATGTTAAGAGAAACAAATAAATATATATACACACAATGTGATTCCATTTCTCAAGTATAAATACAAAGTTAAATATTGTTCAGAGATATAAATGTAGGTGATAAAGTTATAAAGAAAAGCAAGGAAGTAAACAATTCAGCAAAGTTTATCTTTGGGAGAAGGAGGAAAGCACATAAGTTATTTTATTTTTTACGCTTTAAATTATAAATTTGAGTTTTCATGTGTTTTTCTGTATATATGCTAATTTTACAACTTTTAAAAATGGACTAAGAGAAATAATGTGTGTAAAGGCCCTAAACAGCACCTGGCATGGAAAACCAATTTGATTGGAATCCATTTCTATTTTCCTCTGCTTATGACCTTAGTGTAGGTGATTATCAAATTCAAGCTCCAGATTTCTTCTGTCACCTGCCAGTACTATTCTCACCTAAGAATCCTGACTATCCTCGCACCCCTACTGCTTCTCCTTATAACTTTTACCCCTTCCTCTAGATTCTAGAAGAGAAGTGACATTAGCACTAAAAGCAAAGAGTTGTGATGCTGCTAAACTCTATTTCTCTCACCCT
Source organism: Antrozous pallidus (assembly GCA_027563665.1). Classification (NCBI taxonomy): domain Eukaryota; kingdom Metazoa; phylum Chordata; class Mammalia; order Chiroptera; family Vespertilionidae; genus Antrozous; species Antrozous pallidus. The sequence goes on along the minus strand of CM050524.1, from coordinate 31,321,078 downwards.
TGCTGTTTTCTGGATAGTGTGTTCCTGAAAGACAGGACAGGCTGTTTCAACTTACAGTGCCTGATACAAGTCCTGGGTAACTGTTTAAACAGGTAAGTAATAAGAGATATGTTACTAGTGAAAAATAAGAACAAAGTTTAAAATCAGGCTGGTGCTTACTCATGTTTCCCAGCACTCTTCACAATTTTAAAGAAGCCTCTCTTGATTGTTCAAGAACACCAGAAAGACACCTCCAAAAATGCTTTAAAATCTTTGTCCACGCCCTAACCAGTCTGGCTCAGTGGATAGAGCTTTGGCCTGTGGACTCAAAAATCCTAGGTTCAATTCCAGTCAAGGGCATGTACCTTGGTTGCACATCCTCAGTATGGGGTGTGCAGGAGGCAACTGATTGATGTTTCTCTCTCTCATTGATATTTCTAACTCTATCCCTCTCCCTTCCTCTCTATAAAAAAATCAATAAAATAGCCTTGGCTGGTTAGGCTCAGTGGATAGAGCGTCTGCCTGCGGACTGAAGGGTCCCAGGTTTAATTCCGGCCAAGGGCATGTACCTTGGTGGCAGGCACATCCCCAGTAGGAGGTGTGCAGGAGGCAACTAATGGATGTTTCTCTCTCATCGATGTTTCTAACTCTCTATCCCTCTCCTTTCCTCTCTGTAAAAAAAAAAATAATAATAAAAATAAATAAATAAATAAAGTAAAAATAAAAAATCAATTATATATATATATATACACACACACACACACACACACACACACACACACTTAAAAATCTTTGTCCACAAAATAGATGGATTTGTACTCATGGCTATATGTAATAAATCTCTATTCACTAATAATTCTTAATATTTTGAGTAAAAATCTAGATCCTTTTTCAAAGTAACAAATGTTTTTCTATTTAAATTTTAAATATTATCTCATATAATAAAAGAGTAATATGCTAATTTGACATACCTTCGCTATGTTACCAGTCAATCAGGGGCAGGGGACAGGGCCGAGAGCGATGCTCAGGGCAGGGCCGGGCATGGTGTGCAGGAGCAAGGGGTGGGGCCAAGCGTGGCGTGTGAGAGGAGAGAAGCAAAGGGGCCGGAGTGCAGCGTCTGCGTCCCACCCCCGGCCAGCGCAGCGCAGTGTTCGCACCCTGCCCCTGGCCGGCCAGGCACAGTGTCTGCACCAACCCCTGGCCAGCGGGCCCAGCCATGCAGGCGAAGAGAGAGGCAAAGGGGCCAGAGCTCAGCGTCCGCACCTCGCCCCGGGCCGGCCAAGCACAGCATCTGCGCCACGCCCCGGGACAGCGGGCCCAGCCGTGTGGGCAAGGAGAGAGGCAAAGGGGCCAGAGCCCAGCGTCTGCGCCCTGTCCCCGGCCAGCGGGCTCAGCCCCATGGGCACGGAGAGAGGCAAAGGGGCTGGCTGGGAGGGTTTCCCATGGGCACACTATAAGCATCAAAACACTGCCGCCAAAGCTGTCCCCCTCCCCACACACACACACTCCCAAGTAGTATGGTCCAAAGGGGCAACTCCTGAGGCACTGCTCCCATGGCAGCAAATGGGAACCATGCCAGGCGGAGAAGCCAGACCTGAAAGCCCAAGCCCCTGAGTACCCGACAGGGCACTGTGTGCCGGGGCCCTGAGGAGGCCCCAGGACAAGCATCTCCCCAGAGGCTGTGTGGAAGGAGGAGAGGAACCTCTGGCTAGAGGATGCTGGCATCTTTGCAGGCCGGGCTGAGGGACACCACACCCCCTCAAACCACCCCCGCCCCCCATGCACAAATTCCATGCACTGGGCCACTAGTCCTATATAATAGAGGTAATATGCAAATTAACCCTCACACTATCACAAGATGGCTATGCCTATAGTGGAGGCAGGGTTCCTGTAATACAAGATGGTTATGCCCACAGTGGAGGCCGGGTTCCCATAATGAGCGATCAGCAGGGACCTGAGGCTGTGTGGCACTGGGCAGGCTGGGGGACCTGAGGCTGTGCCCCCCAAGCCCAGTGGGGCTTGACAGGGGACCTCAGGCCGCACCCATCCAGACCAGGGAACCTCAGGCTGTGCCCCCCACCTTGGCACCTGGCCAGGGGACCTCAGGCTTCGATCCCCACCCTGGCGGGGCTTGATGGAGAACCTCAGGCTGTCCTCCCCAGCCTGGTGAGGCTTGACAGGGGACCTCAAGGTGCGCCACCAACCCCCGCCCAGACCAGGGGATCTCAGGCCAGGCCCCCTACCCTGGCACCAGGCCAGGGGACCTGAGGCTGCGCCCCCTGCCCAGCGGGGCTTGACAGGGGTAGAGCTGGCCGGGTCAGGATCTCACCCAATGTGGGTGGGGCCGGCCGGGTCTGATCTCTGCGATGCCAAGGCGAGTGCACGGGTGCGCAGGGACTTTACTCTCCGTCCCACAGTGCACCCTACACTCTGACAGGAGAAAGATTTTCATATACATTTTACTAATTTTTTTCCATCTCTGACACTTCCATTATAGAGAAAGGGCAAATAGCAATTAAAATATTTCATCTAATTAATTCCCTTTTAACGTGCACGAATTTTGTACATCAGGCCACTAGTAACTGTTATAAAATCAAACATAAAATATACTCTGCATTATGCATAAAGCTAGTTAATCCTCCACCTAAATAAAACAACAATATTTAATAACGTATGTGACTATTCAGCATGCTCTTATATTGGAAAACTGTATTGAGATAAAAAGGCAGTCATTTATGTTGTCCTTTATATACTACTTCCTCTGTCATGCGACAGTCAAAAGGCTAAGTGAGATGCTTGCAGCAAAGAAAACAATTTTGAAAGGTCATGCTACACAGATAGTCAGAATTTCTTTCACAATATCCTTACTGTGTATGACAGACTATATGAAATCTGACACAGTTATTTTCTGAGTAAAGCAAAAAGCATGTTATTTATCAAAGGACCAGAAACAGTAGGCACTCAACAATATAATCTTTATGAACATTTTTTTCTAACTGCATAAACATCCAATGCAATTAAAGAAAAAGAACCCTGGGGCAAAGAAAGAACTGGAGGAGGAAACTGGTAAAAACTGCAAGGCAAGTACAAATCACGCCATTTATTCATACTGTTCATATAACATGATAAGAAGCTTCTAAAGCAAACTTCTTCAAATTAAAACACCACTTACCAAAGGAAAACATAATTATATAATATTGAAGACAATGAATATGATTTACTTCAAATTTTCCAAATCTTAATGACAATTGCAACAAGGTGCAAAGTTTCAAAAACCTCTCTGCAGGGGCTGTAATCCCACCAACACTTTTTCCTTTAAAAATTTTTATTAGTCTATCATCCAACTGAACAAGGAATGTCTTCCCCACCTGTTACATAAATAATGTGTCAATCAACAGGAAGATAAAATTCCTCCAACTACTTTTAAATTTCCAATCTCAGAGATTAACACATATACTCTTTGAGGAAGAAAAAAAATCATTTTAGCTCATTTAATCCTTTTTTTCCAATCCTGAGCAATCAGTTATTCTACCTAGAAATCAAAACATGCAGCTTTCTCCTGAGACCATTGAAAGTACTTAGTATATTTTAGTATATTTACACTTCATAGCCAAGTTACACAGACATAGTAACCAAAAGTTCCTAGCAATGCATTCTTTTAAAGCCTCAGAATTTTAATTCCTGTGAGGATTTCTCACTAAAATTTAACTAAAAGACAACTTCCTCAACTAGTTCTAACTTCATAGTAGAATGTGAGGATTTGTGTTACTTCCCAAACTATTAGAAAACAATGTATGACAAACATTCTTTTAAGGAAATATACTGAAAACATCTACTGCCCAAAAGCAAAGATACACTATAAACCAAATTCAGGCAAAGGCAACTCTGTGTATTACTGCTGGGAATGTAAAATAATGCAACTGATGTGTACAGGAGTATAGCGGTTTCTAAAAAATTTAAACATAGTTACCATATGATCCGGTAAGTCCACTTCTGGCTGTATACCCAAAAGAACTAAAACCAGGGACTCAAATAGATACTTATACATCCACGTACATGGCAGTATTATTAACAACAGCCAAAAGGTGAAAAATAATCCTTTTGTACATTGATTGATGAAGAGATCAACAAAATGTGGCTTATCCACACAGAAGAGTATGATCCACTTTTAAAAAGAACATTGTGACACATGCTACAACATGAATGAACCTTGAGGACATTATGCTAAGGAAATAAACCAGCCACAAAAGATATTGTATGATTCTATTTACATGAGATGTCCAGTATAGGAAATTCACAGAGACATTAAGTAGAATACTGGGTTATCTGGAACTAGAGGGGAGAGAGTAATCTCCATGACCTTGTTTAATGGGTACAGTTTCAGTTTGGGATGATGAAAAAGTTCTGGAGGTAAGAGAGTGGTCACGGTTACACAACATTATGAATGTATTTAATACCAGTGAATTGTACTCCTAAAAATTGTTAAAATGGTCATCAGAGCTGAATGGCTCAGTTGGCTGGAGTATCATCCCATACACTAAAAGGTTGTGGGTTCAATCTCAAGTCAAGGCACATACAGGAGGCAACCAATCAATGTTTCTCTCCCAGGATACCAACCCACCACTGATTATAAACCTAATAGATAACCTCAAGGCCCAGCTTATTTAAAAAGCAGGATACAAACTATAGTTTTCTTTCTCTTTGCCTAAAAATTCCTGATACACCCTCTCTTCCATTTGTCTGCTTTCTAAGCAGAAAGGTTGTACTTGTTAGTAAAAAGTTAAGCCCTTTGCCGGCCGGTGTCCTTGATCTCAAAACATCTTACCTCCTCTGGGCAATTAATTACTCTAATTTTTAAGCTACTCTACATGTTTAAATAATCTAATGGATCATTTCTTTTTACAAAATATTGTATACCAAGTGGCTAACTCTTCAAAATGATCACTGTCTCACATCCTGCACAAACTCTTGAAACACATTCTATTTTATTCTTCCAGCTGTATATTTTGTAAAACCATTCATCCTAGTCTACTCAATCTGTTCTCCATTCAATAGCCTCTTAATAATTAAATTCAATGGCTCCTTCTAAGGTAATAAAATCTTTAATCTTTCTACAGTGTCTCTTTACTCTGAAGAGATCCTCCTTAAAAACCCTTTATTGTGTTTGAGAGAAAAACACTGCAGGATTATGGTTTCCTTCGTGCCTTTATTTTTCCTTTACTGATTCTTTTTAACAACAGCCACTCATTATAACAGGCACTTCTTAAAGTTCAGTGCTTTACCTTTTTTTCTCTGCTTTCTGCTAAGACATTGGACATATTATCTATTTTCAGAGCTTAAACACTATGTGCATTTCTCCTAATTCTATATCTTCATGGACTAAATTATCTTTTCCTAAATTTCGATCTCATAAATCCACATTTAAGGAGATAAATCTCAAAGTTCTACCTGTACCCCCAAAATACAAATATGTCTAATAGAATTCATCATGTTACAGTCCTACCCTTTGAACCTCTAATACCAATCTTCCCTCACAGTTTCCTTACTTTTCTTCTTCTGTTCATGGTACCATCATACTTCTAACCACTGAAACTCAAATCTTGGATTCATGTATATGACTTCTTTCTTCCATAGTCTCTGCCAAATCTACCTATGAAATCTACCCTGCAAAATGAATTCACAGATCAATGATTTTCACTCCTACTATTCATTCAGGTGGTCATTATTTCACTTTTTCAGCATTATCAATGCTGTACTTAACCAATTCATTTCATAGCTATTTGTCAAACTCCTAACTTGCCTGCTAAACTAAAAGCTCAGACTAGCAGGCAAGATAACAACTTCGGGCAGGGAATGTCCATCCTTGTTAATAGTATAACAAGGGTGTTTACAGTATAACCACGCTATTTATCATCCAAATTGGTAGACTTGAGAGTAAAAAAGGGCATTAAAAATAGCTGGGTAATTACACAGAACTGTGCGTCAATTATATTTCAAAGTTGGAAAAAATAGTTGGGCATTAGTTGAGCTATAAGAGCCTTAAAACAGGATATATATGGTCACACTACCGTATGTTCTGGCTTATAAGACGACTGGAACAGATTATGATAGGAGGAAGATAACAAACAACAGAGAGAGAGCAAGTCTCTGTTGAGTTAGCAATGCCCATCATAACTGCAAGCTATGGTATTTTTTACACCCGGCATATAAGACGACCCCCGATTTTTGAGAAAATTTTCCTGGTTTAAAAAGTCATCTTATGACGGGTCTGTTCCAGTCACGAGGACGGTCCAGAGATGGCGGACGCTGACGACACCTTGCCATGTTAGCAGTCGGCAGCTGTGCGTTGCTGCAGGCAGCCCAGGACCATACCAGAGAGGATGGATCTTGCATTGCCACGATGTGTCCACCATCTGGATACCATTGCTGACATGTACACATGTACACATGAAAAACTATTTGACATTGAAACTGGGACTCAGAACACTTGGACATTGAAACTGACACTCAATCTTTTTTTGCTCTTATACGTTTGTTTTCAGTATGCAGAGGCAAGATATTTTTGAAGAAAAGAAACAGGGGGAAGTGATTGATATAGAGGCAGGGTGGCCTCGAACAGGCTGTCAAGCTACAGGGGGAAGGCTGGAGTGGAGGGGAGGCAGATGCTGGGGGAGATCAACCGAAGGACTTGTATGCATACATATGAGCATAACCAATGAATGAAAGACTCTGGGGTGGGGAGGGGGGTAGGTGGGGACATGTGCTGGGGGGTAAGGGAGGCTGGGGGGAGGGTATTGGGGGGGGAGGAAAACATATGTACTACTATTAAATATAAGTTATATTGTAAATAAAATTAAAAAAAATATTTAAAAAAAAAGTCATCTTATACACCAGAAAATACAGTAACTGTAATTTTAGTGTTTAAATGATTGCTGCATCCTCAGTACATACTAGATGATGGTTCAGTAAATGAACTAAGAGCTGAAATGTTCACTTTATCATCTTCTTATATTTTACTCCATTGCAAGCTTACTTTCAGCCACAAACACTGTCCTGAAATGGGCCCTGCTAGAGCCAGTGATGACCTTCCAACTGCTGAGTTAAAAAAGGTTTCTTTAGTTTTCAATTAACCTCTCCAAAAAGTTTTCAACGCTGCTGGCCTCTCCTCACTCTTTCATGAAGCTGTTAACTCTGTGGCAAACTAATCCTAAACATGTCACTGTCTTAGAACAAGACCTAGTGTCCTCCAGCTCCCACCCCAAATGAACTAAAAGATTTCGAATCTAACCAATACTCACAGTTTCCTTCTATATTTTACTTCTGGAAAAATAATGGACACTTACCTCAAAATGGTAGCCCCCATTTCAGTCTTTTAGGAAAACAGATGGCATTACGTATTGTTTTAAAGAGAAGTTTTCATGGAAGACTTTATCAGATTGGAAGACACACTACAAAAAATAGTAAAGATAAAAGGTATTAACATTAAATGTGCTAAATTAAAAAATAAAATAAATTTTATTACTTTTATGACATTGCTCAGAACTATATCCTCCTATCTAATAAAAGGGCAATATGCAAATTAACCATCACTCCATCACAAAGCTGGCGGCACTCAGTCCTCTCAGCTGCACCAGAGTTCCCCAGTCCCAGTGAGGGCAGCCGCTGAGAGTGGGCAGCATGAGTGACCTGGTGGAATGCTTGCTTTGTTGCCTTGGCAATGGGGCAAGCATTCTGCACCCGGCCGCAGTTGGGCTTCTGGGCAGTGGGCATGGAGCAGCCAGGCCCCGCAGAGAACTACTGGCATATGAATTCATGGGCAGAGCTTCCAGTTTTTTAATATGGGGGAAATATAATACACACATGAACCACAACATTAAAATTATAGAATGTTAGAACTGGGGCTTAAGTAGACATTCTATGCAACTAAATGCTCTCCTCTTTCTTTAAACTTTCCAATATAATAAAAGGCTAATATGCAAATAGACTGAACAACAGAACTACCAGTTGCTATGCTGTGCACTGACCACCAGGGGGCAGATGCTCAATGCAGGAGCTGCCCCCTGGTGGTCAATGCGCTCCCACACTGCTCAGCCAGAAGCTGAGCTCATGGCTGGGGAGTGCAGTGGGGGTAGTGAGGGCCTCTCCTGCCTTTATAGCAGTGCTAAGGACCCCTTGGGGGATGTCTGACTGCAAGCTTACGCCCACTCCACCCAGGGAATGGGCCGAAGCTGCCAGTCGGACATTCTTAGCGCTGCCAGACATCCTTAGTGCTTCCGTGGAGGTGAGAGAAGCTCCCATCACCACGCTGCACTCATGAGCCGTGAGCCTGGCTGAGCTTCTGGCTGAGCAGCGCTTCCTCTGTGAGAGCACACTAACCACCAAGGGGCAGCCCCTGCATTGAGCGTCTGCCCCCTCGTGGTCACTCTGCGCCACTGGAACCAGCTGTTCCATCAATTCGCATATTAGCCTTTTATTATATAGGGCAGTGGTCAGCAAACCGAGGCTCGTGAGCCACATGTGGCTCTTTGGCCTCTTGAGTATGGCTCTTCCACAAAGTATAATAGCCTGAGCAAGTTTATTTTGAAGTGGCATTAGAAGAAGTTTAAGTTTAAAAAATTTGGCTCTCAAAAGAGGTTTCTATCGTTATACTGTTGATATTTGGCTCTGCTGACTAATGAGTTTACCGACCAATGATATAGGGCATGTGTATATGTGTGTGTGTGTATGTGTTGATTTCAGAGAGGAAGGGAGATTGAGAGAGGATAGAAACATCAATAATGTGAGATAATCACTGATTGGCCACCTCCTGCATGCCCCCTACTGGGGATTGAGCCTGCAACTTGGGCATGTGCCCTGACTAGAAATCAAACCGTGACCACCTAGTTCATAGGTTGATGCTCAACTACTGTATCACATCAGCGGGGCTGCTTTTTCATTTTAATTTTTATTAAATTTATGGGGGTGATATTGGTTAATAAAATTATATAGGTTTCAAGTGTACAATTCTATAACACATGATCTGTATATTACATTGTGTGTTCACCAGCCAAAGTTACTATTACTTTTTGAAAAATAACTCACATATGCATATATTTCTAAATTATATTTTATTTGCTTGTGTCCCCTGCTTCCTTTCAGCTTGATAAATTGGTATGCTATATGAATTCTTCAAAGACTTGGACTTTTTCCATTCAATTTTTTTCTAAGTTTTATTCATATTAAATTTTCATTGCCCTATAGTATTTTATTATATAAACTAGAGGCCCAGTGCACAAAATTCGTGCACCGAAGTGTGTGTCCCTCAGCCCATTTAGGCCTGATCCTACCTATCCAGGACTGCTGGCTCCCAACTGTTCGCCTGCCTGCCTTTCCTGATTGCCCCTAACCCTTTCTGCCTGCCAGCTTGATCACCCCCTAACCACTCCCCTGCCAGCCTAATTGATGCCTAATTTCTCCCCTGCCAGCCTGATTGCCCCTAACTGCCCTCCCTTGCAGGCCTGGTCACCCCTAACTGCTTTCCCCTGCAGCCCTGGTCCCCCCCAACTGCTCTCCCCTGAAGGCCTGGGCCCCTCCCCCCCCAACTGCCCTTCCCTGCAGGCCCAGTTTCCCCCAACTTCCCTCCTCTGCCAGCCTGATCAACCCTATCTGCCCTCCCCTGCAGTCTTGATTGCCCCCAACTGCCCTCCCTTGCAGGCCTGGTCCCTCCCAACTCCCCTCCCCTGCTAGCCATCTGTGTCCACATGGGGGCAGAATCTTTGACCACATGCAGGCAGCCATCTTGTTTGTTGGAGTGATGGTCAATTTCCATCTTACTCTTTTATTAGATTGGATATGCCACAATGTATTTAACCATCCTGTTGAAAGACATTTAGATGGCTGATAGTTTTTGGCTTTTATCAACATTATTATGCAAAAGAAGTTGTATGGCCCAGGCTCATGTGATTCAGTGGTTGAGGGACTACCCATGAATGAACCAGGAAGTCATTGTTTGATTCCAGGTCAGGGCAACATGCCCGGGTTGCAGGCTTGATCCCCGGTGAGGGCGTGTAGGGGACAGTCAGACAGTGATTGTCTCTCATCATTGATGTTTCTTTCTGTCTTTCCCTTTCCCTTCTCTCTGAAATCAATAAACAAACAAACAAACCACCCACCCACCCCAGTGCACGAATTTCGTGCACTGAGCCCCTAGTCATAAATAAAATGCCAAAGGTTGCGGATAAAGAAAAAATCTTAAAAGCAATGAGAGAGAAGCAGTTAGTTACATACAAGGGAGTCCCCATACAACTAATAGCTAATTTCTCAACAGAAACTTTGCTGGCCAGAAGGGAAGGGCAAGAAATATTCAAAATGATGAAAAGCAAGAACCTACAACCAAGATGATTCTATCCAGCAAAGCTGTCATTTAGAACTGAAGGTAAGATAAAAAGCTTCCCAGACAAGGAAAAGCTAAAGGAGTTCATCACCACCAAGCCAGTATTACATAAAAATTTAAAGGGTCTTCTTGAAAAAGAAGAAGAGAAGAAGAAATAAAAAATAAATTATATATGAACAATAAAATGGCAATAAATGCATATCAACAACTGAATCTAAAAATCAAAATAAATGAACAAGAAATCTAATGAATAAAATAAACCCAGAGGCATGAAAATATGGAATAAACTGAAAAATCTCAGAGGTAAAGGGGAGATGGGGTAGGAAGAGATTAACCAAAGAATTTATATGCAAAGAAGCATTATCTATGGATACAGACAACAGGGTAGTGAAGGCCTGGGGCAGGGTGGCGGGGACAAAGGGAGGAGAATGGGGGATATCTGTAACACTCTGAAGAATAAAGTTTTTTTAAAAAAATAAAGAATTCATACTAATATCTCAAATTCCAACCCAAAATCAGGCTTATTTATAACTAGCTTTACCACAATGATAAACTCTCATCTTCAATATATTAAAAACCTTAATCCTAAAATTCACAGTTATAAAATTCCTAAATCAATCCAGTATGAAAAACAATGTACAGGCATTCCTCAGGTGACGTCGCCATCTCCCATTTATTTATTAAAAAAAAAAAAAAGTTACATCACTTCAATGTATATACATACCCTGTTCCCCAAAAAATAAGACAGTGTCTTATATTAAAATTTTTGCTCCCAAAGATGCGCTAGATCTTATTTTCGGAGGGATGCCTTTTATTACAGCGAGTAGGTCTTATTTTGGGGGGATGTCTTACTTTCCAGGAAACAGGGTACGTGCTTTATGTTTTTTGTTACTTATTTACCACAAGTAAAGGTCAGGAATTGTTATCTTTCTTTTAAATTTTTTTTTTTTTTTTTTTTTTTACTGTCTCACTTCATTACTGCTGTGTATGTGTTCCACGTGAATGATGCACGTGCTTATGGAGGTGGGTTCTGACTTACAGGGAAAACAGAGCTGTAGGAACGGATCTCCGACATAGCCTGAGGACCTACTGTACTACCTAGAGTTTAGTTATTTGTTCTGTAGACCTTGAGAAAAAAGATACCTCCCAAGAAGGGCTCACTGCCTTTACTCTATTTGTGCCAGAGCAACCAGAATGTACCTTGTAAAGCAAAATACCTTGCTTAAAACCTTCCAAAAGCTTTCCAGTGTAACCAGACCTGATTTGCAACTAGGACGTATAAGCATCCTATGATTTGGTATCTGTCTACTTATGACCTCATCTTCCATTCTCTTCCTCATTCACCACTCTCTAGCCATACTGGTTTTGCTATTCCTTGTCACATATTTTGCTCCTATCTTAGGGCTTTTGTACTCACTGTTCTTGTAGCTTGGAATGTTCTGCCCCAGGTCATCCACCACCTTCTAACATTCAAGTCTCAACTTACCTCTTTTAAGAGGGTTTTGGTGTATCATCACAATTAAGATAGTAACCTGGTACTTTCAACAATACAAATTTTAAAAATTAAGTTTTAAAAATAAAATTAAAATATTTTTAAAGATAGTAGCCTGGGTCATTCTTGTGAATAAAAAAAGGGTTCTACAGAAAGTAGCCTCGCAGAGTGACCTAATCATAAATTCCTAACTGGGCAGGTAATGGTGGAGAGTTACACCCCAGGCACATAACTTCTTTTTTTTTTAAATATGGTTTGTTTGTTTATTGATTTCTGAGAGAAGGGAGAGGGAAAGACAGAAAGAAACATCAATGATGAGAGACAATCACTGACTGACTGTCCCCTACACACCCTCACCGGAGATCAAGCCTGCAACCCAGCATGTTGCCCTGACCTGGAATCAAACAATGACTTCCTGGTTCATTCTTGGGTAGTCCCTCAACCACTGAACCATATGAGCCTGGGCCATACAACTTCTTTAGTAAAAGGTTTATCTTTGCCTTAAGCAAGCCTTGTCCATTGTTTCTGTGCATCTTTTCTGCCAAGAGCCATTTGGCTATTTATAGTATCACTAGGGGCCCGGTGCACGAAATTCGTGCACTGGGGGGTGGGTGGTCCCTCAAACCCAACCTGCCCCCTCTCACATACTGGGAGCCCTCAGAGGATGTCCAACTGATGGTTCACCCCAGCCTGCCCATGCCCTGCTCAGCTCAGCTCCGGCTGCCCGCGACCATCCAGCCCCACGCTCGTGCCACTTAGCCCCGTCCCCACCCCTGATTGGCTGGTAGCATAGCCAATCAGGTGCCAAGGTACAGTCAAATTTGCATGTTTCTCTTTTATTATATAGGATTCACTTAATATAAATTTGTTGCTTTGATAAAAAGCTTCTAGATTTACTGAATTTCGAATCTAGCCTGCAGTTGCCTTGGCAGGGCCAGACCAAATGATTCTGCAGGACTTATACAGCCCACAGGTCAGAAATAACCCACCCCTCATATAGGTTAACACATCTTTGATATGCCTTTCAGACCCCATAGGAGCCAACCTCCAGAGAGCATATAATCTCGTTAACTATCCTGTAATCCATTCTCCACCTTGCTTTCTCCCACTTTCATGTAATCTTCCTTTCTTCCTTCCTTATTTCAAATGCCTAAAAAGCCTGCAAACGAACATTCCAAGAAGCAGTTTTCTCAATCTGTTGAGATCTTTCTTATTTCTTGGAGTATCCTCTGTCTGGCTCAAATAAATTTTTATAAAAATTCTCTACAGGCTTGGAAGTTCTTACTTCGATATTCTCTATCACTTTATCTATCACCTTCATAAAACTTATCAGTACTTACAATTCTCATTTATTATTTACATGTTTGTTTTTCCACTGGCAAAAAGGGAAAATCTTGGATAGCTTTTAATCCACAGACCTTTATCTTTTTCTATACCTTTTTTTATAAGTCTAAAGTTATCTATCTTATCTAATAAAAGAGTAATATACAAATTGACTGTCACTCCAACACACAAGATGGCTGCCCCCATGTGATCAAAGATCCTGCCCTCATGTGAACACAAGATGGCCAGCAGAGGAGGGACCAGGTCTGTAAGGGAGGGCAGTTGTGGGCAATCAGGCCAGCAGGGGAGTGCAGTTGGGAGGGACCAGGCCTGCAATGGAGGGCAGTTGGGGAAGTCAGGGGTGACCAGGCCTGCAGAGGAGGAAAATTGGGAGTGACCGAGTCTGCAGGGAAGGGCAGTTAGGGAGGGACCCAGGCCTGCAGTGGAGAGCAGTTGGGGGGCACCAAGCTTGCAGGGAAGGCAGTTGGGGCAATCAAGCTGGCAGGGGAACAGTTAGGCATCAATCAGGCTGGCAGGTGAGTTGTTAGGGGGTGATCAGGCTAGCAGGCAGAAGCAATCAGGGGCAATCAGGAAGGCAGGCAGGCAGGCAGGCAGGCAGGCAGGCGAGCAGTTGGGAGACAGCAGTCCTAGATTGTGAGAGAGATGTCCGACTGCCCGTTTAGGCCCGATCCCAGTAGGATTGGGCCAAAACGAGCAGTTGCACATCCCTTGGGAGTCCCAGATTGGAGGATACAGGCTGGGCTGAGGGACACCCCTCCCCCCATGCACAAATTTTGTGCACTGGACCTCTAATATACATATAAAAGGCTAAATGTCCATCTTTTCCTCTGACCAGTAGCTATGATGTGCACTGACCACCAGGGGGCAAATGCTCTATGCAGAAGCTGCCATGATGCGCACTGGCCATTTAAAAATAAATGGAACCACGGAACTGGCAACGACAAACCACACACCTGGTGCCGACAAACCAACACTCAGCTTCCCCTGAGTGGGACACAGGCCCTGCCACCACCCTGAAGCAACACCCCAGCAAATCGCAGATGACACTGCCGTGACCCCATGGCGCAAAATGTGACCCACAGCCCAATCCAACTAGGAACCAGTGGCTGTGGACGCTGGGAAATGACATAACGTAGCAACGCCAGGCTTCCTCTCCCTAGCAACTAGCCTCCTTAGAGTTTTTTCAGTCCAGGAACACGGCTTGCTTTATAGCCAGGTGCAAACATTTTATAGTTCAACCAAATGTTTGCTAAACATTTTCCCATGCCTCATCTCATTTGATCCTCACAGAAGTCCTGGAGTTGGTAGATAGGAAATTCAGTAGAATCCTAATTCTTTTCATTAGCCAAAAACACGGAGATTGAGAAATTTAGAAAATTGACCCCACTGAAAAGAAATGGTGGACCTTAAAAATGACTTCGGGTTTTCTCATTGCACAAAATATAGTCAAACACTGTTGCAGTTAAATATTTTACCCTTTGTTCTCCTTCATGATCTACAATAATAATCTGCTTTGTGTTGATAGTTACTGCTGTGTTGCTGACAATTACCTGAAAGAGAAGTTGGGGTGCTTCATGGGGCTGAAAAAAATTGAGCTAAATCAGAAAGCAGGTTTAATTAAGCAACTTTACATATGTGTGTGTGTGTGTGTGTGTGTGTGTGTGTGTGTGTGTGGCTAAGTTGACTTGTGCATATGCAATATATATATAAAGTTCTCACTGGCGCCAATCTCATGCATGTGCTTCGATCTGTTGTTGTCAATCATGAATTTGGTTGACACTTCTATCAGAGAAAGGGCAAATAGCAATATTAAAATATTTCTTCTAATTAATTTTCTCTCAGTGTTCATGAATCCGTGCAACGGGACACTAGTTTCAAATAATTCTCCATGGAATTGCCTATTCTGGACAGTTTATGTAAATGGAATCATATAATACATCATCTTTTGTGACTGGTCTCTTTCACTTAGCATAATTACAAGGTTCACCCTTGTATAATGTAGTATGTACAAAAACTGTATCCATTTTTAAGGCTGAATACTATTTCATTGCATGGACAAACTGCATTTTATTTACCCATTCACAAGTTGATGGGCATTTGTGATGTTTCCACTTTTTAGCTATTATAAATAATGCTGCTTTGAATTGTTCATGTAAAGTTTTTTGAATGGATATGTGTTTCAATTCTGTTGGGTATATACCCAGGAGTGAAATTGCTGGGTCATGTGGTAACTCTGTTTTTAACTTTTTGAGGAACTGGCAAACCACTTTTCTAAAGTGGCTATGCTATTTTACAATCTAACTAGTAATATATGAAAGTTCCAACTCCACATGCAAAACTTCTTATTGTCTACCTTTTGGTTAATCATGCTAGTGGTATGAATTGGTATCTCATTATGGTTTTGATTCGCATTTCCCTAATGACTAATGATGCTGAGCAACTGATCATATGTTTATTAGCCATTTGTATGTCTTCCTTGGAAAATGTCTAAACATGTTGCCAATTTTTAAGTTGGATTATTTACATTTTTGTTATTGACTTGTAAATGTTCTTTATATACATGGCTTGTTTGATTTATACTTTACTAATATTTTCTCTTTGGTCCTTTACTTGAATGTTAGGGTCTGCATTTACCTATCACTTAACCTTAAGGTTCAAAATAAGATTTTTGTTAGTATTAACTTATAACCATAACCAGCATATTAAAAACAATATATAAGAATTTGGCATCACTGACAAGTGGTTACTCAAAATCTACATTTTACAGTAAATAAAATAACTTTATTTACATAGTATGAGGATTTGAAGTCACAGATTACTCATACATTGTCAATGCTAAAATAGTGTATGAATACCTTTTGATATACAAAATATTGGCTGCCAATTTACCAAATCACACAAAATCATAAACACAACCTTCTCTTTTTATATAAAAATATTTATATAGTAAAATAGACACCAAAAGCACTTCACAAGGGTAGAAAATAACACATTTTAGAATCTCATTATTTCTGAGTATAGGAACGGAACAAACTTCTCAGTCTGGCATACAAGGCCTTCTGTGATCCACCTCTTCCTGCCTAACTTCTGAAACTCCCTCCCATGTTACATTCCAGCTGGCAGTTATTTAGACACCTGTGATTAGGCCTTGGTATCATCTCATATAGGAATATTTCCTTAACTACCTCTCCCTTGAGGACTAGTTTCTAAATTTCTATTCAAGGGGTTCTCAAACTTTTTGGTTTCAGGATCCATTTCCACTTTTAAAAAAATATATTTTTATTTACTTCAGAGATGAAGGGAGAGGGGAGAGAGAGATAGAAACATCAATGATGAGAATCACTGATCGGCTGCTTCCTGCACACCCCCTACTAGGGATCAAGCTCGAAAGCCAGTACAGCCCTTGACCAGAACCAAACCTGGGAGCCTTCCATGTGCAGACCAGTTCTCTATCCACTGAGCCAAACCTACTAGGACCCTTTACACTCTCATAAAGTGGTAAATAGAGGGACATGTTCACACACCCTAATTAACATAAAGGAATATGTGAGTGAACCAGATTTTCCTATGGCCAATTTTTTAGTTAACAGAAATGTATAAAAGAGAATCTTATGATAAATTGATAGCAATGCCAAAAGTAGAATAAAGGATACATTCAGACCTGGCTTAACCACACTAGATTAGACCTTTTCAAAGTTCAGCCCTGAGGCAACAAGAAAAGCAGATCCTAAAAAACATTTTAGACTGTAAACAAACACCCACAGCTCCAGTCTTCTGACTAAATAAAAGTATCCACCTCTGCAACAAGACAATTACACCACTGTTTGAAAAAATGGCAGGACGGGTTAGAGGGAGTGTTGGTGTCAAGGTAGGGAGAATACCAGTGACTGATAACTAGAATCAAACAGGTATTCTCAGCTTATGAATTTCCTAAATGTTATCAATCGTACTAGAATATTTTTAAAAGGCCCTACTTTTATTCACCTTGTTTTTCAAATCAATACCTCCTTTTATTTCTATAAATGAACAAAACCGTCCCAATCCAATTAAACACCAATATAACATTATTGAAAATAGGACATGTTTGTCTCCCTTATACCTAGTCCAGTACCTTGAAGCTCAACCAATATGTCTAGTTTGTTCATTAACTGTGTATTTATTTTTTAAATATATTTTTATTGATTTCAGAGAGGAAGGGAGAGGGAGAAAGAGATACAAACATCAATGATGAAAGAGAATCACTGATCGGCTGCCTCTTACAAGCCCCTCACTGGGGATTGAGCCTGAAACGGGGTACGTGCCCTTGACCAGAATCGAAGCCTTCAGTCTGCAGGCTGACGCTCTATCTACTGAGCTAAACAGGCAAGGGCTTAACTGGGTATTTAAAGAGATATACATATATGCCAAGAAAAAATAAATACTTTTGCAATAAGGCCTGGGATCAGTAGGAGTGGAATGGCACACTCACCAAGGGGATGAAAAATGCTCTTGGGACAATTCCCAGGAGTGAAGGGAAAACTGAATGCAGAGCTAAAGGAGTTTGGAGTTCAAGGGCCACTGCAGCCTGCACACCCTAGAGCTGATAGCCACCTTTCCTAGGTCCCCACTCTGAAAAGTAAAATGAAGTTCTAAAATGCATGGGCTCTCTAACATAACTTTCAGGAAGTCTATGTTGCCCAGAAAAGCCCAAACCCCATGACAAAACAAATCTGACATTCCAAATCATACTGGTAGAGCATTTAATTGTTGTAAGATAATTTACTGCTAACAGATTTTCTAGGGAAGGAAATAATAGAAGTAAACTGACTAATTACTTGACCTCTTATACAAAAAAGCCATGTGAATAGAAAATGATAATTATTAAAATAATTTCCTATTGTTTTAATAAAGGACTGCTTAAATGGTTAAAATCTCAACATTTTTCATTGGCAGTACAACTTGTAAATAGCACCATACAAAGACATTCACTTTGGTGTACCCTTAGAACAGGTTCATAGAACCATTATAATGTCATGGTTTAGAAAATATACTTTTTTGTGAAACTGTTATCCATTATGTTCACTAAAATTTCACTATGCCTGGCCAGTGTGGTTCAGTGGTTGAGCATCAACCCATTAACCAGGACATCACCATTCAATTCCTGGTGGGGGCTCAATCCCCAGTGGGGAGCATGAGGGAGGCAGCCTATCAATGATTCTCTTATTAGTGATGTTTCTATCCCTTTCCCCCATCCCTTCCTCTTTCTGAAATAAAAACATTAAATTGCTTCTTCACAATATTCCCAATTTTATTTATTTCTCATGTTACCTATTGAAGAAGCCTTCTATGGCCTTTAGATTATGTTTATTATTCCCACCAATTGTTAAGAACATCTCTACAAAGCTAAATTTGGCCATTAAATGCAATACACACAATTCCTTAAGAATTCTTAATTTCTGCAATTTCTTCCCCAGGCATTAGGAAGTCCATCTCATATTTTTAAAGGATTCTTCTTCTTACAAAAAGAATCAGATTTTCTTAATTAGATCAGCAGAGCAACAGTTTGTATAGATTAAGAGAAAGGTATCTTGACACACAATTATAAACACTTCAGTGGTTTGTTTATAAAATCTTTAGTGATTTTTCAGACTAGAAAGGAAACATTACAAAGGACCATCATTGTTAAAGTCATTCAGCAAGATAATTAAACTTGCTCGCAGAAAGGAGTCCCAGGAATTACTTAGTTGACAGCCTACCTAGTAAAGGCTGGGACTGAAAAAAAGGGGCCTTAAATTCAGGGAACCTGAAGCCTGTTTATTTAGAATTACTCTGGAAAAAGTTAGACTTGAGAAGAGACCAACAAGAGGTAAAGAAATAAAATGGCCAGTAGAAAAATAAACTCACATTAAGGGAATCAAAAGATGGGGGATATTTGAGATCATCCCGGAAAACAAGTCACTGGCCAGAGGTGATAGCTGCCATGGGTGAATGTTAAACTCCATCATTAAAATATAAGAAACTGAGCTGAAACCGGTTTGTCTCAGTGGATAGAGCGTCGGCCTGCAGACTGAGAGGTCCCGGGTTCGATTCCGATCAAGGTTATGTACCTTGGTTGCAGGCACATCCCCAGTAGGAGGTGTGCAGGAGGCAGCTGGTCAATGTTTCTCTCTCATCGATGTTTCTGACTTTCTATCCCTCTCCCTTCCTCTCTGTAAAAAAATCAATAAAATATATTAAAATATATGTATATAAGAAACTGGGACATCACAGACATCTATAAGCAGATAACTAAATGCTTCCTCTTTACAATAAACTTCTATACTTTTAAGCTTTATACTATATACTAGGGGCCTGGTGCACGAAATTCATGCACTGGGGGTGGGTGGTCCCTCAACCCAACCTGCCCCTTCTCACATACTGGGAGCCATCAAGGGATGTCCAACTGATGGCTCACCCCCAGCCTGCTCACCAGAGGCTTTAGGCCTTGGGCTCCTAGCCATCGCCCTGCTCAGCTCAGCCCCGGCTGCCTGCGACCACCCGGACACTCCCTGCCGCCGCCACCACTGCTGCTGCCGCTGCTTATCTGCACAGCACCCGGGGGCTGGGTGCTTGCTGCCACCAAAGTTTCACCTCCACCCCCGGGCCCGGTGCTCGTGCCACTTGGCCCCGCCCCCGCTCCTGATTGGCTGGTAGCATAGCCAATCAGGAGCAAAGGTACGGTCAAATTTGCATGTTTCTTTTTTATTATATAGGACTAGTGGCCTGGTGCACAAAATTCGTACACATTAAAAGGAAATTAATTAGAGGAAATATTTTAATATTGCTATTTGCCCTTTCTCTATAACAGAAATGTCAGAGATTATCCTCCTGTCAGAGTCTGGGGCACGCCACAGGAACTAGGGTCAAGTCCCTATCCACCCACGTGTGCCTCAAAATTGCAGGAGACCCTGGCTGGCCCCACCCCTATTGGGCTCGATCCAGACCCAGCACCGCTGGGTGGTGGGCACAGCCTCAGGTCCCCCATCAAGTCCCACAGGGTGGGGGGCGTGGCCTTAAGTCCCCAGTCAAGCCCTGCCAGTTGGGTGAGCACAGCCTCAGGTCCCCACTGATGACTAGTTAAGTCTCATTACAGAAACCTTACCTCCACTGTGGGTGCAGCTATCCTGTGATGACATGAGGGTCAATTTGCTTTCAAAAATACTGCATTTGTAAGCAAGCAAATACATATATTCTATTGTTTTCTTTCTTAAAATAGTAATGGTAAAGCCCTAACTGGTGTGGCTCAGTTCATTAGAGCATCATCCCATACAACGAAAGGTTGCAGGTTCTATTCCCAGTCAGGGCTAGTGCTGGAGGGCAGCCAATTGATGTTTCTCTCCAACATCGATGTTTCTGTTTCTGTTTCTCTCTCCCTCCCTTCTCCTCTCTCTCAAATCAATAAGCAGGTCCTCAGGTAAGGATTTTTTTAAAAATTAGTAATGGTGGGATTCTACACATATTGTAGCCACACCATTTCTTTTTTTAACTTTACCCATTTGCTAGTATGTGACATCAGTGCATAAAAACTTTGCTCATTCTGTTTTATAGCTACAGATCACTCAATCATATGGATGTGCTACTTTTTAAAAGCCAATGTCCCCCTTCTTTCTCTGCCATTGAGGGGTGTGTGTTCGCTTCTTCTTCACCATGTCTTTCCACAAGACTTTCAGGATCAAGAGGTTCCTGGCCAAGAAACAAAAGCAGAATCTGCCCATTCCCCAAAGGATTCGGATGAAAACTGGTAATAAAAGCAAATACAACTCGAAGAGGAGACATTGGAGAAGAACCAAACTGGGCCTATGAGAAATTACATGAGAGATGACTCACATATTTATGCTGTATCCAGGTTGCTTACACCTTTAAATAATTGAAAAAATGCTACTGTCTGGACAGTTGGAGCATTTTAATTGGAGAATTAATGAACTTGTGATTTGGCTCTGTTGATTTTTTCCTCCTGCAATAATAGGATGGTTCAATAATAAATGTGTGAGGCCTTTAAAAAAATAAATAAATAGCTGAAGCTGGTTTGATTCAGTGGATAGAGCATCGACCTGTGGACTGAAAGGTCCCAGGTTCGATTCCTGTCAAGGGCATGTACCGTGGCTGCGGGCACATCCCCAGTAGGGGGTGTGCAAGAAGCAGCTGATCGATGTTTCTCTCTCATCGATGTTTCTGACTTTCTATCCCTCTCTCTTCCTCTCTGTGAAAAATCAATAAAAGATATTTTTTTAATTTAAAATAAATAAATAAATGAATGAATAAATAAATAAATACCAATGTCCTATTGCTGAACTTTTAAGTTACTTCAAGAATTTTGCTACAAATAAATTTTTTAAAAACCTTCAATGGCTCCCTATTACCATAATAAACCATTTGAATGAACTAATAATAATATAAAAATAAACTTGTACATGCATCATCTTGCACTGTATAAAAATACTATGGTACAATTCCTACAAAAAGAATTAATGGATATGTGCATTCATAATTTTGATACTAATAAACTGCCCTTCTTAAAAGTTATATCAATTTATACTTTCAGGAACAATGTATGAAAATACTTTTCCCAAAATCCTATTTCAAAGTATTAAAATATTTTATATTTGCCAAACTGATAGGTTCAAGTTACTTTACTGTCATTTAAGATAATTTGGGTTTTTCTTTTTTAATATTTTAAAGTTACTTATTTGACTTGAAGAAAAGGGAGGGGAGAGAAGAGGCAGCATCAATTTGTTGTTACACTTATTTATGCATTCACTAGAGGCCCGGTGCATGAAATTCATGCACTTGGGGGTGGTTCCCCTCAGCCCTGCCTGTGCCCTCTCGCAGTCCAGGGCCCCTTGGGGGATATCTGACTGCCAGTTTTCTTCTACTTTTAAGATGTTCTCTGCCTTTGTTTTTGTTTTTATTTTTGTTTTGTAGTTTCTCTCTAATGCATCCAGGTATTAATTTTTTTTCTCCTTGCAGTCCTGGCAGTCCAGGACCCCTTTGGGGGATGTAGCAGTGTGCCAAGCAGCAGGTGGCCAGGGAGAAGCCCAAACCGGGGCCAGGCGCCATTCCAGTCATGCTCACCCCAGCCCACTGTGCCTGCTGCAGCTGCTTGGTAGTGCTGCTACGGCATCGGAAGAGGCGCCTGCCGCTTGCCAGACGTGAGCCTGGCTTCTGGCTGAGTGGTGCTCCCCCTGTGGGAATGTACTGACCACCAGGGGGCAGCTTCTACATTGAGCATCTGCCCCCTGGTGGTCAGTGTGCATCATAGTGACCGGTTATTCCAATTATTCCACCGTAACGGTCGCTTAGGCTTTTATATATATATATATAGATTAGTTGATTCTTGTATGTGCTCTGTCCAGGAAGCAAACCCACAACTTTGGTGTATCCAGACGAACAACTGAGCTATCCAGTCAGGAAATTTGAGTTTTTCTTAAAAGTATTTCACTATATAAAGCTACCCCCCAAAAATGCTACTTTTTAAGATGACATTTTAAATCAAACATTATTAGCACTGTCAGTAATTTATGAAGTCTTCAACAAGAAGTTAAGCCCCTCCAATTTTTTTCTTTACTGAAATCAGATTCCAACCTTAGCATACAAGTGAAGTGCAAAACTTCTCTAATTCATTAATAGTTCACTTTCAAAATGGATAATACTTCAGTGTCTTTAAGCCTCCATGCCCACTAATGAAGAAATAATGAATACTTTTAATTTTATAACTATACAGACCTCTTCTATAGAAACCATTTGGATTAAGTTAATTCAAAATTAGTGGTTAGCTCAAAATAACCACTGAAATGGCTCCAGTTAGCAGAAAAACTATACATCTCTTTCTATGTGTTTATTACTATTAATGGTTGATGTAATGTTAATGCTCACATTCCTTTTTCATGTGCATGAATATAGGGGAGAAACAGGCCATCTACAATAATAAAAGAGAAATATGGACATTGACCATACCTCTGTGACCCCCACCATCCAATCAGTTTTGTATGCAAATTAACCCAACAAAGATGGCAGGTTAATTTGCACAGGCACAGAGCGAAGGCTAAAGGCTCCGGCCCAAGTGAAGACTGAAGACTGAAGATTGAAGACTGAAGAGGCTTGGCTTCTCCGCTGCGCCCAGAGTGGAGAAGCCTCAAGGCATGGCTTCTTTGCTGCGGACGGGGCGGAGAAGCCAAGCCTCACTGAGGCTGGGGCAAAGAAGTCTAGCCTCGAGGCTTGGCTTCTCCGCTCTGCTGTGGCTGGAGCAAAGGCCTGGATCCTAGATGCCAGAGAAAAAAATGGTGCCAACAGCCAGGGGAAGGAATGCCTATTGCACAAATCTTCGTGCAACGGGCCTCTAGTAGTAAAATGATTCTCTAGTCATTCTTTAAAGTTAAAGATTAATAACTACAATTTATTGGTTCATTTATTCAGAAGTAAATGCCTTACTTCTATTCTCAATTCTTTAGAATCAAGATTAGCCACATTTTTCACTATACCACACAAACAAATTACCTGAGGAAAAAAGAAAAAAAACATTTTGAGTTTTCTTATTTGAAAACTCTGTAAACATGCCTACACAACCTTTTAGAATATCTAGCTAGGTCATACACTAAGCACATTTGTTAGTAACACAAGACAAACCACAAAACCAGTCTTTCTAATTGTAGTATTCCAAGGAACACTACATCAAAAAACTAGTTCATTGTTTAACTCTTAACTCTTATTCATAAAAAAGGTCTATCATCATATAAACTTGGATAAAAGTAGTGAAAGAAAGCTTAATGGCTAAATGACAGGAAAACTGCTTACTGTTTCCAAAAACGCAGGTATTTTTATACTAAAAAAAAAAAACACTTTAAACTTCTATAGTCACTTTCCACCTCCCTCCAGAAGACCCCAAAAAATAAAAAACTGAGTGAGACAATCATTAAGAGCATAAATTTAGTCAGATGGACCTGAGTTTGAAACCTGGCCTTCTCACTTAAGAGCTGTAAGCCACCTGGCACATTATCTTCCCAAAGCTTCAGTTTCCTCAACTCTGAAATGACAGCATCATTAAAACCTTCATTACAAGCTTTTATAAAGATAAAAGGAAGTAATGCAGAAAAAACTCTTAGCATAACCTGACATAAGTATCTCATGTTAACTATTGTTACATATAGTAAACCACAGAGAGGGGTTTCCTACTAGACTATATTGACAGCTTCGAATGACACAAACAAATAACAAACAAAAAAAAACATAAAAGAAAGCAGGTAAGAATACACAGAATTAAAGAAATCACTGATTAAAAAATAACTGCTTGGGGCTCAAGGAGAACAGTGAATTCTTCCTAAGTTAAAGGTAAAATAAGTGTTGCTGGTTGTATGGCACATATGGCTTTCTAAACAATATTCCTATAAACATATACATATAGTCCTTATAGAAAGAATAAGGATGTAAAACCCAAAAGCCTCTCAGTTAAGAAAAATATTAGCAAAAGAATGGTGAATGAAATACTGGTACATCAAGATTTAAGCCCTAGCAGGTTTGGCCCTAGCGTCAGCCAGAGCAGCGGTCATCAAACTTTCGAACCTCACAGACCATCAGTAGTCCGCAGACCACCAGTTGGCGACCGCTGAGCCAGAGAACTAAAGGGTCCCATGTTCAATTCTGTCCCTGGCCCTCCTCAGGGTGCATGTGGGAGGTAACCAACCAATCAATGTGTGTCTCTTACATTGATGTTTGTTTCTTTTCTCTCTCTCTCTCCCCACCCCTTCTACTCTCTTTAAAAATCAATGGAAAAATATCCTCAGATGAGGATTAAACACTCCCCCCCCTCTCTCGCACTCTCTCTCCTATATAACATAAGCCTAATATGCAAATTGAGCAAAAAGAGGAACCACTGGTGGAATGGCCAGTCACTATGACACACACTGAGCACCAGGGGGCAGATGCTCAACGCAGGAACCAGCCTACAGGCCCTTGGCCAGCCAAGGAGGGTGCCAGCAGGGGCCCTTAATAGCCCCAATGATCAGCCCTGATCGCCAGCCAGGCCTAGAGAACCTACCCATGCATGAATTTCATGCATTGGGCCTCTAGTGTGCGTGTACGTGTGCGTGTGCGTGTGTGTGTGTATGTTAATTAATAATTTCCAATGAGAAGGGGAAAAGAACAAAAATGAAATCATTTCAAATGATCAAACCTTGTCCAAAACTAACAACCATCTACTCCTATGGATGATGTTTTCTTATGTTCACAGTACAAAATAAACAATCACATTAGGAGAATTCCTGGTATCTCCTCAGGACATACTCCCCAAAAAGGTAACTATAATAAATCTTAATTAAGAGAAATAACATCTATATAGCTGGTAAATATAAAACCTAAATTTTGAAATTATACAACTGCAAAAATAAGCTTTACCTCACAAATTTTTTTTTTAATATATATTTCAGAGAAGGGAGAGGGAGGAATAGAAACATCAATGATGAGAGAATCATTGATGTGGTGCCTCCTACATGCCCCCTACTGGGGATTCAGCCTGCAACCTGGGCATGTGCCCTTGACCAGAATGGAGCCCAGGAACCTTCAGTCCACAGGCTGAAGCTCTATCCACTGAGCCAAACCAACTAGGGCTACCTCACAAGTTATAATTTTTGTTCAGAAAACATAATAGCAGAAATCTGTAAGCTATCTATAATAACAAAAGCAAACTATGCTAATTAGACAGGATGTCCTTCCGGACGAAGCCGGGGCTGCAAGGGAAGCTGGAGTCTCGGGTGCCTGATGGCAGCAGGAGGGAAGCTGGGGTCCCGAGTGACTGCTGGCAGCTGGAGGGAAGCTGGGGTCCACGGTCTCTGCTGGCAGCTGGAGGGAAGCTGGGGTCCACGGTCCCTGCTGGCAGCTGAAGGGAAGCTGGGGTCCACGGTCTCTGCTGGCAGCTGGAGGGAAGCTGGGGTCTTGGGTGTCTGCTGGCAGCTGGAGGGAAGCTGGGGTCCACGGTCCCTGCTGGCAGCTGGAGGGAAGCCTGGGTCCTGGGTGCCAGAGTGAAGCCGGTGCCGGTAGTCAGGAGAAGGAAGGCCTAGTTTTGCATGAATTTCAAGTGATTTCTAGTGATTTATAAAGCTAGAGACACCAGGCCAATGAGGCTTGGTGGTTTAACATTAACCCATTAAACAGGAAGTCACAATTCGATTCCCTGTCAGGGCTCATGCCCAGGTTTCATGTTCAATCTCCAGTAGGGGGCATACAGGAGGCAGTCGATCTATGTTTCCTACTTGTCAATGTTTCTCTCTTCTCCCTTCCCCTCTCACTCTCTAAAAAATCAATTAAAAAACCATATTTATAAAGCTAGAGGAAAACATTGATTTTAAAGTATCTAAATACAAGACTTATGTTAGAAGAAAGTTCTACACATACCCTAGACGACCAGAAAGAATACAACTGTGTGTAGGGGAGTAAGGGGGCAAGCACGGATATACAAGTGGATCCAAGAGCAAATGAAGGCTGAAACAATGCTGGAGGGAAAATGGCAAAACTAAGGCTGTCCTATTTCAGGGAAAATAGAAGTCAAGAAAAAAAAAAAAAAAGACCAAATTTGAGGTGGGTTGACTCCATGAAAGAAGCCATAGGCATGAGTCTACAGGAGCTGGGCAAGGCTGCTGAAGACAGGACATTGTAGACATCACTTATTCATAGGGTCACCAGAGTCTACTCATTGGCATGTAACACAAATACAGGACCTACACTAAATCAACAGCTCAAGAGGAAACAATTTTCAACTATTTAATTAATAGAAATTAATTACTGTGTAAATACATGTAACTTAAAAGTAGTAGTTAGTGACCTGGCTACAAAAACTCAGCATCACTATTTCGAATAGCAGGTCTTCAGTTACAAATTCAAATTAAACTTAAAACTCAATCTGAAATCCACTATTTAAATCTGAAATATCATTATTTAACTCACAAAAGCTCAATCAGTTATGCTAGTAAAGTGCAAATGTCTCAAAATGGAGTATGACCTCTTGTTGACGGTCACCTCAGATTCCTTCCAGTGGCTCAGCAGATAAGGAATTCCTGGAATTCAGGTCTTCAAGGTCTAGTAAGCACTGTGGCTAAACCACCCAGTCAACACCAAGTTATGTGGGCAATGCCTGACGATTATCTAACTCCTTTGACTGCTCCCATCTTTTCACTACTGCACAGACTACCATCAGTTCTAAATGGTAAATAGAGATAGATAGGAAATAAGTAAATACTATAAATTCGAGAAAAAACTATGGTCAGGAATGTGGGTAAAGTACAGTTTAAATAAAGCTTCTGAATTACCCAAGGATTTCTTTAATCCACATAATCCTCCTTCTGAAGGCATGGATAATCAGGATCACATTTCCCTTGAAGGCGAAAGAACATTTGCTTGGTGGTCTCCCAAGAGGCCAGAGCACCTAAGAATGACAAACTACAGGGTCAGCAATGTGGCAGTCTCTCCTGGCTTTGCACTAGGGGATTCTGAGCTGCAGACCTGCCTCTAGCAATGCCAGGATATAGGGCACTGTCTAGATTAACATTATTTCAGCAGTAAATATTCCTAAAGAGTCAACTAATAATAACCTCAGGTGAACTGCTTTAAATATTGGAGGAAATAAGGTGATATCCATAGCTTGGTGGGGAAAAATATATAAATCCTGAAGTCAATTTTTTCAGGGGAAGGATTTGTGAATTTTCTGAGTAAATGATGGAATTTCTAGATTAACTGCTTTAGGCTGGAACCAAGTTAATAGAATGGAAAGCTACATTTGCAATGTACTTTAGCTGTACAAGTAACAACATATCCTCCTCCTCAACTCCTAGGAAAGGTGAATACATGCAACTCTTAAGTGCTGGAATAAAATGGATAGGCTAACACAGTGGTTGGCAAACTGCGGCTCACGGTTTGCCGCTCTGTTGACTAATGAGTTTGCTGACTAATGACCTAGACTCTTGATTCCAATAACTACAGGCTGTTGTTGTTCCTTGTGATTAAGCTCCTAAACCTCAACCCGAGAGCCATATGCAGCTCTTTGTTCCCTTGAGTGTGGCTCTTCCACAAAATACCACACGCAGTGCGATTGAAGGAGTACCCTAATTAAGTTAGTAACAATGTACTTACCTCTATAGTTTAAGTTTAAAAATTTTGGCTCTCAAAAGAAATTTCAATCGTTGCACTGTTGATATTTGGCTCTGTTGACTAATGAGTTTGCCAACCACTGGGCTAGCAAAAAGGGACAATGCTAGACAGACCCGGGAGAAAAGCTGTAACTTCACAGCATTATCCTTTGCAAAATTAACTCTACCCCGTGATAGCAGTAAATGGGAATTCTGAATTTACTAAAGAGACATGAGAGGATATGTGATGATGTCCATTACCATTTTATCACAGACTTAGCCCCCAAATTTCTTTGTTAGATGGTCCTTATTATAACCTGGTATTATGAGATCTGCATAACTTGACAGGTTCCAAAAGGTATAAGATAATTTTTAAGTTAAAGCCCTTAGACACCCATGAAAAAACACACATGGTGTCAAAATAAGCCAAAGGAAAATCATTTAGGCAAAAATAAAAAGAATCCCAAGTCTATTTTGCAGAGAGGATCCCTTTGTTAACTTCTGGTCGAGAATGTGTTTGTGTGTTTTCAGAGAACAACTCCAAGACCATGTGGGTTCCCGCGACAGTGAGGAACTGACAGGTCTGTTCCAGTCACGAGGATGGTCCAGAGATGGGGGACACTGACGACACCTTGCCATGCTAGCAGTCGGCAGCTGTGCATGGCTGCAGGCGGCCCAGGACCAAACCAGAGAGGATGGAACTTGCATTGCCACGATGTGTCCACCATCTGCATACCACTGCTGACATGTACACATAAAGAACTATTTGACATTGAAACTGGGACTCAGAACAGTTGGACATTGAAACTGACACTCAAACATTTTTTGTTCTTATACATTTATTTCTAGTATGCAGAGGCAAGATATTTTTGAGGAGAAGAAACAGGGGAGAGTGATTGATATAGAGGCAGGGAGGCATTGAACAGGCTGTCAAGCTACAGGGGGAAGGCTGGGGTGAATGGGAGGCGGATGCTGGAGGAGATCAACCAAAGGACTTGTATGCATGCATATGAGCATAACCAATGAATGAAAGACACTGGGGCAGGGAGGGGAGTAGGTGGGGACATGTGCTGGGGGGTAAGGGAGGCTGGGGGGAGGATATTGGGGTGTAAAAGGAAAACATATGTACTACTATTAAATAAGTTATACTGAAAAAAAATCAATTAAAAATGTTTTTTAAAAAAAGCCCTTAGAAACATTCCTCCATCTACAAGGTTAAATATTTTATTGCATGTAAACCCATTATGTTGAAGATTGGAATTCTCTTTTATATTTCTAAAAGAAAACCAACAAGTAGGTTGATCAATTAATTATCCTCTTATTCCAGTTTTGATACATCCTATACTTGAGAAAATTTTTCTTTAAAAAACACCTAAGTCTCCCGGGCCAGCATAGTTCAATAGTTGAACCATTGACCTACGAACCAGGAGGTCATGGTTCAATTCCCAGTCAGGGCACATGACTGGGTTGCATGCTCGATCCCCAGTGAGGGTGTGCAGAATGCAGCCAATCAATGATTCTCTCTCATCACTGATGTTTCTATCTCTCTTTTCTTCTCACTTCCTCTCTGAAATCAATAAAAAATATGTTAAAAATAAAATAAACATCTAAGTGTCAAGAATTAGGGCGAAGTGACTACAAAGGAGTAACATAAAGGAATTCTTTGGGGTGTTGGAATTGTTCTGAATATGGTTAGTTGCGGTAGTTACAAGAATTTAAGCATGTGTCCAAATTCATAGGACTACACATGAAAAAGTGAACTTGACTGTATGTAAAAATTTTTTAAATTCAATGTCACTTTCCTTTTAGAATTGTCTTTTTATTAAAATCTCTTGCCCTCGCCAGTTTGGCTCAGTGAATAGAGCATTGGCCTAAAGGGTCCTGGGTTCAATTCCAGTCAAGGGCACATGTCCATGTTGCAGGCTCGATCCTTAGTAGGAGGCATGCAAGAGGCAGCTGATCAATGATTCTCTCTCATCACTGATATTTCTCTCTCTCCCTCTCCCTTCCTCTCTGAAAGCAATAGTTTGTTTGTTTGTTTGTTTGTTTGTTTTTCCAAAATCTCTTTAGCCCTGGCTGGTATTTCTTAGTGGTTAAAGCATCAGCCCATGCA
The DNA here is from genome assembly GCA_027563665.1 of Antrozous pallidus. Lineage (NCBI taxonomy): Eukaryota > Metazoa > Chordata > Mammalia > Chiroptera > Vespertilionidae > Antrozous > Antrozous pallidus. The sequence continues at coordinate 31,290,650 of CM050524.1, read as the reverse complement.
CCAAAGGATCTCACATTCAATGGGAAAAGGGGGTCAAGTGAGGAAAGCAACTAATTGATGTCTCTTTCACATTGTTTCTCTCTTCCTCCCCTCCTTCCTCCTTCCCTCTCTCTCTAAAAATCAATGGGGAAAATATCCTCGGTGATGATTAACCAAAAAATATATTTATGTATCTTTAGTCATCTAAAAAGAAATGTCTATTAACTCAAAAGAGAAAAGTCTAAATTAAAGATGTGCAATCTGCTTTATTAGAGCAACAAGTAGCTAACACACTATATATACCCAATCATACATCTAAAACCCTTTCATTTTCCTTCTCTTAACTAGAGGCTTATAACTCAGAATTATTTAACCTGAAGATAACATTAAGATAACCATCCTATCCTATCCTATCCTATATAATAAAAGCCTAATATGCAAATCAACCAAATAGCAGAACTGCCAGTGGAATGCCTGGTACAGGCACTGACCGCCAACACAGATGCTAAACACAGGCGCTGCCCCCAGCCCACAGGCTCCAGGCTAGGCAAGGCGGGTACCAGCAGGAGCCCCCCTGATCGCCCCTGAGAGGCATCCAGTGGCAGCAGGGGGCAGGGCTGGCGAGCGGGCAGCACCAAGCCCACCAAGGCAGGTGCCAGACCCTCCCCCCACCCATCAACTCTGATTGCTGGCCAGGCCAGGCCTAGGGACTCTAATCAAGTGCACGAATTTCATGTCTCAGGCCTCTAGTAGAATATATGGGAAAACAACTTCAAAAGGAAGTGTTACCAGTTTGAAGCCACTTTTAAGGTAAAACTGGACCCAATTGGCTGAAAAAATCCAAAAAGACAGGCCTTAATTATGAGAAAATAAAAAGGCCCTGCCCTAGCTGCCGCTGTGACTCAGTTGACTGGAGTGTCATCCTATACACCAAAAGGTGGGCTGGATTCCTGGTTAGGGCACATACCCAGGTTATGGGTTCCATCCCCAGTAGTAAGGTGATGGAGGCAACCAACCAATATTTCTCTCTCACATAGATGTTTCCCTCTTTATGTATCCTCCCCCTCCCCTAATCAATAGATATAAAAAGAAAAATAATAAAATAAAACAAATTAGTTTTAAAAGAAGAAAAGGATAGCCGTGGCTGGGTAGCTCAGTTGGTTAGAGCATCATCCCAATACGTCCAGATTACCAGTTCAATCCCAGGTCAGGGCACCAACAAGGAGCAAGCAATGAATACATAAAGTGAAATGACCTCTTCTCTCTCTCTCTCTTTTCCTCACTCCCTCCTTGTCTCTAAAATCAATAAATAAAATAAAAATGCAACTGATTTCTGGGTATTAAAAAAAGGAATAATTTCCTTTTCTGCAATGTGTCTGACACTGGACTACTGGAGGATCATAGATGATTCTTAGAAAAATAACCCATATACATCAGCGAATGGAGAGGAAGCAAACAGGAAAATACCAAAGTGTCAAAATTTGGGGAGGGTGGTGAGAGGTAAGAGGACTGAGAGGAAAGTTGTCTCACATAAGCCTCAAAATCTCTATTTTTCCTTAGCTTCCTTTTCTACTAAATGTTCAGTCAATATTATTCCCATAGAGATCAATCAATGGACTTGTATCCATGCATATGACCATGACCAATAGATACAGACAATAGGAGATGGGGGCATGTGCTGGGGGCAGGAGCAGGTGGGGAGAAGTCAATGGGGGGGGAGGAGATATATGTAAACATTTCAACAAAAAAAGAATTTAAAATAGAAGAACATAAGGAAGCTCAAAAATTCCTATTGCCCAGTGAGATCATAGCTGTCTTAACACTGTGCACAACTCACTATCATGTGTTTGTGGTGATGCTGGTGTAAACAAACCTGCTGCTGTACAAAAGGGTAGCACATACAACTATGTGCAATGCATAATACTTGATAATGATAATAAACAACTATGTCACTAGTTAAAAAAATTATTCCTCTAATCTTGGATTTCCTCCTCCAACATATTTTCCCTATATTTCTACTTAGACAATGGAATTGTACACTTCTAATTTTTTCCATGCCCTTCTTTGTTCATAGTTTTCAGGGCTAGACTCAGTCTCAGGCAAAGGAGAAAAATACTAAGTTATTTGTCTCTTTCTACAACATGACAAATCTGTCAAGTGAGCAGGTAAATAGAAACCAAATAGCTCTAGCTGGTTTGGTTCAGTGGATAGAGCATCAGCCCTCAGACTGAAGGTCCCAGGTTCGATTCCTATCAAAGACACATACCTTGATTGCAGGCTCGATCTGGTGCATGTGGGAGGCAACCAATCGATATGTCTCTCTCACATCCATGTTTCTCTCTGTCGGTTCCTCTCCTTCCCTTCCACACTCTCTTAAAATCAATGGAAAAATATCCTCAGGTGAGGATTAGCAGAAAATAAAAAGAAACCATATAATAGGGATTTACTCCTAAGATATGGTAAGCTATACAACTTCAAATCAAATGGTTCCCAGAATACGTATATAGGTATTGGGATGGTGGCTATGCACACACACAAGAAGTGGAGGGGAAAGTCTCAGATTTTTGTTTTTAGTTTTTTTTTAAATAAAATTTTTAACATATTTTATTGATTTTTTACAGAGAGGAAGGGAGAAGGTGAGAAGGTAAGTCAGAAACATCGATGAGAGAGAATCATCGATTAGTTGCCTCCTGCACACCCCCCACTGGGGATTTTGCCAGCGGCCAAGGTATATGCCTCTGACCGGAATCGAACCCAGGACCCCTCGTCTGCAGGCCGACGCTCTATCCACTGAGCCAGGCTCAGATTTCTGTTTTTAAATAGTGCAACTGAAACAAAGACAGTGGCTCTCTATAAAAATCCTAACTGCTAGCCTACAGGATTTGTTATGCAATTATTAGATCAAACTACCACATTCTAGAACCAACTCCTTCCTGTCAAGACCAAAATTCAGTGCCTCAAAATAACAAAACAGGCTGGAAAACTTGTTTGGTTCCTTATTTGCAAAAATACTAATGATCCAGTACACAATGAACAAAATTCACATTTGTTTTGTTATCAATGGCTTAAGTTCTAATGTTTAGCCTTTTCAGGAAGTACACGTTAATGAAGACTGAAGGAATAAGGATGTCTAACAGAGTAACTCTAGGTCTTCTGATTTCTTCCTCATTTGCACAAATCTGGGACCAAAAAAGTGCAAAGTGTGCTCAGTACATGTTATACTTGGAATCAGAATATTTTATAACTTATTTCATTCGCACGTTCATTCATTCAACATTAGTTAAATGTTCCAATCACTGTTCTAGTTACTGAAAATAGCCCAGGAAGACAGAGAGGTCTCTGCCATCAGATAACTTATAGCACAGCTAGATGGAGGAAAAGACCATAAACAAAGAACAAAAGAATAAGCAAGATAATTAACTGATAGTGCAGGTAAAGAGTTGGATTTATTTCTTAGTGTAACAAGAAGCTACTAGAGCAAGAAACTAAGTAAAGATCATGCTGATTGCTGTTTGAAAATGGAATGTAGGAGAGTAAGACCAGAGGCAGACACCAGTATTGTGTTGGGATGGTGGCTATAAAAACAAACTAAACTAAAAATACTCCGCACATATTTTGAAGGTAAATTGATAGATTTTGCTGGTCATTTGTGTGATAGGCAAAGAGTGAGCCAAAAGAATGAATTAAGAATGGATATCAGATTTTTCACTTAAGTAGGGGGGAGGAGAGGAGGAGGAGGTGCTCTTATGAAATGGAGAATGCTGGGAAAGAAAGGAGTTGAGGAATGGAAATCAAGAGCTCTACTTTGAACATGTTAAGTTTAAGATGCCTACAGACAAAACAAGTAAAGATATCATGTAGGCAAGTAGAAGAAATCTGAAGTTCAGGACCCAAGATAAAAATTTGAGAGTAAATAATACATTGGGCATGTTTGATAGGATCATCCAGAAAGAGTATAGATAGAAAAAAAAGTAGAGAGGCAAGCTTGAAAACCCTGTGGCATTAGAATGTTTGAATTCAAGAAGAGAAGAAAAAGTCAACAAAAAAGAGAGAGAAAGAGTAAAGAGAAGGGCAGATATAATATCCTGGAATATCCTTTATATGTATAATACAATTCCCTAGTTCATCACCATCCTCCCAATCTGCTGGTCAGGCACATACTCAAATTCCATTAACTATAAAAACATATACATAAATTGAGATCCAAAAAGACTGAGTGACATCCCCAAATCCCCAGCTATTTGGGACCCATGTTCAGGCCTAAAACCAAGATGTGACTTCTGACCCCTAGCCTTTGCACAGTAGCTAACAGTACTTCTACTGTTGGGTTCACTAGTCTAAAATTAGACAACAGGGAAGATCATAATTTAGGAAGAACACAATTAGACTACAAGGAAGAACACAATTTAAATGATAAAGCTCACTTTTAATTATTTTCTATGTATTTTGTTCGCATTCACAAGGCAACTTGGATTAAAAGTTGGAAAAGCAGGAAATATAGACAAGAGGTGCAAAACAGCAATAAACCCAACTCAATTTTCTCCACTTCTAAAAAATAATCTGAAGGTAGAAGACACTCATCAGAGTGTGAAACAAGGGTGTAAAACAAAAGTTCTTTTGTTTTTAGTCATTTTTGCTGGAATACAAGCCCAGTTTTAAAGCTTAAGGGTTTTGCTGTCTTGCACACTTGCCTCCTGAAACTAGGTTGAGATCAGTAACCTGAACACCCTCTCCCAGGCCACATTACCATGACTTACACAGTTCTGCTTTTTACCACGAAAATCTTAGAGCATGGCATAAAAATCCCCAGATGATTAATGAACTGCTGAGAATTCTGACTCGTTGGAGATGATTGAATTAGGAATCATATTTCTAAACATTCATTCAGTGCTTCAAAATAAGTACTCATCTAATTTAATTAGGATGACTTCACCAGACAGTAACACGGCCCAACGACGATGTTTACAAAAGCACTTGTCACTCCCTTCGGATGTAGCAATGCGGGGGGGGGGGGGGGGGGGGGGGGGTCTGTTTCCATATCCCTCGTGTGTTTATACTCTGTAACAAGTGACAGAATTTAAGTGTCACTTGAGATTATTTAATCGCCAAAGCACTTCAAGTTTGTGCGTCCCGCCATCTTCCATCCTAAGCGAATCCTAAACTCGCTGGGTTTTATTCCAGCAACAATTCCCACTCGGTACGTGAGACAGGTATGTATTCCAAGGCAATCGAAGCTAAAGACTCCAGGATTCTAGAATAAGGCTAGATAGAGGATTCCAACGCCATTCCAGCATTCAACAATCCCACTGGATGTTACCGCAACACCAGAGCACTTCCGAAATAATGTGCCCTCCAAGCGCACCCGCGCAGCCAGCAATCAGCAACAGCTGACCAGAGGATGCTCCGGGGCAGCTCCTAATAACCCACCATTTACCGATCACCTGCTGTTCGGCCTTGCACATCTTTCTAGTCTATCCTCACAACACACCGGGGAAGTTACATATTATTTATTCCCATGAACAAAACTGGACACTTTGGCTCCAGGCCCCAGGGCTGATCGGCGGCGGCATGAGGATCTGAAAGCACGACCAGACCCCCAACAGTGCAGGATCTCCGCCCCTAAAAGACACTTCTGTGCAAAAAGGCACCCGGGAGTCGGGAGGCTCCGGAGCTGGCCGCGTAGACGCAGGGGGGCAAGGACACCCTCTCCATAGAGACTCCCGTCAGGAGCGCGACCAACTGCGCCGGCGGCCCGGGGCGCCCGGCGGCGTCTCTGCCGCGGGAGGCCGGGCAGCGCCGCTCACCTTGGAGAAACCCGAGGGCCGCAATCGACGAGGCGCCCCCGCGAGCCGGCGGGCGAGAGTCCTCCGAGCCGGGAGGAACCGCGGCGCGGGCAACGAAGTCGTCGGCACCACAGGCTGTGGCCAGCCGGAGCTCGCCGCCGGCCCGCTCGGGGGAACCTCGGCGGCGGCAGCCCGCCGCGCCGCCCAACAACCGCGCCGCATATCCGGGTCGCGCTCCACCACACTCACCTGCCTGGTGCTCCGCCGCCGCCGCCGTGGGCTCCGAGCTCGGGTGTGCGGTCAGCAGCCCAGACCACCGCGACCGCCCCGCTGCGGCGCTCCCATCTTGCCTCTCTCAGTCACCTCCCGCTGGTCCCGCGCGGCACTACACCGTCCCGCCGCCCACTGCCATGGCCCGCCCCGTTCCTCCGCCGCCGCCGCCGCAGCCCCTGCCGCTGCCGCCGCACCGACCGACAGAGCACGCGCGCGCCGCCGCTGTGACCGCGCCCGCGCGTGCGCGCGCGCGTGGTTACACCCCCGCGCGCCGCTCGGGCCAATCCCAGACGCCGCAGCGGCCGCCGCAGACCTACGGGACGAGCGGGGCGGGGCGGGGCGGGGCTGGGAGAGAGGAGGCTGCTGCCTAGTCCTTTCGGCTGCCCGCCCGCCCGTCCGGCTGCTGCGCGGTGCTTCTGCTCCCATTTGGTGCTGCCCGAGGACCGCAGGATGGGGACTCCCCAGCAAGCAGCCTTCGGGAGACATCCACCACCTGCCCCGAGAGACTCTCTGTTCCTGGGTCTCCTTGCTGGCCGTCTCTTCGCAGCTCTTCTCCCTAATTCCGTTCTGCGATTTTGAACAGACTCCTCGGTTCTTGCACTTTGCTTTCACCCCTCCCCTCTGCTTCACTCTGGTTCTGGGGATGGGAACCTTTCCTTGGTCAGCTGCCCCGCAGCCGGCCCTTCGTTCCCTGCACTGTTAATGATCAGAAAAGAAAAAGTTTAGCCTTTGAAGCCCGAGATTATTTTCCTGTAAATTCATTGTGGTGATAACAACAGCTATCATTTGCTGCAGAGCCTTTTGGTTTACCCAGCCCTTCCTCATACCTTATCTCCTGTTATCTTTGAAATTTCATGGCCCTCTTTCTTAGTGGCACACTCGAATTTCACTGATTGAAAACCAAAAATTTAACTTATTGTAAAGCTAGTATTTGTAAAGTTATTGTAACTTACTACTATAATAGCTCAGGCAAGTAGTTTAGTCTGGGATAGAATCTAGAAGTAGAACCTAATATAAAGCAAAGGTGGCTTGATAAATGATCTTGGTTTAATTGACTCTGTTAATAATAAATAAAAAATAGAACCATGCCATATTCAAAAACAAATTCCAGAAGAATTAAAGATATAAAATATACAAATTAAAAACTTAGAGGAATATTTTTAAATAATAGTAATATCACTGTAGTGAGGGGGGACTTTAAGCAAGACAGGAAGCCCAGACTCATTAAAGAAAAAATAAAAACATTTGTCTCTATAAATATTTTTAAAATTTTGCATGACATCACAATGACAAGACAAGTTTAAAAAAAAAAGAAAAAACAATAGACGGAATAGAACTTACACAAAACATATGGTAAGCACATTGTATCTCTAACATAAAAGAGTTCCTATAAACGGGCTTTTTAAAAAAGCTGAATAGCTCAATGTTTAAAAAATATGGACAAAGTATACAAGCAGGCAATCAATAGAAGATAAAATCCAAATTTGAAAGACGCTTGTTTCACTAATAGTCATGGAAAAGAAAATTAAGACATATAGTCCAGGTTTTTCTCGTTATGTTGTCAAACATTAACAAAAGCAATCACAATATCATGTGGAAACAAGCCCTGGGACATAGCTGATAGAAACGTAAATTGACACAAACTCTGGGAATATCTATTAAAATTTAAAATACACATACCTACTCATGGGGGGTGGAGGGGGATAGTAACTCTGCCCTGTAGCAAAACTACAGAAATTACCAGTTGTAAGGATATCACAACGATGCCACGGTGGATTGAATGTTGGTCCTCTAGGTAAAGATTGGTGCACCTGGCACCTGTGAACATACAGACTTATATGGAAATACCTTTACAGGTATAATTAAGTTAAGGATCTTGAAATGAAATCATCCTAGGTTTAGGGTGGGTCATAAATCCAGTGGCAGGTGTTCTTATAAGAGAAAGGGAAAGGCAGAAGAAGATTTGAGATGCAGAGACGCAGAGACAAAGTGGGAAGAATGAGGCAGAGATGGGAGTGGTGCGTCCACAGGCCAAGAATGTCAAGGATTGCTGGCAGCTGCCAGAAGGTAGGAGAAGGCAGAGAAGAGATTCTCCCTCAGAATCTCTAGAAGGAATGACACCTTGGTTTCAGACCTTTGGACCCCAGAACTGTAAGAGGATAAATTTCTGCTGTTTTAAGCCACCCGATTCGTGGTGATTTGTTAAAGCAGCCAAAGAAAACAAATACAGGCCGAAACCAGTTTGGCTCAATGGATAGAGCATCGTCCTGTGGACTGGAAGGTCCTAGGTTTGATTCTGGTCAAAGGCATGTACCTTGGTTGGGGCCACATCCCCAGTAGAGGGTGTGCAGGAGGCGGTTGGTCGATGTTTCTCTCATGGACGTTTCTGACTTTCTATCCCTCTCCCTTCCTCTCTGTAAAAAAAAATCAATAAAAATCAATAAAAAATATTTTTTTAAAAAAGAAAACAAATACAGATGTGTATTGTATTACTTGTAGTGCAAGACAAACACAAACAAATTTGGAACAACCTGATTGTCCATAGGTAATGGAATCCATGAATCAAATGTACTGCCTCTATACTATGGAATATTATGCAATGGTGAAAATGAGTTAGACTCGAGAGAGGGATGTCCATAATATATTGCTAAAGTGTAAAAGGCACTTTTTAGAGTGATAAAAAGTGGTATGATGCTGTTAGTATATTGGTGAACATTTTTTATATATTCATAGGAACATAAAGAAAGGGGTGGAAGAATTTACACTAGGCTGATCACATTGGATACCTCAGAGTGTGAAAGAGAAGGGTGTGAGTGGGAGGGAGTTCTTTTTCTTTATAGATCTTTGAATTATCTTAATTGTTATAACCAGTGTATGTATTATCTTACTATTTTTAATCTAACAAATGTAGTTTTAAAGGGGAAAAATTTATGACTAATTCTTTTTAAATATATATATATATATTATTTCAGAGAGGAAGAGAGAGGGAAAGAGAGAGAAAGAAACACCAATGATGAGAATCATTGATCAGCTGCCTCTTGCATGCTCCCCCACCGGGGATAGAACCTGAAACCCAGGCACGTGCCCTGACCCGGAATGGAACTATGACCTCCTGGTTCATAGGTTGACACTCAGCCACTGAGCCACACCTGACAGGCTGTGACTAATTTTGTTGTTTTGCTATTAATCCTCACCCAATATTTTTTTCATTGATTTTTAGAGAGAGAGGAAGGGAAGGGGAGAGTCAGAGAGAGAGAAACATCAATGTGAGAGAGACACATGGATGGGTTGCCTCCCACACAGGCCCCAACCAGGGCTGGGGATCAAGACTGCAACTATGGTACATGCCCTTGATTGGGATGAAACCCATAACCCTTTGGTCTGCAGGCTGATAATATAACCACTGAACCCATTAACCAGGGCTTTCTTCAATTTTAGAAAATTCATTTGTTCTCCTTGACCCCCCGCACTTCTCACTACTGAGTTCTGAGCTATACTTTCAATATATACTCTTTCGGCATTTCCCTCTTCTTTCCAAATACTTCTGAGTATTTCCTAGATTCATTTAATTTTTAAATTTTTCTTTTTAGAATTTGAGTGCTTTCATTTCCTTGTATAAGTAATATATTCACATGGTTTGAAATCCAAAATGTACAACCAAATATCCAGTAAAAAGTCTCTTTCACAGACAGCTAAGAAGTTCTCCGTGTAGACAACCAATGTTGTCATTTTCTTGAGTATCCTTCCAGAAGCATTGTGTGCATATATAAGCAAACACAGTTATATATTTCCCCATTTTTAAATTAAACATTTTTTATTGATTTATTTTCCACTTATTTATGCATTAATTGGTTGATGCTTGTATATGGTCTCACTAGGAATGGAACCCGAAACGTTGGCATATCAGGACGATGCTCTAACCAACTTAACTACCCAGTTAGGGCATAGTTCCCCATTTTTTTACACAAATCGAAGTGCTTTATTTGTACTTTTTTTTTTCTATTTCTAAAATATATTTTATCGATTTCAAAGAGGAAGGGATAGAGAGAGAAACATCAATGATGAGAACCATTTATCAGCTGCCTCTTACATGCCCCACACTGGGGATTGAGCCTGCAACTCAAGCAAGAGCCCTGACAGAGAATCAAACCACGACCTCCTGGTTCATAGGTCAATGCTCAACCACTGAGCCACACTAGCCAATCTATACTTTGTTGTTGTTGTTGTTTGTGTGTGTTTCATATATATCAGGTTGTTTTTTATCATTGCATTTAGATTTTCTGTATTATTTTTAAGTTTTTGTTGGTGTATAGAATATATACAAAAAACTGCACTTCATATTTTTTCATATATCAAATGCTTGTGTAACCTGTTCCTAAATCAATAAAGATAGCATAATGAATATCTCAGAACCCAGTCACTACCCTGTCTCCTGAGGTAACCACTATCCCAGCTTCTAACTTCCTATTTTAAACTTCAATCAAATAGATTCATGCAGTGTGTGCTCTTTTTGTTTTGGTTTCATTTGCTCTATATTTCCTGCACATTATTTTAAGAGTCATACACTACTGCAGTAACAGGACTTTGTTCATTCTTTACTATATAATATTTTATTATATCTGCCTTCTATTTTATAGCTATGTAATATTTCAATGTAAAGATATTCTAAAACTTATTTATCTGGTCCCTTATTGATGGACAGTTAGAATGTTTCCAATTTTTTGATATACAAACCTGCAATGAACAACCTTGAATTTATATCATTTGGCACATGTACACGTATAACTATAGAATAAGTTCTTAGAAGCAGAATTACTGGGTCAACAGGTATAGATATATGTAATTTTTAAGGATATTACCAAATTACCCTCCATACAGGATGGACTCTTTATACTCCTGCCAGCAGAGTATTTGAGAGCTTTCTTTCATGGAATTTTAGAGCTTAGAGCTTAGAGACTTAAAGATCACATTGTACAGCCCACTCATCTTACACAGAGAAAAATTAAAGCCCTTAAGGGCGAAGAGACTGTACAAAGCCAGAGAGCAAGTTAGTTACTATTCCCCAGGTCCTGAAGGAGGAGGCTTGGATGCTGGTCTCCAGTATCAGAGCGAGCCAACAAAGCCTCACACATCCTGTCCTGCCCACAGCGATTGGCATGCTGCCCTCCTCTCCCCTCCTCTTCCAACCGTCTTCAAAGACCAGCACAAAAAGGCCACACACACTAGGGCCACCACACATGGGAGAGAAAAAAACAGAAAGAGAAGGCAGATGGAGGGCAGAGGAGAAGGTGAAAGGGTGAGCAGCAGACACTTGAGGAAAAATAAACTCTACAATAGAAAAGAAAACTTGGGAAGAAAATGAAAACTTGGGTAACAGATAAAGGTGGGCAGTGATACTGGAGCGAGGAAAGGCAAAAGGCATGGGTTTCTGTCTTCTCTCCAGATAAGAAAAACATTTTCACAAATGCCTAATATCAAATATAAAAAAGCTTGCTTTAAACAGGATATCTGGAGTAAAATTATCTGGTCTCTTCACATTCGTTTATCTGTTGCCTCTCAGGATTGAGATTTATTCCTACCATATAGTAGATGTTTATTAAATATTTTTGAATGAAGAAATTACATAGCAGAAACCGAGGCCCAGAGAGGTTAAGGGGCTTGCTCATAGTCACAGAGGCCATGGAAACCCAGATCTTTTAGCTCCTATTTGCTGAAGTGCTGCCAGTTGCTCCTCATGACCCATTGAAATGGCCTCGTTAGGTTCCCAAGCATTGCTTATGCCAGCATTCCCAGCTGAATGAGAAATTCTCTAGGAATACTGAGGAACCATTCCTGGACCGCTGAGACTGATGAAACCCACGTAGATTTGTCAGAAGAATCAAGATGCATTTATTTTGTTCTGTTCATCTTCACCATTGATATTTTAGAGAGAGTGGAAGAAAGGGGGAGAGACAGAGAGAAACATCTATGCGAAAGAGATACATCAATTGGTTGTCTCCCAACTGTACCCCAACCAGAGCCAGGGACTGAGCCTGCAACCAAGGTATAGCCTTTGCCTGGAATCAAACCTGAGACCCTTCAGTCCTTGGACCAACACTCCATCCACTGAGCCAAACTGGCTAGGGCTCAAAGTGTATTTTTATAGGCACCAGAGAGTAGCTTTATCCTGTCTGGTGACATCTTTCCTGCCTTCCTAGGGTGTATCTACTTTGGTGCTGAAGGCCCAGGGGGATTTAGGTTCAGTTGTTTTTTTTGTTTTTTGTTTTCCCTCCCATCCAAGTACTAACCAGGCCCCACCCTGCTTAGCTTCCGAGATCTCGGATGCATTCAGGGTGGTATGGCCATAGACTGGGTTTTGGGGTTTTTTTTACTAAATATATTTATTGATTTCAGAGAGGAAGAGAGAGGGAGAGAGAAATAGAAACATCATTGATGAGAGAGAATCATTGATCATCTGCCTCATGCATGGCCCCTACTGATCAGGCCCACAACCCAGGCATTTGCCCTTGACCAGAATCGAACTCAGGACCTTTCAATCCGCAAGCCAACACTTTATCCACTGAGCCAAACCAGCCTGGGCTAGGCTCAGTTTTTTAATTTTTCCCTACCTCTCTCCATAATTAAAGCCACATCAGCCTGATTATCTTGGCCAATCCTTCAGCCTCAATTTCACTTCCTTGTGACAGGCTGGCCTCTCCCTGCTCCACTAGGAGACTCTTCTTTTGTTTTGATTGAAGGCAGAAAAGTTACACTCAGAGACTAATTCTGTCTTTTCCAGCAGTTTATTTAGCACAGGTTCACTGTGAGAATTATAATAATTTTATGAGCCAATAGCATACAGGATAATATATCTCTTAATAAGGCGAATAAATAACATATTCCAAACAAATGACAGATTAATCACAGGCAAGGGGAGGCAAAAGGAATAACGTCCAAATTTAGAGGTGTGCTGTTTTAGGAGTTTGGCTTCTTGGGAGAGATGGCTAAACCATCTGCAAGCTGGCTTTCAGCTACTAGAGCATAATGGAAGTCCCTTGTTGCTAGAGCACGTTGCTAGGGGATGAAGAGGGCCAGTGTTGGCTGACAAGCTATGCTGCCCTGAGGGCTCTCACTCCAGGGACCATTACACAGTTTAGTGCCGCCACCCACAAAACAGTCCCCTTGGCCATTGCAGAGCAAGCATTTCAAGATCTCTGGAGAACTCCTTAAGTCGGCAAAGCATCCACTTACCCAAACCAAAACTCTTAAACAGTCCTCAAAAACTTTCAGTTTTTATACTCTAAATGTCCCTTGGCCATAGGTGGATTAAAACAATGTTACTTATCATAAACAAATGGATGTGAAATTGGATCAAACCAATACACAGACTGTCACCTCTCTGCTGGACAATCACTGGTTTTCCAGCCTGTGTCTCAGCGGGCTGCAAGAAACCTACGGGCTGGAATGCTTTCTTGCTCCCTTTTCTATCTTCAGGTTCCAGCACAAAGGGCAGCTGGTTTCAACTGAAGGCTTTCTTTTGAAGCATCAACTTCTCTTCCCTACTCACATGTTTAGCCATATTGTTTTAGGAAAAGGTTAGGGTAGAGTATCTGGATACACCAATGTACAACCTTCGGGCTGGAGCCTGTAGAAATAGGGAAGGCATTCCGAAAAGAAGGAAAATGTCAGGCATTGGGACACAAGGAAGACCGGACACTACATGCTCCTGGAAATCAGAGATATATAAGGCTCCGGAGAAAAATGTAATAAAACACAATTACACACAACATGCACATGAGCACATGCATACATATAGACACAGAGGATTTAGCTGAATTGCGTGATGTTATACAACTTTAAAAAGAACAAGGCGCCCTGGCCTTGTTGGAGCGTCATCCCACACACTAAAAGATCGCAGGTTTGAGCCCCAGTCAGGGCCCATGCAGGAGACAGCCAATGGATGTTTCTCTCTCACATCAGTGTTTCTCTCTGCCTCTTTCCCCTCCCCTCTCTCTCTCTAAAATCAATTTTAAAATACAGGCACTTCTAAATGTACTGGTCTCCAAAATATTGTTTAATAAAATAGGCAAGAGGCATAACAGTAAAATATGCTACTATTTGGATGCACATATATTACCAGTCAGATAAAAGAAGTTAACAGTGGTTGCCTGGAAGACAAAACTAAAGGCTGGAAAATAAGAATGTAAGGGAGAAAAAAAAAGAGTAGAAAGGACAATTAATTTTTGTGGTTGTTCTCTTTTATGTTATTTGTCCTTAATTTCAGCGAAGGCAGAGAGAGATAGAAACGTCAATGATGAGAGAGAATCGTTGGTCAGCTGCCTCCTGCACGGAGGCTGGAGCCCCAAACCCAGGAATGTGCCCGACCAGAACCGAACCATGACGTCCTGGTTCATAGGTTGATGATCAACCATTGAGCCTCGCCCGCCACGCTGCTATTTGACATTTTTATCACGCTTATGTGGGATGGAGATTTCCCCTCTTTTTCCTTATAATTCTAGATGATCTAATAATCAAGTTGAAACAGATTAACTGGAGGAAATAACCAAAATTAATTAATATATATACATGCAGGGGTTCCATAAGACTATAGCACCCCAGAACAAATGGGGCATTTGAGGCTTCTAGGCAATCTTGAGCTAAGGAGAAAGGGGAATAGTAACTTGGACTTCAAAGGGAAGGTGGGCAAATCACAGGTAGATGAGAAGGAGTAAACATTTGGTGAACAAATTCTTGCCAGGGCCACCCAGAAACAATGGGTCACCACAGTGGGAGTCTAACAAGATTGCTGGTTCCTCCCAGACTGCCACACTTAGTTCACCTTAAAATACAATTATCTATCATAATAGATCCCTTACTGAAGCAGATTCTCTATCTAAATTCTTTTAGACAATTAGGGAAAGGTCCAAATTTCTTCCTGTGTCTTTTGTTTCTTAAAAATAAAAGGTTTAAAACAATATCTTAATAAAGGCATATTTTGATGTGTTAAACTCTGCTCCTCACATATATCAAAGGGCTATAATTTAGCAAGAGGTACTACTGTCATTGAGAAAGGAGAGGCACAAAAGCAAGAGGAAGGGAAGGGGTGGAGCCGATCGAGGGAGTGAGCCTGTGTGGCAATGAAGGCACTAGGACAGGATATAAGCTCAGGAACCAGTCTTGCAAAGTGAGAAGGCTGATCACATTGTATTTTAAGCACAATTTCTCTTCAATCCTATTAACGTGCACCACTAGAAACAGTGTCATTCGCTAAAGAAATATAAGTTGAATGTCGAAAAATAACAAATCAGGTACTTTTAAAAACCAATTAGTGCTGGTATGCAGGGTTAGGGAGATCAAAGATTGTAGCCCTGGTTCCCAAGGGGTTTGGGTGTGACTCTGCCCTGTGGAATGTGAGCAATTCATCAACAAAGGCACTGCCCTGCCCTGTTTGTTGTTGTGGACAAGCCACGGAGACTCCAATTGAACCTGTTTGTATAAATATGGGAGATAATGTAATGTCATTAGATCCACATTTTAAAGTTGTACACTTGAAACCTACATAATTTTATTAACCAACGTTACCCCATTAAATGCAATTAAAACAAGTATTTTCTGGCTCATTAAGAAGACATCAGAGGAAGAAATGTCTCAAACTCTAGTGCCAGTGGCCTGTTGGCAGTTTCACCCTAACTCACCATATTACTGAACTTTTATTGGAGAGCCTAGATTCAGCTCCTTAGGCAGCTCACAAGGGCTTATACTTGTAAAACAAATTCCAACTGCAAAGGGAATTCCTTTAGCTAAAAATAAGTGGTCTCCATCACATCCTTTTTCTTCAAGCAAACTCAAGCCAAAGAGTTGACTTTCTTTAGCTTCTGCATATTGTTTTAAAAATGTATCTTCATTGTTGAAAGTATTACAAAAGTCCCCCCCTTTTTTCCCTATTGACTCCCTCCACCTTGCACCCCCTGCCAACTTCTGCATTTTAAGTCTTTATTTCAAAATATAGGTAGACTAGAGGCTCATGCATGAAATTTGTGCCTGGAGGTGGGGGGAGGGTCCCTCAGCCCAGCCTGCACCCTCTCGAAATCTGGGACCCCTAAGGGGATGTCCGACTACTGGTTTAGACCTGTGGGATCGGGCCTAAACCAGCAGCCAGACATCCCTCTTGTAATCTGGGACTGCAGGCTCCTAACTGCTCACCAGCCTGCCTGCCTGTTTGCCCCTAACCGCTTCTGCCTTTGTACCCACTGCTGTGGCTTCATCTGGAGGGTGATTCGACTGTCCGGTCTAATTAGCATATTATGCTTTTTTTATTATTATTATTTTTTTTTTAATATATTTTACTAATTTTTCACAGAGAGAAAGGGAGAGGGATAGAAAGTCAGAAACATCGATGACAGAGAAACATCGATCAGCTGCCTCTTGCACACACCCCTACTGGGGATGCGCCCGCCACCAAGATACATGCCCTTGACCGGAATTGAACCTGGGACCTTTCAGTCCGCAGGCCAATGCTCAGTTCACTGAGCCAAACTGGTTTTTGGCTACACTTTTATTATTATAGATAAGGCAGTTTGGCTTCTTGCACTAACTTCTGATTCTTAAATCAAACTGAGTTCATCTTTGAGAGCAGTCTTGAAATACCTATGTAAATGAATGAGGAAGCTGGCAGGTACAGGATAGGTCTGGACAACCAAAGCCTGGATTGCTCAACACTGGTAGGGACTGGAGTGAAATGTGAAATGTCTTCCTCAATCTCAGTCCTCCAGACGGGTCCAGAGGCAGATAGATGTTTCTTTTATAAGGTCAAAACTCACACTGTCTGAGGGTTCAGGGATGTTCCATTGAGAATAAGCTTTCAGATTGAAATCAGCAAGTATTTATCAAGTGTCTTCTTCTTTTTTTTTTTTTTTTCAAGTGTCATCTCAATAGTTTTTTAGTAATTTAAGCTGGGGTTCCAGAAGAGCTAAGAGAAATTCATACAAGGTGATGTTTCTCAAATTCCAATAATATGCTGACTCTTTGGAGGGTAAAAAAATTATTCCCAGAATCTTGAGAATATTTCTTCATTCACTCAGCAATAGTCCCAGGCACTGGAATAAATGGTGGGGATACAGGGGTGAACAAAACAACGGGATTCCTACAGCATATGTTGCAGAGGAAGAAAGTCTTTAATGAAGTCATCTCATGATTAACTGTAAATTACAGCTAAGTACCATAAGGTGGGGCGCCGGATGCTCTGGAAGTAAATAATAATGGGGGAATTGACTGAGAGAGGAAAGCAAACTTTTCCCTAAGGAGGAGAAAACTTGGCTAAGTTTGAAGGAAGACTAAGGGAGGCAAAGAGTTGGGAGTGTTACAGGAGAGACGAGAGGCTCATCTCTCCCAGTTGCTAGTGGGGGTGAGGTTCTTGGGGTACCGCAAGAATAGCATTTTGGAGGCCCCCATGGGAGGATGAGATATAGTAGAAAGCTTTATTCCCCTGGAATTATACCCCATTTCCCTTAGCCCAGTCATAGAAGTGTAGCTTGGGGTTCCAGTAGAGCTTAAATCAGAGCTTCTGTCCAGAGTTTCCTCTCCATGTTGGAGCTGGGTCCAGCATCAGACTAGTTTAGCTTGTGTTTCCCGTTGCAGTCCATTAGTCCATTGCATGCGGGGGTCTGCGTGGCCATGGCTCAAAGGGGTGAATACAAGAAAGCCAAGCCCGAGCCATGCAAGCAACAAGAGTCCCAAGAGTGGCCTGACCAGCCTAGGTCAGTGGTTGAGCATCAGGGGGTCATGGCTCAGTTCCTGACCAGAGCACATGCCTAGGTTGTGGGCTTGATCCCCAGTGTGGGGCGTGCAGGAGGCAGCCCATCAATGATGTCCTGTCATCACTGATGCTTCTATTTCTTTCTCCCTCTCCCTTCCTCTCTGAAATCAATAAAAATATGTTAAAAAGGGTTGGCCTTAGCTCAGCGGTTCCTTCGAATGCAAAAAATGTTAAAAAAAAAAAAGTCCCAAAAGTGCAAGAGAGCAAACACTTTTATTTAGGGCAGTTATTAGTTAATTCTGTTAACTAATGAGTTTGCTGACCACTGACCTAGACTCTCAATTCCAATAATTACAAGCTGTTGTTGTTCCTTTGATTAAACCTGGGATTATATATTCTCAAATGTTCAGTGTACTTGCTGTGGCCACACCCATTCTGGCCAACCATCTCTGTCCCCAGGTATGATTGACAGACACCTTCTGTAGTCACCCCAACTTCCCTGGGCATGTGTCCATCTTCCTTTATTGGATCCCTGAGGAGTTAGAAATTGCAGCTTCCCAATTAAACTGCCCATATGACATGCCTACAAGGTCTGGCCTTCCCCCTTTGCTCCTTTCCTATTATTAATTAATAGCTAGCTAATTACAATGCTATCAGGGACAAAAATTTTTCCAATCAGAGCAGCCAAGGCAAGGATCCTGTGGCAGGAGGGAACACGGCCATTTGTACCTGAGTTAGTTCATTTAATCTTCCTGATAGCCGAATGAGGTAGGTCTATTATTATACGCATTTAACAGATGATGAAACTGAGGCTCAGTTCTACCAGACTGCAAGTTCCTTGGGGAGAGCATATGGGTATTGTGTTTATTTTTATACCTCCCACAGCAGACACAGGGCCTTGCTCTGAGTGAGTCTTCAGCAAAAGTCTATTTAGTCCCTTCACCTGAATCCACATGGCCAGCAAGTTACTGAAACAGGGACTCCAACACCCCCTGTTTAGGACAATAGCCCCTGTGCCTTCCATATCACATAACTCCTGTCCTCCAGCCTCCCTGAGTTCCTTTCCTCCAGGATTTTAGTTAATTCAGTGTGTTCTAGGGATATACAATCTATGGCCTAACCTTACATGGCAGCAAATGTTTTTTTTTAAATTCTGTATTCAACTGTGAAAACCATTAAGTCATCTGTTATTTGAAAAAAAGAAAAAACACACCTGACTCGACATATGATGAGATGGCCTTGAGGATGTAACACAAGCCAACCAAAGCACAAAAATCCCGAGTTCACCCTGCAACAATAT
This sequence comes from Antrozous pallidus, assembly GCA_027563665.1. Taxonomy (NCBI): domain Eukaryota; kingdom Metazoa; phylum Chordata; class Mammalia; order Chiroptera; family Vespertilionidae; genus Antrozous; species Antrozous pallidus. The sequence continues at coordinate 31,271,581 of CM050524.1, read as the reverse complement.
CCTGAAATTGTCTCCACTTCCACTTTGATTCTTTGAATGAGCTTCCCAGGTGTTACTTCCCAGTGGTGACATGACTCAGTATCTGGAGCTCTGGATATCATGCTCAGTATCATGCTCCGAACAGGGAGGATACTATGTGAACACACTTTAGGCCAGGCAGCTTAATGGAGGGTCTCAGAAACAGTAAAAGATGCATTTCACACTGCAACCCAGTACAAAGGGGTGTTTGTGTGTCTGCTTTTATAATATAAGCTGAAGTCAAAATGTGATGGAATAACACCCTTATTATATGTGATGCACTCTGGTGTTTTCTAGCCCATTCCTATTTTTTATTCTATTTTATGTTTTAAGAACATAAAATCCACCAAGTTAATTTCACCCCCCCCCACCGACTCTTGCAATTTGAGAAACATTTGTCCAATACATATGCAGAAATTGATACTCATTGAGTACAGTAACACAAACAATTTATACACCCATGTCCCTAGCACCTATCACCCCCCTTTTCCCTCCTAAGTAAATGAGGGGGTGAATAACTACCATGTGCAAGTGAACTGGCCAAAACTAAGAGCCAGAGCTATGAGGATCCTTGCCCTGATGGAGCTCAGAGCCTACTGAGGGAGACAGACTTTCAACCAATATTAAATTAAATTTTTAAAAAATTAAAAATTACAAATTGCTGTAAGAATGTCTGTCAGATAGTTGTAACTTAATATGTGGGGTCAAGGGAGGCATCTCTCAGAATAGGAGACAGCTAAGTTGAGACCTAAAGTCCTAGTAGGAGTTAGCTATGTAGGATTTGAGAGGCAAGGGAATGGGTAGAGCATTCCAGGCAGAGGAAAAAGCATTCATGTCAATGAACAGAGGCAAGGAGTTGGGCACGGGTAATACATCTCCCCAAAGAGGGGCTGGAGCTCTGCTGTTTTTGTCCCCACTTTTTGTTTTATTTTCATTGATTGATTTGAGAGGGAGAGAGAAGAGGAGGGGAGAGAAAGAGACATGAGAGACATGGATTTGTTGTTTTACTTATTTATGCATTTATTAGTTGCCTGAGCTTTCATTCAAGTTGTGATTGAAGCCTCTGTGCAGCTGGCACCTTGGATCTGTCTCTCACCCAATGGTGTGAGCTGGTTTCTCTCTGGAGAACAAACCTGGATCCCCCGAGATATGTGATCAGTACCGGGACCCCACCAGCAGGCGAGGGGACCCCAAGGCAGGTGCTGGGCGTGGAGGCCCCGGGGGGAATAGACCACAAAGGAGACAGAACTGAACCTCACATCACCCTGCTTGGCCCCGGAGGATGGCTAGTTAGCCAGAGACGGGTAAGATTCCTCAGGGAAGGAACAACCTAAGACAGATACAGTCACAGAGGGGCCAACAGGAGAGAACTAAAAGAGATGGGGCACAGACCCTCACCCACAAACCTTGCAGTGGCCTGAACTCTCACCCCTTCTGAGGGAGGTCTCCTGCCCTCACAGCTGCTTCACCTCCCACGCACAGCTCAGATCGGGACCCAGGTTGCAGAAAGGGACTTGGTCAGCAACAGCTGCTCTATATCTAAATTCAGTCTAGTACCAGGAATGCTCAGGGCCTATTCAAGAATGCAAATAATCCTTTCCACTAATATTTACAGGGTAAACTAATGTTTTCGCTTGAGTATTAAAATTGACAGTAAAATAGTAATCAAGTTTTTCAGTTTAATTTAAATTGGCCAAGTGAAATAAGAGAATACTCAAAAAAAATTAAGTGTACTGGACAAAAAGCTGTTCCTAAAACATTAACTAAAATATCTATTAGTAGTTCATCTCACTGTAAAATGGCCTAACATCCAAAGAACCTAAAGCAGTCATATTTGTGTACAAAAATTAAAATTTAAAATTACCAAGACTGCAATATAAAATTTCCAAAAGCCCCCATTAATCAAAAAAGGGGGTGATAGTGGGGTAATATCATGTAAGGAAAAATATCCTGTAAGTAAAATACATCTAGAAAATTCTTACTCCAGAAACGTAACTTCCATTTGTAATGCCAAAAGCAGGACACCCATGAAAAACACACATGGTGTCAAAATAAGCCAAAGGAAAATCATTTAGGCAAAAATAAAAAGAGTCCCAAGTCTCATTTGCAGAGAGGATCCCTTTGTTAACTTTCGGTAGAGAATGTGTTTGTGTGTTTTCAGAGAACAACTCCAAGACCATGTGGGTTCCTGTGACAGTGAGGATATGACGGATCTGTTCCAGCCACGAGGATGGTCCGGAGATGGGGGACACTGATGACACCTTGCCATGCTAGCAGTCAGCAGCTGTGTGATGCTACTGGCGGCCCAGGACCAAATCAGAGAGGATGGAACTTGCATTGTCACCATCTGTCCACCATCTGGATACCATTGCTGACATGTACACATAAAGAACTATTTGACATTGGAACTGGGACTCAGAACAGTTGGACATTGAAACTGACACTCAAACATTTTTTGTTATTATACATTTATTTTTAGTATGCAGATGCAAGATATTTTTGAAGAGAAGAAACAGGGGAGAATGATTGATATAGAGGCAGGGAGGCATTGAACAGGCTGTCGGGCTACAGGGGGAGGGCTGGAGAGGGTGGGGGGTGGGTGCTGGGGGAGATCAACCGAAGGACTTGTATGCATTCATATGAGCATAACCAATGAATGAAAGACACTGGGGCGGGGGAGGGAGCAGGTGGGGAGATGTGCACTATAAAAATATATTTAAAAAAATACCAGTCTATATGTAGCCCTTGCTGGTTTGGCTCAGCGGATAGAGTGTCAGCCTGTGGACTCAAGGGTCCCTGGTTTGATTTCAGTCAAGGCCACATGCCTGGATTTCAGGTTCAATCCCCAATATATTTTTATTGATTTCAGAGAGGAAGGGAGAAGAGAGAGATAGAAACATCAATGATGAGAATCATTGATCAGCTGCCTCTTACATACCCCCATTGGGGATCAAGCCCACAACCCAAGCATGTGTCCTGACTAGGAATCAAACTGTGACCTCCTGATTCATAGGTCAACACTCAACCACTAAGCCACGCCTTGCTTCTTGTATGTGCCCTGACCCAGGATCAAATCGAAACCTTAGCATATTGGGAGGATGCCAGGCCTATGTATGAAGAGTGGGGGGGTTTCTCTTTTTCCCACATCCAGCATGGAAAGAAGAGTAGGGTCCAGTTACTGAGTAGAGGAGCTGGGGATTGAGAAATAATAGAAAAGAATAGACGACACAGAAGTAGAAATAAAGCTGGGACTGGGTGGAATCTCTGCTCTCTGATGGAGGGAATTCCAACCCAAACCCAGTGTGTTTATTTATACTAACATAGAAAGGGGTTTCACATGAAAAGACTTAATATCAAAGGAGCTTAAATGGGCCCAGGCCCCACTCATTCCCTCATTCCCAGGGCTCAGCTGAATCTACATTTCAAGGGCCCTCCAACACCTGAAACAAGTTAAAAGTCAGTACTGATAAGGCATCCAGCCTTTTTGGTGGATGCTTTTCCAAGACGTGGCTCTGCCTGGTGCCTTAGATTCAGCTGACACTGATTTAAAGAATGTTCAGGTGCCTTCCTTGGGGGCCGGCCCTCAACAGCTATGTTCCCACTTTTCCTCTGGAAGCCCCAATATTCCCTGCTCCACCTCGGCCTGGGTGGAGCCAATCAGAAATCTTCATTTCCTTGGCCATACTGATGAATGTGATTATTTTGGGGAGGAGAAGTGACCTCAACTGGACCAGCTGAAGTCATCTTTGGTATGTGAAATGGATCTCTTTTTCTCTATAACTGCAGATGCAAGATTAAGTGAAGCCTGAACTCTCTTCCATTGTATAAGGACACCAGATCAGAAAATGATGTTGACATCAACAAATCAACAAAGAACAAGTGCTGGCGAGGATGTGAAGAAAAAGAAACCCTCCTGCACCAATGGTGGGAACGCAGACTGGTGCAGCCACTTTGGAAGACAGTATGGAGTTTCCTCAAAAAGTTAAAAATGGAACTCCCAGTCGATTCAGTAATCCCACTTCTAGGACTATATCCCAAGAAACCAGAAATAACAACAGAAAAGATATATGCATCCCTATGTTCATAGCAGCACAATTTACCATAGCTAAGAATAGCATATGAGTGGATTAAAAATTGTGGTACATCTACACAGTGGAATACTATGCTACTACAAAAAATATGCTGTTACCATTTGCAACAGCATGGATGGAACTGGAGAGCATTATGCTAAGCTAAGTAAGATAAATATCACATGATCTCACTCATATGTGGGATATAATGATCAACATAATTTGATGTACAAGAATAGATCCAGAGACAAATGGCAGGGGAGTCAGAGAGCAACCAAAGGACTTGTAAGTATGCATATTAGCATATCCAATGGACACAGACACTGGGGCTTGCCTAAGGTGGAAATGGTGTGTGTGTGTGTGGGGGGGGCGTTAATTGGGGAAAAAGGAGACATATGTAAAACTTTAGACAATAAAAGAAAGAAAGAAAATGAAGTTGAAAAACAGAAAAGGAAAGCAATCAGCAGGAGCAAGAGAGAGAAAGAGAACATCATTTGAAACTCTGAGTCCACACAGGCCTGAAAGCCAGCAGATTAGCAACATTAGCAAATAATTTCACTCTCGCCTAGTGCTGGGTTTAGTTGGGTCTTTGTTCTTGTAACTGACTACAAATATGAAAGAAAGAGTAGAAAGCCAATTAATTAATTTTTTTTTAAAGAGGCATAAGCCCTGCCCTGGCTGGTGTGGCTCAGGTTAGAACATCAGCCCTCGAACCGAAGGGTCTCAGGTTTGATTCGTGGTCAAGGGCATGCACCTGGGTTGCAGGTTCCAGCTCCACACCTGGTCCAGGTGCTTGTGGGAGGCAATCAATCAATGTGTCTCTGTCACATCAATGTTTCTCTCATGCACTTTCTCTCTCTCTTTCCCCCTTTTCCCTCCCTTCCTCTCTATCTAAAAAAAATCAGTAATATATATATTACTGCATAAAATAGATAATTTAATACATGCTGAGTTCAACAGTCATAAAGCCATTGGTATATATTAGACATCCTGGAGCTAAGACAGTAGAGTGTAAAATAAGGCCTGCCTTCAAGAAGCTTATAGCAGGGGAGATCCTACAATCAGAAAAGAAACAAACAAAACCCAAGAACCCCAGGAATAGGGAAGGGCTCACCTGGAGTTAAGAAAATTAGTTTTGTATTCCTTCTAGACATGGGGTGGGGGTGGGGGTCTGAGCCTTGCCTTTGTATAACAGGATTTGTGTTAACTGGTCATCTCAATCCCCAAGGCCATTGGGAAAGCATTTGGCATGAGGAGGGCACAAGGTGAGGGGAAGGAAAAAAACATGGGGGCAAAATGTACGCAGGGATGGGAGCCTACACTGAACTTCATTGTTATAACAAGTTAAATGGGATACCCAGAGAGTAGGTGTTCTCCAAGTTCATCAACAAGGCAGCTATCTCAGAGGCCATAGAACTGAAAGGCTCTCAAACTAGGCTAACTCCTCAACTTACATCCTTTATTAAAGTACACATAGGGAAGAGCAAGGGGAAAGGAAAAGGGTCAACTCATTTAGGGTAGGATGCAGAGGGGTGCAAGCATTGACAGGACCTGAATTCTGGGGGACACGATATTTATATGTTGTCTCTTGGCCACAACAGCCTTCCCTGTGAATGGTGCCGTTAATAAGGACCAGAGTTGAGGTCTGAGCAATGGCATGTCCATAGACAGAATTCTCCCTGGATCAAGAGCACACCAGTGCCAAAGAAATACACAGCCCAGTATACCTAGCCATTGAGATAGCTCACCAATTAGCCAGCTGATCAGCTATAGATTTCATTTGTATATTTTGGGAGAGGACTGAGCCAGAATGGTTGTCCTCCTCCATATTAAGACTTCATGCATGAATATTTAGCATCTCATGAATATATAGAGTTCCAGTACCTCATGTATATTCAGTACCTCAAAAGTGGTAGGGAACTCTTGGTCCTTCTAGCCTATGTTTATATAGAATTACTATCTTCACTTACCAGATTTCTAAATGGCTTTGCCTTTATTTTACAAACTATAAACTTATTCATTTTCTGAAATAAATCAAAGTCTGTGAAAAATTCACATTACAGTAGGACTTGCAGATATCCAAGTCAGAGCAACTTCCATGAGTGGGGAAAGAAGACTTGGGGAGGGCTCTTTAACACCAAAGAGGGAAAGCACTTCTCTCCCCGGATCTGAACCCAGGAGGGGAGAGGGGCAGCCAGATCCTTCTAAGGCAGTGGTTCTCAACCTTCCTAATGCTGCGACCCTTTAATACAGTTCCTTATGTTGTGGTGACCCCCAACCACAACATTATTTTCATGGCTACTTCAGAACTGTAATTTTGCTACTGTTAATAAACTGTAATGTAAGTTATCTGTGTTTTCCGATGGTCTTGGGCGACCCTGCTAACGGTTCTCAACTTGTGGGTCGTCTAAGACCATTGTAAAACACAGATATTGACATTACGATTCATTAACAGTAGCAAAATTATCTATGAAGTAGCCACAAAAATAATTTTATGGTTGGGGGTCACCACAACATGAGGAATGGTATTAAAGGGCCGCGGCATTAGAAAGGTTGAGAACCACTGTTCTAAGGGGTACTCCGGGGCCAGGGGCCAGAAGTTTGACAGGGAAGCAGCTAGGATAAGCAGATGCAGCCTATCGTCCAACCCAGATAGGCAGGATTGCTGATACCCAACCCTGAAGCTAGCAACTTTCCCCTGAGGCCCGCTCAAGAAGAATTCTGGGAAGAGGTGAGAGGAAGCCCAGCCAGGCCCAGCTCAGTGGTCTAGCCTCCCGCCCTATGAATACAGACCAGCTCAAACCAGGATTCCCCAGGTTTCTTGCAAATCTGTAACTTCCTTAAAGTTAGTTATTTCTGTTACTCCTTATTTCTCTGCAGCTCACCCGGTAACAGGAATAGGGTGTAAGCAGAGAAAGGAGGAGGTGCCAGGGGGGACTGGTTACTTATTTAAAAGCTGACCCCAGGTGACTGTGAAGCCTAGATAGCACCTGAGAGCCTGCGGGGAGAGCTAGGAAAATCGACCCCAGCCCAGTGGAGGTGTGAAAGCTGGATGGGGCTAGGTGGGGTGGGGTGGGTGTGAGAGCTCTGACTGGCACAGTTCAGCGAACCCCTCAGAGAATAGCTGGCTTTTCCAAACCGCTTTGCTTTGTAGTCAGAAGTGTAGGAACCGACTGCTGTGGGAAGGAGCTCGGCACCCTCCCCTCCAGGCTCCTAGCCTTCTCTGGGCTGCCTCTCTAATCACTGTGCATTCATTGTCTGTTCTCTGTCGGTCTCCCCAGACAGACCATGAGCATCCTGGGAGCAGGCACTGTGTCCGATTCACCTCTTTTTGCTCCACAATGCAGCCCAGCATGGGGCCTGACACTTGGAAGTTTCTCAAAGAGTTACTTGTTGAATGAACGAACAAATGAATGCTTTCTCCCAACTACACTGAACTCTGGATGGGATTTACAAAGAGCGAAAAGCCTCTTGGCTGCTCTCAACTCCTTCCTTACGCCACTTACCCAGGATCCCAGGAGGCAGTGAGCCCCCACGGTTTGTTTCCGTGTTTATGTTCACTTTCCTGGGGATACAATTCTGGGTGACTAACCAGATTTCCAACAAGGGGGGAATAGTCATTTGAATAAGTAGCTCCAGGATGGAGATTTTTATATACATGTTCTCAGCACCGATTTTCTGGATCAAATTGCTTTTCTTCACAACACTCCTGTTTTCTTCCTGTATACAATCGTTTGAATTTGTTATTTTGTAATGTCAGGATCTCCTCCTGCACACCTGCGTAAATGATAACACTATGGTGATGGGGTTCTGGACACAGTAGCCTGAAACATGGCACGTTGGCATATTAAATATTTAAAGCTGAAGGAATTTTAAAAAGTGGCAGAAGCAGGAGGGTCACTCTGACCTCCCTCTCCTTCTTCCCTGACACAGGTAATGAAACTCTCGTGTGAAAGGTACCTGCCCTGTCCCAGGAGAAAGGAGGACATTAATCTTCAGAGACGAGGAGTTGGGGGCCAAGGCTGTAAAAGCAAAACTTGTTAAACGCACCCTCACCTTCTGAGTTACCTCTTCACCACTAACTATTTCTAGCCCGAATCCCTTGTCTTGTCGATTCTTCACAAATGCTCTGGTCACCACTTCAGGTCTTCGCTCCCTTGTGAAGGCTCCCAAGTACGTGTCACACGTTAATAACATCTGTTTGCTTTTCTCCTGTTACTCTGTCTTTGCCAGTTTAATTGTCAGGCTCAGCCAGGGAGGGGCCCTAAGACGGTGGAGTGAAACTTTTTTCTCCCTTTCAACGCCATCATCTTTGAATCCTCCCAGCGCCTGCCTCCCTTCGCTGCCTCAGCCAAGGCAACCCTCCTAGATTTCTTTCACACGTCTGGTTCTTTGTCAGTTTTCGCAGGTGGAGAGAGGGTGTGATTGGGTGTGGGGAGTGTTGGAAGTGAGACCTCAAGGAACCAGGAAGAGAGCTGCTGAGATATCCTGCTACCCAATTCAATATTCTTCGCACGTTTAGCAGCCTCCCCTCCCTCTGCACAACAATGGAAGGAAAGAGGAAGTGGGAAAAAAATTAGGTCCTGTAATTGAGTTATAAGGGGTGATTACCAGGCCCTGGAGCTCCCAGAAAGGAACGCTCCAGCCAGCACACGAAGATGACAGTTGGGGAAGTTAGTAACAAATATTCACTGGTGTGGGGAAGCAAAACAAAAACCCCTTCGGGACTGATTGGACAGGCACCCAGGACACCTGAGGTGGGCAGCAAGGACTGGGCTAGGGCAGGTTCAGGACAGGAGAAGAGAAAGCCACCAGCCAGGCCGGGATTTTGCCGCAGCTGCTGTGGCCTCATATTGAGTATCGGTGCCTCAAGGGAGAGATGAGTCAGTCCCAGCAGATCCAAGTTTAGGATAAAAGAGCCACTGAGAAGACACTGGGCAAATACCTTTCCAATGAGAGCGCTGGCTGGCCATTCCAATAAGGAATCCCACTAAGTTGGCCCAGACCCTGCCCCACGGGCTCATTTGCATGAAGGCTGAGCGTGAGGTGCTGTTTTAAACTCCCTTGCCTTCCTCTGCCGGGAGGTTTCAGCCAGATGTGCCACCCTTCGTTTAGCGTCCTAGAGTTGTCTGAAGCCAAGGTTGACAGAGGCAAAAGGGTAACTGACAGATTACGGTTGCAAATGTCACATCTTGAAGCAGGAGGCAGGGAAAGGTCCTTGAAACTAAAGAATCTTCTCAGTCCTGGGCGTGGCTGGAAGTGCCAGCGAGTCTTGGTGCCTCCTGGGCGAGAGGGAGGAACTGGGTGGGGATCTGGCCAACTGGTGTCTGGTTCCTTTGAGGAAGGTAAGCTCCACCTCTCACTACTGACATTCGTGCCTCTTGAAAGGATGGTAGGATTAGGGTGCATTATTCTGCCTAGGTCTACATGGGAACAGAAAGTGACCCAGAGCTGGCATTGGCCCAGTATGTAAACTGTTAGCTCATGGTGGCTGCATGCTAGAGAGATTTCCCTTGTTGGGAAAACGTTTGTGATGGGTGATTTTTCTCCTCAATTTTTTTTTTTTTTTGAGAGAGAGAGAGAGAGAGAGAGAGAGAGAGAAACCCATTGTTCTACCTATTTATGTATTTATTCATTGGTTGTTGACTCCTGTATGTGTCCTGATCGGGGATTGAATCCGCAGCCGTGGCACATCTGGACAATCCTTCAACAGAGTTATCCGAGAGGGCTGGATGACTTTGATCATATGGTTTTGGGTTTGTTTTTCAAATTGTGATAAAATATATTTGCCATATTAACCATTGTTAAATATACATTTTATTTATTTTTTAATCCTCGCCTGAAAATGTTTTCACTGATTTCAGAGAGAGAGAGAGAGAAACATTGATGTGAGGGAGACACATTGATCAGTCAACTCCCAAACATGCCCTGACTCAGGATTGAACCCAAAACCTGGGTATATGCCCTGACCAGGAATCCAACGTAGGGTTCTTTGGTGCACAGGACATAGCTCCAACAACCTGAGTCACACTGGCCGGAGCTAAACATACATTTTAATGACATTAATTACAATCCCAGTGCTGTACAAGCATCACCACTACCCTGTTTCCCCCAAAATAAGACAGTGTCTTACATTAATTTTTGCTCCCAAAGATGTGTTAGATTTTATTTTCGGGGGGATGCCTTACATTACAGCGAGTGGGTCTTATTTTCGAGGGATGTCTTACTTTCGGGGAAACAGGGTACCTATTTTCAAAACTTTTTCATCTAAACAAAACCTCTGTGCTCATTGTGCTTGGTTTTTTGTTGTCGTTGTTTAAATGACTTGTTCCCTGGAGTGTGTTGGTCTCTGCTGGTAGGTGGGGCCCTAGTCAAGAGGTCTCTTCACTTGAGCTTCTTTCATCACAGGATTGCTGTGAGGGGTTTTTCTGTGTAAACAGCACTTCTACATCCCTTCTACCTATACACATTTATTTTTAGCAAAGTAGATATTATATCAAACTATTCCAAAATGTAGTGCTTAAAACGACAACACTTGTGCTTGCTCAACTCATTTCTGTGAGTCATCATTTTGGGCAGAGCTCATCTGGGCATTTGTTTGGCTGCCATCAACGAGGGCGATCATGCCACTGCAGTCTTCTGGCGCTCCCACTGGGGTGAGAGGCTGCCATATGGACTCATTCTATGAGTGAGACATTCTGTGTCTGGTGCTGGCTGTGGGCTGGGTGGTATTTTCAGCATGCTCCCTAAGCAGGTGAGTTAAAAAAAAAAAAAAGGCAAGAGAAAAAAGTCAAGACCCACTGTATTCAAGCTGTTACCTGACTCATCTCTGCTAACGTCCCAGTAACCAAAGAAAGTCACACGGGGAAGCCTAGAGTCAAGGTGAGAGGGACTTCGTGAAAGACCAGATATAGGCAGGTGTGGTCCATTGGGTCCATTATGGTAACCATCTACCACATCTGCATGCTATTTTACATTTTGCTTTCCCTGCAACAACGCGTCTATTTCCCATGTTAATGTGGTTATTATAACTACATTTTCAATGACTAGGTAATAGTCAATCAAAGGTCTATACCTAATTCAGCAATCCCTCTCCTGGGTATATACCCGAATATTGTGAACACATGGATGGACCTTGAGAATATTATGCTAAGTGAAATAAGCCAGACAGAAAAAACTAAAAACCATATGATTTCATATGTGGGATATAAAACTGAAACTTGTGGAAATAAACATCAGTGTGGTGGTTGCCTGGTGGTTGCCAGAGAGAAGCAGGTGGGAGCTATGGGGTGAAGAGGGCCTAATATATAGTGATACAAGAAGATTTGACTTGAGTGGTGAGCACACAGTGTAATATACAGATCTTGTATCATAGAAATCTACAACTGAAACCTATATGATCCTCTTAATTAATGTCACCCCAATACATTTAATAAAGAAAAAAATCTATGCCAAAATGTATATAATCATTATTACTTTATTTTCCACATTTGTTTTCATTTTCAATATTTTAAATGATTCATTAATTAAACAGATATTTATTAACCCCTTCTATGTTTAAGGAATTATTCAAGGGCAGTAGGAATACTCCTCACTTAGATTCTTTCCTAGGTGTGGGGTGGATATGAATGAAGAAACGCAGACAAAAGCATTTTTTCATTTAAGCATGCATTTACATGTTGGCTGAACTTTCATTCATTTGGTATACATTTATTAAGTACAAGATTTATACTAGAGCGATCAATAATAATTAGTTAGGAGCCCAAATGGGTATCCAGAGAAAGGTGCCAGGTTGTAGACCTGCAGCCAAGTTGTTGGTGCACAAATCAAGATCATGGCAACGTGCTGGCCAATTCTTTTTGGTCCACTGACTTTGAACAACTAAACTCTTGTTTTACCAAACCAGAAACAATTATACTAACTGAGCCTTCTTTATTAGAAAAATTGTATTATTTTTCTCTTTGTGATAGAAAAGGTTGAAATAACAATATGTGACCTTACAGTTAGTTCTGGGCACTGAGTACACTATGTCAGTTGTGAAAAAACAGATGTCCCTGCATTCAACTGACAGCCTTTCTTTGGCAAAAGAATGGACCTTTGTGCTAAAGAATAAGGGGCATTAATTGATTACTGGTTTTTACTGGTTTTTAGAGAGATCAGAAAGGAGAGGGGGAGAGAGAGAGAGAAACATTGATGTGAGAGTAAAACACCCATTGGCTGCCTCCTGCACACCCCATTTTGGAGATCAAGTCCACAACCCTGCCATGTGCCCTGACTGGGAATTGAACTGGCAACCTTTGGTGCACAGGACAACCCCTAATTAACTGAGCCACACCAGCCAGGGTGCAGAACATTTATTTATTTTTAAAATATGTTTTTGCCCTAGCTGGTTTGGCTCAGTGGATAGAGCATAAGCCGGTGGACTGACGGGTCCTAGGTTCACTTCTGGTCAAGGGCATGTACCTTGGTTGCAGATTCCAGGGCGAGTGCAGGAGGCAACCAATCGATGTTTCTCTCACATTGATATTCCTCTGTGTCTTCCCCTCTCCCTTCCACTCTCTCTAAAAATTAATGGAAAATACCCTTGGGTAAGGATTTTTAAAAAATGATGTTGAAAATAGGTTTTTATTGATTTTAGAGAGAGAGGAAGGGAAGTTGTGGGGAGAAAGACAGAGAGAGAGAGAAACATTAATGGGCTGCCTTCTGAACTCACCCGTCTGGGAATAGAGCCTGCAACTTGAGCATGTGCCCTAGCTGGGTACAAACTGGAGACCTATTGATATATGGGACAATGTTCAACCAATGAGCCATCCTGGCCAGCACAAGGGAGGCATCTTTTTTAAAAACAAAACAAAACACAAAAAAACAAAATCCAGACCCCTGTCTTTAGGAACTTATAATTTAGTTGGAATAATAAGGTTAGTCCACCTGAAGTTATAGATCACTAGAGGCCTGGTGCACGAAATTCATGCACAGGTAGGGTCCATAGATTGGGGCCTTCTGACTGTCAACCAGGGCCCTCAGGCTGCTGGCCGGGTTCTCCCTTCATTCTGTGCTGCCCCAGGTGGTCAGCACATGTCATAACAAGCAATTGAACTCCCAGTCTCCCAGTCGAACTCCCAAGGGGATAATTTGCATATTAGACTTTTATATAGATAGATAGATAGATAGATAGATAGATAGATAGATAGATAGATAGATAGAACTAAGTAATGTTTTACAAGGCTACCTGGAGACGCATCTGGTCTTTACATTCCCCACCAAGGTAGAATTCCCCCTACAAAGTACCCTGCAAATAGTTGTTTTTCATCTTTATACAAACATTTCTCTTATAAAGAACCTACAATTAATTTTTTTACATTAGAAAAGCAATATATGCTTAATGTAACACATTGAAACAATATGGCAGAGTAGAAAAGGAAAAAGTGAAACCTCACCTCCAATCTTTCACCTCTCACCAGCTGGTGAGGACTATTAACGATGGCTATTTTTTATACTTGTTCAAACACATATGTACATTTTCTCCACATACTTTTAATTTGTAAGCTATTTGAAAAAGTAAATAGCATATGTACAATATAAAAATCAATAAAAGTCTCATTTTTTGTCATAAAAAGTAAAAAGGTATAAAAAAATATACAATGAAGAGAAAGCCTCCCTTCTCTCTCCTTCCCTCTAGAGTCTAGACCCTCATTCTCCTTCCCAGAGTCAATCGCTATTAGTGATTTTATGTGTATCCTACCAGAGACTGTATATGCACTTGCAAGCACATTAACATTCTTTTTTAAATACCTGTGTTAGTATACCATATACAATATTTCCTTCTTAATGTATATGACATTATTCCATAACCATTAGTTAGAGGTGTTTTATCCCTTTTAGCAGGTGCATAGCATTTCATTGTACGGATATGTCATAATTTATTGAATCAACCTACTTATGAATATTTTGATGTTTTCAACCTTTCATAACTACAAACAAGACTGCAACAGATAACTCTGAGTATACATCTTTTTAATGGATGTAGACAAATTTGTACAATAAATATCTACTAGTGAAAGGGTCACGAGTTTGATTCCTGGTTAAGGGCATGTACCTCGGTTGTAGGCTCAATCCCAGTGTGGGAATGGGAGGCAACCAATAGAAGTATATCTCTCACATTGATGTTTCTCTCTCTCTCCTCCCTCTGTCACCCACCCTTCTTAAAAAAAAATGGAAAAAAATATCCTTGAGAGAGGATTAAAAAAAATTGTTTTAAGAATTAAAAAGAAAATGTAATAGTTGAATTTAGTAAATTTAAGTAAAATAAGCCAGTTACAGAAAGACAAATAATACTGCATGAGCTCACTTATCTGTAGAATCTAAAAAAGTGGAATACCTACCATAGAGTGGGATGGTGATTATGAGTGTTTGGGGATGATGGGGAAATGAGATGTTGATCAAAGCATACATATTTTTAGTTACAAGATGAGTACGTTCTGGAGCCCTAATGTATAACATGGTGACTAGAGTTAACAATAATGCATTATCTAGTTGAAATTTGCTAAGAGAGTAGATCTCAGGGGTTCTCTCTGTAATTGAGTGTAAGTTTGAACTGCTTGCAGCACAACAGCCAATAAGTCGAGTGACAGAAGTTGGGGCAAGGAAAGTGACTTTATTTGGAAAGCCATTTGGAGAAGATGGCAGACTAACATCCTAAAGAACCATCTTGAGAAAGTACAGAATACAGGCCTTTTTAAATGTCAGTGTAAGGGGGAACAGGAAGGTTTTGAAGCCAGAAGGTGAATGATGACTGCAGACATCTGGATATCAACAAGGGTCTAAGGAGGATGGTGAAACGTCTTTGCTTTTGTGGTCTCAGCCAAGAAGTTGCTATAAATCTTTTAATAAACAATCATTATTTTTGTATATACCTTCCTTATTTCCTTGGGGTTTGTTTAAATAATTCCTATGCTACAGGTTAGATTCCTTTAATGATCAGCACGTTGCATGCAGGACAAAGCAAAAGTTGCTAACAAACATGGGAACTGGGCAGGCTCAAGCAAGATGGAGTCAGGCGGACTGATTATTTCATCCTATTACATCACCATCACCACTACCAGCACCACCAAAAGGTAACTATGTAAGGTGACAGGTATGTTAATTGGCTTGATTATGGTAATCATAGTGTATATGTATATAAAAATATTATGTTGTACACATTAAATATATACAATTTCATTTTTTTCATTATACTTCATTGTAGCTGGGGAGGGAGGAAGGTGGAATTTATTAGCACTTTATTTATAGCTTCTTTTAAATTTTTTTATTTGTATATTTGTTTTACCATGCTGAGGCAGTCTCATCTAGCAAGATTACATACATACAGCCCTGGCTGGTGTGGCTCAGTTGGTTGGGCAGCATCCTATGCACCAAAAGATTGCTGGTTCGATTCCCAGTTAGGGCACATGCACAGGGTATGGACTCGATCCTAGGTAGGGGACATGCAGGAGGCATCCAATCAATGGGTCTCTCTCACGTCAAAGTTTCTTTCTGTCTCTCCCCCACTTCCACTTTCTCTAAAAATCAATGGAAAAATGTCCTCATTGTCAGGATTAACAACAAAATAATAATCCTAGTTATGTTAAATGTCAGATTAATTTTTTATATATTGACATGTTTAGAATATTGAGTCTTCCTATTTAATAATACATATTTTCCTCCTCCTACCAGGCTATTTTTTGAGGCAACTCATTCCATTATTGGATGGTTTTAATAGTTTTTAAAGTTCCCCTTGTTTTGAAGTACATATCTTTTTGTATATTTTAGGCAATAGTTCTAATTTCATCCTTTGAAACTACACGGAAGTTAAAATTTAAAGTATGTTTTTTAAAAATATGTTTTCGGAGAGAGGAACTAAGATGGTGGCATAGGTAAACACCCATACTGCTGCCCCGTACAACAAATTCAAAACTACAACTAAAGGACCAAACAGACATCATTCAGAACCACCAGATGGCTGGCTGAGTGGACATTCCACAAACAGAAGGAAAAATAAAAGGACACTGAGTCTCAGGGGACAGAGTTGCAGATATGAGTGGAGTCAGAGGTTTGGAGCTGTGCGTGAACAGAAAGGGCTGGCACCTGCAAACCCAGCTGGTTTTCTTGAACTGGGAGGGAGACAAAGGCATCCCACTGCACTGAGCCCTGGTTCCGTGTGAGTCTCGGGGAACCCAGACTGATGTGGGATGAAACTGGACTATAAGGAGGAAACATGCTGAAACTCGGGTGCTGCAAGGCGTGCAAGCTATTGGAGAGGGTTTGTGGTTGGCTCTAACTTTCAGGAGGAAAAAAAAAAACACAAGGGAATACCAGACTGCTTTGTTTTCCCATTCCGGTGAGTCTTTGGGTGTGCAGACTCAGTTGGGGAGAAACTGGACTGTCTGGCAGCGGGCAGAGCTCCGGGCAGCTTTCTCTCTGAGGTGTGTGCAGCCATTGTCGTGAGGCACAGAGAGGTGGGAGCCTTTTAGGGCGGAGCTGACCAGAAACCAAGGCTGCTGGCTCAGCCCAGAGACTCTGCCCCATCCAGGCTGAGCACAGCTCATCCTCACAGCCAATTGGCCTGGAGGTCAACCCCTCCCAGTGATACTAGCAACAATCTAGGCTTAACTAAAACAAGACTGTGCAACCCATAAAGGGGTGCACCAAGAGTATCCACCTCAGGTAACTGGGAAGGCTGAGCCACTGTCCCCTAGAGGACACCTACCACACAAACCTACTCAACCAACCCAGGAAAGCAGCCAAAATGCAAAGACAAGGTAACAAATTACATGTGAAAGAAACAGAGGGAAAAAAAGCAACTGGACATAGAGTTCAAAACCACAGTTATAAGGTGGTTCAACCACAATTCAAGAGACTCCTAGAAAAGGTCAACAAATTTAATGAGATCCTTAAGGATATGAACGAGTCTCTCAAGGATATGAATGAGACTATGGAGGATATGAAAAAGGATCAACTAGAAATTAAGCATACACTGACTGAAATAAAAAATATTATACAGAGACCCAAAAGCAGACTAGAGGACCGCAAGAATCAAGTCAAAGATTTGAAAAACAAAGAAGCAAAAATCACTCAAACTGAAAAGCAAGAAGCAAAAAGAATCCAAAAAATTGAAGATAGTGTAAAGAGCCTCTGGGACAACCTCAAGCATACCAACATCCAAATTATGGGGGTGCCAGAAAAAGAGAGAGAGCAAGATACTGAAAACCTATTTGAAGAACTAGTGACCGAAAACTTCCCCCACTTGGTGAAAGAAATTGACTTAAAAGTCTAGAAAGTGCACAGAACCCCAAAGAAGATCACACCAAGACACATCATAATTAAAATGCCAATAGCAAAAGATAGAGAGAGAATATTAAAAGCAGCAAGAGAAAAACAGTTAGTTACCTACAAGGGAGCACCCATATGATTGTCAGCTGATTTCTCAACAGAAACTATGCAGGCCAGATGAGAGTGGCAAGAAATATTCAAAGTGATGAATAACAAGAACCTACAACCAAAATTACTCTATCCAGCAAAGCTATCATTCAGATTTAAAGGTCAGATAAAGTGCTTCGCAGAGAAGAAAAAGCTAAAGAAGTTCATCAACACCAAACCAGTATTATATGAAATGCTGAAAGGTGTTCTTGAAGAAGAAGATGAAGCTGAAGAAGAAGAAGAAGAAGAAGAAGAAGGAGAAGGAGAAGGAGAAGGAGAAGGAGAAGGAGAAGGAGAAGGAGAAGAAGAAGAAGAAGAAGAAGAAGGAGAAGAAGAAGAAGAAGAAGAAAAAGGTAAAGATAAAAATTATAACAACAAATACACATCTATCAACAAGTGAATCTAAAAATCAAGTGAATTAAAAATCTGATGAACAGAATAAAGTGGTGAATATAATAGAATCAGGGGCATAGAAAGGGAGTGGACTGATGATTCTTGGGGGAAAGGGGTGTGGGGAGGTCAGGAATTGACTGGACAAAAAGTGTATACCTATGGATGAGGACAATGGAGGGGGAGGTGAGGGCAGAGGACGGGATGGATACGGGGGGAAGGGAGCTATGGGAGGGAAAAAAGAACAACATTGTAATAATTTGAACAATAAAGATTTATTAAATTAAAAAAAATAAAAATATGTTTTCATTTATTTCAGATATCGAGCCCGCAACCCAGGCATGTGCCCCAATCCGGGAATTGAACCATGACCTCCTGATTCATAGGTTGACACTCAACCACTGAGCCACACGGGCCAGACTAAAGTGTTTAATATGTTCTACAAAAACCTACATTAGCACTTTCCAACATTCCACATCATAGAATATGAAGGAAATTATAATATGTCCCTGGAACAGTGGGGTAAGTATATGGAACTTTTTGTAGTGGTGGTGGTGCTAGGGAGGGATCAGGCTGCCCCTGATCTTCCACTGCCTTGAGGACTGAGCGGGTCACAGCTGGGACCATGTAAAACCCCTCAGGGCACATCATTGGGGAGGCTCTTCACTAGAGGATCCACTCGCTCCTCTATACCCCTCTGACTTCATTTCAGGTACCCAGAACCTGCTTAGCTTTCTAGACCTTAAACACACCAACTACATTCTCATTTCAGTGCCTTTGCACTTGCTGTTCCCTCTGACTAGCTTGCTATGGCCCCAGAAGTTCACACAGCTGTCAGCTCATTCTTCAGGTCACTCGATGGCCACACCTAAAGGAGCACTCCTCTCCTGTCCCACATCATGCTGTTTTTTGGGTAACACCAGTTTCAGAAATTTGCAGACCCTTGGTGGCAGCATGGGTGGACCTGGAAAATATTTTGCTAAATGAAATAAGCTAATCTGAGAAAGACAAATATCACATAATCTCCCTTATTTGTGCAATCTAATGAACAAAATGGATTGACCAACAAAATAGACCTGAAGTAGGGAAGCATGGAACAGACTGACATACCTCAGTGTAGGATTGGAGAGATGAGAAGAGATAAACCAAAGAACTTATATACTTACTAGAGGCCTGCTGTGCTTGCCAGCTGTGAGCCGAGCTCAGGGCTTCTGGCTGAGTGGTGCTCCCCTTGTAGGAGTGCCCTGACCTGCAGGGGGCAACTCCTGTGTTGAGCGTCTGTCTCCTGGTGGCCAAGGTGTGGCATAGTGACTGGTCATTGTGTTGTCGATTTGCATATTAGCCTTTTATTATATAGGATATGCAGAGCCCATGGACATGGGCAATAGAGTAGTAAGTAGGGGCTAGGGGGTGGGTAGGGGATGGTAGGAGGAGGATAAAGTGGGGGGAGGGAATGGGAGATATCTGTAATGCTATCAGCAATTAAAAACAAAGAAATTTCCAGATAATTTGTGTGTTCATTGTCTCTCTGTCTACTAGAAATATAAGCTCTAAAAAGGCAGGAATCTTTTTTCTGTTTGTTCTCTTCCAGCCCAGAGCCTTATATAATGCCCCACACAGGCACTCGATAAATATTTGCTACATAAATGAGTTGATGGGCTTCCTATTCTAGTTCTGGGAGGATATTTTTCATACCACATCAGTTCTTCTCATTCCCAGGTTAATTTCTCTGCATCTACCCACTTCCTACACTTTTTGGTCTGATCAAAGGGCTTCAGGAAAAATTGTTCAGCCAGTTATGACTCCTGCTATCTACCCTCTCTCCCACTTTGTTTGGCCATACTGGCCACAGAGAGACCACGGAACCTTATCATCCCCCCTGCAGAATCCAGATATACTGTGTCTGCAGTATTCTCAGAACTCTTCCAGTTTAGTAACCCTATCAAAAAACGGAAATGAGGTTAGCTTGGCAGGAAATAAGGTCAGTTTGGCAACTGAAGGTGAAACATTGAACAATGTGGGAGTTAATAGTCTTGAGTTAACAGTACAAGACATGCCCTGAGGCATGCAGCGGAATAGAAAGACCAAATGGACCGTGAGCCACATAGGGCCATTTCAGCTCTGAGAGGGAAGATCCCTGTAAATTACTGATTGGTCACTTTCTGTGTAACTTGGACAGCTAAGTGCGCAGTAGAGCACTGCTGAGTCCTCCCAACCAGGACAAGAGTACCTCAGCGCATCTGTAGGAGAATGGCTTTGGCCAAAATCAGTAAGCACCATTTATTAAGCCTCCCATTCTCTGTGCTAAGCATCTGTTATCTCTACTCCTTCCAATACCCCTAAGTAAGTAATATTAAACATTTTAGAGAGGATGAAATGGAATTCTAAACGACTTACCCAAGGTCCCAGGGTGCATCATAAAGTGAGGAATCCATCCAGCCCCCATCCTCACCCTAGTTTGGGCCCTTTTTCTTTTTTTATGCTAATTGAGGGGGGAAATGATACAAATCTAGGGCTCCAATAAACTTTTTGATAAGCAAACCCTGGTTTGAATCTATCTAGTGGAGTCTGCAATGTGTAACCAATTCTGAAATGCTATAATAATTATTTGGAATGATTCTTTTTTTAAATATATATATGTGTGTGTATATATATATATATATATATATATATATATAGTTTAAAGTATTACTGGAATGATTCTTTTTAATGGACCACATAACACAGGGGTGGGGAACCTTTTTTTCTGCCAAGGGCCACTTGGATATTTATAACATCATTCTCAGGCCATACAGAATTATCAACTTAAAAATTAGCCTGCTATATTTGGTCAACATTTAATTAACTCACTCTTAATGCCTTGGCAGGGCCAGACCAGATGATTTCTCAGGCCTTATATGGCCTGAGGGCCGGATGTTCCCCTCCCCTGACATAACAGGAATAGAAGGTAAGAGTCAATGGAGAGAGAAAATATCTACAGAAAAATCTAGGATGGTTATCAGAGATAATCAGCTCACTCAACATTTCCATACGTCACAGACTATCCAGAGCTAATAGGCATAAAAGCTAATCAACAAAATATACCCATTAATGAAAATAATGATGCTGTTAATGTAGATGAGAGGTAGGATTGAGCCCATTAACCTCCTGTTTCATCCACATCTTTCCTGAATTTGTGAAGCAGTGATGTAATTATAGTCAGAAAGAACAGAGGCCAATGAGAATCATAACTCCATGTGGAGGACATTTAATGTTATCACTGCAGGCTCATATTCTTCTGTTTCTTCTGGAAAATCAAAGTCCCTGGCTGCCTTCCCGCCACCTACCTAACACCCCCAGTCTTGCACCCGGACGTCTGAATTAGCACGAGGGCAGGAGTAAAGTTCCTGGGTGGGGTAGTTGGGAGATGCGGTCTTAAATAGCCAACAGCTATTCTCCCATTCACTTGTAGGAACTTGTCTGAGAGAGAATGCAGTTGATATTTACAGAGATACCCAGAGAAGGAAGGAGAGAAAGAGAGCTGTCTTAGTTGTAATTGCCCTCGAGGCACTTTCTGTGGCTGTCTAAGCTAGTAAAATTGAGTTTCTTTCACTTGTAGCCAAGAATCTGACTGTTTACCTTATTCATTCCAAACACCACATCATCATTCTATTGGTGGATTGAGATTCTTCCTCTCTGATCTAGGGAGGTTCTGTTCTCTGTGTGTGTCCCCACCCATTCTGTCCCAGGAAATCTCTCTACCTTCCAGGCCCCACCCCTAACCGCAATGTGTTCTCAGATACGTTTAGTTCTACCTTTTAAGTCAGCCTCATCTGTTGAAAAAGAATTTTTGGTTTTATCCTTCAGTTTATCCCTAAAACTGGATGTGGGCAAGCCTTGGAGACAATTGTGGACTAACAAGTGAAGCACTAGTAAATAAAGCTTGAATCCTGGCCTTTTTGTCCTGGCTGTGTGATCTTGAACAAGTTTTTTGAAAGTTTGAATTTTTCCTTACTGGTTAAATGAAATGTGTGTTGTTTATTTTTTAAATATAAATTTTAATTGATTTTTAGAGAGAGAGGAAGGGAGAAGAAGAGACAGAGAGAGTAACATGGAATGGGTGCCTCCTGTACCAAACCCACAACCTGGGTATGTGCCCTGATTGAGAATTGAACCAGCCACCTTTGGTGCAAGGGACAATGCTCAACAAACTGAGCTATACCAGCTAGGGCTTAAATGAAATGGTTATGTGAAGCATCTAGTACAGTGCCTGGTACACACTCACGCTCAGTAAATGTCTGTTAAATGCATAACCTAAATGAAGGAATTGAATCCCGGTGCCCCTTTTGGAGTTTACTGTATGGACAATAATTTCCCTTTTCTCTTTAGAGGTCTACTCCATTCTTAGTCCACTGAGACCAAAGGTCATATCCCCCTCTCAGTTTGTTCAAATGCTAAAGCTCTAGGAGATAGCATTTGATTGGTGGAGCTTGTGTCACATGCCATACTGGAGCAGGGAGTGGAAGTTTCTGTTGGAAGGATCCTCTAGGGACATTTACAGTTTCCTTAGTGAGAGGGCTGATTCCTGTGTTTACTAATTAATTCATGCTCAGGAATTACTAATAAAGTGAATAAAGGACAATTTACCATAAAACTATCACAATATACTTCAAAATCAAATATATTCATGGATTCTTATTTGGCGTTATTGGTGCCCTTCCCACACTCCTTTGGGAGAATAATCAGATTTGACTCCAGAAACACCATAGCTTTGCCATCAGCCACAAAATGCATCAAGTTCCTCACTAAGGTAGAAGAGCTGAGGATGTAAAGAGATAGCAGGTCTGGACTTAATCAAGAAGACTGTGTCCCTTTCCAAATATCTTATTGTAGTTGTGTTCACATATAAATCAACAAGTATGTTTGCTAAAGGAACTTCTAAAATCTCTTAGTCTAGACGAGAAGGCTGAGGACCATTTTGTTTTATGGAAAGGGATTTTGTATTTTTCCAGTTTTATTGAGATGCTAGAGGCCTGGTGTATGAAATTTGTGCACGGGGTGTGGCGGGGGGGCCCTCAGCCCGGCCCGCATCCTCTCCAATTCGGGATCCCTAGGGGACATCCCTCTCGCAATCTGGGACCGCTGGCTCCTAACCGCTCACCTGCCTGCCTGCCTGCCTCCCTGATTACCCCTAACCATTTCTGCCTATTGGCCTGATTGCCCCTAACTGCCTTCCCCTGCCAGCCTGACCACCTCTAACCGCCTCTGCCTTGGCTGTCACCACTGTGGCTTTGTCTGGAAGGAGGACCAGAGGACTGGCTGATCAGAAGAGATCCCAGCCAGTCTCATTAGCATATTACTCTTTTATTAATATGGATAAAATTGACATGTAAACATTGTAATAGGTTAAGGAGTACAACCGAATGATTTGATATATGATATTGCAAAATGATTACTGGAAAGAAATTTAAAAACACTTCACAATCTTGGTAACTTTCCTTTTCCATCCTGCCATCAGATTCTCTGTCACTTGACTCTTGTATGTTAAATGTTTATTTCCTCTGATTATAAATGTATGCATGGATTCTAGTTCCATACTGTGTAAGATCACAATTAGATTAAATTCAGATGCTCATCTAACTTGTGGCTTCTTCCCTGGAGGCTAGGGCCTGCTCATCCACTTGCAGATCTGCTTATCCCACCCCTCCCCTCACCCTCATACACTCAGTTCTGCAAAGCTGGGGTCTGGGAGGATGGTGCAGGCAGTTTTCTGGCTAAGACCCACTCCCACACTTGGCCTGCCTAATCCTACTGGTCATTGTTTTTTGTTTTTTTTTTAATCCTGACCTGAGGATATTTTTTCATTGATTTTTAGGGAGAGTGGAAGAGAGAGGGAAAGACAGAGAAATATCTATATGAGAGAAATACATTGATTGATTGCCTCCTGCACTTGCCCTGACCAGGGCTGGGCCAGGAAGAAGCCTGCAACCAAGGTGCATGCCCTGGACCGGAATAGAACCCGGGACCCTTTGGTCCGCAGGCCAACGATCTATCCACTAAGCCAAACCAACTCAGGCTCGTCACTGTTTAAATTTACAGGAGCATTGTTTAAGGGTCCTCTGTAAATCCGAAGTGTGGATTCGCTCTTGATGTCTAAATAAACACTCTCCCCATTGAACTAAGCTCAAGTGGAAGGAATCCACACTGCAGAAAGCACTGTGCCGAAAACCCTCATCCCAGCTCACACTGCCCTGCAACCCCAATGAAAGGAGCAAAGTTCTGATTCCTGGCAGAAGCAGTGCCAAACCTCACTTGGGAGAATACTGATTTTACCATTGTCTTTTGATCATTTCTTTTTAACAATCAAGGTCATCTACAGCCAGGGGCTCCTTAGCCTCCCTCCCTTGATCCCCAAGCTGAGTCAGCCCTGCTCCTTTACTTCCCACAAGACCTCAAGTAGTCTGAGGCTCACAGCATCAGTTGGTAGGGGCTCCTGCTGAGCCAGTCCTGTGCCTGCCTAGGATCTGGAGCTTCAAACCTAGTGATCATCAGGGGAGAATCCTCCAGAGCAAGAGGCATTAACTTTGATCCAGAGGGTAGAGCCTGAATGAAACAGTGACTTCAATGTTAGAGGGAGAATTCCAGACGAGGTAACTTCTAGAGAAAGTTAAAGCGAAAAAAGAAAGATAAGCAGAATTTAAATGCTGTTCAGTCTATATCTCAACCAGATTATTGAACATGGTCCTGTGCACCAAGAGGTTGCCGGCTAGATTCCTGGTCCAGGGAACATGCCCAGGTTGCTGTTAGATCTCTGGTGGGAGGGATGTGGGAAGCTGATCAACTGATGTTTCTCTCACTCCCTCTCCCTTCCTCATTCTCTCTAAAATCAATAAAAACATTTTTTAAAAAAATTAGTTATACCCAGAAAAGGAACTGGAAAGATTGACATTAAAATGTTGACAGAAGTTTTCTCTTAATGGTAGGATTACAGCTGATTTTTCTTCTTTATATCATCGTGTATTATCCTATCAGCTGGTATTAACATTTCCTTTTATAAATTGTTTTTTAAATCACAAAAATAATGTAGGTTCATCGTAACATCTTCAAGTCCTAGAAAAATACATAAAAATGAAAATACCAGTCTCCCCAAGGGCCAAGGTCAGTATCCTCTCAGGTTTATAACAATTGATAAAAGTTTATTGTATGTGTACTGGTATACATACAAGCATGAATGCAGTTAAATAAGAACACATACATTTAAATATATAATCAGCCTTAGCTGGTTTGGCTCAGTGGATGGAGCGATAGCCTGCAGACTAAAGTGTCCCGGGTTCGATTCCGGTCAAGGGCTCATGCCCCCCGGTTGCAGGCTCAGTCCCAGTAGGGGCTGTGAAGGAAGCAGCTGATCAGTGATTCTCTCTCATCATTTATGTTTCTATCTCTCTCTCCCTTTCCTTTCCTCTATGAAATTAATAAAAATATATTTAAAAAATAAATATATGATCATTTTTTTCTCTTAACGTTATGCATCGAATACTTTTCAATGTCAGCTCTATTGCATTCTTTTAAATTTCTGTTTAGTATTTTACAGCATAAATGTACTGTAATTTGACTAAATGTTCTCATTATTGGATATTTAAGTCATTTCAAATGTTCTACAATTACAAACTATACTGCATTTAAGATTACTGTATGTACTTTCCTGTATATGTATTTCTTTAGGATTCATTTATTTATTAATTTAATTGATTGGGATGACATTGGTTAATATGATCATATAGGTTCAGGTGTATAGGGTCAGATTAGAGAAGTCAAATTTATGGGCCAAAAATATATCCACTTTACATTTTGATAGAACTTATTAAACTGCCCTCCCAAAAGATTTACCAATTTATTTTCTGCTCATGGAGAAAAGAGAGCACTCATTCTTCCATAGACAATAATGGAAATTACTGAATGTTTTAATGCTTGATAATCCAAAATTGTATTATTATTATTATTATTATTATTATTATTATTATTATTTTGGATTTAGAATTCCTTAATAAGAGAGAGACATTTCAGTGATATGATGAGGCCAAAAGCCAGTTTTTAGGGATTGGAAGAATCTATTTATAAATGCCAAAGTGTTTTTAGAATGAGTATTTTATTTACTTATTTGTTTGTTTGTTTGTTTGTTTATTTAAAACTAGAGGCCCAATGCATGAAATTCATTTAAGAGTAGGCCTCTGCAGCCACAGGGGCTGCCTCGATCCCTCCCTCATAACCACCGGTGGCTGCCTGGATCCCGTGGCTGTAGCCTCAGCTTTGTTCCAGAAGGACGTCCGGTCTAATTAGCATATCATGCTTTTATTATTATGGATTTTACTCATTGTATTCTTCAGCTCCAGAATTTCTGTTGAGTTCCTTCTTATGATTTCCATATCTTTGTGGAACCTCTTGTTTGGTTCATATATCTGATTTCATTGAGTTGTCTGTGTTTTCTTGTAGATCACTGAGCTTTGTTATAACAATACTTCGAATTCTTTGTCAGGGAATACTTAGATCTCCATTTGTGGGGCCAGTTACTGGAAAGTTGTGCTATTTTGGTGGCAATAACTTCTTTATTTTTCAAGTTTCTTAAAGTTTTGCATTGTTGTATTCACATTTGAAGAAAGTCACTACCTCAAATTTTTACTGACTGGCTTTGGAAGATAAATATCTTTACTGGTCAGTCCGGTTAGGAACTCTTGAGAATTTCTCAGATCTTTTCTATGGATATACCCCTCCTTTTTTCAAATTCTTATAATTTATATGCTTTCTCTCAATCCTACAAAGCCAGATACCGAGAACTTGTTTTTTTTTCCACAGTATAGTGCCCTAAAATGTCCGACTTTGTGAGTCCTCAGATTCACGCTGGCTTTCTGCACACACTCAATAGTCACCTGCAACGTGTTGCACTTACTATCCATGGAAGCACATGCCCAGATTCAGCCACGGGTGAGAGTTGAGGCATTCGGGATGCCCATGGACCAGTTGGGGAGGTCTATAGGCAAGACATAATCAGAAGTCTGTGGGTGGGATTTCTGATGGAGTCCACAAAGCAACTAGCATTATTAACTGCAAAACACTCATAAGAACCCTTTCATGAGTTCTGAGACCTGTAACTTTCCATTTTCAGACTGTCTGTTCCCCACAGCCCAGTCTCCTCAGCACACCTGCAGGTCTTCAAACAGCACCAGGTCTGTTCAGAACCTGGCTCTGTTGAGGCTCCAGCCTCTGCTTCTGTGCTGTACTGGAGGGAGGCTTTCTGTGTAAATGTGAGGACACTTGAATGGTAACTGACCAGTTGTGCTAGATTGTCCTGGACAGTGAGACATTCCTGAGGGCACAGTCTTAGCTCCTCCTCCACTTTTCAGGGCAAAGAACCACAAAAAATTCCTTCGTGTTTCTCAGAAGAGGAAACGCTGAACAAACAAAATCAAAGGCCAGAGGGCCAGTTCCTGGCTGGCAAACGGGGTGGCTGCAACAGCCAGAGATCACTGGGAGCAGGACCTCACCTGGGTCTGCTGTGAATACTGAAATAGTAATCAGCTAATTTATGTTGTTTTAATTCACACTTCTCTGAAATAAGGATAGTAACTTTTTATATCTTTATTGGATATTTATATATCTTGCTCCATAACTTACATCTTTGTTGTCTGTGCCCCAGTTGGAAATCAAACCAGTGATCTCCGGGTTCATAGGTTGACACTCAATCACTGAGCAACACTGGTTGGGCTCTTAAATGTGTGGGGTTTTTATTTGTGTACGGGGTGAGGTAGAATATAACTTAATTTGTTAATATTCAGTTGCCCAATTCCATGCACTGAATACTCATTCTGTTACTGGAAAGGGATTGGCCCAGAGCGATCAGCCCCAGGCCAGCCTACAGTATATGGGTTCTTGACTTCATGTAGGAAAGACTTCACAGCGAGTCCAGGTGATTATGAGTGTGTGCTTATTAAAGTTGGGGACCATGAAACAAGGAAAGGCTTTGGACAGAAGAAGCAATAGGAGAGGAACAAGGTGAGGCTGCTTTGGCTCACGGAGAAGTCAGAGAAAAGGGGGCCTTGGACACAGGTTCAGGAGGTTAGCCCCAGACACACTGCCACTGCCCATTGCCCATCCCCCAACCCCCGGTTGCATGTTTCCTGGGGACCCTTAGAGGTTAGGAAATGCATGCCTGTGGGGAAAGAGAAGGCAAAGGCTTGGGCATGCTCCCAGGAGGAAAGTGCATGCTGGGTCCTTTGGATTGGGGGTTTTTGTTTTTTAAAAAGAAAACCCATGACAGTTAAGTGTGTATCCCTCTGGACCGTGTTTTTTAATTCATATGCATATTTTTCATACACAGACATATATGTAAATACCTTTTTCTTTTCCACTTTAAGAAATTCACAAGATGTGCATTGTCCTATTGCTTTGTTCACTGTGCTGGCAATCTTTCAATTAGGGGATAACGCCCCACCCCCCCTTTTTAAGCCTACAGCACCCTTTATTTCCACTAGTCTCCCATCCAAGCACTAACCAGACCCTGCTTAGCTTCCGAGATCAGACAAGATTGGATGTGTTCCGGGTTTTATGGCCATAGACTCTCTCTCTGTTTTTAAACAATTATTACATTACATATTGTGGCTGTATAATTTCATCAAATGCTTTTTTGACATCTATTGTAATGATCCTTTGGTCATCTTCAAGCTTATCTAATTCTCAAGATTGTTTGAATTGAAAAATGCATGAGCACAGCTCTGGCTGGTGTGGCTCAGTTGGCTGGGCGTTGTCCCATGCACCGGAAGGTCACTGATTCGATTCCCAGTGAGGACACAGGCCCAGGTCGCGGGTTTGATCCCCGGTTAATTTTTCGCAGAGAGGAAGGGAGAGGGACAGAAAGTCAGAAACATCCATGAAAGAGAAACATCGATCAGCTGCCTCCTGCACCCCCCCCCCGCACCCCCTCCCCCGGGAATGCGCCCGCAGCCAAGGCACATGCCCTTGACCAGAATCGAACCTGGGACCCTTCAGTCTGAAGTCCGACACTCAATCCACTAAGCCAAACCAGTTTCAGCTGGATTGAGAGTTTTAACAGCTGGGGGTTTAAGGGAGGTTTTAGGGGAGGATCTCAATAGAATCACCATCAGCTTCATGCTGATGTGCCAAAATGAGATTCATCCCCTAACTTCATCTGTCCTTGGGTGTGGATGGCACAAATGGTACTTAATAGATTTCTGCTATTGCCCTGATTAGGGTTATTTAAGCATTTTTCACCCTCTGGTTGGGGAGAAGTGTAAACTGTCTCCTCTTAAGTGTCCTTGGTTATGGAAGATAGGATTTTGTGATTTACTAGATGGCTGTAAACTGCTTGGCCATTTAACTATCTGTCTCAGGAGAAACCAAGATGGCGGCATAGGTAAACACCTACTTTTGCCCCGCACAACAATTTCGAGAATACAACTAAAGGACAAAATGGACACTGTCCAGAACCACGGGAAGGCTGGCTGACTGGAAGATCTGAAACTACAGGGACATAGAAGTGCATATGGATAATCAGAGCCTCTGCAAAGCCCAAGTAAGATAGGAGACTCACACGCGTGAGAGAATGGGGTGTCTGAACGCCTGGCAGGGGAGCTCTAGTGGAAAGGAGACAAAAACGCCAGGCTGTGCTGAACCCAGTTCAGTTTGCACTCAAAACCCGGGGAACCAGGCCCTTATGGGGAGAATCTGGATTGCGAGCGGAATCCCAGGGGAAGAACAAAAGGCAGAGCTCCGGACACAAGTACTCATGGTGAGGGCAATCTGTGTGGCTGGCATCTGGCGGAAGGGAAAAGGAGTTCCAACTGCACTGAACCCAGGTGCCAGGCAAAAATCTGAGACTCCAGATTCACTGGAGACTGGATGGTCTGGTGGCAGGTGAAACTCGAGGGCACCTTTCTCAAAGATGCTTGTGGCAATCGCCTGAGGACACTAGGACCCAGTGACCTCATGGGCCGGGGCTGACTGGAAGCCAAGACTGTTGGCTTCACCCTGAAACTCCGCCCTATCCAAGCTGAGCACAGACTTTGGCAAGTTTGCAAGTCCTGGCATAAGGCTGTCTTCTAGAGAAGACACAGCTGATCCTCAGAGCAGTTGGCCTGGAGGTCAATTCCTCCCAGTAATACCAACAACAAACAAGACTTATCTGCAACAAGGCTGTACACACAGTCCACAAAGGGGAGCACCAAAAGTGTACACCTCAGGTAACAGGGGAAGCTGAGATACCTAGCACACAAAGCTACCCTACCAACTCAGGGAAGCAGTGAAAATGGGAAGAGAAAGAAACAGATCGCAAATGAAAGAAATGGAGGAAAACAAATGACTGGATATAGAGTTCAAAACCACAGTTATAAGATATTTCAAGAGGCTCCTAGAAAAGGCCGATAAGCTTAGCAAGAACCTCGAGGATATGAGCGAGACCATTGTGGATATGAAAAAGGACCAACTAGAAACTAAACATACACTGACTGAAATAAAAAATATTTTACAGAAACCCAACAGCAGACTGGAAGAATTCAAGAATCAAGTCAAAGATTTGAAATACCAAGAGGCCAAAAACACTCAACTGGAAAAAAGAAAAAAAAAAGAATCCAAAAATTTGAGGGTAGTGTAAGAAGCCTCTGGGACAACTTCAAATGTACCAACATCAGAATTATGGGGGTGCCAGAAGAAAAGAGAGAGCAAGATACTGAAAATCTATTTGAAGAAATAATGACTGAAAACTTCCCCCACCTGGTGAAAGAAATAGACTTACAAGTCCAGGAAGTGCACAGAACCCCAAGCAAAAGAAATCCAAAGAAGATCACACCAAGACACATCATAATTAAAATGCCAAGAGCAAAGGATAAAGAGAGAATATTAAAAGCAGCAAGAGAAAAACACTTAATTACCTACAAGGGAGCACCCACATGCTTGTCAGCTGACTTCTCAACAGAAACTATGCAGGCCAGATGGGAGTGGCAAGAAATTTTCGCAGTGATGAATAGCAAGAACCTACAACCAAGATTACTCTACCCAGAAAAGCTATCACTCAGAATTGAAGGTCAGATAAAGAACTTCACAGATAAGAAGAAGCTAAAGGAGTTCATCAACACCAAACCAGTATTATATGAAATACTGAAATGTATTCTTTAAGAAGAAGAAAAAGGAGAAAAAGGTGGCTGCTTCAAACTAAAGCATGGATAGAACTGGAGAGCATTATGCTAAGTGAAATAAGCCAGTCAAAGAAAGATAAGTATCACATGAACTCACTCATTTATGGAATATAATGAACAACATAAATTGGTGAACAAAAACAGATCCAGAGACAGAAAAGCATTGACTGTCAAACCTCAGAGGGATGGTAGGGGAGGGTTGGGGTAAGGGGAAGAGATCAACCAAAGGACTTTTATGCATGCATATAAGCCTAATCAATGGACAGGGACACCAGGGGGTGAGGGTATAAGTGGTGACGAGGGGAGGAGGGGTTTGGAAGGGGTAATGGGTGATGAGGACACATATGTAATACCTTAATCAATCAATAAATTTTTAAAAAATAACTATCTGTCTCAGTTTCCCTATCCCACTTGTCCTGGATTACTAGCCCATCTCAATTCCAATTCGCTGATTTGAAAATGCCATATTTATCATAAAACTGAATATATTTTATATATATGCAGAGTCAGTTTTGGGGTTTTCTATACATTCTAATAATTTGTTTGTTCCTGCAATAATACCACACTGTGTCCATTACTGTTGCTTTTTACTATGATTTGGTACCTAAGGCAACTTTTCCCGTTATTGATAATTTTTTAAATGTTCTTTTTGTGCTCATGCAATTTTTAAAAAAATGTTTTTATTGATTTTTCAGAGAGAAAGGGAGATGGGGAGAGAAATAGAAAATTAATGTGAGAAAGAAACATCGATCATTTACCTCCCATATGTGCCTCTCCCAACCGGGGATCAAACCCGCGACCTGGGCCTGTGTCCTCACTGGGAATCGAATCAGTGACCTTTCGGTGCATGGGACAACGCCCAGCCAACTGAGCCACACCAGCCAGAGCTGTGCTCATGCATTTTTCAATTCAAACAATCTTGAGAATTAGATAAGCTTGAAGATGACCAAAGGATCATTACAATAGATGTCAAAAAAGCATTTGATGAAATTATACAGCCACAATATGTAATGTAATAATTGTTTAAAAACAGAGAGAGAGTCTATGGCCATAAAACCCGGAACACATCCAATCTTGTCTGATCTCGGAAGCTAAGCAGGGTCTGGTTAGTGCTTGGATGGGAGACTAGTGGAAATAAAGAAATAAAGGGTGCTGTAGGCTTTAAAAAGGGGGGGGGGGCGTTATCCCCTAATTGAAAGATTGCCAGCACAGTGAACAAAGCAATAGGACAATGTACATCTTATGAATTTCTTAAAGTGGAAAAGGAAAAGGTATTTACATATATGTCTGTGTATGAAAAATATGCATATGAATTAAAAAACACGGTCCAGAGGGATACACACTTAACTGTCATGGGTTTTCTTTCTGGGGAGGGAAACAGTAATATGAGGGTGTAGTGGGCACTCTGAGGTGTTACCCAGATGCTTCTCTTTAGGACCAAGACACTTCACCCAGTTGCCAGGATGTTGTCTGCTGACAGCTTATGCAGAGTGCCCCTCCAGACATTCTCCTCAGCTGCATGGAGCTGCTTTGCCAAGTGGAGGCCCCTCCCTGGGGACAGACTGAATCCAATGACTGGTTTTATGGGTACAAAGGCAGGTCCCCTTTGCCTCAGTTTGGGACAGTTCAGAAGGGCCATCCTAGCTTCAGAGCTCCCCAAGGGATTGCCGCAGCCTCTGTTGCAACTGCATTTGCTTTGCAACCTGCCCCCTCTATGCCTCATTTCTCTAATCTTTATCCTTTGCAAATGCTGTTTCTGAGAATACTTCCCAATAAACTACCTGCACACAAATCTGATGCAGAGTCTATTGCTCTTAACAATGGGAGATAAATTACTGGGCGGTGACAGATAGGTGGGTGAGCTTTTCACATTTTGCTCTCTTATGTAAACCTGAGTAAGTTATAAGAATCTATTAGGTTATTTTAAATTTGTGTTTAAATATCGCCATTAACTAGGAAATAGAATAACAATCTTGAGCTAACTTTTAAAGAAGACATTCTCACGCCCTGCACATCGCCCCTGCTCCCCACCCCCGAGTCTCACTACCGCGGCACGAGTCACTTCATGTCTACATACTTCCTGAGTGGGGATCATATTCAGTCATATTGTTGCATGGCTTGCATTGTTGGAAAAAAAACAAATAGTCCTGAAAATATTTATCATAAATGTGGGTTTTTCACTGTTCTATAAAGATGATTAAAAAAAAAAAAAAAGCAAGGCACAGTTGAACCAGAATGGGCATTCAGAGAACTCGGCTGTGGGTCCAGAGCAGGTGAGTTAGCTGCATTCCTTGAAAAAGAGAATTCCGGAGGAAGTCCATGTAACATCACACAGCTTCGGAGCCAAAGCACCAGAACTGAAACCCAGGGTTCTGAGCTCCAGATTCCTTGTTGAGTGTTCTTCCCACCGAAGAGTGCAGCCACATTCTAAAGGCGGAATGCACTCTCTGATGAGGAGCCTCCTACAGATATGGGAGCAGCAGGCCTCTACTCCCTGGCAAGGGCAGAGGAGTTGTTTTATTTTTTTTATAAGACTGATTTTTAAAATTATATTGTTATTGATTTCAGAGAGGAAGGAAGAGGGAGAGAGAGGGAAACATCAGTGATGAGAGAGAGCCATTGATCGGCTGCCTCCAACATACTCCACACTGAGGATCAAGCTGAAACCCGAGCATCTGCTCTGACCGGGAATCGAACCGTGACCCCCTGGTTCATAGGTTGACGCTCAACCACTGAGCCACACTAGCTGGGCAGATTATTATTTTTAATAGGTCTGTTTTTTGGGGGATGGGAGAAGGTGCAGAGGAATTCTTGTCCTTGAAGGGGAAGGGGATAGGGAAACATGTACAAAGGACCTGCCAGTCTGTGGACACCCTGAGGAAATAAGTAGCTGTGGTTCTCTGCTGCTCAGGAGTCCCTTCCTCCCCCAACTTTTCTCCTGAGTTCTATTTTCTTTTCTTTTTAAAAATATTTTTATTGTTTAAAGTATTACATATATTAGTACATATATCTCCTTTTTTCCCCCCATTGACCTTTCCCCAGCCTCCCCTAACCCTTGTCACATGCCCTCATCTCCCCCCTCCCCGCTCCCCTGGTGTCTTGTGTCCATCGGTATGCCCATATGCATGCATACAAGTTCAAGTCCTTTGATTGATCTATTTCACTCCCTCCCCAACACTCCCCAGCCTTCCCACTGTAATTTGACAGTGTTCAGTGCTTTACTGCCTCTGTATCTATCTTTTTATTCATCAGGTTATAATGTTCTTTATTTTCCATACTGAGTTCTATTTTCATGCTTCTCTGGGGACTGTTCTCCGGGAGCCATGGGGAAATGCTGTCACACCAGTTATTCTCACATATCAATGAAACTCCCCATTTAGGAGTCAGGATCTCAGGTTGGCCAATGAACAATTAACCACAGTGGTGTGGTTGGAAACTTCCCTTAAAAATGAGGAACTTAAAAATTGAAGAGTCTATGTTTGTTGATCCAAGACCATTGTGCTAATTCTACCCCAAACAAACCTCATGAAACCCTAAGTACAGAAAAAAACAAGTGTTAATGAAGATATGGAGACATTGGAAGCTTCTCACATTCTTAGTTAGAATATACAGTGTTACAGCCACTGTGGGAAACAGTTCCTCAAAAAAATTAAAAATAGAAATATCATATGATCCAGCAATTCCACTTCTGAGTACATACCCCAAAGAATTGAAAGCAGCATCTGCAAGAGATATTTTCACTCTCATGTCTATAGCAGCATCATGGAAGCAACCTAGCGTCCATTTATGAAAAAATGGATAAACATTTTGGTCTACACATACAATTGGAATATTCTTCAGCCTTAACCAGGAAGCTATCCTAATACATGCCTCAGCACGGGTAAACTTTGAGGACATCATGCTATGTGAAACAAGCTAGTCATATAAAGATAAACACTGTATGATGATTTCATGTATACTAGGCATCTGAATTAAATTCATAAAAACAGAAAGGTTGCAGAGGTGGTGGTTGGAATCAGGAGTTGTTGTTTAATGGGTATGAAGTTTTGCAAGATGAAAAAGTTCTGCAGATTGGTTGCACAACAATGTGAATATACTTAACACTACCAAAAAGTAGATGAATTTGAGTATGTATTACACAAAGAGGCATCTTCTCAAATGAGTTTAAATGCATTTCATTGTTAGACAACCTACATGCCATGTTTTTCTAAAAACCATGCTTCCACTCCAAATAAATCAAGGTTAAAATAATCAAGAGCTCATTTGTCCTAGTCCTGATGTGTGGATGACAAGCAGCAATCAGTTATAGTGACAGGTGATAGATCCCACTTGCCAAACTTGTTAACATTTTTCCATTTCTAAACTGTCCTTAAAGAAAACCATATCTGGCCCTAGCCAGTTTGGCTCAGTGAATAGAGCATCAGCGCGAACTGAAAAAATCCCAGGTTCGATTCCGACCAAGGGCACATGCCTGGGTTGCAGGCTCAATCCCCAGTGTGGGGTGTGCAGGAGGCAGCCAATCAATGATTATCTCTCATCATTAATGTTCCTATCTCTCTCTCTCCCTCTTCCTTCCTCTCTGAAATCAATATACATACATACGTGCACTGAGTGGCCAGATTATTATGATCTCTGAAAGCATAATAATCTGGCCACTCATAATATATCCTATATAATAAAAGGCTAATAGGCAAATTGTCCCCTCGACCAGGAGTTCGACCAGAAGGCAGGTCGGCCAACGCCCATGTCCCCTCCTCCTGGCTAGGCTGGCTGGATCCCACCCATGCACAAGTTCATGCATTGGGCCTCTAATATATATATCTCCTATCTAATAAAAGAGTAATACATAGATTGACCACTCCAACACACAAGAGGGCTGCCCCCATGTGGTCAAAAATCCTGCCCCCATGTGGACACAAGATGGCCACCACAAGATGGCCAGCAGGGGAGGACAGTTGGGAAGTTCCAGGCCTACAAGAGAGGGCAATTGTGGGCCATCAGGCCAGTAGGGGAGGGCAGTTGGGAGGGACCAGGCCTGCAAGGAGGGCAGTTGAGAGCAATCAAGCCTGCAGGGGAGGGCAGTTAGGGGTGACCAGGCTGGCAGAGGAGGGAAGTTGGGGGCAAACAGGTTGGCAGGGGAGCAGTTAGACATCAATTAGGCTGGCAGGGTAGTGGTTAGTGGGTGATCAGGCTGGCAGGCAGAAGCAGTTAGGGGCAATCAGGGAGGCAGGCAGGCGAGCAGTTTGGAGCCAGCAGTCCTGGATTGTGAGAAGGTTGTCTGACAGCCCGTTTAGGCCCGATCCTACTGGGATCGGGCCGAAACGGGCAGTCGAACATCCCTCAAGAGGTCCCAGATTGGAGAGGGTGCAGGCTGGGCTTAGGAACACCCGCCCCCCCCCCCGCACAAATTTCGTGCACCAGGCCTCTAGTATACACACACACACACACACACACACACACACACACACACACACAGTGGCTAGGTTATTATGCGTTCAGAGATCATAATAATCTGGCTACTCAGTGTATATAAAGAAAATCTTATCTGGGGTCACACTATCCTCATAGTAGCCCCACAGAGCAATCATGCCATTTGGAATTATGTTTTCATCAGTAAAGAGCTGATAGGCCCTGATCGGTGAGACTCAGTTGGTTGGAGCAGCCAAAGGGTGGCAGGTTTGATTCCTGGTCAGGTTGCAGGTTTGATCTCCAGTCGGGCTGCGTGCAGGAAACAACTGTTTGATGTTTCTCATATTGGTGCTTCTCTGTCTCTCTCTCAAATCAATCTAAAAACAAAAAACAAAACAAAACAACAACCACAAAAGAACTGATAGTTTTTTAAAGTACCAAGAAGGTGCTTGATTTGTTCGGTACCCTGTCATAAAATTTTACACTTTCTGCTTTCTGTACTCCAAGTTTCCCTTTGATTGATTTCATGCCGTCCTTGATGTATTTCTCATAGGCTTCTTTTGTGAAGCTGGTTTCCTGTAAATGAAGGTCATGACAGTATCCACAACAGTGATGACTGTGCTCTGGGTCCCTCTGCCCTCCAGGCCTTCAGTGGAGGCATTTACAGCAATAAGTGAGTCATCAATGCTATCTGCTGTCCTCCTGACCATCTTCTCCTTCACCTTCAGGCATAGCCCATCAGCAGTGTTCCAGGTCTGGAAGACTTCTGAGAACACCTCATCACCGTCAGATGACCATGACGTGGCTGGAAGGAGAGGATGCGGCACTGGTGATACAGCCAGAGCATGTTCAGAGGGAGGGAGATAAGGTGGAAAAGCCACACCTACATTCTTCATAGGGAAACTGAAAAACAGAGAGACTATAGTAAAAGCATCCAGAGAGCAACTCAGATGAATAACCAACTACTGAAGGCAGGAGGTGAATGCGTAAATGCCAGTGGTATGTCAATACAACGTATACATTATACACTATATATGGAATATTCAGCTCTAAAAAGAAATGAGCTACCAAATCACGAAGATAAATGAAGAACACATAAATGCATACTATTAAGTGAGAGAAGCCAATCTAAAAAGGCTATACATACCCTAGCCAGTTTGGCTCACTGGATAGAGCATCGGCCTGGGGACTGAAGGGTCCCAGGTTCGATTCTGATTGAGGGCATGTGCCTTGGTTGTGGGCACATCCCCAGTTGGGGGGGGGGGTTGCAGGAGACAGCTGATCAATACTTCTCTCTCATCAATGTTTCTAGCTCTCTGTCCCTCCTCTTTCCTCTCTGTAAAAAAATCAATAAAAAAATATATTTTTTAAAAAGGCTATACATTATGATTCCAAGTATATGACATTCTGGAAAAATTCAAATAAATTCTTCAAGACTACGGGGCTTCTGGTTAAGATGGCAGTATAGGCAAACACAGTATCTGGAACTTCTCACAACCACATCAAAATTACAATTAAACTATAGAAGAGACTAGGAGGAGTGGAGATGCAGAACAGGCTGGTCCCACATCCCCATGTAGCAGTTAAAAATTGGGAGGGATATCTTAGCTGTGGAGGTCCCCCTGAAGAGTCAAGGGTCCTATCCTCACACCAGGCCTCCCAGCCCAGGTTCCAGGGCTGGGAAGAGAAGTCCCTATAACTTTTGGCTGTGAAGACCAGCAGGGATTGTGGCTGATTGAGATGGAGGCTGCTGCCGTCCTAGGTGTTCCTCTTAAAGGGCCCACCCACAGACTTACTCAAACTCACTTGCTCTGAACACCAGTGCTGGGGCAGCAAAGGTGTCAGTAACATATGGGGAGGGACTAAATTGTTTGGCATCAGGGTAAGACCCGGAGAGGCAAATTTCTCCCAATAAAGGTGTTGGTTGGCAGAGGCCATTATTCCTTTGCTGAGCCCTCCCCTGACAGAGCCTGCAGGCAGGCTACCAAATCTCAATCTCCATCAACTTAACACTGTTGGCCCTACCATGATGATTCCCTGAGACCCTGCCCACCCAACTTGTGGGCCCACCTGTTGTTTCCAATGGCTTTTCCTTACCAACAGGCTGTCTTGGCTCATGCTGCCAACTTTCCTGAAATCTCTTAAACAAACAGTGTCTGGCCTCAGTGTATCCTGTACCTCTTGCCAAGACGCCCCAGGCCCAGCACTAGTGGCAGCAGGCCTTGGTTCACAGATTGGCCTCTCGCAGGTACCTCCAATCCCAGCACAAGTAGCAGTCATCTGCAGATCACTTTGTAGCTCAGGCTGGGTAGCTCCCAGGCAGGGCAAAGGTGGCAGTTGATCTTGGCCTGTACCTCCCAGGAGGCCCCACAGCCCACTTGGTGGACAGCTTCAGATCCAACCACCTTCATGAGCAACACACTCAAGGGTTAAACTTGGTGGGTACCTGAGCCCCTCTGCTCCATGTAAGTTCTGCTTCACAGGGTCAGCCCCTTCACAGCTATCCTCCAAGGTGGTTGTGGCCAGTCCTTGAAGCTGATTGGCCAGGGGGGCAAATCACTCCCATTGATGTGCCAACAGCAGTCAAGGCTCAACTATGACAGGAGGATGCACATAGCCCTCATGAGGGATGTACCTGAAACACCCAGTTCAGGTGACTAAGGAGGCTGCACCACTGGCCCTATAGGACACCTACTACTTAAGGCCACTCTACCAAGACCTGGAGATCTAATACATTGAAACAAACAAGGGAGGCTGTCAAAATGAGGAGACAAAAAACATGTCCCAAATGAAATAACAGATCAAAATCCAGAAAAAGAACTGAACAACACAGAACAAAACTCCAGAAAAAGAACTAATCTAGAAAAGCAATCCAATAGATACAGAATTCAAAACAATGGTTAGAAGGATACTCAGTGAACTCTCGGGAATAGTAGAGGAATTTAATGAGAACTTCAACAAAGAGATAGGAAATGTAAAAATGGAGATAGAAAACACAAAAAAGAACCAGTCAGCAATGAAATGAATATACTAACTGAAATGAAGAATACATTACAGGGAATGAACAGTAGAGTACATGAAGCGGATATCAAATCACCAAATTGGAATATAAGGAAGCAAAAAACATCCAATCTAAACAGCAAAAAGAAGATAGAATCCAAAAAACAAGGAGAGTTTAAAATGCCTCTAGATCAATTCAAGTGTACCAGCATATGCATTATGGGAGTACCAGAAGGAGCAGAGAGAAAGGAAAACAATGAAAACCTATTTGAAAAAATAGTGACAGTAGCCCCGGCCTACGTGGCTTCAGTTGATTGGGTATCATCCCATGCATCAAGCATCACCATCACCAATTCAATTCCTGGTTGTAAGTTCTGCTCCATGGGGTCAGACCCCAGGAGGAGCATGCAGGAGGCAGCCAATCGATGTTTCTCTCTCATTGATGTTTCTCTTTCTCCCTCTCCCTTCCTCTTTCTCTAAAATCAATAAAAACATATTTAAAAAAATAATGACAGCAAACTTCCCTAACCTGGTGAAGAAAATAGGCATACATGTCTAGGAAGTACAGAGTCCCAAACAAGATATCCCAAAGAGGCCCACACCAAGACACATCATAATCCTATATAATAAAAGCCAAATATGCTAAGTGTCTAACCATTTGTTTAACTGTTTGGTCACTATGATTCACACTGCCCACCAGGGGGCAGACACTCCAACCCGCAGGTTAGCTTGCTGCTGGAGTTTGGCTGATCAAGACTTGGCCAGATGGGCTAGACATGTCCTGGAGCCCTCCCACAATCCCTGCCTGGCCCTTATTGTACACTGGTGGGGTCCTTAGGGTTGGCCTGTGCCCTCTCACAATCTGGGACCCCTTTGGGGATGTGGGAGAGCTGGTTTCAGTCCGATTCCTGCAGGCCAGGCCAAGAGACCCCATTGGTGCATAAATCCGTGCACGGGGCTTCTAGCAAGAGAAAAGCAGTTAGTTACCTCCAAGTGAGTGCCTATAAGACTGTCAGCTGATTTCTCAACGGAAATTTTGTAGGCCAGAAGAGATTGGCAAGTAATATTCAGTGATAAAAAGCAAGAACTACTCTACCCAGCAAAGCTATCATTTAGAATCAAAGGACAGGTGAAAGGCTTCCCACCCTGGCTGGGTGGGAGCATTGTCCCATGCATCAAAGAGGGGTGGGCTTGATTCCTGGTCAGGACAAATACCCAGGTTGTGGTTTCAATCCCTGGTCAGGGCACAGGTGGGAGGCAGGTGATGGATGTTTCTCTCACATCAGTGCTTCTTTCTCTCTACCAATTTGTACTTCTAAATCCCTTCACCTTTTTCACCTATCATCCTATCTCCCCTCCCATCTGGCATCCATCAAAATATCCTAGATAATAAAAGGCTAATGTGTAAATTGTCCCCTGGAGAGTTCCACCAGCAGATCAGGAGTTCGATCACTCGCTATGACAGGTGCTGACCACCAGAGGGTGGAGCGGAACATGGGAAGCCTTTCACCTGTCCACCTCTCTCTCTACCTTTTTCTCTTTGAGATCAATTTTACAAAAGAAAAAGAAAAAGAAAAAAACTTCCCAAACAAAACAACAACAACAAAACTAAAGACATTCATCACCACCAACAAAGGTTAAAGAGACTTCTTTAAGAAGAAGAAGAAAAAGATAAAATATGAATAAAATGGCAATAAATACATACCTATCAACAATTACTTTATTTACTTATTTACTTTATTAATCCTCACCTGAGGATATTTTTTCCATTGATTTTTAGAGAGAGTGGAAGGGAGGAGGAGAGACAGAGTGAGAGAAACATTGATGTGAGAGAGACACATCAATTGGTTGCCTCCCACACCACCCTTGAGTCTGCAACCAAGGTCATGCCCTTGACCAGAAGTGAACCTGGGCCCACTCAGTCCACATATCAATGCTGTATCCACTGAGCCTAATGAGTTAGGGCTCAACAAAGACTTTAAATACAAATGGATTAGATGTTCCAATTAAAAATCATATGGTAGATGAACAGATAACAAAACAAGGCCCTTACATATACTACCCATAAGACTCACTTCAGATTGAATGGCACACACATACTAAAAGAAAAAAATGGAAAAAGATATTGTATGCAAATGGAAATGGGGAAAAAGAAACTGAGTTAGCAATACTTTTACCAAACAAAATAGCCTTAATTTTTTTTTTTTTTAGAAAAAGGGGAGAGAGAGAGAGAGAGAGAGAGAGAGAGAGAGAGAGAGAGAGAGAACCATTGATTTGTTGTTCTACTTATTTATGCATTCACTGTGCTGACTGGGGATTGAATCCATAACCTTACTGTATTGGGGGACAAAGCTGAAATCAACTGAGCTACCTGGCCAGAGCCAAAATAAATATAAAACAAAGGCTATAACAGGAGACAAAGAAGGACCCAACAATTCCACTTCTGGGTATTTATCCAAAGAAACCCAAAATGTTATATCAGGAAATGACATATACTTACATATGTTTATTGCAGAATTATTTATAACTAGTGGCCCTGTGCATGGATTCATGCTCACTGAAAGGAAATTAATTAGAAGAAATATTTTAATATCACTATTCGCCCTTTCTCTATAATAGAAGTGTCAACCAAACTCACGATCGACAATGACAGATGGACACATTGTGTGATTGGTGTCAGTGGGAGCTCTATATGTATTGCACATGTGTGAGTCAACATTTATTTTTAAATTGCCAGTATGTATCATATGTACCAGCTGGTTGGTTGGTCAGACAGATGGGCGGTCCATCACTTAGCCTTTTATATATATAGATAGCCAAGCTATAGAAGCAACCTTTGTCCATTGATATAAGAATGGATAAAGAAGAGATGGTGTATATATACAATGAAATGTGATTCAGTCATTCAAGAGAATGAAATCTTGCCACCTGCAGCAACATTGATGAACCTAGAGGATATTGTGCTGATTAAAATAAGTCAGACAGAGAAAGACAAATGGCAGATGATTTTGCTTATATGTGGAATTTAAAAAACAAAGTAAACAAATAAGCAGAACAGAAATAGAGTCATATATAGAACTAGAGGCCCAGTGCACATAATTCATGCACAGATCATGGTCGGTGATCAGGGCTGATCAAGTTCCCACCTCCCCACCTCCCTGCCTCCCCACCTCCTCCTTCCCTCGCTCCCTCAGTGCCCTGCCACCACCACTAGTCGCCCACCATGTTCCGCGCCACCCTCTGGTGGTCAGCACCTGTCATAGCGAGTGATCGAACTCCTGGTCTGCTGGTGGAACTCTCCAGGGGACAATTTGCACATTAGCCTTTTATTATCTAGGATATTTTGACGGATGCCAGATGGGAGGGGAGATAGGAAGATGGGTGAAAAAGGTGAAGGGATTTAGAAGTACAAATTGGTAGTTACAGAATAGTCATGGGGATATAGAGTACAGCACAGAGAATATAGTCAATAATATTGTAATAACTATACATGGTTTCAGATAAGTTTGAGATTTATCAGGGTGAGCCTTTCATATGTTATATAATGTCTATTCATGGGGTTGTGCACCTGAAACTAATATAATATTGTACATCAATTGTAATTTTAAAAAAATTTTAAAGGAAAAAAATCTGCTAAATTATGAAGATGGTAAAAAGATCAGTGGTTGGCAGGGGTTATGGGGGAGGGAGGGATAAGTAGGCAGAGCCCAGGATTTTAGGGTAGTGAAACTTATTATACTGGTAAATGGTAATGGGCATTGGTAAATACGTAGCATTATACATTTGTCCAAACCCATAGAATATACAACACCAAGAGTGAACTCTGATGTAAACTAAGTGATATCAATGTGCTAATATAAATGCATCATTTGCAACAAATGTAGGGATGTTGATAGTGAGAGAGGTTGTGTGTGTATAGGAGTCAGGAGATAAATAGGAACTCTTTACCTTCCACCTGATTTTGCTGTAACTCTAAAACTACTCCAAAAAAAAAAAAAGTCAATTAAAAAACAAAACAACAAAACAAGAGGGGTCAGAAACCACTTCCAAACATCCAGAGAGAAAAACAAATAACAAACAAAGGAACAATAATCACACAGGCAGCAAACATCTTAAAACAACACATTTAAAAAAATTAAACAAATACACACAACAAGAAATTTAATGTTAGTTATTGCTGGATATGGTCATGTCCCATTCCCTTTTCCCCTCGGTCTGTTTGCTTGTATTAAATGCATGGCAGCTTTCTTTTGTAAGAAGGAGAAGGGATAGGCCAATGTGAAGGAAGGGAGAAGAAAATAAGTTTACTGAAGGAGGGAAGGGTATTTGGTTTATAATAGTAATATTGGCCTTG
Source organism: Antrozous pallidus (assembly GCA_027563665.1). Lineage (NCBI taxonomy): Eukaryota > Metazoa > Chordata > Mammalia > Chiroptera > Vespertilionidae > Antrozous > Antrozous pallidus. The sequence goes on along the minus strand of CM050524.1, from coordinate 31,227,704 downwards.
GGAGGGAAGGGATCTCAAAAGGCCGTTGGTCTATTTGTATTTTAGGGAGTAAGATTATTCCCACATCAGTCTCTATGGGGCAGGGAACTACTGCAGACACTTTCATTGATGGTACCCATATGGAGAGGAGCTTAGAAGCTCTTAAGAATACTCAAATAGATTATCTCATTTAGTCTCTGAAAGAAGTCATTCTCTAACTCTTTCAGGCAATGCCAACCACAACATTTCTAGATCTCTTGGTTAATTTTATACTTCCTGATATGTGTTGGTTGAAATTCTGCAGGCTCCCTCTGACTCCAATGTTTCTTTTTGCTTACGCGCTGAGAAAAGCAGGCTAAGGTTGTGAACATTTTTTTCTCCAGACTGGACCTTTCCCAGGAGTCTAGACTGCTAACGGAATATTGCCAATGGAATGCTAAATAAGCACCTCAAACTTAATATGTCCAAAAATCAAGCTCTTGATTTAGTCCTTTCAACTTGCTTGTCTTGTAGTCTTTCCTATCTCAGAAAATAGCAACACTACCCTTCCAGATGCTTCGGCCAAAAACCTGGAAGCATCTTTCTCTTATTCTCTAATACCTCATGTTCAATCCATCCGGGAATCCTGTTGGTTCCACCTTTCGAAATATATCCAGCATCCAATCACTTATCATCTCCATTACTGCCATACTGGACCAAATCCCATGATCTCTCAGTTGAATTACTGCAATAGCCTCCTTAACAACCACATTGTGGGAGCTCAATAAATAATTATTGAATGAATAAATGAAATAATGTGCAGGCATGAGTTATATTGCCTCTTTGGGGGCTCACAGTTAAACTTGACACCCCTTGCTATATTTTGGGGAGAGGGTGGGGAGAAGTAGTATTTGAACAGTAAGTACAGAGGAGACAACAGGAAGGAAAGCTGAAGGAAACATGGAAAATACAGGAGAGAGGAGTCGAGGAATTAGAACTCTATGTTGACAGGGGAATCAGCAAAGGAACTCTGGATCACTGAGTGCCCTGTCCCTCTGTTGGGATTGCCCATCCTTTGTCCACTAGCCTGCTTCCCTTGTTGATCAGTCCAATTCAGGGCCCTATGAGGGGATCTCCAAGAAGCCTGGACAGGTGAGTGAATGATCCTTGCTAGAGACCAGGCGAAGAGAGCAGTTTCCTTGTAGCTGTGGGGGTGCATCCTGTAGAGAGAGGGTTTTGAGGGATTGAACAAGCTCCTGGAACTGGTGCTGGAGAAGAAAGGTAAGAAGGCAGGGCCTAGGCTTCCTTCCTCTCCTCTTGGGCCACACCATCTCCCTTTCTCCCTTTCCCCACTGGCAATCCAGGAGCTGCTTCCATTAGCCTAGGTCTGCCTGCTTTGAAAGTCCTCATTAAAGTTCACAGCTTTTCCCCCGACACATTTCAGCCATTCTTTAGTGAGCACCTAAGGCCTGGTTCTTCCTCGTGGTCACACGGGGACTCTTCTCCAGACTGGCTGATGAAGTATGGTTTGGGGGAAGTGCTTGGCTGGGCCCCTAGGTGTTGATCTCAATTTCCTCCTTTGGGTGTGTTTTAGCTTCCAACTGGGATCTTTGCCATAGTAATTGTAACAACCACAGTCTGCATGGAGACTCTTAAAGCTATACAGGCAAACAAATAGAAAGAATTTCTTAAGCCATGCAGCTATTAGAATCTCCACTCCTTACCAGACCCAGAGGCTCTGGAGCCTGTGCAGTGAGAACTAAGCACTTAATTCTTTAATTCTTTCTATAACCACAACGAAATTGTATATTCCAAGGGAATGGGATGTTTTTCCCACCCCTATCCTGCTCCTCCTCAAGCCTTCCCCATCCAGCCAGTAGCACTGTTATTCATTTGGCTGTTTGAGAGAAAAATCTAGAAGTTTACCTTTATTTTTCCTTATCCTTTACCCCTCATTCAATCGGCAAAGCCTATTGACTCTCTACGATGCCCAGAATCTATCTTCTTCTCTTCACCACGTGGTGACCATCGTTCATCCCAGACCACTGCAGTGGTCTGCTAACTGGTCTCCCTGCCTCCACTCCGGTCCTGCTCCAGATCACCCTCCTCACTGCAGCCAGAGCCATCTTTCAAGGACAGGCCATCGCCCCTGCTCATGATGCTCCGAAGGCTCCCACTGAACTTTTGATACATTTCAAATTTCTGATCATGGTGCAGGAGGCTCTGGACATGCGGCCACAGCCTTTCTCTGAAGTCACATGACTTACTGCTTTCCCCTTCAGCCACATGGCCTTGTCAGTTCGTTCAGTGTGCCAAGCTTGTTCCTGCCATAGAGCCATGGGGTTGTTGTTGGCAATGCTTAAGGTGCTGTCAAGGTTTCCTTGTGGCTGGCTCCTTGGTATTTCGACCTCAGCTCAGTACTTTGTTTCGTAAGAAATCTTCCAAAGTTCAGTGGCTCCCAAACAGCAGTCATCTGTTTTGTTTTGTTTTTATGTATCTGTAATCTGAGCAGGGTTTGATGGGGAAGATGCGTTTTTGCTCCATGCAGCATCAACTGGGGCAAAACTAAGAACTGAGAACCTGCTCACTCCCATGGCAGGCAAGCTGGTGCCAAAAGTCATTTATGCGCAACACCAGGGCTGAAGCCTAAGAGCCTTGGTTGTTCATGAAGCTGGGTTTCTAGCAAAATGTCCCCAAAGACCCAGGTGCAAGCTTCATTGTCTTTCATGACCTACCCTCAGAAGTCACAGAGTGTCACTTCTGTTGTACTTGTTTAGTTGAGAAAGTCACAAGTCTCAAGAACAGAGACTCTACCACTTGAATGAGGAGTGGCAGGGTTCTGCAACAGTACACTAAAATGGAAATATTGCTTTTCTGGACAATTCTGGGTAGTACTATCTGCCATAGCTTCCTCTTCAATGCGACTGTCACTGACTGTCCTATGTCAATCAGCTCCTTCTTCTCACCCCAAATCGCCAGCTGTGAGCCGGCTTTTGGCTGAGTGGCACTCCCCTTGAGGGAGTGCACGGACCACCAGGGGGCAGCGCCTGCGTTCAGACTTTCCCCTGGTGGTCAGTGCACATCATAGCGACTAGTTGTCCGCTGTTTGGTCAATTTGCATATTACGCTTTTATTATATGGGATATAAGCCTCCTGAGAGCAGGAGCCTTGCGTGAAGGGAGGCCATGTGGGAGGCTGATGCACTAAGGTCTGCCAGTTGCAGTCAGAGAGATGATTGCTATTTAAAGATATGTAAGGGTGGAGACCATGATATTTGGTGACTGACTGGCTGTGAGGCATGAGGGGAGAAAGGAAGACACTGGGCTGCTGGTCCACCTCAGACCAAGGAATAGCATAGGAGTAAGGGTGTGCATGTCTCAGGATTCTCTGGCTGAGGCCATGCTGAAACCTACACTAGTGGAGGGAAAATGGTGTTACATGTGTTATGAGACTGGCTAGATGCTCACCAAACACCATTCCTCTTTTTCCCAAGCTTCCAGCCATATTTCCCAGCCCTCTTCAGTTAGGTGGGGGCCTGATAAAGTTATGATGAAAGAAATGCAAGTGGAAGCTGATGTATACCACTCTCAGGGGTGGCCTATTAAGAGCCATCCTGCAAGGTCCTGCACACTCCCTTCCTCTTCCTTTAGGCAGGTTAGCGATGGCAGCATTGCAAATGAGAGAGGCATGAGAATCGCTATGTGGAATATATAAACACTCCCTCCCAATCTTCTTAATTGCATAACAGAATTTTTGAAGTCAAGTTGTAGGCTGTCCCAACACTCAGGATTTGTCTCCATGTTTCTTCATATTATTGAACTTCCTCTATTTTTGCATTTCCTGTAAACTGAAAGTCTGATCTATAGTTTGATTAGATTCAGGTTGACTTTCCTGGTAAGACAGATTTCAAAGGTGTTGTTGTACTTCACCTAACATCTTATCAGCAGGGACATCAATAGCAGGTTGTCCCATCATCAGTAAAACTATGGTTAAAGACTGAGTTCAGATGGTGGCTGCCAGATTTCTCCATTGTAAAGAAAGACACTTCCTCCTTTTGCAATTAGAATGTAAACCATGGGGTAAGCCTTGTAACACCCTGTTCCCGAACATTTCACCTAATTTTTTTTAATTTAAAAAATATGTTTTTACTGATGTTTGAGAGAAAGGGAGAGGATGATAGAAAGAAAAACATCGATAGAAACATCAATCAGCTGCCTCCTGCATACTCCCTACTGGAGATCAACCCAGGCATGTACCTGGCCGAGGATTCAAACTGGTGATCAACTGAGCTACACAGGCCAGGAACCTAATGTTTTTAGCATCTATTGTGGTTCCTTCCCTCAATTATTTATACTATTATTTTTCTAGCGTTTATTGAGCACTTTACTATACATGGGGCACTCTTCGAAGGGTTTTATCTATGTTTTCTCCTTTAATCATCACAATAACACTATGAGATAATTTTGCTTTTGCTATTTGATGAGGAAACTGAGGCATAGAGAAGGTGTATTAGCTTTCTATATGCATACAAGTTCTTTGGTTGCTCTCTTCCCACAAACCCCTTTCCTCCCCGCTGAGACTCATCAGTGTTCATCGGTTTATTTTGTTCATTAGGTTCCACATGTAAGTGAGATCATGTGATACTTGTAAAGACAAGTATCTTTGGCTTATTTCTTTTAGCATAATACTCTCCAGGTCCCTCTATGCTGTCTCATGTTTTATCATCTTAAAAAAAAATTTAAGTTGACTAGTTTTCAGAATAGTTTTAGACTTACATGAAAAAATTTAAACTAATATAAAAATTGAGGAGATAGCCCTAGCCAGTTTAGCTCAGTGGCTAGAGCGTCGACCAAGGACTGAAGGGTCCTGGATTCGATTACAGCCAAGGGCACATACCTGGGTTGCAGGATCGGCCACCAATTGATGTGTCTCTCTTACATTGATGTTTCTCTCACTCTGTCTCTCCTCATTCCATCCATTCTCTAAAAATCGATAGAAAAATATCTTTGGTGAAGATAAACAAAAAATAAATAAAATTGAGGCAATAGTACCAAGTTCCCATATATCCCACTCCTACTTCTCTCTATTATTATCATAGGTTAGTATCATACCTTTGTTCCAATTGATGAATTAATATTGATAATCATTAAAATCCATGCTTTATTCAGAGTTCTCTAATTTTAATGTCCTTTTTTCTCACCCAGGACCCATTCGGGACACCTCCACCACATTACATTGAGTTGCCATGTCTCCTTAGAATCTTCTTGGCTGTGAGGGTTCATCAGACTTTCCATGGTTTTTAGGACATGATGAGTTTTAGGAGTACTGGCCCCTTTTGGACCATGCTCTTCTCTTGGAATTTGTCTGATGTTTTTCTCATGGTTAGACAGGGGTTATAGGTTTTTTTGGAGGAAGGCCACAAAGATAAAGTCCTAAATTCATCACATCATTTCAAGGTACACACTATTGTCATGAGTTGTTGCTGTTGATACTGACCTTGGACACCTGTCTGAGACAGTCCCTCCACTATAAAATTACTCCCCACTCCGCGCCGCTCTTTCCAAACTGCACTCTTTGGAGGAAGTCACTAAGCCCAGCACACACTTACGGAGTTCTGTGCTAGCTCCTCGAGGAGTGTATTTGTTTCCCAGGATTGTGTATCAAGGTGCCACGAACGGCGTGGCTTAAAATGACAGAGTCAGCCTGGCTGGTGTGGCTCCTTGCTTGAGCGTCAACCTATGAACCAGGAGGTCATGATTCGATTCCCGTCAGTTGCCGGCTCGATCCCCAGTGTGTGTGTGTAGGGGTGGGGGTGGGGGGGGGGGAGATGCAGGAGGCAGCCAATCAGTGATTTTCTCTCATTATTGATGTTTATACCCATCTCTCCCTCTCCCTTCCTCTCTGCAATAAAATTAAAAAAATTTTTTTTAATATATTTTATTGATTTTTTACAGAGCAGAAGGGAGAGGGATAGAAAGTCAGAAACATCCATGAGAGACATTGATCAGCTGCCTCTTGCACGCCCCCTACTGGGGATGTGCCCGCAGCCAAGGTACATGCCCTTGCCGGAATCGAACCCGGGACCCTTCAGTCTGAAGTCCGACGCTCTATCCACTGAGCCAAACCGGTCTCGGCTGAAAAAAAAAAAAATTTTTTTTAATGACCTAAATTTATTCCAGTTGTGGAGACTAGGAGTCTGAAATCAAGGTGTCAGCAGGGCCATGCTCTCTTAGAAGGGTCTAGGGGATTTTTGGTTGGTGCTTCTGTCCTAGCTTACTGTGCTGCCTTGGTGTTCCTTGGCTTGTGGATGCATCACTCCAGTGTCTGCCTCCATCAGCACAAAGATTCTGTTGTTGCTGTCTCTGTCCTTCTCTTCTGATCGGACCACCAATTATATTGGATTAGTGGCCCAACACACGAAATTCGTGCAAGAGTAGGCCTTCCTTCCCCCAGCTGCCAGCTCCGGCTTCCCTCCAGCCCCGGCTTCGTCCCGAATGACGTCCAGTCTAACTAGCATTGTGCCCTTTTATTATTATAGATTGGAGTCCACCCTAATGACCTCACCTTAAGTTTTTCTGCAAAGGCATTATTTCCAAATAACCTCACAAGTACCAGAGTTTAGGATTTTAACATTAAATTACTTGGGATTCTTCTGCATAGGAAATGTATTACTTCTCCCTATTTATTTAACCGTTAATTTATATCAGTATGAACTGCCACTTTGCTATACTTGTTTATTAACTCCAGAAGTTATTTTGGGATTTTCTACATAAACAATCACGTAATCTGTAACTGCTTCCCAGTCTGTTTACCTTTTATTTCCTTTTCTTGTCTTAACGTAGCAGCTAGGACTTCTAGTACAATGCTAACTAAGAGTGTTGAGGGAAACATCCTTGCCTTAGACTTGCTGCCAATTTGGAAGGGAAAGCATGCAGTTTCTTTCTACTGAGGACAAATTTATCTATAGATTTTTCCCCCATTTGAATAATATCTTTCAGTCTGTATATTTAGACCATTCACACTTTTTAACTACTAAAAAAATTTCTGGAGCAGTTTTAGAATTACAGCAAAATAGAGCAGAAAGTATACAGAATGCCAATATTTTCTCCAAGTTTGTGGCTTGTCTTCTTATTCACATGAGACAATTCACATTTAAAATGATTATTGATAACACTGGGTTTATAACCACTATGCTTATAACTGTTTTTTTAAGTTTATTCTTTTTTTTAACTTAAACTTAAAAAAAAAATGGATTTGAGCCCTAACCGGTTTGGCTCAGTGGATAGAGTCAGCATGCGGACTCAAGGGTCCCAGGTTCGATTCCAGTCAAGGGCATGTATCTTGGTTGCGGGCACATCCCCAGTAGGGGGTGTGCAGGAGGCAGCTGATCAATGTTTCTCTCTCATCGATGTTTCTCTCTATCCTTCTCCCTTCCTCTCTGTAGAAAAAATCAAAATATTAAAAAAAATTGATTTGAGAGAGGAAGGGGGAGAGAGAGAGAAACATTGAACAGTTGCCTCTGCATGTGGCCTGAGCAGGTATTGAACCTGCAACATGGGTGTGTGCCCGCATCGAGACCAAATGTGCCATGGGAGGATGCTCCAGCAAACGGAGCAACACCAGCCAGGGCTACATTTGATCTCTTTATGAAGAAAACTTCTGCTGCTATTGTACACGTTAGTGGTTCTCAACCGGCAGAGATTTTGCTCCCTCAGTGACTTCCGGCAATGTCTAGAGACATGTCTGGTTGTCTCAGCTGCGGGAGTACCACTGGTACCCAGTGGGGAGAGGCCAGTGATGCTGCCAAACATGCCACAATGCATAGTACCGTCTTCCACAGCAAGGTATTATCTGATCCATGCTGCTAACAGCGCTGCTATTGACAAACACTGAGTAAGATAAAAAAACAGCCAATGTATATACTCAGTAAAGGCTAGGTTAGTGTTATAAAAAGGATCCCTCAAATCTTAGTGACTTTGAGCAATTAAATTCAAGGAAGCACTCTCAACAATGTGTGTGGAAGCGGGGGGACTAAAGGTACTTGGTGAAGAGCACTGATGACTACCATACAATATTCCAGTTTGTGTTTTTTTTCTTGTGATGCCAGGAAGCTCAGGACTAAGTTTTATACAGAATCACAATAGTTTTTGTCTTAACTCAGGTCTTCCAAAAAGTGGATGCCAAGATGGGGTTGGACCCCAAGAAATTTACAGGGAAAAGACTTGGGAGGGAAAATGATTAGGAAGCTGGAGGAGGTTGAGAGAGCATCAGGCAGTGTTATAGGTCTAGCACAGTGATCAGCAAACGGCGGCTCACGAGTCACATGTGGCCCTTTGGCCCCTTGAGTGTGGCTCTTCCACAAAATACCATGTACCTTAATTAAGTTAATAACAATGTACCTACCTATATAGTTTAAGTTTAAAAAATTTGGCTCTCAAAAGAAATTTCAATCATTACACTGTTGATACCTGGCTCTGTTGACTAATGAGTTTGCCGACCGCTGGTCTAGCATGTATGGAGAAGGATGGAAGGTGAGTGAGAAAGTCTTAGAGTGAAGTTCTGGCTATGCTGACGAGGGCACCCTGAGTCTAAGTCACCTATCAGAGGAGTCCCCCTCTCCTGGACATGGGCCTGCCCTCATGTCCCTGTCGAGCTTAGCCATTGGTTGTGAGCAGCCTGTCGTGATGGTCAAACATTCCCACAGACGGCGATCTGAGGGGCACATTCTCGTGGCCACTTCAGCCCACCCCCCCTGCACGGCACAGACGTGTTTTTCCACAGAGGATCCTGAGTGCTTCTTTCTGGCTGCAGCTGGTCTCTGAGTTGCAACTGGTGTTTATTCTCTCCCCCCTGCACTACTTACTCGAAACGCCCCTTCTGGGTCACCTCTGCAGGCTGTAGCTGACCTGGTGGATTGACCGCTGGTAATCACACCTCTCTCAGGCTGGGGTTGCTACACATGTTCATTCATAGTTCTGAGGCAAGGGAGGGAAGTGGATTAGTGGATCACCTGGGCCCCACTCTTGTTCTTCTCGTCCACTATGCAAAAGCAGCTCGACATCCTTCTGGTCACAGTCGTTTACCCTTGCCTCCTCTCATCAGCAGGACCCTGGTGAGGAGCTGTAGCTTGTAATTCAATGGGAATCTTGTTGTATCCCTTGGCAAAAGTGCAGCTCCTTTGGGGACCAGAACCCCCAACACTACAGAATTCAGTTGCAGGCACCAGAAGCACAAAAGTGGATCAATAGAGCAATGGGTCTCCGGCCCTTGGGCTCCCTGAGCCAGGCTGACTTCCTGGTCCACTGCAGGTCACCTTCTCCTCTGGCTTAGCTGGTCTGTTATCTATTGGCAGCTAGCACCCCAGTCTCACTTTGCAGCTCTCCTGTCTTGTCTCTTAACTCAGTCTCCAGCTTGAATTAATTCTGTCTCCTCCACTTGCCTCTAAGCTCCTGTCACCAGGGCCTGCCCAGCAGGAGCTCAGGAAGTTCAGACCAGCGCCTGCCTAAGACCTTAGGTCTAGTGTTACTAAATGCCTCCCAGCTCTTTGCTCAGACTTGTCCAGAGACAATACACATCACAAGAACAGGGCAGACTTTTGGAGGAGAGACGCTCAGTGCTGAGTTTCTTTCTGTCTGATCTTGTTCTGTTAATGTTTTGGTTGGAATGTGGTATTTTTATAGGAAATACTGGCTATTTCTGGTGTTGTTTGTTTCGAATGGGTAATTATTTACAGGGTTCAAAATTCAAAAGGCATAAAACAGTATTCAATGAAATGCTTTCCTCCTACCTCTATTTTCCAGCCATCCAAGTTCCCACTTTTAGACACAACAAATGCTTTCAGCTCAGCTGGCGTGGTTCAATGGCTGTGCACCGACCTATGAACCAGGAGGTCATGGTTCAATTCCCAGTCAGGGCACATGCCAGGTTGCGGGCTCAATCCCCAATGTGGCCATGCAAAAGGCAGCCAATGAATGATTCTCTCTCATCACTAGTGTTTCTACTAGTATATCTCTCTTCCTCTCCCTTTCTCTCTGAAATCAATTAAAAAAAAAAAAAGAATTAGCTCCTTAAAAAAAATTGTTTTTCCACGTCATTATAACACACACCTTTATATTTGTTTATACAGATGGTAACATACTATACATAATGTTCTGAATCTTGTGTGCACAGTTTTAAAAATTCTATCAGTGTAGATAAAATGAGGAGAACCAAGATGGCGGCATAGGTAAAACACCTATCTTGCCATCATACTCAGCAATTTTAATACTGCAACTTAACGAAAGAACAAACACCTTCCAGAATCACCAGAAAGCTGGCCGAATGAAAATTCCACAAATAAAAGTGAAGATAAGACACTGTGACTCGGAGGAGCGGCAGTGGACAGCGTTGAAAGATTCTCGCGGAGGGAGGTTTGGAGCGCGCGCCAGCGGAGAGGGCGGGCGGCTGAAAACCGGCCAGTTTTCTCGAACGGGGAGACAAAGACGTCCCACTGGGCTGATTCTCCAGCTCTGGGCAAAGTCCAGGGAACCCACTATCATACAGGGTAAAAACTGGACAGTGGGAGGGCACTCGGAAGCTCGGGTGCTGCTGGGTCTGCCGGCTTGTGGAGAAGGCAGCTTGCTCTAACAGCTTAGCTGCGTGACCGTGCAGAGAGCGCTCTGCGACTTGCCCTCTCATTCGGGAAACCGTCAGACTGCTTTGTTTTACAACCCTGGGTGAGACATTGGGTGTGCAGACTCATTTGGGGAGAGTCTGAATTCCCTGGCAGCCGGTAGAGCTTGGCAGTGGCTCTCTCTCAGAGGTGCTGGTGGTCATTGCCCCTGGCACAGAGTCCCTGGGGCTGCATAGGGCGGAGCTAATGCTGTCTGCTTGGCCCAGAGACTCCGCCCATCCAACCTGAGCACAGCTGAGCTTCACAGACAATTGGCCTGGAGGTCAACTCCTCCAAGTGCTAACAACGATTAACCTGAGCTTAACTTCAGCAAGACTGTGCAACCCATATCCACCTCAGGTAACTGGGGAGGCTGAGCCACTGTCCCTAGTAGGAAGTCTACCACACAAAGCTAATTGACCAACTCAGGGAAGCAGCCACCATGCAGAGACATGGAAAGAAATCAGATGTGAAAGAAATGGAGGAAAAAAAACGACTGGACATGGAATTCAAAACCACGGTTATAGGGCTTTTCAAGAGGCTCCAACAAAAGGTTGAGGCCTATAAGGAAATAAGCAAGACCACAAAGGAAATGAATGAGTCCTACAAGGAAATGAAGGAGACCCTCAAGGATATAAAGGAGACTCTCAAGGATATGAAAAAGGACCAACCAGAAATTAAGCATACACTGACTGAAATAAAAAATATTATACAATGACCTAAAAGTGCTCTGGAGCACCCCAAGAACCAAGTTAAAGATTTGAAATACAAAGAGGGAAAATCCACTCAGCTGAAAAAGCAAGAAACCAAAAGAATCCAAAAAATTGAATGTGTAAGGGGCCTCTGGGACAACCTCAAGCATACCAACATCAGAATTATTGGGGTGCCAGAAAAAGAGAGAGACCAAGACAATGGAAACCCTATTTGAAGAAATAGTGACTGAAACCTATTTGAAGAAATAGTGACTGAAAACTTTCCACACCTGGTGAAAGAAATTGACTTAGGAGTCTAAGAAGCGCACCGAACCCCAATATATAGAAACCCTAAGAGGACCACACCAAGGAACATCATAATTAAAATGTCAAGAGCAAAAGACAAAGAGAGAATATTAAAAGCAGCAAGAGAAAAACAGATGGTTACCTATAAGGGAGCACCCATACGATTGTCAGCTGATTTCTCAACAGAAACTATGCAGGCCAGACGGGAGTGGCAAGAAATATTCAAAGTGATGAATAGCAAGAATCTACAACCAAGATTAGTCTATCCAGCAAAGCTGTCATGCAGAATTGAAGGTCAGATAAAGTGCTTCACAGAAAAGAAAAAGCTAAAGGAGTTCATCACCACCAAACCAATATTATATGAAATACTGAAAGATATTCTTTAAGAAGAGGAAGAAGAAAAAGATAAAAGTGTAAATTAGGAACAACAAATACACATCTAAAACTCAAGTGAATTAATAAGCTGATGAACAGGATAAATTGGTGAATGTAACAGAATCATGGACATAGAGAGGGAATGGACTGACAACTCTTGGGGAGAAAGGGGGTGTGGGAAGTGCAGCAAGAGACTGGACAAAAATCATGCAACTATGGGAGAGGACAGTGGAGGGGGGTGAGGGTGGAGGGTGGGATGGGTACCAGGTGGAGGGGAATTATAGGGGGAAAAAAAAGGGAACAACGTAATTAATAAACTGAACAATAAAGATAAAAAAAATTCTAACAGTGTATCTTAGAGATCGTTTAAAACCAATACCTAAAGAGACTCCTCATTCTATTTTTACTAATGCTTTGTTGTGCATGTGTATCAATGTACCATAATTTATCTAGCTCAGTGGTCAGCAAACTGCGGCTCTGGAGCCACATGCAGCTCTTTGGCCCCTTGAGTATGCTAACACCACTTCTTCAAAACAGACTAGCCCAGGCCAAAAACTGACTTCTGCTCATGGGCCACAAAGTTTTGATTGCACTGTACGTATATGCCCGCACATAGTATTTTGTGGAAGAGCCACACTCGAGGGGTCAAAGAGCCGCATGCGGCTCGCGAGCCGGGTTTGCCAACCACTGATATAGCCAGTGTACCAACTGATGGGCGTTTAGTTTGTTTCTAATTGTTTGAAATTACAGTAGTAGTGAATATCTAGGTATGTGAGTACCTATGTGGAATTGTTTTGCAACAGAACAGCCAAATCAAAGTATATTTACATTTGTCATTTGAGAGGCAACTGTCAAATCGCCTTCCATAGGTGTTAGCATTCTGTCCCCAATGTCCGTTTCCTTAATCTTGCCAACAAAAGATGTTGACAAACCCTTTAATCTTTATCAATATCAGTATCTCAATGTTGTTTTAATTTGTATTAGCATTGGCCATATGAAGTTGCTGTTTTTTTTTAGGTAAAATTAATGCTGAGTACCAGCAATTTTATGTGGTTTTACTTCTCTCGTTGTGAGACTGAGATTTTTTTATCTTAACAGTCATTGATTACCCTGGCTGGTGAGGCTGTGGGTTGGAAGGTCACGGGTTTGATTCCTGATGAGCACACATACCTAGGTTGTGGATTCAATCCCCGCTCAGGGTGTGTGCAGGAGGCAACCAATCAATGTATCTCTCTCATATTAGTGTCTCTCTCTCTCTCTCCCCACCTTACTCCCTCTCTAGAATCAACTTTTTTTTTAAAGAAGTCATTTATCTATGACTTTCTTTTCACAGTTTCTGTCATTTTTTTAATTGGGGGGGGGAGTTGGTCTTTGTTGATTTATAGGAAAAATTGAACTCTTATTCTATTACATGAATTTAAAAATGTGTTCCCAGATCATTGTCTTCTGAATTTGCTTATAATGGTTTCCATAATCAAGTATTTAAAAAATGTTTATTTAGTTGAATTTAACAATCTTACTTTATGGCTTCTGGATTTAGGCCATAGAAATGCCTTCTTTTGTCCCCTTCAAGGTTATATAGGAATTTTGCTGTAATTTCTTCTTTACTGGGGCAGGTATAACAGGTGAGGTCAGGTCGGCTATTATTCATTTCAGGAATGGGCTGCCCTGGGACTGCAAACCTTAGCAGCAGGGGATCTGACTCTTCATTTAAACTCTGCGGACTTTAGGATCAAGGGGGGATCCTGGTGTTTGAGATAATGGTGATCCTCAGCATGAAGATGGGCTGAGGGCCAAGATTCAAAGGAACCAGATGAGAAGCTTCAAAAGTTGATTGTGATGGGACAAAACCAGGAAGTCCTTGGGCTCAGCTAGCTTTGAGATAATCAGTACACCTCACTCGACCACCTCCAAACTCTTACGTTCGAAATCGTCCAGAACAAGCTCCCGTAGTGCAGCCTGGAGCACTAGCAGGGACCACATGATGGGAGCCCTGGGTTCTGCACATCCAACAGTCTTGCAGGCCCACGGAGCTCACCCTTCTGAGCCGTGACTTACATCACTCCAAGGGTCTACTTCATCACAGCCTGTCCTTTCTGCTTGTTGTGAGCTTCCGAGGACGCGGTCCCATCATCTCCTTCTCGGTACTGCTCGGGGAATGCCTGTCATGCTGTGCGCTGCACTGGGCACTGAGGCTGGAGAGGAGAACAAAGCAGAGTCCGGGAGGGGCTCTGCCTCCAGGAGCTCACTCACTGCTACGGAGTACATCCCTTTCTGAGGCCCCCAGAGCAGCCTCCTCCCCTCTCCAATGTTTTAGGACACTTATTGTGAGGACTTGGGCTTTTCCTTCTTTTCGTTTTTTTGTTTGTTTGTTTGTTTTTTATTAAGGAATGTTTTACATACAATAAAATACACAAATCAGTTTTCTGACTTTTGGTGGTGCATACACCTGCATAACCCAAATAAATACCAATAAAGACGGCCTTTTTCAGTCACCACAGAAAATTCCCTGGTAACTCTGAGGTATTAGGTATTATTAGTAGATTAAGTTCATGGATGTGAAAGCTTGGGCATACCAGTTAATACTATTTCTTGGTTCCTAGATAGGGATGGGGCTAGTTAAAACACAGACAATTTAAAGCTAAACACAATTTAGCTGTCTGGAGTCCCAGTCCCAGGCTTTTGGTTCAAATGGTGACCACATTTAAAAGTGCAATGCTATTGCCCTGGCCGGTGTGGTTCGGTTAGCTGGAGTGTTGTCCCACACATCAAAAGGTCTGATGCCTGGCCAGTGTGGTTCAGTGGTTGGGCGTCAACCTATGAACCAGGAAGTCAGGGTTTGATTACCCCTCAGGGCACATGCCCAGGTTGGAGGCTCAGTCCCCAGAGTGAAGCATGCAGGAGGCGGCGGATCAGATTCTCTCTCATGGTTGATGTTTCTACCTCTCTCCCTCTTCCTTCCTCTCTGAAATTAATAAAAATATATTAAAAAAAAAAAAAAGGTTTGATTCCCAGTCAGGTCACATACCCCGGTCCCGGTGTGTGCAGGAGGCAACCCAATCAATGTTTCTCTTTCTCTCTCCCTCTAAAATAAATAAAAACCCATTAAAAATTTGCTGACTAGGGGCTATGTGAAAAGGGTTGAAGGGATTAAGAAAAAAAATAAAATGAATAGACACAGACAACTGTATGATTCCCGGAGGGAAGAGGGTGAGGGATGCAGAAGAGGATACAGTGAGGATAAATACAAATAGTGTTGGGAAAAGGTTTGACTTGGGGCGGTGAACACACAATACAATATACAAGATGATGTATCACCGAATTGTACACCGAAACCTAGAAATTTTATTAACCAATGTCACCGCCATAAATTCAATTACAAATAAAAGTCTGTTGACTGTGGCACCTATTTATTTAGTCATTGTTTCCAGGAACTGGGTGGTGCAGCAGCCGGCCAGGCAGAAAACCTGCCCTGGGGCCTTTGTGTATCCTGCCCCGGGGTAGGAGTGCCCCCCCCCCAGCCCCCGGGTCGCTCCGCCCCGTCGTCTCCGAGTCAAACCCGGGCAGCCGCCCGCTCCACAGCGCCGCCTGGCGAGCCTCGCGCCCCCGCAGCCGAAGTCGGCGCCGCGCGGGCGCGCCCTCCCTCCCTGCCCCCCTCGCTCGCTCCCGGGACGCTGGGAACCCCGGGAGCTCGGCCCTCGCACACTTCTGCTTTTGCCCCTTTGCCCCGGGCGGGAAGAGGAAGGAGGGCTGGGGGAGGGCGCGGGGAGGGGCATGGTCGGCGGGGAAGGGGGAAGAAGGTCGGGGTTCTGGAGCCTTCTCTCACAAGACCTGCTTTTTCCAGTGCGAGGTCCCACCCCTCACCTTTTAGGATGCCTGGCTTCTTCCGGCCCCTCTCGGGTCTCACCTTCCGCCCCTCCCGCCGCCCCCCTCCGCCCTCCCCGAGGCGAGGGGCTGCGAGGTCGGACGGTGGCGGGGAGGACCGTGCCAATGGCCTCCCTGGAACCAGAGTCCCTCGGGCCCTCTACTAGGGGCTTGGGGTCGAGCTTCTCCGGGGTTCCCGGGCGCTAGGCGCGCCCCCTTGGGACCTGCGGGGAGCGGGGAGGGCGAAGCTGGCGCCCTGCGCGCTGAGGTCAGGGCGCCCCCTGCCGGCCGGTGGGCCAGGCGCTCCTAGGGTTTGGGAGTCTTACCAGGCTCTGCCCTTAACACAGGGTCCCGTCCATTTCACTTAGTGGTCGGGGCCTTTGTCCATTTCACTTAGTGGTCGGGGCCTTTGTCATTGGAAACGTGCAGGATAAGACGGAATGAGTGTTTGCAGAACTGAGGAGTGACAAAACTAGGATGATTCTTGGTGTTGGCACTCTCGAATTTCCTGTTTTCCTGGGCGGTGTAAGAGCTCCAAGTGGTCCTCCCTTCGCTCTACTTCCCCCACCCCAGCTGTATTATTCTTTTTCTTCGGGCTTTGATAAGATGTGCTGTGTGATTATAAAAGGAATGCAACATCTTTTTAAATTTTTAAAGGAGAAAATATCACCCGGCCAGCGTGGATCAGTGGTTGAGCGTGGGCCTGTGAACCAGGAGGTGGGCCCATGCCCTGGAGGCGGGCTCCATCCCTAGTAGCCCATGAGTGATTCTCTCTCATCATTGATGTGTCTCACTCCCTTCCTCTCTGAAATCAATAAAAAAAAAATTATTTGAAAGGAGAAAATATCCTGTGGTTTCTGTTAGAAGTCCTTCCTTCACTGGCACATAGGTCTGTGCTCCTTTAAAGTGCATGTTTGCTGGTTCTTTTTCCTTGATCCTGGTAGGTCCATGGCCAGGTCCATCCCCTTCCTGAAGTTGGCAGGACCCCCCCCCCCCCCCCATCCACTACCAGGGCTGGGACCACAGGGCAGCTCTAGATAAGTGCAGTCTGAGAGCAGAGGGGAAGCAAGAGGCAACCAACCCCCCCTCCCCCACCAAGGTTTCTCACTTTTCTTGTTGCATAACTTGATTATAAATTTTTGTCCTTGTTAGGTTCTTGCCCACTCAAAGACAATTTCGTTTTGTTCTAGAATGAACTGATATATATCAGTAGCCCCTCTTACCATGGGTGAGCCCGTTTCTCAGCTGCTCTGAGTTGCTTCCAAAGAGCCACATCCATGAGGAGCCAGTATCCCAGGTTTGGGGAACAGGAAACAAGGTTTGTGGTCCACTCTCCCAGTTTAGCCGGGGATGTCCCGTCCCAGTAGTCCAGGTTCTAGTAGAAGCAAAGTTAAGGTGGCCTCATTTTCTGCTTTAATTACTACAAAAGTGTATTTATTCGTTTCTAATAAATACCTGGAAATATAAAGTTTAACAAGTCTGCTGATATCGTGCTGTAAAACATAGAGGTCCTCTTCAAAGAGCTGACAGTCTGGTATCAGGTGTCTTATTCGGGAAGCCTGTGGGAGGACAGAGTGGGAACAAGTCTGGGTGCAGAAGCTGAGGTTCCCAGAAATTTCCGCTCATGTGAAGCCCCAGACCATTGTCTAGTACAGAGTTCGGCAAACTCATTAGTCAACAGAGCCAAATATCAACAGTACAACGATTGAAATTTCTTTTGAGAGCCAAATTTTTTAAACTTAAACTTTTTCTAATGCCACTTTTTCAAAATAGACTTGCCCACACCATGGTATTTTGTGGACGGGCCACACTCAAGGGGCCAAAGAGCCGCATGTGGCTTGCGAGCTGCTGTTTGCCGACCACTGGTCTAGTATGTTAGTTATTAGGCTCTCGCAGTTCATGAACCCATGAAGTAGCCCCCATCGTTAATGAGAAAACAACACAGAGTTGCCAATCGTTGCTTTGACACATCACAACATTAGCAAAACCAAATTCTATGATCAGTTCAGAAAAGAGGGGACATTTTAATACCAAAGGCTTCTCAATGGAAGTTTTCCCATTTCACCAAGGACTAGTGGAAGAGGAAAGAACAGCCTGGTCCCAAGGGGGCATCTGGGAGGAGTCATGGCTGATTCCCTTCACAGGAGGTGGCTGCCACAGCATCCCGAGGCCTCGATGACCCCGGGGGGTTGGGGGGGGTGCAGTGGAGGGGGGTGGGAGTTTTCCATTCAGGGTGTAAAGTCTCCAAAAACACAGACTTCGAAGTATCAAACCTGTTTTACCTGCCCATTCTGTGGCCGGTCGTTTCCTCAAGACTCTCGTACCTTTGGGTCAGGTCTCTGTCATTGCAGTCCCCACATGGTCTAGTGGCTCTCACTCCCCACTGAACAGCTAGAGGGGAGCCTCCTTAGAGCTGGCTGCTGGCTGCCCGGCCCAGTGCCAACGCCCAGCAGGTGCTCACCAAATACTTATTGCCCGAATGAATTATACTCAACTTCATTCTTTGGCATTTCCAATTAAATAATTAAGGAAGTACTCCCTGTAAGCTACCTCAGAATGAGAGGGGAAATGGCTAATTTCATGCTGAGAGAGAAAATATGTTTGCTAGTTTTCACGTAGGCTGTGTTACAGCTACTTGATTTCCTTTGGTTGTGTGTGTTCTGCTGGGCGATCCACACTCCACAAAAGAGAAGTCCTCACGCCTTCCACCACCCCACCTTCTGGAACAGGGGTTCTCTCAGCCTCGTTTTGCATTAGAATCACTTGGGAGAGGTTACAGTCCTGATGCTGAAATGCTGAGGGCCCCACTTCGGGGGTAGAATCTGAACATTATTTTTTGTTTGTTTGTTTTTTAAATCTGTTTTTCCCAGCGATTTTAATGTGCATCAGTGACCAAGAACCTGTACCCTAAAAACTCTCCCCCCCCCCCCCCAGCAACTGAGCAAGAGGAAGTGGTGAAGGAGGGGGAAGTCAAATTGGAGGGGAGACTGAGGTTCTAGGCTTGGTTCACAACTTCCTGTGGGTGTAAGCCCTTCGCTTTGTCTTCCATAAAATAAGGATGATGGTGGTTGCCTCATATGGTGTTGCTGAACTTATTTGAGTGCCTGGCACAAAGCAAGTGCTTGTGATGGTTATTTTTATGTGTCGTTTGTCTAGGCTGTGGTACCCAGTTATTTGGTCAAACACTAGTCTAGATGTTAATATGAAATTATTTTTGAAATGTGTGGAGAGGGGAAAAATTTCCTTCTAACTTTTCTAAGTTCTTCTGGCTGGACTAATAGGTAAACGTGAGCTAGATTAATAGGAGAAAATGACCAAAATTATACATATACATACTGGAGTTCTACAAGAGTGTAGGATCTAAGGCAGATCTGGCAGGTAAGGCTTATATGTCATTTTTTTTAATGTTAACCTTTTTGAAAAATGTTTTAAAAATGATTTTACAGAGAGAAGAAGGGGGAGAGAGAGAAACATTGATCTACCGGGGACCTAACCCAAAACCTGGGCATGTGTCCTGACCAGGGATCGAACTGGCAATCTTTCGGTGCATGGGACAACACTCAACCAACTGAGTCACACCAGCCAAAGGCATTATATGTCATCTTGAGCTAAAGAGAAAGAGAGAGTGGTGGTTTGGGATGTCAAAGGGCAGGAAGGTAATTCACATGGAGATGGAAAAGAAAATGTTTGTTGAACTCTCTTTAACAATGTGATATAGAGAGTTCTTTGATCAAACATACCCAAGTAGAACAGCATCACACACTAGATCATATTAACTATAGTTATTGATAATAAAGCGTCCTTTCTGAAGCAGGTCCTCTACATTCTTTTAGGCAGGTAGGAGGAAGGTTAAAGGTTTTTTCCTGAATCATTTTTTCTTTTCTTGAAAATAATCAGTCTTGTAGCTTCTACTGCAGCTGCACAAGCTCTGCATGCGGCTTCTCATCATCTCCCAAAGGCTCTTCCTTCCAAGTCAAGTTTCCTTGGGGTGGCTGCTTCCTGAAAGAATGGAAGGCATAGAAGCAGGAGGGAGAAGGACATAGAGAGAAAGATAGACATAGACAGTGATTGATGTGAGAGTGACACATCAATTGATAGCCTCCCACATGCACCCCAACAGGCTGTGGATCAAACCTGCAACCCAGAAGAGAGAGAGAGAGAACTATATAACCAGACACCCAGAACAAAGAGACCATGGGGAGACAAAGAAACAGCCTGCATATGAAAGAAAAGCAGGCATCACCAGAAAAGTAAGTAAACAATATGGAGGCAAGCAACCTGTCAGAGAAAGAATTCAGAGAAATGGTCATAAGGTGGCTGAAAATAATGGAAGTCAAACTTGACAATATGAGTAAGAACCAAGAGAAAATGAAGAAGAACCAAGAAGAAATGAAAAATGACATCGCTGCTGTAAAGAACTTATACTATAAAGAACTGCCAGAAGAAGCAGAGAACTGCATCAGTGAGCTAGAAGGCAAGGTAGGAAAAAATACCTAAATGGAGCAGTGTCTAGAAAAAAAAAAAGTAAGAGGAGAACCTAAGGGAACTTTGAGACAACATGTAACAAAACAACATCTGCACATTAGGGTTGAAAGCAGAGGAAACTGAGCAAGGACTAGAAAACCTAATTGAAGAAATAATGATAGAAAACTTCCTTGATATAGGAAAGAAAAAACTCACACAAATCCAAGAAGCTCACAAAGTCCCAAGCAAAATGAAGCTCAAAAGACCGATGCCAAGGCACATTATAATTACATTGGCAAACATCAACAACAAAGTAAGAATCTTAAAAGTGGCCAGTGAGAGATAGAAAGTTACCTACAAAGGAACCCCCATCAGACTAGTGACTGATTTCTCAACAGAAACTCATCAGGCCAGAAGGGAAAGGAATAAAACACACAAAGTCATGCAAAGAAAGGGTCTGAATCCAAGAATACTGTACCCAGTAAGGCTATCAATCAAAATTGAAGGTGAAATCAAGAGCTTCACAGACAAAAAAGGACTAAGGGAAGTTATTACCACCAACCCAGGAATGCAAGAAATGCTAAAGAGTCTGCTGTAAAAAAAAAAAGAAAGAAAGAAAGAAAGAAAGAAAGAAAGAAAGAAGGAAAGAAAGAAAGAGGGTGTCGTGACTTCAGCAATGGGGAAACATGGAGGCTCCAATGCTAACTGGGAAGCTGTAGTCCCTGCTATTCTGCAGAACCTCCACTTTCGCCCTAACCATCACCATGGGTGCCCTGTTCTTTGAATGTGCCTTCGATCAAGGCACGGATGCAATCTATAAACACGTCAACCAGGGGAAGCTGTGGAAACACATCAAGCACAAGTATAAGAACTAGTTCCTTGGAGGCGCCTATCAAGGCCAGATGGACCAGGTCCACCCGCCAGCTATTTGCCTGGAGCCAGGGCCTCGGCGTGAGAAGATGCTCACAGCACTGTCCATGGACCACATTTAGCTGTTGGTATGAAATACCTTCACCTGACAGACTCTTAAATTCTTCTGTGTTTGAAGTATGATGAGTCAGAGTCATCAGCAAATAAATGTAAGCTGTCCTTAAAAAAAGAAAAGAAATAGGAAGCGAAGAAGGAACACAGGGGTAAAGAACAAAAATGGCAACAAATAAGTACCTATCAATAATAACTTTAAATGTAAATGGATTAAATGCCCCAATCAAAAGACATGGAGTAACTGATTCGATAAGAAAACACGACCCATATAGCTGCTATCTACAAGAAACTCACCTCAGAAAAAAAAGACGCACACAGACTGAGGGTGAAGGGATGGAAAAAGATTTTTCAGGTGAATGGAAATGAAAAAAAAAAGTTGAGTAGCAACACTTATATCTGACAAATTAGATCTCAAAGTGAAGGACATAACAAGAGATAAGGATGGCCACTTCATAATACTAACGGGAGCAATCCAATAAGAAGAAATACCTCTGGTAAACATATATGCACCCAAATATATAAAAAGACTCCTGGAGGGTATCAAGGGAGAGATTGACAGCAATACATTATAGTAGGAGACTTTAATACCCCACTATTATTATTGGACAAATCCTCTAAACAAAAAATTAGCAAAGAAACATCAATCCTAAATGACTCACTAGACCAGAGGGAATTAATTGACATCTTCAGAACATTTCACCCCAAAGCCACAGAATATACATTCTTCTCAAGTGCATATGGGTCATTTTTAAAGATAGATCATATGTTGGATCATAGGCAAAGTATCTCCAAATAAAAGAAGATAGAAATCATATCAAGCATCTTCTCAGATCACAGTGGCATAAAACTAGAAATCAACTACAATAAAAACAATCAAAAAAAAATCAAACACATGGAGACTAAACAGCATGCTACAAAGAGAGATCAAGGAAGAAATTAAAAAAAAAACACATCATGGCAATAAATAACAATGAAAACACAACAATCCAAAATCTGTGGGACACAGCAAAAGCAGTTTGAGAGGGAAGTTCATAGCTCTACAAGCCTACTGCAAAAAAATAAGAAACAACGATAATAAATTACCTAACCCTACAACTCAAAGAGTTAGAAAGAGAGCAATAAGAAAAGACCAGTGTAAGCAGAAGGAAGGAAATAAAAGATCAGAGCAGAGATAAATGACATTGAAACAAACAAACAAACAAAAAATCAACAAAACCAAGAGCTGGTTCTTTGAAAGGATAAACAAGATTGGTGAACTTCTAGCCAGGCTCACCGAGAAGCAAAGAGAGGACCCAAATAAACAAAATCAGAAATTAAAGAGATGAAATGACAACAGACCCCATCGAAATACAAAGGATTGTTAAAAAATACTATGAACAACTCTATTCTAACAAACTGGACAACCTGGAGGAAATGGACATATTTCTAGAAAAATATAACCTTCTAGAACTCAATCAGGAAGAATCTAAACATCTCAATAGGCCAATAACTATGAAAGAAATTGAAGCAGTCATCAAAAAGCTTCTTGCAAACAAAAGCCCAGGGCCAGACAGCTTCACAGGCGAGTTTTACCAAACATTCAAGGAAGAATTAAAACCTATCCTCCTCAGACTATTCTAAAAAAATTCAAGAAGAAGAAACACTTCCAAGTTCCTTCTATGAAGCCAGCATCACCCTAATACCAACAGATAAAGACCACACAATGAGAGAGAATTATAGGCCAATATCCCTCATGAACATAGATGCCAAAATCCTCAACAAAATTCTAGCAAATTGGATCTAGCAGTATATCAGAAAGATCATACCATGACCAAGTAGGATTTATCCCAGGAATGCAAGGATGGTACAATATCTGCAAATCAATAAATGTGATACATCACATAAACAAATTGAGAAATAAAAATCACATAGTCATATCAATTGATGTAGAAAAAGCATTTGAAAAAATCCAACACCCTTTCTTGATAAAAACTCTCAACAAGGTGGAAGTAGAAGGATTATACCTCAACATAATAAAAGCTATATATGATAAACCCTCAGCCAATGTCATACTTAATGGGCAAAACTAAAACCATTTCTCCTAAGAACAGAAACAAGAAAGGGATGCCCACTCTCATTAATCCTATTCGACATAGTACTGGAAATATTATCCATTGTAATTAGACAATAAGAAGAAATAAAAAGCATCCAAATTGGAAAAGAAGAAGTAAAGCTGTCCTTATTTGCAAATGACATGATATTGCACATAAAAACTCCATCAAAAAACTAATAGACTTAATAAATGAATTCGGCAATGTAGAGGATACAAAATTAATGCCAAGAAATCTATGGCATTACTATACACCAATAGTGAACTTATAGAAAGAGAGACTAAGAAAGCAATCCTATTTACCATTGCACTAAAAAAATTAAGATACCTAGGAATAAACTTAACTGAGGAGGTAAAAGACCTATATATGGAAAACTACAGAACACTGAAAAAGAGATAGAGGAAGACGTAGACAGATGGAAGAACATACAATGTTCATGGATTGAAAGAATCAACATAATTAAAATGTCCATACTACCCAAAGCAATCTATAGATTTAATGCACTCCCCATTAAAATACCAATGACATATTTCACAGACCTAGAAAGAACTCTCCAAAAATTCATCTGGAATAAAAAAAGACCCCAAATAACCACAGCAGTCCTGAGAAAGAAGAATAAAGTAGGTGAGATCTCAATACCAGATTTCAAGCTGTATTACAAAGCCACTGTTCTCAAAACAGCCTGATACTGGCACAAGAACAGACATATAGACCAATGGGATAGAATAGAGAATCCAGATATCAACCCAAACCACTATGCTCAATTAGTATTTGACAAAGGAGGCATGAACATGCTAGATCCAATTTGCTACTGTTGTTACCATCTATTCTGTAGTAGCTGGTGCTGGTTTAGAGTAATAAATAAGGTGGCAGCTAAAGGGTTAGGCGGGCAATGGGATTATCCCAAGTAAGTGCTAAGTATGAACTCCCACTATAAAATTCCAGAGTGTGAAGTGCAGGTGCAAATATCACCTGCCCGTTCTTCATCTGAAACATGGAAATTTCCCTCAGAACAAGGGCCCTGCAGCACAGGGCACAGAGCCCCCAGACCTGGTTTTGGCTCTGGCTGTGTCACCAACTCACTGTGTGACCTTGGGCAAGTTCCCTGCCTTCTCTGGTTTTGGGCTTCCTGATGGGGTTGGGCTGGGTGATGTGTGAGGAGCTTTCCATCTCAGAACCTCTGAGCTTAGAGTTTTCCTCTGATGCTTCTACTTGCAGAACCGGTTTTCGCCAGTCTGTTCACACGGAGTTTGTTTTCTGCTCTCGGAGTGGGTTACAGGTTGGGGCATTTGTATTTATGCTCAGGAGAGGCCACATGGCTGAATCGTGGCTGCCCTCTCCTGGCTCAAAAAGATGCCTCAGACCTCATCCCTAGCTTCAGCCAGGCTCCCAGGGACAGAGGCCCTGGGACAGGGATAATCCAGGCTCCCGAAGATCTCTGCTGCAGACATTCCCTTCCCAAGTCTGCTCAGGCACATGGGGACCTTTCCTTCCCTGCCAGCTTACCCCGGAGTGAGCAGAGACCACACATAGAAGATGTAATGCTCTTCTACAAATTCAGGTGAAAGAAATAGCACAAGCTGTGGTCCTCTCCAAATGACCCTAATTCTGACTGTTCCCCCATCCTGTCTGTCTTACATCAGGGGCCTCAGGACACTAGTCCTCAGACATTACTGCCAAGTTGGTTGCTGTCCCAAGCTGCATGGTTCCTTTGGGCCTGGCACCTCTGCTGTTTCAGTGCCAGGCTGGTGAAGCTGGAACTCCAGTGTCCAGGTCACACGTGTCGTCTGTGGTCATCCCCTGTGAGCATCTGCCACCTCCCCAGGGCACCTTCAGGAAAGCTTTCTGGAACTTAGATCCATGGAGCCTTTCCTGTCTGTGGGTGCTAAAGGTACCCAGCTCTAACCCTAACTTCAGTGGCTTCAGTCTCCATCTGGGGAATGCAAGACTGTAAAACTGCCCACCCCCACCCCACCAACCCCAGTGTTTCGGGAGTTTCCAGGAATGTTTAGTGAGAGCTCACAAACCTCTCTCACACCTTCTACTCTGGACTGCCCCGCCCCCTTGTGGAATTTGGCTGCCGCTGAAACCACTTGAGGAGGGAACTGTTCATGGCGTTGCTACCCAGGCCCATGAGGCTGTCCTCTGTCCAGAGGGCACTTGTCAGTCTGGATGCTGCAGTCCTCGAGCATCCAGGGGGCCACCCAGTTGTGGTTTCCCTGCGGCCAGGCTGTGGCCTCAGCAGAGGTGGGAGGATGCCTCCTCCCTTGCTCGGGATTGCATCTGGTGACCTGGGCATTCAGTGCTGCCTGTGGACTGGGGCTCTTGGGACCTTCCTGACGAGGACTCTTCTGCCTCAGCCTGTGGTTCCTTATGACCTTGACACACATCCATGATGATCCAGCTCCTCAGATGGGCCCCATGTACTAGGAGTCTGCTGTTTGCAGGTGATAATAACTCAATGTAGTTGCCTGTGATTTAAAAAACGGGGGAGGGATTTTATTGCTTTATATCACTGACAGCTCGTGTGAGTCTTGAGGTATGATTGAAGCCAGGAGCTCCAACAAGGTGGTCAGAACTCAGCCTCTGTCTCCATCATGCTTTCCTTTGTGTTGGCTTCACTCGCAGGCAGCCCCCCAAAAGTTCCAGGCTTATGTCTTCCCTACATCTATCAGTCTGGGTGGAAAGAGAGCTGCTCTTTGCCGTTTCTTCCTACAAAAGTTCTAGAATTGGGTTTCCTTGACTTACTTAAAGTGCCTGTTTTGGAACTAATCCCCATGGAATATTGGGGGGGTGGAATATATATCCTTTCCCACAAGCATGGAGATGGGGATATGTATGGCTCTATCTGAATTACTAGAATGAAAGTGAGGGAGAGCTAGTCCCCCTAAAGAAAATCAAAGTCCTCTTAGGAGAAGAAAGGAGAATTGATGCCAGGTGGAAACAAAACCTCAGATATGTGCTCCATCCAGGCACATTTGCATCCCTGCATTGAGAGCAAGTGAGGCTCAAGTTAGGAGCCCAGCTTACAGCTAAATATCAGTACAGAAGGGGTCTGAGAACCAGATAAATGAAAGCAAGGGCTGTGAGAGTTCAGAGAACAGAGTGAATGTTCGGAGTGAAGCTGTTTCAAAGAGCAGTGTTTCTCAAATTCTAATGTGTTTGTGAACCACCTAGAACAGTGATGGGCAACTTTTGAGCTTGGTGTGTCAAAATTCACCAAAAAAACCGAGCATAACTCGGGTGGTGTGTCACTTTGAGAAAAAAACCATAATTTCATGATGTTTATAGTTTAAATAACAAAAATGTATAATTGCAATATATAATTGTATTTAATAAACCAAAAACTAATTATTTAACTTACCTGCTTAGTGACTTCTTTGTTCATCTGCCAGTCGGTTTCTTTTGTTGGTCTTGATATTTAACTTGTGTGGGGTGCCGTGAACTAAGATAAGTGAGGGGGAGGGGGAATTCTTTAACTAACCTACCTATTAGTGACTGTTTGTTGCTGAATTTCATTGGCTAAACCTTCAATTGAAGGTTGGTATTTTGTACACTTCGAGCCCAAGCAAGCGCTACTAACTTCATCTGTCAATCTGTTTCTTTTGTTGGTTTTGATATTATTTAACACTGAGAATAAGGTCTCACAAAAGTACGTAGAGGGAAAAATTGTGAGTAAAGCCATTGCTATATTTTTCAAGGTGCTAAAAGTGTCTGATAATCGGTGCCAGCACTCCAAATTTCCTGTTTGTAGTGGCACTCCTCTCGATTCTCCAAGGGGCACCTTTCCAGATTCTCAAGCTTTGACCTCAAGTCGACAAACACCTGAGCCCAGATGCTGTCTTGAAATTCTGCAAGTTGCATCTCCAAATCATCAATTTGCATCCATTGGAAACCATTTAATATCAAACTACTGTAGACTGCTTCATCAGGATACTTAATTATTTTTATGGTCTGTTGTAGGCTTCTAAATGGATTAAATCTATCACTGAAACTGGTCAAGTAACAAATCTAAAACATGCTGGTACTTTATATGCAAAGGGTTCCACTGGCCTTCTCAAAATACTTTGTTACTCAAGGAAAATACTTGTAAGTTTTAGTTTCTACATCTCGCTTGAAAATTTTAAGTTTACTTTCAAAAGCTTTTATGTATCCAAACGTAACATCAATACTTTTGCCAAAACCTTGTAACTTTAAGTTCAGTTCATTAATATGAACAGAAAGATCTGTAAAAAATATCAGGGTGTTGACCCACTTATCATCATTGAGCTGAGAAAAGTTTCCCAGATCCTTATCCTCAAGAAATACCTTAATTTCTTCAAAGCACTCCACAAAGCGCTCAAGAACTTTGCCTCGGCTCAGCCATCTTACATTATTGTACATCAGCAGTCCACTGTTGGTGGAATCAACCTCCAGTAAAAGGGCAGAAAATTCTCGATTGTGAAGGGGGTGAGCAGCTATTAAATTAACTATTTTTGTAACAACTGACATTAAGTCATTTAAGTCTGTAAATTCTGCCTTGGCACATAAAACCTCCTGATGGATAATACAATGAAAAGGCACAACCGGATGTCCAATAGCTTCCGTAAACAATTTTACAAATCTGACTTTTTCCCTCACCATGTTTGGTGCCCCATCTGTTGTCCCTGACACAACTTTAGAGATATCAATGCTTAGGTCCTGGAATGTTTGTATAACAACCTTACATATTTCGCTTCCTGATGTACTTGTTGGCACTGATACTAACTTTATCAACTCTTCTCTCATTGTGAGATCATCAGAATATCGACCAATAATGGCCAACTGAGCATGTGATGTGACATCAGTGGTTTCATCAAGAGAGATTGAAAAATATTTACAATTATTTATGTCTCTCTTTAATTGATGTTGTACATTTGTGTTCAGTCTCATTATTTAATCTTTTATGATATTTCTCCTGAGTGGTAACTCAGATATTCTCTTAATAATTGCATCTTTATTCTGCATATCACAAAATAGAACTGGTGCACATCTTAGGAGAGTTTCTTTAATAAATTCTCCCTCACTGAGTGCTTTTCCATGCTGAGCTATGGAGTGAGCAATGCTCAAATTTGTAGATGTTAAATTTTTAGAGCCTTTTATAAATTTAAGGATAGAATTAGATTGGCTCTTATAAAGGTGTAGCTGCCTGGAAATGTATTTCTTTCTTTCATCTTCACTTTTTTTTTCAAGAGCTAGGAATGATTAGTTTCAAAATGTGTATTTATATTCCACGTTCTGCTTACTATCATTTCAATACAAAGAATGAAAAATGATCTGCCATTTTTTTTCTATAATGCCATACATCTCGGTCCATGTCTCTTGAAAGGGTTGGTTACTGCTACTACCACTTCCTTTACTTAACCTTGGTTTTTTTATTTTTTGGGTTCTCCATCAGGGGGACAGTGACCAAAGATAGAGTTATAGATAGCCTGTTATCCCTGCAGGCAATTAGGGGTTAACTAGCCTAACTGACCACAAGATGGCACATGGAACTGTCTTTTAGGAAAGGACAGGGTTAATAAACAGAAATAGTGGTTAATAAGGATGCACAACAGTAATAGTGGTGAAATGGAGTCTGCTCTATGCTGCAAAATGACATTCCTTATATAAATTAAGATGGCTGCTGCTATTTCTAATCTTGGGAAATGGCACCCATAGCACAGGCCCTCGCCTCTCCCAGCTTCCCCTTCACTTATCTCAGTAATGATGGTCAATTAGAAATCCATGATGCCCCAGAACAGTAGTTTGGATGATGGTTGCTGTGGTTATGTGGTTGCTGGTAATGGTGATCACAGGGCCCCCAGAGATGCGTCTCCCACGGCATTCCGCTGCTCCCTGCTCCAACAGCTGGAAGTGAGGTCAAAGATTCCCTAAGGGCCTAACTGGAAGTCCCAGAACTAGACACTCTCTGCCAGAGTTCTGTTGTTTTGGCCTACAGACCTCCCGTACAGAATGTCTACACTACACTACAGCAAATGCTTCATCATGGGCTACTGCAGCTGGCTGTGTCGTAGCTGAGGATGAAATGTCCTTCTCTGCATGCAGCCCCATACTTCTCTGTATGCAACCTCATGCAGCCGCATGTCATCGAAAATGGCTACGCGTGTCAGTGCTGACACGCGTGTCATAGGTTCGCCATCATGAACCTAGGATCTTGTTAAACCGTGGATTCTATTTCCAGGTCTTAGAGCCGTCCGTGGTTCTCAACCAGGGGATATCCAGCAGGGGAAATGAGTGTGACTTTAAAAAATATTCTCTTGCCCTAGCCCAGTAGTCGGCAAACCGCAGTTCGCGAGCCATAGCAGCTCTTTGGCCCCTTGAGTGTGGCTCTTCCACAAAATACCACAACCTGGGCGAGTCTATTTTGAAGAAGTGGCGTTAGAAGAAGTTTAAGTTTAAAAAGTTTGTCTCTCAAAAGAAATTTCAATCATTGATATTTGGCTCTGTTGACTAATGAGTTTTCCGACCACTGCCCTAGCCGGTTTGGCTCAGTGAATAGAGCTTTGACCTGTGGACTGAAGGCTCCCAGGTTCGATTCCGGTCAAAGGCATATGCCTGGGTTGCAGGCTCGATCCCCAGTAGGGGGCATGCAGGAGGCAGCTGATCAATGATTCGCTCTCATCATTGTTGTTTCTATCTTCCTCTCCTTTCCTCTCTGAAATCAATAAAAATATATTTAAAAAATATTTAGATATATACATTATGTTTATTCCTTATGGTTTGTGAAACTGATACCAAACCAGGAGAAAAACAGGGGTGCCATGTTTCTCTGCGCCACTGTGAGGGGCCCAGTTTCAGGTGCTGTATAAATAAGTATCGGTAAACAGAAAACACCTTCCTTTCCGGTGCTAGGGAATCCCGTGATGCTCTCCTCCTTAGGCACTTCTCAAATATATATATTTGAGAGAGAAAGGGAGAGGGCGGGAGAGAAATAGAAACATCAATGATGAGAGTGAATTATTAATCAGCTGCCTCCTGCAGGCCCCACACTGGGAATCAATTCTGCAACCGGGCATGTGCCCTGCCTGGGAATCGAACCGTGACTCCCTGGTTTACAGGTCCATGCCCAACCACTGAGCCTCGCTGGGCAGCCTACGCGCTTCCTCTGATAGGCCCAGAGCCCTGTGAACTGACTCCATGGAAGACACAGGGCCTGTAAGTGCCCCTGGGACAGAGCCTGAGCGCAGGGAGCACCGCTAACCCTGCAATGGCAGGCCCCTTTGCAGCCAAGCAGCGGAGTGAGCTTTTTGGACCACCAGCAATCCAGCCCCGCTTTTCGGTGGGACTACCGCTACCACCTACCAGGGCGGGCAGGTGTGGGTCTCTGGGAGTCGCGGTGCAGCGGCGGGTCAGAGGCGTTCTCTCTGGCCCCGCGCGGGGCAGGCGCATAATGGGGACCATGCCCGAGCTAATGGGAAGCAGCCGCAGCGCCCCTGTCCACCCTCCTCCTCCCACTCGGCCCCAGAATGGCCGAGATAAAACGGAAGCGCCCCGAGAGGCGCTTTGATTCCAATACGAAACAAATTATTTCTCCCGGAAAGGAACAAAATAAGTCAGAGAGAAGTCGCAGGGCTGCCCTGACTCCTGCCAGGCCACTGCGGGCGGGCGGCCTCAGGCCTCCAGACCCCGCGGCACTTGAAGGAACAGTGCACTTGCTCACTGGGCGGCTGGGGGAAGGGAAGGACAGGGGAGCGGGCGGGGGTGGGGTGGGGGGGGCGAGTTTGGAGTCCCTAGCCTCTGGGACAACCACCCACGGGACTCTAATCCTTTAAGGCAGCTGGGTATCCCGCTGCTGGGTGGGCCCAAGTGGAGTGGCCTCCATGCCTGTGGTTCTCAAACTTGGTCAGGAAGCTTCAGAATCTCCCAGAGGACTTGTTAAACCTCAACTTGCTGAGCTCCACCCCCAGACGTTTTTATTATGTTGGGGCCTGATAATTACATTTATTTATTTTTATTTTTATTGATTTCAGAGAGGAAGGGAGAGGTAGAGAGAAATAGAAACATCAAGATGAGAGAGAATCATTGCTCAGCTGCTTCCTGCACTCCCCACACTGGGGATGGAGCCCGCAAGCCCGCCAGTGCCCTGACCTGAATGGAACCGTGACCTCCTGGATCACAGGTCAATGCTCAACCACTCAGCCAAGCTGGCCAGGTGGATAATTTACATTTCCCAGGTAATGCTGGTGCTACTGGGTCAGGAATACCTCTTTGAGAACCACATGACAAATATGGAGCAGAAGCAAGCTTGGTCTCACTGCCTGACATTCAAATGGCTGAGTCCCAGAGAGGTCTGCAGGTGGTACACTATGCAGTAACTGCCCACAGGACCCATCAACTTCCCTTTGGAGCCTGTTTTTGATTGGTTACCTCTGTCCAATAGTGAACCAATCCAGTCTCACTCCAAAGCTCAGGGACTGGAATTTCCCAGCAACACTGATTGCAAGGTAGCCTCTCCAGGTGTTTCTTCTGTTCTGGATCCTTTAGCCTCTAAAGAGGTCCCTAGCTCTGTGTCACCCCACCTGGGCCAGAAGTCACTCCTGGCAGGGAACTCGTGTGTGTGTGTGTGTGTGTGTGTGTGTGTGTGTGTATAAAAGTGTAGCGGGAACTTGCTTAGGGATCTAAGAACCTGGAAGAGTTAGACTTACTATGTGTTTTAGGTGTGGGATGTCTCAGATGAATGCCTCCCCTTCTTATATTCCCTAGAGTAGACTATTCATTCACAAATTTGAGTGTGAATCAGAATGATCTAGAGGCTTTGGATTGCTCTCTCCAACCCCAGAGTTACTGATTTAGTGGGTCTGAGAATTTGTATTTTTAACAAGGTGATGGTCTGGGTTCCACACTTTGGAAAACCCAACTGAGGCTGTTTTGGGCATCTCCAAACCCTTGCTTGAGCCTCAAAGTGGTTATGGTATGTGTGCCCATCCTATCCTCTGTGCATTCTCCATTCAGTCACTGGCCTTTTTGCTGACTGCTGTTCCCAGCTTTAAGAAGGCAATTAGGTCTTGCTGTCTGTGCCACCTGGTTCTGAGAGAAAGGAACAGCTCTCAGGGTGGTTCAGGCTTGGTAAAAGCAGCGTCCCCCAACCCCTAACCCCTATCCTGCATGCACCCATACATTACACCTCCCTTCTCCTTCCCAACATCCCTCACCCTCTAGGTTTGCCTGAGACTCAGTCCTGGGCCAGGCTAAAAACAAAACAAAACAGGAAGCTGAGGAAGGAATCCCTTTAATATCCTTAGGACCCACGCAAGGCCAGGCCTAGAGGGGTTGCTGCTGCCCTTCTACCGGTGATGGTCTCTCTGGGGTAATACTTCTATTTTTAGTCTGTGCCTTATACATCATGGCTATTTTTGAAGTATTTGCTGATTGGCTGATTGTTTGGGCAAACCTACCAGAAAAAGAAACAAGACAACAAAACAAAATGAAGATTCCTCAAGCCTGCCATGGATGAGGGCCAGGTTTTGATCAGTGTTAGCCAGCTTGGCTCAGGAGGCAGGGTCTCTGCTTTGGCCTCCAGTGTCTAAGGCTCCTGGGTAGGAACCTCTGGGTCTGCAAGCGAGGTCAGTGTAATTCAGTGTTGGGAGCTTTGAGTGTTTGGAGATCTTGGAAAAGAAGGGCCAGGTGGCCCACGGGGGGCTGGGGTCAACCAAGGCCATGAGGAATCATCCTTTGTTCTAGTGCCTCAGAATTTCCAGAAAAGGCAAGTTTCTGTAGGAATTTAACTGAATATTTACACCAAGAGGTTTAGAAAATACCAAGTGTGAATAATCATGGCATTTTTTTTTTTTTTGGACTGGATTAGTCTCCAATTTAGATGAAAAGAAGCCATGTGCAATCCATTAGGTTTTCATAATTTTCCTCTTAATTGGTTATACTTTGAGACTGTATATTTAGGAAATGGCTAAATTGGCTGTAGATTCCCTATTTGGTTATTGCTATGATTTTCAACTCTAGCTGTATATTGGAATTGCCAGGGTTGCTTTGAAAAATCCTGATGCCCTGACTACATCCAAGATGTGGAGCCTGAGCACAACATTTTTAAAGCCTCCCTAAGTGATTAAACATTTTTATTTATTTGTTTACTGGTTTTAGAAAGAGAGGGGAAAGGAGAGAGGGAAACTTCAATTTGTTGTTCCACTTATTTATGCATCCATTGGTTGCTCCTTCTATGTGTTCTAACTGGGGATCTGACCCACAACCTTGACATATTGGGTGGATGCTCAAACAAACTAAGCTACCTAAGACCCCAGGTGATTTTTTGAAGTGTAATTGGTATAAATTATGGACTACTAAGTGGTTGGAAGGGGCCAAAATGAAGCAAATCAGACTTTGGGGGGAATCTGCTTAGCCTTCAATGATTACTTTGACTTCTCTCTCCACACAGGAAGAGATCATCAGAAGCCACTCCCAAGCCCTCCTCCTTGCCAACAGCTCTAGTTGACAGGACCAGGGGTGGGTTCCTGGCCCAGGTGGGCCAGTTTCTCTCTCACAGGAAAATGGAATTGGGGCACAGAGATTATAGCTATAACTGGGCTCCTCCCTTGAACAGAGCAGAAGAGAGGCTGGTCAGAGCAGCAAGAAAAGTTGGTCTATAGAGGGAAGCTACCGGGGTTCTTGCCATCCCTTCAGTCCTTGTTCCAGCCCTTCATAGGGTCTGGTTGCCTCCCTGCTGGGACTTCAGGGCTTCAGGGGTCACTTACAAATCCTTATAACAATCTCCCCCAACTCCACTGTTTGATTTAAGCCAGCTCTAGTGGATTTATGTTACTTATGACCAAAGAGGCCTGACACGTGTACAGACCACAGCGAAACAAAAGCACGCAAACATAAACATGTATTCACCCCCATTCACACACATCCGGTGTTTGGACCAGGCTCTTTGTAACTCCATGTGGTCCCAATGGAAGATTCTTTGGAATCTGTATTTTCCGGAATCCAGTTGGAGAAACCTCAGCTTTCAATTCAATTGGGAACAGCAGTGGTTCCCTAATGTGGCTCCATGGCTTCATCAGAATCACCTGGAGGAGCTGACTGACACACATAGATTGCCAAGCACCAGCCCCAGAGAGGCTAAAGCTATCCAGTCTGAAGAGAATCTTGAAATCTGTGCTTTAGAAACTTTCTCCTTGAGATGTTCACATATAGTTGAGTCTATTGCAATAAGATGGGCTGAACTAATATATTTTTTAGCTTCTTTTTTTTTTTTTTTTTTTTTTAGATGGAGGTAATTTTCTTACCAAGTCTGGGAGATGGGTAAGAGCCTTTTCTGTGGACATACAAAATAGAACCCAGTGAAATTCAGGCTTGGAGCACATGTGAGCAAACAATCAGGCTAAAGCAGTCTTTGCAGGTTGGCTGCCTGAGCTGAACAAATGAACCAGATCATATGCCCTGCCTTCTTAACACTTCCCCCAAACCCCCGCCAAAAAAAATGTGTGTGAAGTAGCAAATGTACCTTTTATTTTAGAAACAAAAATATCGTATCTGATCCAACAATAGCCGGATCCCTGTGAATGAAGGGTTTGCATATTTTCCTGTTTTAACGGTTCTAGTATAAACAGCCCAAGCCCAGGCCTGATTGTCAGTAGGTCCTGAGCAGCCCAACCAGAGTGCTGGAAATGACTCCTTCAGTTCTGAGAACCTGGATCCGGCTTAGTGCCAGGGTTCAGGCCGGTGTTCAACTGGAGCAATGGGGTCAGGAGTTGAGGGAGAGGGCAATTGCAGTATTCCCCTAGACTAGACCAAAGCTAATGCCAGAAGCAACAGCAGTAGCAGCTGCAGAGGCAGTAGGAGCAGTAGCTACCATGTATTGAGGATTTATTTGTATAGGCACCAGGCTAAGTGATGTAATTATTTATTTGAATACTATAAAAAACTCGATGTACTTAGTAGCATTGTCATTCCAATTTTTAGAATAAAGTTCAGATAGGTTTAGCAACTTTTCTGAGGTCACATAGCTTCTACGGGGGAAGACCCAGTATTCAAATAAAGGCATCTTTGACTCCTAACTGTTATAAGAAACAGCACACACAAACCCAAGTCACAGATACCATTTTGTGTACCAGCTGGGCATATAGAGCTTTGTGTCAAAAAGCAGGCAAGGCTCTTTGATTTCTTTCAAGGCATTTCTCTCAGTGCCAGACTCCACTGGTCTCCAGCAAAGGGAGAGAGCTGTTAGCAGGGGCTGGAAGGCCTTCTCCAAGCTCAAAGCAATCCCAAATGTCTAGGTGGATACTTTGTGCCTTGAGAGTGGAACCATAACTCTCCTTTGGAGGCTAGCAAAAGACTGAAGATTTATTGATAAGCCCTAACTGGTCTGGCTCAGTGGATAGAGTATCGGCCTGCAGACTGAAAGGTCCCAGGTTCAATTCCAGTCAAGAGCATGTACCTTAGTTTCAGGCACATCCCCAGTAAGGGGTGTGCAGGAGGCAGCTGATGGATGTCTCTCTCATAGATGTTTCTAACTATCCTTTTCCCTACCTCTCTGTAAAAAAAAAAAAAAAAAAAAAAAATCAATAAAATATATTTTAAAAAAAGATTTATTGACAAACTATTGATTGTATATTTGGTGACTCAGACACTTCCCTGGACTTGAAACAAAGAGAATTGTGCTGGTATATAAAAAAATTATGATTCACCCATATGATGGATTATTAAGCATTCACTGAAAATCATGTTTCAAAGAATATGGAGAAACCATCATGTGTAAGGTTAAAATAAACATGATACAAAATTACAAATTCTATATAAAATATATTATTTTTAAGTATGGAAATTACTTACTTTCATTAAAATATACAAGTAAAGATCCAGAGAGGAAAGCCACCAAAATGTTAACCGTGGTTACTTCTTGGGGATGGGCTGGGATTACCTGTAATTTTTGTTTTCTTTGCACATCTTAATGTTTTCCCCCAACTTCTTCAATTTGAATTATCTTGGTAAATAAGGAAAAGGTGAACATGTAAAGTCTTCATATATAGCAATGGAGGTGCACAGGTATGACTATTGGTTAACTTTTACCCCACCTTGGATTTTAGCAGTGGGAAGTGTCTTTCAGCCTCACTGTTGAGAGCAAGAATGGAGGCGTCTTGAACCAGTGCTGACCCACTAGGCAGAGTCTGAGCGAGGCCCTATGCGGTGCAGGGTCGGAACCGGCCCCTTCCGGGCTATGAGGCGCTTTTAATTCGGTGTGAAAACCTTGATGGAAAACTGTAAATTTGAGGTTCGATTACTATTCATGCATTGCAATAAATAGTGGTAGCCATGCTTCCAGGCGACTGTTACATAGGGTTGGAAGTCGATCCGAGGGGTAGGCAGGGTTTTCTGGGGGTAAGCCTGGCCAATGGGGTGCCAATCAAGGCTATGGTCCAGCGAATGTAGGGGCCTGAGTATGGTCTTGGGCTCTCCCCGCGGTCCCCGGAGTCCACTGGATGCGCCTCGAGGACGTCGGCGTATTGCGGCTTCCCCTGCCCCGCAGCGCTTCTCCCCAGGGCCTGCCAGCGGGGAACTCGGCGGAAGCCACAGAGCAGCCGGGTGGCCAGCTCAGAGCTTAGTCTAGGGGTAAGGGTAACAGGGGAGGGGGTGGGGTGGGGGGGGGGGAAGGGGGACCGGGAGGGGGCAGCGCTGGAGGGAGCGTGAAGGAGCCAGAGACGGAGAAATACAGGAGGGTTTCAGAGTGGTTGAAGGTGCGGCAGCCACTCCCAGGACCCTGAGAGAGTGGGGTCACCCACTCTGCGCTGTGGGTGCCGCCTTGCCCTGCACGAGCCCCGCTCCTGGCCGCAGCTCCCGGGCCACGGAAAGAGCTGGCGATGGTGTTGCTTAGTGCCAGCAGAGGGCAGCCTCGAGGCGCCGTAGCCGCAAGGTGACCTCGCTAAGTGGCGGGCTCCCTTCCAGAGCCCCGGCCCTGCCGGGTGGGGGCGGCCTTGGAGCCTGCGACCTCAGTCTGCAGGAGCCGAGCCCTGAGGCCCAAGGGCATCTGGTGAGATGTGGTAAAGCTCCAGCCCCAGAGCGAGGGCTTAGGGCTGGGGGCAGCCAAATAAATGCCGTAGTAGAGGAAGCAAGAAGCAAAACTCAACACACCGGAATGTATATATTTCAGCAACAGATTCCAAGCGTGTAGAAGCTTTTTAAATGGTGCTGGTGGGAGCGAGGATCACCTTCATGCTTTTGGGGAGGGAATGAAGAGACCAGGAGCCTGAAGGCTCAGAGCAGCAAGGAGATGGAGAGGTTCAAGCAGGGACCTGGCCGTCATGTGAGGGGCAGAGGGCCCTGTGGTTAGGGATCCAGCGCCTCCTCGACTGGGCTTTTCTCCGTAGAGGCACTCTAGTGACTGGGGATTCCAACTCTGCCCTTGGGCATTTCCTGGCTGTTCAATTTGGGGCAACTCACTAAACTGCTGTCGCTGGACTAATCACTTCTGTCAAATGGGCATGATGGGCTCCAGTGGTTGGCGATGCCAGGCAATCGAAGTTCGATGAATTTCAGTTTTGTCACTCCTCCAGCTCTGGCAGGACGCCACGCTCCTGGGCTTGTTGCTAGGGCGAAAGGATCCTGTCACCAGCCTTTGACGGACAGAGCTGTCTTGGAGATAAAGGCCCACCAGGCTTTGGGACCAAGTTGTACGTGGCCC
Organism: Antrozous pallidus; assembly: GCA_027563665.1. Classification (NCBI taxonomy): domain Eukaryota; kingdom Metazoa; phylum Chordata; class Mammalia; order Chiroptera; family Vespertilionidae; genus Antrozous; species Antrozous pallidus. Next base: position 31,189,667 of record CM050524.1, on the reverse strand, counting down.
CCCAGCCACAGCCCTGGAATCTTCCGGCATCTTTCGGGGCATTCGGGCGAGCCCTGAGCTACTTCTCCTGGGCAACCGGGTCACCGAGGTCCGGAAGAGTGCACTTATCAGTGAACGGACTGACACCTGGCACTCTCCCTGGCTCTCTGGGGAAGCCTGGCCAGGGGCCAGGACCCTCTAGACAGACGGACGTGGGGTCGCTTGGGCCGCTTAACAGGCCAACCTCGGGACACATTGGCAGTCACACCCATGTTCATCAGCCGGTGGGAACTTTGGCAAGCCTCGGACTCTCACCAGCTGTATGCATGCAGGCACCTGTTAAGTTATCTTAGTTTGTCTCCACCTTCTAACACTCCAGAGGAGAGCATTTCCCGGGGTACGTGTGAAAACCGTAATGGAAAACTGTGTAAGTGTGGGTGCAATTACTATTCATGAGCCACCAGCTCCGTCAGCGTACAGTGTGGGGACAGGACAGATGCAGGAGCCGTGCACAGATGTGTGCACATGCATATCACAGGCATGTAAACGTGTGTGCCTGTCTCCCTAGATGTATGACAAGTGTACACACATGTGCATTATGTACACACGAATACAGGGGCACCCTCGTTCAGACGTGTGCATGCACGCAAACGTGACTATTTGTGCCTGAAGGCAGAGTGTACACACTGCTTAGCCAACCCCTCTCTCTGGACCCCTTTCACTGGGTCAGTGCCACCTGGGAAGTCAGGTCTTACCTGCGGCTCCAGGGTGCGGGGAAACGGGATCCAGTCTTCGCCCTTTATCTTTCATCTGCCCATGGCGGACTTCTCCCGTTTCACTCGGGGCCAAGATCCCCAAGTCAGTTGTTGGGGGCAAAGGAGAGAGAAGGAAGAGGTGGAGGGCGCTCCAAGTACCAGAAACGACGGAGCCTCACTCCCTAGGGCTGTCGCTTCTTTGCCTCCCCAGGTCGTGTCCCCAGGGAAAAGAGGGGCCCCCGATCGGCTCAGGGAAGGCGGCCCTTGTCCTCTACCCCCAGAAGCCATCACGAAGCAGGCGCCCCAGGGCTCCCCTCTAGGCTTGGGAAAATCCGTGGCTGCTGCAGGGACCAGGGCACCCCATGGGTGTCTCTGCATCTCCGCACCCGCAGGCGGCCGGCTGGTCTGCTCTCTCTCCCTTACCAGGGGCTCGTGGTGGCGCAGCACTCCCATCACCGGGGGGGGGGGGGGGGGGGGGGACCTCTGGGAGGAAAGAGCTCCCCGAGCCCCTGGGGGGTTCAAGGCCGCCGCCTGGCAGACGCAGCGCCGAGGGTCCAAAGGGCAGAGAACGAGGAGGTCGGCTCTCGGATGGCCGCCTGCCGGCCCAGCAGACCCGTTCCGCCGACCGGAGAGCGTGACGCGGAGACCCGGAGGCCGAGAGCTGGAGGCGCCTCCGCCAGAAGGCACGGCGGCGCGGCCGTGACTGCCTGGCGCGAGTTCGGATCCTGTGGGCCCGCCGAGCCCAACGGCCGCGATCGCCGGGCGCAGCCAGCGAGGCGCACGGCTCCCCTTCGGGGGACCGAGCCAGGCGCGGCTGGACGGGGAGTCGCGGTCCCTCGCGCCCAGGAGCCCTGAAGTCGGAACACGTAGCACTGCGGGAGCTGGATCCGGGGAGTCCAGGGACTTCCAGGCCCAGTCAGGACGCGCGGGTCGGTGCCTCGGCGGGGCCTGCGGGTGGGGAAGCAGCCCCGGCTCTGGCGCCCCGGCCCGGCCCCGGCAGGCCGGCCTGTGGGAACCGGCGGTGGGCAGCCCGCGCCCCTGCCCCCTCCCTCGGGAAGCCGCGGGCCCTGACCCGGCCTTTATCTCCGCGCTCAGCAGCCGGGGGGCTCCAGGAAAGAAGACAAAGGCCCGGGGTCACTGCGGGCGGGGGCTCGGCTTCCTGACTCCGCACACTTACAGACTTTGGCGAGTGTCGGGGGGAGAGTTTTTAAAAAGTCGAATTTCCTCCCCGCTCCCTCCCCAGACACACACACACACACACACACACACACACACACACACACACACACACACTGTATATTCCCCTTCCCTCCTCATCCCCAGCGACAAACATGTCCTGGGATCATGACCTGTCCTTTTCTTTGTCTGCCTAGAGCAGTGGTCGGCAAACTGCGGCTCGCGGGTCACATGCGGCTGTTTGGCCCCTTGAGTTTTTAGCAAAGGCCAGCTTAGGAGTAACCTAATTAAATTAATGACAATGTACCTACCTATATAATTTAAGTTTAAAAAATTTGGCTCTCAAAAGAAATTTCAATCGTTATATTGTTACTATTTGGCTCTGTTGACTCATGAGTTTGCCGACCACTGGCCTAGAGGATCACTTTCCTCTGTGCGGAGAGGAAACCCAGGGAAGGCTCTGTTGCATTCGGTTTGAGGGTCACAGTACCAAGGACGGCGAGGAGCGGCTGAGCTCCCCACGGGGAGGGCCGCAGCTGGCTCCCCGACAGGGCGGCTTCCCCGGCGGCCTCGCCCGGTGCGCTCAGCACCTTGCGGGCCGCCACGGCCTCCGCGCCTCCTCGGCCGCCCCGCCGTGGGGAGCGCCCTGCGCTCGGACAGGTCCAGTTCTTCTCCCCGAATTTTGTGGAGCTGCCCGGAGGCCCGCGTCCCCGCCGGAGAGAGGAGCTGCGCTGGTAGCGCCGCCAACAGTCCGCGTCCGGCGGTGCGGCGGCTCCCCGGGTCCTCCAAGCGCTGACCCCGCACACGCCCCGCTCCCACCCTCCGGCGGCGCCTCTGCCCGCAGCAGCTCGGCCCAACCCGCTTCCTGCGTTTGCCCCTCAGGTTTCCCGTTTCTCCACAAAGACCGAGGGGAGCCTCTCCCACCAGCTGACCTCCGAAACCTCCCGCCCCGTGGCTACTGACTGCCCTTCTGAAAAGATGGGGGCGGGAGGGGGTTCTGACAGCCCCGCGTTCCGGAGCGAGGCTCCCCAGGGCGCAGGCGGCAGCCCGGGAGCTTGGAGTGGCGGCCGGCCGGCGTGCCGGCCCCAGCGCCTGGGTCCGAGTCACTTCTCAGGTCAGCCGGGTCTTTCCCAAAGAAAACCTTGTGTATCGGTGAGGACAGCCTTGGGAGACGTGAGAGGGCGGTTGGAGGAGCCCGGGGCTGGGGTAGTCCCCACGCAGGCGACAGAGTGTACCTTATTGCCCCAGGTCAAGGGCTGGGTCAGGGTGGACGCACTTGCCTGGGGAAGGGTACAAAGGAGTGGCCGTGGCCACTGGGTTAGGATGTCAGACCTTGCAGGGTTACTATGAAAGGCTCCTTCCTTCCTCCCTTCCTCCCTTCCTCCCTCCCTCCCTCTCTTCCTCTCTTCCTCCCTCCCTTCTTCCTCCCTCCCTTCCTTCCTTCCTTCCTCCCTCCCTCCCTTCCTTCCTTCCTCCCTTCCTTCCTTCTTCCCTCCCTCCCTCCCTCCCTCCCTTTCTCCCTCCCTCCTTCCTTCCTTCCTTCCTTCCTTCCTTCCTTCCTTCCTTCCTTCCTTCCTTCCTTCCTTCCTTCAAAAGGGGGAAGGAAAACCACCTACTATAAACCAGGCATTTCCACATCAGAACATGCAATTATTGTAATAACCCCGCAAGGTATTATAATTTGTTCTATTTAGTAGGTGAGAAAATGAAAATTTAGCAGGGGTGCTTTGCTAAAGGTCACACAGTCATTAAAGGAGGTTGCTGGGCTCCACACTAGTTCTTTCAAACTGAACAGACTGCTGTCCCATGCCCCATCCCACAAAGGCACACCCCTGGGGTGACAGAGTCCCAGAACAAACTTGCCAGAGCTTATTACCAAGCTGAGACTGTGCAGCCAACAGCCACACAGACGTTCTTGGGTACAATCTGTCCACTTGTGCTCCCTTCATCTCTGGCTGGCTCCCCCTTCATCCACTGAGCTCCCCCAGCATTGAGTGGCAGGCCCTGTGCCCCTGGGAGAGCCCAAGTAGGTGCTGAGCTCAGCACTTACAGGTCTCTCCTTAAAATTCATGAGGCTGTTTGTCCCACAAACTGGAGTCTTCTCAAGACTCCAGTTTCCTTAAATGTGTATGAAGAGATTCAGGGTTCCTGAGTCCCAGACACCCTTTTATGACAGAACGGAGCCTTCTCCCCAGAAAGCAGAATATTGATAAAAACAGCTTAGTTTTAAGAATCCTTAATTTCTGGTTGTCCCCATTAGAGAACTGGGGACATGAAGATTTTTCCCAGCTACTCCATGCCTCTGGTCTCTGTTACATGGGGGAGGTGTGGGATCTCAGTCCCCTCCCTTCCCATAGGTTCCACAGGCCACTCCAGGAACCAGGGCCTGCCCAGTGGGGGCAGCGGGAATAACAAGACGTGGTCACCACTAGATTAGCTCCTGAGGGCACACAGGGGCTCCTGTGCTCTAAGCCTCCACTAAGGAAAGAGCTCTTTCATGGGCAGACTCTCTTGGGTCTGACCTAGTTTCTTGGGGCTGGCCCATCCTCTCCTGCCCCCCTGCCTGGAAGAAGCTCTGGGCCTCCCCCTGATATCCACCTACCGCCAGGGGGCTCCTCGATTCCTGGAGCTCCAGCCTCTGACAGACCCTAATCTCAGGAGAAAGAGGCTAGTCTTCATACCCACCCAAATTGGACATGCAGGGCAATGAACTCATTACTTATGCAAGGAGGAAGCAGACCCAGAACAGCCTCTGGAGAAGGGTATAGTGCCATTCCAGAGAATCCCCACTTGGTGCATGTACTGCACTGGCAAAGATTTCTCCAGGGTCCTCCTGAGAATAGGACACCCTAAAAAACCCAAGTACTCTGGCTGGGCAGTCTTAGGGTGCAGGGGTGGCCAAGAATTAGTGTGTAAACGTGAGGATGTTTATATGCATACAAGCACACACATACTTCTCATTCAATACCATGTGTAGCAACTCATTATGCAGGACTTGCAGAAGGTGGCAGGGCATGTGTATCAAAATCTATTTATGTTGTATTTACACTGCACCCTGGCAAACACACATACATGTGTTCAAGCCATCTAGATTAGACTGTATAAGCTAAGGCATAATTGCTACATTATCAGGAATTCTCTTAAATACTTTTGCCCTTACTTAGGGAAATACTTTTGCCCTTACTTAGGGAATTCTTTAAGCCACTTTCTGTAACAAACTCAAAAGTGCAGCAGAAGAAGAGAGAGAGGAAACGAGAGACCAGGAAAGCCAGCCATTGCCCTGAACTTTTAGCGGCGGGGGGTGGGGGGGTGGGGGGGGTTGGCGGGGCGGGGGAGATGAGAAAACTATAGGGTTTTGAGAAACCCCTAGGGCTGGAGTTCAGGACCCATGTCTAACTGTGGGCATCTGTGGGGAGGTGGATTATGATTTGGCTCCCTTCTCTAACTTCCCCAATCCCACACGGATTCCTTAATTTCATCATTTGTCCTTGGTGAAGCTGCTGCTCTTTCCAGCCTAGGGTGCCTCCTGCCTTTTCGTTACTGGGGGCAGAGAGAGGTCCTGTCCTCCAGTGCTGGCCTAGGCGAACTTTCCTACCTCCCTGAAGGCTCTGCCTTCTTTACTTTATCTGCTTGGGGTAGCGGTGGGGAGGTGCTGAGAGCCAGCTTCTGAACAGAGAGCCTCAACCAGCTGAAGCCAAGGCTCTGTATGCATTCACTGTTCTTCATTCAGCAAATCAGGATTATATACACATAACATAACTGTACACATTACCAGTGACTTATAAATACAACACACACTGTGGTTTCAGTAAGCCACTGAGTACTAGCCATCAGATCATTGCAATGCCCTTTCCAGAGGCGAATGACAGATACACCTCCTACCCTGTCACCAGGATACTGACTTGGACTGTGCGCACACATTTGCAGCAGACATAGACTTGGGAGTATTAGTCCAACTGTGTAAGAAAACACAAACTTGCATGGGTGCAAACACCACAACAAATCCTACCTGCAACCACGCCTTGTGAACAAACCACCGCAGAGAGTCTCTGGTGAGGTTAAACAGCCACAACAGGCTACCCAGCTGCCCAGGGGCTACATTTCACACCACAGAAAGCACAAACAGACAAGCACACAGAGGCCCACTTTCTTTTCCGCAACTCCTCTTAGTCATCTAGACAACGGTGCAGCGGGTTGCCAGACGTGCCCAGACACCAGGCCTGACCTGCCTCTCGGGCACCCAGCCCCAGCTGAGAGTCTCTCTCCAGCCAGGTCTTCCCAGCTCCCCCGGCCCAGGCAGGCTCCAGTCCGTCTCAGGGTGATGCTACTCAGAACCTCCGTGGCTTTATCCTCTCCCTTCCAGCCTCTTCGGGAAGCCTGAGGGAGGAGAGGGCTCTCCGGAGCCAGAGCCACTTCCCCTTGGGCCCAACTACTCACAAGGAGTGACCACCAACCAATACAGGTTGAAGTGGAAAGCCAGAGGCTCATTTCCTACAGCCGCAGCGTGCCACCACTCCCAGTCCACTACAACATCAGGACCTCTGGCCACTGTGGTCAGGTTCAGAGTAGGGGGCAGTGAGGGACACTGGTCTGGATGTGGGACCCAACCCAGGTTTCACCGGAGTTGCAGACACGGGTCCTCTGATGGGAGGACAAAAGGTGGACCGTCCCTAATCCAGCCTCCTGCCTCAGGGCCCCAGGCTGCAAGAGGGTCAACTAGGCTGGTGTCCCTCAGCGCAACTAATGGTTTCAATTCGTTATTTGAAGAGACCCATTAAAGGCAAAGAAAGAAAGAAGATTATATTTCTACAGCCATGCAGTATGTCCATCATTTTCTGACGCTCCCAAATTTCTTACACATCTCAAGGAAAATGAATTATGATGATTAATAATAAGCCACTTGTTATATTTGTATAGAGGTTTTCAGCTTTCAGAGCATTTTTTTGCAAACAGGATGTTACCTATTTGGAATAAACGTATCTAGCTAGCTGTTCTATCTGACTGGAAAAAAATTTTAAAGTATGAGGACACTATAAGGAAAACAGTCCACACATCTAGTCCGACGGTGTAAGAAAACACAAACTTGCATGGGTGCAAAAACCACAACAAATCCTATCTACAACCACGCCTTGTTTTCGAACCACCGCAGATCAAGTCTCTGATGAGGTTAAATAGCCACAACAGACCAGTGATGACACGGAAAACAAACAATCCCCAAGTAAACAAACGTATCGGCAGCCAAAAATGCTCTCCTCCCCGGCCCCCGCTCTCCACCCGTGTTTATCTGAAAAAGGTAACATTTTGCTGAAAACCTTTTTTTAAAAAAAACAAAAACAAAAACAAAAACCACTGGCTGCTGAACAAACTTAGGCACGACAGAAATAACATAAGCCCGTGTTAAAAGAAAGAACAAGAAATTTATTCGAGTATTGACAAAACAACAACAAAACAACAAAAGTGCTCTAGTTCTCTCTAGAAAATTTGGTCCTCCAAACGACACACTACAAAACAACCAGGTCTAGGGATTTCGGACAGGCCGGCTCCCGGCCACAAGCCGTCTGGGTCTGGTCCGACGGCTGCCCAAGGTGCGAGAAGCAAGACGTTGGAAAAAACACAAATCGGGGAGAGGATGAGTCGTCCCTGCAGAGCTGGCCAGGCAGGCTGTGATCTTCCCAGCACTCGGGGCTTGCATCGGAAGATCCGGGAAAATTTGTTTTTGATTTTATTTTAAATAGAGCGAGGGGTTAAAAAAATACCCCAATCTATAGAAGAAACCATCTTTTACTGAGCGTGTTCTCCTACCTCTCCAAACACAGCTTTTGGAAGGCCCGACAGGAATTCTACTTCAAATCTCCAGGAAGAGAAGATTTTCATGGTTTGCTTTAGCGAACTCCAAGGCCCACAATACTTGGCCGATTTTCCCGGTGAGTTTTCTTCCTTAACAAATATTTTAAAAATGGTATCTAAAATAGCCCCCTCTCTCCCGATCTTTTTAGCAAAACCCAGCCAGCCGCACGGGGTGGTGTCAACGCGGGCGCAGGCTGCCCAGCGAGGCAGCCGGGCTCCCTGCGCGGGCCCCAACCCAGCCCTGCCCAGCGGGCCCTGTGGAGCGACTTCGGAGCAGCTTCCAGAGGGTTTGGAGCAAACGCACGTTCGTCCCTTTTCCTGGCGGCGGCGGGGGGAGAGATGTCGGCCCAGACCTGTGCCTCTCGGCAAGGACTGGCGGGCAAAGCTGAGCGCGGGCGCACCGACCTGGGAGAGACTGTCCCGCGGTCCGTGCCGCGGACGCCCGGCTGCACCTCGGCCGGGGCCGTTCCTCTCCGCCGTGACTTTTGGTTACGGGGTGTCCAGGCCGGACGCTGGGGCCTGCAGAAAGCGCCAGGAGAGGCGGGCTGCAGGCGGCAGGAGCAAAAGGGCACAGAGGGCAGGGAGGCGAGCACTGAGGAGAAGCCAAGGAGACAAAGAGGAGCGAGAGGAGCCGAGAGGAGCCGAGGGGAGTGAGGACGCACGGAGCAGCCCCGAACGCTGGCTCAGGCGGCGGCCGCGGCGGGCGCGCGGTCCGACTGGCGACCGTGGCTGCGGCTCAGGCCGGCGTCGCACGTCCCTGCATCCTCGCAGCAGGCGTGCGCCGCGGGCTCTCAGAGGTCGAGGCGCGAGTGCAGCGCCCCGGTCTTGCTGTCGTGGTCCCAGTAAGAGCAATGCATCATGGCGAGCTCGGGCTGCCGGGCGCAGGCGAACTGCAGGCCCGGCGCGTTGGTGGGCGCCGGCGCGGGGGGCGCGGCGGTGGCTGGGCTGGCGGGGCTGAGCTGGCCCGGGGGCGGCGCGGCGGCCCCGTGGTGCGGCGGGGCCGGCGGGGGCGCGGCGGCCGCGTGCAGATGGTGCGCGTGCGGATGCGAGTGGGGGTGCGGCGGCGGCGGCGGCGGGGGCGCGGCCGGCGGGCCCCCCAGGCCGTTGTACGAGTTCACGACGCCCGGGGGCAGCGCCATGCTCTGCACGCGAGAGTACGGCCCGTACGAGGCGGCCGGGCCCGCCAGCCCCTTGACCACCGCGGCCGCGCCCGGGCTTCCCGGGCCCGCGGCCGCCGCTGCCGCCGCCGCCGCCGCCGCGGCCGCCGCCATCTGGCAGGAGGCGTAGGGCATGGGCGAGGGCGGCTGCGGGAGCGGCCACGAGTTGTTGAGGAAGCCGGACTGCAGGTACTTGGGGGGCGCCAGGTAGCCGTAGCCGTCGGCCCCGGCGCCCGCCACGCCGCAGCCGCCCGCGGCGCCCCCGGCCCCGAAGAGCCCCTTGCCCGGCTGGAAGTGCGCGGGCGGCGGCCGGAAGGGCCGCTTCATGCGGCGGCGGCGCCGGTAGTTGCCCTTCTCGAACATGTCCTCGCAGGCCGGGTCCAGCGTCCAGTAGTTGCCCTTGCGCTCGCCGCCGCCCTCGCGCGGCACCTTGATGAAGCACTCGTTGAGGCTGAGGTTGTGGCGGATGCTGTTCTGCCAGCCCTTCTTGTTCTTCTCGTAGAAGGGAAACTTGGCGATGATGTACTGGTAGATGCCGGACAGCGTGAGCCGCTTCTCGGCGCTCTCGCGGATCGCCATGGCGATGAGCGCCACATAGGAGTACGGGGGCTTCTGCGCCGGGTCCGGCTTCTCCGGGGCGGTCCCCGCGCCCCCGCCGCCGCTGCCCTTGCTCGGGCTCGGCGGCGCCGGCGCCTCGGGCTCTTTGGCCGCACGGGCGGCCTCCGGGGCCAGCAGGGCCCCCGCGGCGTCCTCGGGCTCGGGGTAGCTGGCCATCGCGGCGGAGTCTGCGCGCCGCGGCCGGGCGGCCCCTACGCTCTTCTGCCGGCGCCGGCGAGGCCACGGGTCCGGGCGCACCAGTCCGCTCGGGGCCGAATCGCAAACTCCTGCAGGCGGCCTCTCGCTCCTCTCTCCACTCCTTTCCCCCTTTCTCCTGCGGAGCGGCCGGCGGGAGTGGAGCTCAGCCTCTGGCCATGGGGAGTCCGCCCAACAGAGAGGGGCTCCGGCCCCGCCGCCCCTCCCCGCCAGGCCAGTCCCCGCCTCGGTGGGTTTCTGGGCTGCGCGCGTCCCCTCCCCCACCCTCTGGTCTCTGGAAGCGGGACCCGCGTCTGCGGCGGAGCTGCCGCCCGGAGTCCCGAGTGCGCCAGGAGCCTCGCTCTGCTCTGATTCGTATGGGCTCCGCCGAGTTCCGCTTGCGTCAGGCGCCTTCGCCCCTATAGCTGGGCGGCCAGTGGCGCACGGGCGAGTTCATCTCCAAGTCACTTTTTGGTGAACGCCCCGCACAGCCCGGACCGGCCGGCCCCCTCCCGGAGAGCGCGGGGGGCTCGGCGGACGGCGGGGCTCAGGCTCTCGCAAAAGCCCGGGTCATCTGGCGCTGCTCGCTCCGCGGGCCCGACCGCACTCGACCCCGCGTCCAGGGATCTCGGGCCCCGCCGAGGAGAGGCGAGCTTTCAGGTGAAAGAAAACGACTTCTTTGCTCTGCCCTTTGCCGCTGTCTTGGGACTAAACTTCTGGCTCAGGGCTGGGGGAGGGGCGGGGCGGCGAGGGGGCCGGGCGGGGGTGGGGTGGAGAGAGCTGCGCGGTGGCGGCTTTGGGGAAAAATCAGCCCAGAAACGCGTGTCCCTGAAGGAAGAAACCTCGGCTTGGGCTGCTCCTCGCGCTCCCAGTGCGACTGGGCTGGGCTGGGCCGGGCCGGGGCCAGGGCGAGGACCGCTGCGGGGAGGTGTTGGGGGCTCCGCCTGAAGCCCCTCCGCCTTTTCTTGAGCTGCCCCTGGACCTAGGAGCCAGACCCTCCTCTGATTGCGAGTGGTTCTCTGACCGGTTGGATGTGTGCTTTGGACTCCATTCTGCTCCTGCTCTCACGGAGGCGCGGAGGTGGCCGCCGTGGGGCTTGGGGGGACTGCGTGTAAGGGCACTGGTATCGCATCTAGAAGTCAGAGGAAGGTCTGTCCTTGAGACACGCGAGATACCAGCTGCCCCGGTGCACGTGTGCAAAAACAGGTACAAGCTGTGAGCGTTGGGAGGTAAAACATTCATAGATAGGGAATGATATGTGTATCACACATCAGAGTAAATGTGGTTCAAGGATATTGCCTCTTCGTTCTTCTTTCTCTCTCTTGTCTTCACTCTTCCCTCCCTCCTCCCCTCCTCGCCCTGCTTTCCTTTCTTTCTCAATTCGTCCTGCCTCTATTGCTGCCAGTGTATATATTCTATCACAGATACGAAGAAAAACAGGCGGCGAGGGAGGCACTTACTTAATGCTCCCTCCTGACATTTATGCTGATCTTTCTCCAGGGTTGAGGGGTGCGTTCACACCTCCCTTCAGCAGAAGTCTGATTGGGACCTGTTACCTCTGCATGTGCGGACAGTGTCTCAGGGGAAGTCGGAGCTAGCAAAAATAATAATAATGATAATAATAATAATAATAATAATAATAATAAAAGAAAGCCAGGCATGCCTGACTTCTAATACTTAACAGTCTTAACAACAGTACTGTCGTTAGACGTGTGAGTCCCCGTGCCCCAAACTCCAGGCGCGCAGGGGGCAGGGATTCTTTTCAGAGGAAGGTGGACAGAATGGAAGCTCTGCAGGTGTGTGTTTGTGATTGGCATGTCTGGATTGGTTGGCCCAATGCCTGTCAGCACCTTGTCCTCTCCGGCTGCCCAGTCTCTGAGGAAGTCACAGTCCACCTGCTCAAGCTGCTCTTCCCACTCGGACCTTTGAATCTGCACTCTGAGGTTAAAGGGGAGGAGGACAGGGTGATGGGCTCTTGGGATTCAGCATCCTAAAGGTGAGGCGACTCCAGAGAGGCCAGCAGAAACGCCTGGTCTGACCGCCAGAGTAAGAGGGGGCCAGGTTTTCTGAAAATCATCTCAGTAAATACTCGTCCCCCCACCATTGAAAACATCTCATAATAGCTGGGTGGGTTTCTCCCTCTGCCGCCAGCATACGCAGGGCAAAGCGGCACTCCTTCCCATCCTCTGTGCCTGCTTCCTGAGCAGGAATGCGTGTTTTTCCTCCATCCTTTCTCCCTGAATGCCTAGGCTACCAGTGGGACGGTTCGGTTTGGGCTGCTGAAGATGGACTGCAGTGCCCCACATCCCATTGGGCCTGGGGGCAAGAGGGGAGACCTGGGAGGGGGGCAGCTGGGCTGGTCCCACCCTGGATACTGCTATCTCCTTTCTTTTTTTTCTGACCACCCAGGCTGGCTCTCTGTCCCCCTTTTCCCCGTGCAGGCATTTCCGCTTCTGGCCAGCAGCAGCCAGGTGTAACAGCATTGTTGTGTGTGTCATCACTTCCCCGGATTCCAAACGCGGCTCTCTTTTCAGCCTTTTAAGGAGCGTGTGTGTGTGTGTGTGTGTGTGTGTGTGTGTGTGTGTCGGGGTGGGGGTAAAGGAAGGAGTGTCTCTAAGGGGTTTTGGGAGTGTGAGAAACAGGAGGCTGCTCTCCGCAGGTATTGATCTCTCCAGGAGGCGGCGAGGCGCGCCTTCGTTTGCTTCTCCACCTTCTAGAGCAGCCTGGGGAGGGCCCGCTTCCCAGGGAGGCCAGGGTCTCTTGTGGCAGGACAGACTGCCAATGCTTGTGCGGGTCTCCAGGTCTGGGCGACTCAGGACCCTGTCTCCGTGACCTCGGGTGGTGCCCACCTCGAGACGGGGCTGGAGCTCCTAGCCTCCGCGGCCCGTCTTCCCGGGGCCTGCGCAGCTGCAGCTCAGGAAGCGCGTGAGCCTCCATCCTCCCGTCTTCCCGCCCGAGAGCCGCCTGAAGATGCCCGGCCAGACCCGCTGAGGAGCGCCGCCTCTCCTCCCCTCCTCCCGCACCTCCGAGGCCCCGCGCCTGCCCACGTCCGCCCCGCGTTCCGACGCCCCGACCGCCGGCGCAAGCAAAGCACTCGGCTCTGATGGCGGGAGGTGGTGACAGGCGTTGGGCCAGCCACTCCAGACGCCCAATCACACGCTGTGGCTGAGCTTGGGGCAGGGAGCCTTGCGACCATCAGGGGGCCCACGCCTCGGGGAGCCTGCGGTCCAGCCCCGCCAGGAGAGCGGCCGCAGCCCGGAGGCAAGCAGCGCTGACCTGGCGCGGCTCTATGGTCCCGCGCGGCCGCTAGCCACCTGCACCAGGTCCTGTGGCCCCCTTTCCTGGCGGGGGTCTGACCCCCACCCTGGGGAGGTGAGGCGCCGAACCCCATACAGTCCTCTCCTGTGAGTACAGCCTCTATGGCGTGCACACAGGAAAAGGGAAGCTTTTGTACCCACACAACTCCACACCTCAACTGGCTCTGATGATGCTGGACTCTAAGCCCTGCACACGCTCCCCACCCAGCTATCTTATGACAGTGACGTCGTGGCCCCATGTCAGCAAGTCTGAGTCCCACAACCTGTTGATTCTCAGATGTCTTTGGCCTGTGGTTAGGGTGACTGGTGGCCACCTGGATGTTCCCCTGGTGAGCTCAGACCTTTTTTTTTTTTTTTTTTTTTTAGAAGCTGAGGTACAGAGCACAACCCTGATGCCCTTTAACACACACACAGGGCACTCAACACAGGCTTCAGCTCTGTTTTGTAGCTGAGCTGCGGCTGCACTGACAGTCTGCAGCCTGCGATGGCTGCACAGTTCTCGTGCACACACCCACACAGCCCGGTCGAGGCCAGCCGGAATGATTCTGCCTGGATGGGATTAGCAGGACCACTTACCCAAATATGTGCGAGAGAGAGAGAGAGAGAGAGAGAGAGAGAGAGAGAGAGAGGTGGTGCCACTACCCATTCTGGAGAAGAACACACAGATGATAGCATCCTTTTGAATCCCACACCCCTGACCCTGTGATGGCTGGGCTGGGAGGCAGCAGGCTGGGGTTCTGGGCTCCTCCATACCTTTCTGATGTTGGGACTCAAGTCCACCAGCACCTCTTTGTCCTCAGGAGTGTGTGCCTGCCCTCTGGAAGGCAGACTATAGGGCAGTTGTAGACTTTCTCCTGGTTGAACATAACTCAGGGAGAAAAGGCAGAGGGGGCTGGTTTCTGGGCCTTGCCCTCTCCGAAGAGCCCTGGGATGCTCCCAGAGGGATAATTCTAGGGTGGCAGGAGCTGCTGGCCAGCTTCCTTTGGTGTCCCATAGCTATGACTCCTGTGGCCCAACGCCATTTTATTCATTCCTAAACAGCAGATACCCTGCCACTAGGCCCCACCCATGCTTGAGAGAGGGATGTTGCTGTTTAATGTTGCCTTTATCCACACCCAGACTGTAAGCCTTGATGGGCAGAGATTCTGTCCTCCGCTTCTCACTCAGCACCTCCCACCAATGGGCTCAATTCACTCTAATGGAATTAGAAAATGACTACTTCTCAGAGAAAAGTGAGAAATGTCACTTGAAGATGGAATTTCCAAGGAAGAGACTGCAGGTGTGACACCATGGTGGACCATGGAGGGCCAGCTCAGGATCTGAGATCTTGCTGTGATTGGGGCTCTCTCTTCATTACGGCTGCACAGTCACGCTGCTGAGCCTTAGGCGAGGACACAAGACACCTGCTTGGTTCCCTGTCTGACACATTCAAACTGAACTTTCTCAGAAACAGAGAGGCCTCTGCACGCCTGGCGGCTGGCTGGCAAGGTGTGAGACCTGCCGCCTGGAGCCCCAGGCGGGCCCATGGAGGGGTGCCTGGGAGAGCCCTTTCTTTTGGTCCTCATTCCCCCGTCGAGTTTCTCTCCACAAATGGGTACCAGCTAAAAAGCCTCCGCGCTGAAGGGCAGTTTTATTTTTAAAATATATTTTTATTGATTTTAGCGAGGAGGGGAGAGGGAGAGAGAGATAGAAACATCAAGGATTAGAGAGAATCATTGATTGGCTGCTGGGGATCCAGCAGCCTGGGCATGTGCCCTTAACGGGAATTGAACCTGAGACCCTTCAGTCCTCAGGCCAATGTTCTGTCCACTGAGACAAACTGGCTAGGGCTGGAGGGCGGTTTTAGATGCCTAGCTTTGAAGAAGAAGCCCAGAGGAAGGGAGGGAGAGGGCTGAGTTTTGTGTTTTGTTTTACTGGCCTTCTGAAGATTTTCCTCATACTAAATAATACCAAAATGATGTGTGTGTTTGTGTGTGTGTGTGTGTGTGTGTGTGTGCGCGCGCGCACTGTACAATTCATATATGTAAACAATATTCACTTCAGGTGTACAAGTCTGATGTATTTTTACATATAATGCACCATGAAACTATTACCATGTAACCATTATCCAGGTATGAGACATTACCATTTCTGTCATCCTTGTATCTTTCCCTCATCAATAACTATTCCCAAAGGTAATGCATATTCTGACTTCTATCGCCACAGATTACTTTTTCCTGCTTGCTTTGAGCATCATATAAACTGGATATATAACACATACTCCTATGTTTATGGTTTCTTCAGCTGAACATGTTTTTAACATTCATCCATCTTGTTACATGTATCATTCATTTCTCTTTGTAATTGCTGTGTAAAATTCCACAATATGCTTGACCCTTCACCTATATCATCTGATGGACATTTGCTTTCAGTTTTGGGATATGATAAATAAAGTTGCTGTCAACATTTTTGTATATGTCTTATTGTGGACATTTCTTTACTCCTGAGCGAGCACCTAGGAGAGTAGGCGTATGTTTAGTTTTAGTAGACAATGCCAAACAGTTTTCCAAAGTGGAAGAACAAACTACAGCACTATACAGATAGACAGACATATACTGTAAGAAGGCCTTTTCCATATAGATAGCATTCTCTAATGACCATTGTGTACTTCCAGAGGTTATTATTATTCTTTAAAAAGCATTGTATTTATTGAAATTTTAAGAGAGGAAAAGGAGAGAGGGAGAGAGAAAAACATTGATTTGTTGTTTAATTTGTTTATGCATTCATTGATTGTTTCTTGTATGTGTTCTGACCAGGGATCAAATCTTGGCATATTGGGATGATGCTCTAACCAACTGAGCTACATGGCCAGGACTCTAGCTGTTATTATCATCATTATAAAGAAACAGAATAGCTATCCTTTATTAAGCACTTATTTTGCAAGGACTTTATATGTATTCTCTCATTCCACTTTTCCTGACAAACCTAAGGGGTTGGTAGTATTCTGATTTTATAGATGAAGAAACCGAGGCTCAGAAAAATTAACTAGCTTGCTGAAGGCGCTCAGCCAGTAAGTGGCAGTTTGACTTTGGGGCCCTGAGTTTCACCTCTGCCTATGTGCCCCTGTTTGTCCCTGCACAGGCAGGAAGTCCTTCCTTCCATCTGACCAAATCTAGCTGCTATTTATGAGTCCTGTTTCCTCCTATAACCTCTGGTCCTCCCCACATGTGCTGTGACACCCAGGCTTGAGATTTGTGTACACACATAGCACACTGTCTCACAGCCGCATACACTCACTGGGAAGAAGAAGAAGGGCATGGGGGCCAGTTCAGTGAAAACCTCAAAACTTGCCAAGCACTGGGCTCAGCAATAGTGTCCTTCTCAGGGAATTTGATAAAGAAGAACGGACCAATTTGTTTTTGGATGCTGCAGAGAGGAATTCGGAGGAGATGGGCATTTGGTCATCGTTCCAACAAGCTGAGCCAAGCCCATGACAATGATGATTTAGAGGCAGCCTGGGGAATCCCTCTATCTGCAGGGCTCATCCAGGGGTGCTCATCTTCTCCTAGAAGGAGAGGACAGCCTGGAGCCCATGCATCCTGCCTGGGAGAGTGGTAAGCCGTGAGGATGTGTGTGGTCTGAGCAGGGAGAGAGCACGAAGTCTACAGAAATGCACTTTAGGACGGAGTACTTGAGCAGGCCCCGCAGGGAAGGCTCACTCAGAGAAGGAAAGTCAGTAGCCTTCTCCTCAGGATGTCCTGGGAGGTTGTTACCAAGTATCCAAGCCCCGGGGCTTGACTGAGAGATTATGCTGCCCAGTGGGTGGAAGCGCTATGTGGGCACTATACTCTGTGCAGCTGGTCCCTCCTCAGGCCCCGTTTTAGACTAATTGAGGCCTTGCCGGCTCCGGGTTTGTAATTGGGTGTAATTGCTGACAGGCTGCTGTGGTGGTACAAGCAGGCTTTTGTTGGGGAAACTGGTCAGGATTCTGGGACTTTGGGTGGGAACAGTTCAGGACTCTGGTGTGCTCTGTTCCAGGTACCTCTTGGCTCTAGTTTTCGCTAGGGGGTGGCACCCCTGAGGACTAAGGAGGGGGCCAGTAGCATGTCTGAATAGGAAGGGACCCCCTCACCTGGGTGATGGAACTCAGATCCAGACATAGACAAGGTCTGGTCTAGGCCACAGGGATAATGCAGATGGGCTGGATATCCTGGTGCCTGGTACTGTCACTGATGCACAGTCCCCTTCAGCTGTAGGTGCCGCAGTGGAGTGGTTAAATAGGCAGTGGTTACTGATATCAGCCTGGGAAATCATGGAACCTTGCTGAGCTTCAGAGTTTTAGAATTTTGTCATTCTTTCAATAGGCAACATATTCACATATGCCAAAATTTAAAAATATAGAAGGCTTACAGCAATAAAACCTCTCTCCCATTTCTGTTCTCAAGATCTTTCTCACAGGCAGTGACCTTGCCTTCACATATATCCCACTGGACATATTTCATGCATATACAAACACTAGAGGTCTGGTGCATGAAATTCGTGCACTGGGGGTTGTCCCTCAGCCCAGCCTACATCCCTCTCCAATCTGGGACATTCCTCTCACAATCTGGGAATGCTGGCTCCTAACTGCTCGCCTGGCTGCCTGACTACCCCTAACCATTCTGCCTGCCAGCCTGATAGCCCCCTAATCACTCCTCTGCTGGCCCAATCACCCCTAACTGCCCTCCCCTGCCGGCCATCTTGTGACAATGTGGAGGTGGCCATCTTGTAATGTGAAAGCATGAGGTTCAATTTGCCTATTACCTCTTTATTACATAAGATGCTATGTACATTGCCCTGTTCTTCCTCACTTTTTGCACATGGCAGCATCAAATGTACAGCATTTCATACTTAGAGATCTTTCCATGTCTGTGCATTCTTTTAAAAAAGTGTTTTTATTGATTTTTTTTTTTTAGAGAGAGAGGAAGGGAGAGATAGAAACATTGATGAGAGACAGACATAAATCAGCTGCCTTCTGCATGCCCCCTACTGAGGATGGAGCTCACAGTCTGGGTATGTGCCCTAACCAGAAATTGAACCAGTGACCTCTTAGTTCACGGCTTGATGCTCAACCACTGAGCAACACTGGCTGGGCTGTGCATTCTATTTTTTTTTAGGGTTGCACAGTATTAAGTTGTTTACAGTCCTTAGCTTTTATAAACAAATAGAGGCCTGGGGCACAAAATTCATGCACTCAGAGGGTGGGGGGTTCTTCAGCCTGGCCTGTACCCTCTCACAGACCACAAGCCCTTGGGGATGTCTGATTGAGTGGGCCTAAGCCATCTGTACAACATCGTTAGGGCTGCCTTGGAGGCGGGAGCCACCTCCCGCCACTGCAGCTGCGCTTGCCAGCTGTGAGCCTGGCTTCTCGCTGAGCGGCACCCCCTCACTCCTCGTGGGGACACACTGACCACCAGGAGGCAGCTCCTGCATTGAGCATTTGCCCTCTTGTGGTCAGTGCACATCATAGCAACTGGTCAACCAATAGACTGCTCCCTGGTGGTCAGTGCCACTCATAGTGAGTGGTTGAGTGGCCTTAGCATATCATTAGCATATTACACTTTGATTGGTTGAACGGGCAACTGGACGACTGGACAATTAGCATATTAGGCTCTTATTATTCAGGATACTGTAATATATAATCTTGTATATATCTAATTTTGTAGGTGTGTGCATATCTCTGTACTAAAATTTCTAAAAGTATAGAGCTAGGTCAAAGGATATGCACATTTGAAACTTTGATAGATGTTACCAAATGACCCTCCTATGGATTGAAGGAATGTACACTCCCACTAAAGGGTGTGGGAATACCTGTTTCTCCACAGCCTCATTAACACACATATTTCTTTTTAAGAAATACATTTTACAGATATACCCCTCTGCAACTTTTCTTTTTTTTTTTTTAATATATCTTATTGATTTTTTACAGAGAGGAAGGGAGAGGGACAGAAAGTCAGAAACATCGATGAGAGAGAAACATCGATCAGCTGCCTCTTGCACGCCCCCTACTAGGGATGTGTCCGCAACCAAGGTACATGCCCTTGACCGGAATCGAAGCCAGGACCCTTCAGTCTGCAATCTGACGCTCTATCCACTGAGCCAAACCGGTCTCGGCTGCAACTTTTCTTGATGCTGTTCTGTCTCTTTTTCTTCTAAGGTGATCACATCGGTAAATTTGGTGCCAACTATTCCTATAGTTGTTTTTATAATTGTACTACATATACATCCACTCCTAGGCAGTACTTCATATTGTTTTGTGTTTCATAACTTTAGATAAGTTATATCATGCAACCTGATGTTTGTGGAAAGTTCCTGGTTGATATACAGACAAACTCCGTTCATTTTCACTGTGTTGCACTGTTTCATTGGATGGACACACCACAGTTTATATATTCATGTTTGTTGAAGAACATTGGGTAGTCCTGCTATTGATATTCTTATATATGTCTGCTAGGGCTCATGTGCTACAGTTTACCAAGAAGCGGGGGACTGCTGGAACCTAACTTTACTAGCTATTGTTGAGCAGAAGCTCAGCCTCTTTATCTGTAAAATAGCGAAAGTGATGCCTATACCCTGTGAAGTCAGTGTCAGTGAGTGTGAGATGGTGGAGGGCAGAGAACATGGGCCCTGCTGCCTGCAGATATAGACGTAAATCCTGGTGCTGCACTCTGCTTGCTGTATGACTTTGGTCCTGTTATCCAGCCTCTCTGTGCCTCAGTTTCTTCACCTGATGATAGTATCTAGGTTTCAGGGTTCTTGAGAAGATTAAATAAGGTATTATGTGAAAAATATTGAATACAGGAAGTACTGGAAAACCCTAACAATCATTATTAGTAATACTAGAGGACCAGGGCACGAATTTGTGCACCTTGAAAGGAACTGTGGGCCAAGAGGCTGTGGTAGGCACAGGGGTGGGTCGCAGCCCATCCATCACGCCCCCATCCAGCCCCTCCTGCTGCAGCCCCCCATCCCCTGTCTGCTGGCAGTCCCATTCCTGCCACAGCTCTCAAATGCTGAAGTGCTGGCCCTGCTCACACCTGACAGCGTGGAGTGATTGGGGCCAGTGCCAGCAGCAGGTGTGAGTAGTGGCTGCTGTCCTTACTGCCCCTCAGGAGCAGGGGAAGGTGGAGAGGTTCTCAGGGGCGATCAGGGCCAGCAGCCACCATTCGCACACGCTGAAGGAGATGTGTGATTGGGACCGGTGCCAGGCACTGGCAGTGGGTGTGAGCAGTGACACCAGCACCGGCAGTGGGTGTGAGCAGGGCTGGCACTGACAGCAGGTGCAAGTTCTGGGTGGGACTGCAGCATGTGGGAGCAAAGAATTTTCAGTAACCACTAGAGGCTTGCCTGGTGACAGCAACTGGTGCTTTGCTTTATTCTGCTGCTCCCACTCACCTGCTCCACCATCCCACCGTGGCCAACGCCCACCATGTTCCACATATGCCTCCTGGTGGTCAGTGCACGTCATAGTGACCAGTTGTTCGGTTGTTTGGTTGTTCTGATTGTTCCACCATTCAGTCTATTTACATATTAGCCTTTTATTATATAGGGTTATTATTATTGTATCTTTGATCTCTTTGTTTTAAATTTGTTATCGTGGCACATTTCAAACCTATATAATAGGAGAGAGAATAGTACAGTGAACCCCCATCTGGTTTTCTCTATATCCCCACAAATTTCTTCACCTTTCCCCTACCAGGTTCTTTGGAAGCGAATCCCAGGTATGTCTACTATTTCATGCAAACATATGATTTTATATCCCTAAAATATAAGCACTTAAAAAGATAGCCACCATACCATCATCACACCTAAAAATTGCGAGGGAGTTTTTTAGTACACCACACAGTGAATGTTCAAATGTTCTCAATAGTCTCAAATGGATTTTACAGTTGGTTTGTTTAAGGATCCAAACAAGATCCATACATTTAATTTAATTAATATATATGTTAAGTCTCTTTTTATCTGTAGATGTCTCACTTCTCTTTTTTTTCCTCCTTGTAGGAAATCTCTTAAAGATAGCAGGCCACTTGTTCTCTAGAGTTTCTCAGAGCCTTGATTCTGCAGATTGCATCTCTGTGGCATCTTCTACCATGGTCCTCTGGCCTTTATATTTTCCATGTATTTTGGAAGATGTAGAGGCTTGGTTAGATTTGGTTTGATATTTTGGCAAAAACACTTCACCAATGGTGTTGCATACTTTCATCAGGTGACACTAATGTCTAATTGTTTTTCTCTTTTGAATTTTAACAGCCATTGATGATCACCACTTAGAGCCATTATTCATTAGGGTTCATTAGCAAAATGGTGATATTCTAATTCTATCATTCCTTCTTCATTAATTATTTATCAACCTTTTGATTGCCCTGTGAAGGACGAGCAAGATGAATGTTGGATTATTCTTATATTTAATGACAATGACAGTGGTCATTTAGGAAATGATTGATTTTGTGGGTCTTGAAAGATATTAGACTGTGTCCTCCACCCAAAAGAAGAAAAGAAAGAATGAATGAACAAATGCATTAGATCCCCAGTTACATCATTTGTTTCTTTTTTTATTGTTCAGTTTATTAATTACATTGTTTCCCCTTTTTTATCCCCCTATATCTTCCCTCCACCCTGTACCTATCTCACCCTCCGCCCTCACCTCCCCCTCCCCAATGTCCTCTCCCATTGTTGCAAGATTTTTGTCCAATCTCTTGCTGTACTTCCCACAACCCTTTTCTCCCCAAGAATTGTCAGTCCATTCCCTCTCTATGTCCATGTTTCTGTTATAGTCACCAGTTTATCTTGTTCATCAGCCTATCAGTTCACTTGATTTTTATGTTCATTTGTTGATAGATGTGTATTTGTTGTTCATAATTTATATTTTTATCTTTTTCTTCTTCCTCTTCTTAAAGAATATCTTTCAGCATTTCATATAATACTGGTTTGGTGGTGATGAACTCCTTTAGCTTTTTCTTATCTGCGAAGCACTTTATCTGATCCTCAATTCTGAATGATAGCTTTGCTGGATAGAGTAATCGTGGTTGTAGATTCTTGCTCTTCATTATTTTGAATATTTCTTGCCACTCACGTCTGGCCTGCATCGTTTCTGTTGAGAAATCCGCTGACAATCGTATGGGTGCTCCCCTGTAGGTAACCAACTGTTTTTCTCTTGCTGCTTTTAATATTCTCTCTTTATCTTTTGCTCTTGGCATTTTAATTATGATATGTCTTGGTGTGGTCCTCTTCAGATTCCTATATTTTGGGGTTCTGTGTACTTCTTGGGCTTTTAAGTCAGTTTCTTTCACCAGGTGGGGAAAGTTTTCAGTCACTATTTCTTCAAGTAGGTTTTCATTAACTTGCTCTCTCTCTTTTTCTGGCACCCCAATAATTCGGATGTTGGCTTGCTTGAGGTTGTCCCAGAGGCCCCTTACGCTATCTTCAATTATCTGAATTCTTTTTGTTTCTTGCTTTTCCAGCTGAGTGGATTTTGGTTCTTTGTATTTCAAATCTTTGACTTGGTTCTTGTGGACATCTGGACTGCTTTTAGGACTTTGTGTAATATTTTTTATTTCAGTCTGTGTTAGCTTGATTTCTAGTTGGTCCTGTTTTTTATCCGTGAGGGTCTGGTTCGTATCCTCAGAGGTCTTGTTCATTTCCCTGAGAGTCTCATTCATTTCCTTGTAAGTATCATTCATCTCCTTGTAATTCTCATTCATTTGCTGGTTGGTCTTGTTTATTTCCTGGTAATTCTCATTAAGTTGATCGGCCTTTTGTAGGAGCCTCTTGAAAAGCCTTATAACTGTGGTTTTGAACTCTATGTCTTGTCGTCTTTTCTCCTCCATTTCTTTCACACCTGATTTCTTTCCATGTCTCTGCATGGTGGCTGCTTTATGTGGTAGATATCCTCAAAGGGACAGTGGCTCAGTCTCCCCAGTTACCTGAGGTGGGTGCGCTTACTGCAATCCTTTATGGGTTGTATTCAGTATTTTTGAATTTAAACCCAGCTTTTTGTTGTTAGCCCTAGGAGGGTTTGACCTCCAGGCCAATTGGCTGTGAAGGGAGACTGTGTTCAGGTTGGATGGGCGGAGTCTCTGAGCTGCACAGCAGCGGCGGCGGCAGCTGGGTCCTATGCGGCGCTCGCATGCGGGTCTGTATTAGGTGGGGATGGCTGCAGACTCCTCCAAGAGAAAGCCGCTAGTCTCTTCCCCTTGCCAGACAACTCTGCCTTTCCCCAAATGTGCCTGCACACCAAAAGTCCAGCCCAGGGCTGTAAAATAGATGGTTTCCGGAACCAGGAGACAAGTTTCCAGGGGGCAAGTCGCGGGTTTGCGCGACCCTTGGGACTAGGAGTCTCTGCCGCGCCCCGCTTCCAGGGTGCATCCTCCGGACCTCGGACCTCGCCCAGTTCCGGGAAATCTGTGTAGGGGGACCTCTCATACCCTGGATCTCGGACCTCGCCCGGCTCGGGAAATCTGGGCAGTGAGACGCCTCCGCCCTTCCTCGTCAGAGAAAACCGGCTGGTCCCTGCTCCAGCCCCAGCCCCAGCCCGCGCTTGCACGACCAGGGCGGCTCCTAACCTCTTTCCGTCTGAAAGGTTGCGCTGCCGCTGGTCCTGAGTCTGTGTCCCACCTTTGCTCCTATTAGTGGAGTTTACACTCAGCCAGCTTTCTGGCGATTCTGGGTGCTTGTCTGTTCTGCTGTTATGTTGTAGTTCTTAAATCGTTGCGCGGGGCAGAACAATAGGTGTTTGCTTATGCTGCCATCTTGGTGTTCCTACATCATTTGTTTCTTCACACACATTGTTGAGCCCTGTCTCTATGCAGTGCTGTTTTAGGTGGGGGATGAAGAGAGAAGCAATGTGTGATTCCTGCCCACAGGGAACTCCAGGTGACGAATACACAGCCCAAGACACAGGTGGGATTGGAGGGAGGAGGAAGAAAAGAGAGACTTATGGCTGGGTGACCTGACAAGACCTGGCAGATAAAGGTCAAGTCTCCCCGGAGAGGCCACAGTAGGGCTGAGCTGCCCACCAATGCCACTGCCTGTGGTGGAGGCAGAGGACAGCATGTTATTGCTTTAATAACGTGGCATTTCAGCTGTGTATTTGTCCAGTGCCATGGTATATGCCAAGTTCTCTAGTGGACATATGGAAGTACCTAGCTTTTAGCCTTGAAGAGTTTGCTTCATTCTGGTTGGGAACAAAAATAACATACTCTTGATCCACAACAGAACACAAGCTTGGTGTGTAATTCAACAAACTGTTCTCAGTGTGTGTGCCAGAAGCAGGGCTCTGAAGGGGAGTTGGACATGCCTCCTACTTTCAACAGGCTCTATGGCCATCTCAGCATGTCATGTTTTGGGTGTTCCATGTTTCTGTACACCCCTTCTCTCACTCCAAACGAGGGGTGCATCCTTGTTCATGTGGGCCTTCAGGCTGCCTTACGTGGCGGTGGTTAAGGTGACTTGCCTATCAGCCATTCTCAGCTGTTTACCCTTTAGATCTTTCCAAGGGTCACCTCCTCCTGTAGGTCTTCCCTGATCTAATACACTATTTCAGTGAGCTGGGCTGGGTGTGTAAGGTCCCATGGCGCCTTGTCTATCTCCTCCTGCTAGACTGTGAGCTCCTTGAGGGTAGTAGCTATGTTCTTGTCATCTTTGTAGTCTCAGTACCTGAGATCTCTATACATCTGGCACGAAATGTTTGTTGAATGAATCTGTGAGATGGTACATTTAGTGTTTGTTCTTTTTTTTCCTTTTCTTTTAGGTGAAGATGTAGTTTGGGAAAATATCAGGCATTCAATGTTATTAGTCATTTACACTTTCGTATGAATCAGTCCAGTATTGAATTCTAGTTCTGTGAGAGGTAGAAAGACTCCCGGCAGAAGGACAAGTGTTAGGGGTCTGCATGTGAGTGTTTAGGGATAGTAAGGTGTCAGGATGAAGAAGAGGGGAATTCAGGATGGGAGAGGGTCCTAGAGGGCTCTAAGGCAAAGGCTGCTGGCCATCTCAGCAGGCTCTTGGGTGGAGGAAGGCAGGCACAGCTTCCAGGTGTGCCAGGCCTGCCACATGACTAAGGTGTAGAACACTGACTGACGTCATCTTGCCCCTTTGGAGTGGGGGAAGTGGGACTCCCCTGAGTGTGTATGGGGTCTTCATCGCTTTGTCTTGCTCCACTTCCCCACAAGGACCACCAGCCAGAAGGAGTGGCCAGTGGTTGGGTCCAGGGCTGGGGCAGGGGCAGGGCAGGCAGGAGAGTTTTCTTTCCCTTGGGCCAGGCAGAAGTCCCCAGGGAGCTTGCCCAGCTCAGTGCACAGGGCCACCAGGCTCATGAACTCAGACACAGGCACCCAGACTAGCTGGAGTCAGCTGGAGTCTTGCACCCCAGTCGCCTTGCCCTCTTTATATCTTCTTGATGTTCTGAGAGGCACCAAGGCTCCTGGTTTTCCCACACAAGCTCTCACTGCTTGCCTCTAAGCCCTGCCTCAGATGCCTGCCCCAGGAAGGGAATAAAAGGTTCGTTGAAATGGTGGAAACAACTGCAGTTTCCCTGGGGCTGCAAGGCATGGCTGAGGCACTGGAGACAAGGTGAAATCCTGGTGGAGGGAACACCTTGTGTGTGGAGGCTGGCACTTTGTTAAGGACAGGTTGGATGGCCTTGGGTCTAATTTTCTATGAGAAATGGGTGCCTATGTTTTTTTGGCACCTGACAAAGGCTTCTGGGACATTAGTTTATGTCAAGGGATGGTTGGTCTTTCCTTAATCTGAAGAGTACTAGTATATAAATAGAGAATACAAGCATGTGTGAATAGAGAACACAAACATGTGCCCACTGTGTGGGCACATGCATTCTGCACACTTGTGTGCCCGCACACATCTACAGATATGCACAGAGATACATGTATGTTCTCACATGTGCATGTGCACTTGCTACCCCCACCTCTTTTCTCTCCAGGTTGAGTCTTAGGAAAACTGCCCATCTAGAAGTGCCTATTTTACTAGTATATGACAGTCTGTGTTTACCAAATGCTTCCTTGGTATTTTTCCATGTTTCGGGCCTGGGAAGGAGATTTTTTGTTAAAGATCCCACCAGATTTTCTTTGGCTCCTGGGATTTTGGGGTAAAATTGTTTGCAAACTTTAAACTTTATGAGCCATCTGGGAAGAGGAAGGTTCCAGCATATATGTGGGTTTGCTTATGACTGGCTGCCCCCTAAAGACTGCCTTTAGATGCTGCTCCATGGCTGGTAGAATTTGTTATTCATTCATTCATGCACATATGAACATATCCAGGCACCATCACTGTACTGGCCCTGTGCTAGGCCTGGGAATCTGTGGAAGACCTTATTCTTGCCCTTGGGAAGGTACAGTTGAGTGGGGAGTTGGATAGGTAAACAGTTTAGTATGTTAAATGCTGTGATGAAGCTCGGTTGAGGCTGTGGAAGTGGTGGTGATGGTGGGGGGAGTCTTCCTGGAGGAGGTAATACTGGGGCTAAGTCTTAAGGGATGAGTAAGAGCTAGGGGAGGTGAGGGGAAAGTATAGCAGTAAGAAGAAGCCTATGTGTACAGGCTCAGAGCTGGGGTAGGGTGTGGTGCTCTCAGGGAATCACCAGTGGCCGGTGTGGGGGAGGGTGGTGGGCAGTGGGCGATGAAGTTGGACAGGTTAACAAGGTCTACGTGACTGAGGGCCTAGGGTGCCTCCCTAAGACCATTTGGGCTGCCCAGTGACAGTGAAAGGGAGGGTTTGTATGTTAGAAAGCTGATTCTGGCTGCAGTGAGGAAGATGGCTGGAGGGGGCCAAGGCTGAAGCACATGAAGTCCAGGTGGGAGATGATGGGTCTGAGCTAAGAAAGCAGCAGGCAGATGGGGGAAAGGGCACACCTCGGGGGACATGTAGGAAGTGAAATCTGTGAGACTGATAACTGACTAGAGTGAGAGTGAGCACGGAGTCAGAACAACTCCCAGGTTTCTGACTTGGCCAACTGGGCACGGGGTTTGGTCATTCCCTGAGGGAGGGGAAGCTTGGAGCACAGGTTTCTGGGGTAAGATGATGATCTGTGTGGAACAGGTTGCAACTGAGGTGCCGAAGGGGCATCCAAGAGGAGATATCTGGGCACCACTTGGACCTGAAGATCTGGACTCAAGAGAAAGCGGTTCGGGAGTCATTAACCCAGAGATGGGACAGGATGCAGTCACCCAGACAAGGTGTGGAGAGAGGAAGAGAGGAGAAAAATGAAAGAAAAGAGATGGGTTGGGTCAGGGAGCCTGTAAAATGACTGAAGCAGGAATAGCCAAAGAAGTGGGAGGTGACCAAGAGTGTGTGGTGTTACAGTGTTGGGAAGACAGTGGTCAAGGCCTGCTCAGGACCCTCCCCCTGACCCAGGCTTCCCTGGCTCCCAGGCCTGGGCTCTTTGTCCCGTATGGCTGATCGGAGTTTTCGTGGTGACAAAGTCTCCTTGATGGTGAAAATTCAGATGGCGCAGTAGACTAGTTGTGGGCCAAAGGTGGGGAGCTTCTTATATATTTTATTGTATTTATTTTATTTTATTACATATTTTAAATACTCACAGTTACTATTGTGCAACAATTACTAGGTGTTGCTTAAATGGATTATCTCATTTGACCTTCAAACAACTCTTTTCAGAGGAGATGTTACTTCGCCTCCTTTACAAATGAGAGAATTGGCTTCCAGAGGTTAAGTGTCTTGCCCAAGGTCACACAGCTAGTTAGAACTGGGATGTGGAGTCAGATCTGTTTTGCTTTCCATATCCCACGTTTTTGTTTTTTTACTGTAGTATGCTTTTCCTCCCGTTAGCTTATGTCCAGTGGTGGCTGCCTTCTGGCCTGGCGTCTGAGCCTGGCCTGGCCTGGCCTGACTTGCCCACACCCTCCAGGCCTCTAGGCCACGGGGACTTCAGAGGAGACCTGTCTCCCAGATTAGCCCTAAAGACAACACGCTCCCGAAGAAGAAAGGGAGGTCTAGGCACAGCTGAGGCCTGTGTTGGGAAGGGCTTCCCGAAAATCAGCGGGGAACTTCCTCTTGGGAAAGCCACGAGAGGGGCAGTTCCTCTCCCGGGCCAGGCATCAGGGAGTCAGGCCCCAGCTGTTCCTGCCCAGCCGCCTGCAGCCCTGGGCGCCCACCGGAGACAGAAGGGCCTGCCTGCTCCCTGCCCATTGTCCCTGCACCACAGTGCTGCTTCCCACGTGCCTCCTGTTTATACAGGAAGCTCCTGCCCGGGATGCCACCCCCCTCTCCTGATGGCTGGACCCAAGCTTGAATTCTTCACAGGCAGCTTCAGTGACTAGAGTAACTTACTCAGGACCAGAGTAAGTTATCACTGCTCAGCGGCCTTAAGAATTAGTATAGCCGAGTGGGTACAAGCCTGGATGTTTACCACGTGGCTGCCCTGGATTTGAAGCTGGCCACTCATTAGCTGTCTGACCTTGGGCATTCGGACCAACTGTGAGTGCAGGTTCCTTCTCTGTGAGAAGGGGAATAGTATTTCCCCCTATCTTACGGGTTTGATGTAAGGACAAATGAAAGTGTCTGGAACATGGTATATGCTCAATAAATTATAGATCTCGCTATTGTTGTTATTTGTTCTTTACCTCCCACTTTTAATTGCACCAACTTTTAGCTGTGTCCCCTGTGACATTCCTCCCATTGTGAGGTGGGGTCATGTCCCCTCCCCAGGAATCTGAGTGAGATTGTAACTGTCTTGACCAATATGATGCAGCAAAAGTGACACTGGGTGTGTGACTTCTCAGGCTTTGTTTAGGTTTTGGGAACTCTTATACTTGGCAGGCAATGAGGATCATTCTTCCTACCTTCACTCCAGAGAGGTGGGAATAATTGTTTCCAGTTCAATAAAATATGTATGAATGTAGCTTCAAAGTGGTAGACCAAACTTAAACTAGAATTCTATCCTTTACCAACAAAAGATAAAAGGTAAAATAATAAATACAGAGTTGCACTTAAATTATGAAGGGATACTCTTTTTAAAAAAGAGTTATTTGTTTTGCTAGAAGTAACATTTTATTGAACACTTACTGTGTGCCAGGCAATGTTCTATTTTTTAAAAAACATTCGGTAGTACTTGTATTAGTTTCAGGTATATAGCATAGTGGTTAAACAATTATATACTTTACAAAGTGATTCCTCAATATTTCCTGCACTCACCTGCCACCATGCATAATTATTACAATACTAGAGGCTCAATGCACAAAATTTATGCAGGGGCCTTGGCCCTGGTCCCCACCCACTGTTGCTGCAGCTGGGGGGCCTCTGCAGCCTCTGCCTCAACCCTACCCACTGCGGCTTTGTCTGGAAGGTTGTCCAGAAGGACATCTGGTTTAATTAGCATATTATGCTTTTATTATTATAGATTACTGACTATATTCCTTATACCGTACTTTTCATCCCCATGTCTATTCTGTAACTACCAATTTATACTTCTCAATCCTATGAAAGGATAGTCTTTTTTAAAAAAGATTGTTTTATTGTTGACAGTATTACAGATGTCTCTCATTTTCTGAAGGGATGCTGTTGGTAGACCAGAAATGATAAACATTCCTGGAATAAAAAAGTAAATCAAATATGACAGCCATATGCCCCAAACACATGCAGACTTATGTCTCAGAAAAGGTGCACACAATCAAGAATCACTGATCAAAAAACAATTATCATACACTTATTATGTGCTAAGCCTTTGTCACTATTTATCTGTATACTAGAGGCCTGGTACACGAATTTGTGCATGGGTGGGGTCCCTTGGGGTGGCCTGCAGGGATCAGGCCCCAGCTCATGCTCCCAGGCTTGCAGCCCTGCCTGGCACCCTGCTGTGGCCTGACGCCACCAGCAGCCAGCTCTATGCTGCCACTGGTTGCTGTCTGCAGGGCAATTGGGCCCCTGCTCGCACCCACCTTTGCCTGGCACCACCTGCTCACCTGCTCCACCATCCTGCCATGGTCCCGCTGTCATCAGGGCCCATCAGAGCCGGGAGCACTTCCAAAGCCACCCACTGCCAGTGCCATGTTGCTGATGCCTGCCATGTTACACGTCGCCCCCTGGTGGTCAGCACATGTCATAGTGAGCAGTCACACTCCCAGTCAAACTCCTGGTTGAATAACTACCTGAGGGGACAATTTGCATATTAGGTTTTTATTATATAGGATTTTTATAGTCAATGCTTCTTTAAAGGTTTTCACATATTCGCATTTTCTTTGCTCACCCATTCCTTCCTTTTGAGTTCAGTTTCCTTCTTCCTGAAGTATATAGTTTCATAGTGCTTTCATCAAAAGTCTGTGAGAAGTCTTTTGCTGAAATTTTAAAATTTCATTCTCTTGTTTAAGTTAATATAGCTGGATATAGAACGCTGAAGTTGACAATAATTTTCCCTCAACACATGGAAGATACTTGGGATATTCTATTACTTTTAGGCATCTGGGATTGCTATAGAAGAGTCTGTGGTAAGCCTCATTGTTCTTTTGTAGGTATTGTATCTGTTCTCGCTAGTTGCTTTTAAGATTTTATTTTGGTGTTCTGCAATTTTAATATATTTCTAGGCATGGAATTATTTATATAAATAAAAGCCTAAGTGATCATTATGATGGAACAAACAGAATGACTGGAATGACTGGTTGACCAGTCACTATGATACTCAGTGGCCACCAGGGGGCAGACACTCAATGCAGGAGTTGCCCCATGATGGTCAGTGCGCTCCCACAGGGGGAGTTCTGCTCATCCAGAAGCTGGGCTCACAGCTAGCGAGTGCAGCTGTGGTGGGGGGAGCCTCTCCTGACTGTGGCAGCACTACTGAGCAGTGGCAGCAGGCTCACTGGGTCGGGATGAGCACATGCAGTCTGGTGCCTGGCCGGTTATAGGCTCCTCCCTGGTCACCTGCCACTGGTTCACTGCTACATCCTTGAGGGGTCCCAGACTGCGAGAGGGCTCAGGCTGGGCTGAGAGACTTCCCCTCCATGCACGAATTTTGTGCACCAGGCCTCTAGTTTTTATGTAATCTGCTTGGGGACTGGAGTTATTCTTCCTTATGGAGATTCATACTTTTCATCGTTATTGAGACTTCTTCGCTCTTATAGCTTTTGCTATTTCCTTTTCCCCATTATTTTTGTTCTTTCTTATTACAAACTTGTTGAACTTCTTCATTCCCTCTTCATTGCCTCTTTGTGCAATCGTATTGGTGATTTCCTCATAGCTATTGTCTAATTCAATAATTCTCTTTTCAGCTCTACCTATTCTACAATTTTACCCCCATTTCTCTTCCATTATTTGAAATATACTCATAGTCTTTCAGAATGTTCAATTATCAGAAGCTCTTGGGATGCCATTTCTCCTGTTTCTGAAAACTCTTGCTCGTGGTAAACTTCTCTCTGTATGGTTTGCCATTTCCCTTGGTGGTTTCTTTCCCAGTGGGAATCTTGTACTGCCTGAGTTGTTGGAATGACCCTACAAGAGAGGTTTTATTTTGGTTTTACCCGGTGCCCTGGAGGTATCACCAGCTTGAGATCTATTTTTTTAAAAAAATATTTTTTTAATTTGGTTTTGCTGCACGATGTGGTTGGTATAAGTCTAATTGTAAACCATCACCTGATACAAAGTTGGTGTTTTGATTTCTATTGGAAGACCAGGAAGAGACAAACTTTATTGCTATGTCTCTGGGCTGGTGGGAGAGTTCTTCTAACTTTCTTTTCACTAAGGGTGTGGCTCTGCAAAATTCCTGACTTTATTCAGGATTCTCACTCCTAATTTAACTTGAATGATCCCAAAGCCCTGTCTCTTGTCCCTGTAAGAGGATTAGAACTGCAGTTTCTCACCTACAGAGATATCTTCCAGTCTGTAAGCCTTCTGCCTCTGATCTGGGGTTTCTTCAGTATCAGCGCATGAGCTTTCAGTTTCCTCTATTGCTGGTATGTTCGGATTACTTTTTTTTTTTTTTTTGAGAGCTAGAAGTTGAAAACAATGGATATTTTTAGTTATTTTTAAACACAGAATTTCTGTGAGTTTGTAATGGAAGACTCGTTTTATTTTGCTCTATAGCTTTAGGTCACAATGAACCTTTCCAAGCCCTTTGCATATGTTCTTTCATATCATCCTCACAAGAACTGGATGACACAGATGGTTTTTTAATCAGCTTTTTAAAAATGTACTATGATATTGAGACTTGGAAAATTTCCTACCCAATCAAACAGGTAGGAAATGGCCTTGTCAATATAAGAACTCAGGTTTCTTTAATTTCGTTTCATGTTATATTTAGGATGTTATTGATAATGATTCCCTCCCCGTATCATTTCATTATGAAAATCTTCAAACATAATACATATACTGTCCACCCAGACTCGACAATTATGTTGTTATATTTGCTTTTATTACATATCTCTCCACTCGCCCAGCCCTCTGTTCATTCATCTATCCATCTTATATTTTGGTACATTTCAAAATAACTTGCAGAACCACCTCTCGTTTTATTGTAGGCTGTGAGAATAGCACCAAGTGTTAGACTGGTGGGGTCAGGCCCCATCTGGGTTCAGCAATCTCAGTACTAGTACTTGAGTTCCGGCTAGCAGAGAATTCAGAGCCAAGACTCATAAAATTATAAAGGAATATTTATTTGAAAAATCACAGAGGTAGAAGAGTAATTCTTAGAAGAAAAGGGTTTAGGAAACAAGTTATAAAGGTAAAGGAAGGGCCCTTGGAGCTTAGAAGTGAGGAAGGTAATGGTAAAACTCGTGGGGGGATGGTGAGGGGAAGTGAGAAGGAAGGGAAAGTTGAGGGTTCCAGTAGGGAGAGGCACTGGGTCCTCTGTGCTAAGGGTTTTAAGGGTGGAGAGTTTGTGTGTGTTGTCTTTTTATCTGGCTTTTGTTTTGCACAGCATATTACCTTGTAAATTTTTAAAAAAGTATATTTTTATTGATTTCAGAGAGGGAGAGAGAGATAGAAACATCAATCAATGGTGAGAATCATTGATTGGCTGCCTCCTGCACGCCCCCTACTGGGGATCACCAGGCACATGCCCTTGACCAAAATCAAACCTGGGACCCTTCAGTCTGCAGGTCAATGCTCTATCCACTGAGCCAAACCAGTTAGGGCTTATCTTGTAGATTTATCCATGTTGTTGAGTAGAGTTCACTGGAGTTTATTTCTGAGTAGTATTCCATTGCACACATATATCCTAATAAGACACAAGTTTCAAAAGTTAAGAAGTACACGTCTTTCCCATCCCATTGTCTAACCAGTCAGTCCCTTTTCACAGGCATCAAATACCACCAGCTTCTTGTGTATCCTGTTGAGCTATTTAGAAACAGATGTGTAGGCAAGATCGTCCTTCAGTCCTCCAAAAAATACATCTAATTTTGCATGTGTGTGAGTATAATCTTAGAAGTGTAATTGCCTAATGAAAGGGTTTGTGCACATGTAATTTTGATAGATGTTGCCAAATTGCCCTCCATCGAGATAATACAGTGTCCTTAACTTTTTGAGTGGAAGATTTAAAGATAGCACAGACTTTTGATGGAGCTGCAAGTAGATTGATTTGGAGAAGATCAAATCATTTAAATCTGCAGGAAAAGAATAAACCAGCAAGATTGTGACTTTGTACACATGGCAGGTTTTCAGCCTCACAGTTGGTGAGCCTTGAGTGTACCTGCTTCCAGTCACAGTCTTCGGGACCTGCTGCTCTCATTGGCTGTGAAATGATAGGCTTCTCGCCAACCCAGGGATGGCTCAGTGTTTAGGATGTTTCTGTTCAGAGTAGCTCGCTGGGTTTCTGACTCGAGATGGACAAGATTGGGTCCGGGAGGGATTCTAGAATGGATGGTCAGGAGGTGTGTGTGTGTAAACAATCCATAGCAACACTGCAGCTGGGGTGGGTCGTGAGATATGCCAGCCTGATGCTCTTGCCCCAGTGGCTTGTTGCAGGAGCTTTTAAGAGCAACAGCAAATACTTTGGCCAGTGAAGCCCAGAGGAGCTCTCCCTGGGCTTCCTGCACTCCAGCCACTTCGGCTTTCTAGTTCTTTCCTCTGTTCGCTGTATCTGGACACACTCCCTTCTGCCCACCTCCCCTCAGTGCACTGGCTTCTCCTAGTTGACCTGGTTTCATCGTTCAGGGCTGACCTAGGACAGAGCCTCTACAATTCTTCTACAGCATTGATGACCATCTCTGCTTAAAAATTTCTCCGTCTGCCCTGGTCAGTGTGGCTCAGGTGACCGGGCATTGTCCCGTTCACCTAAAGGTTACTGGTTCCATTGCTGGTCAGGGCACAAGCCCTGGTTGCAAAGCTTTGGTAGTGTGCAGGAGACAGCCGATTAATGTTTCTTTCTCTATCTCCCTCTCCCTTCCTTTCTCTCTCTTTCTCTTAAAAATATTTAAAAAGTAATTTCTCCCATCTGATCCTTAGTGTTTATTTCTCCTCTTAATCTATTAGTGTCCTGTGGGCAGGGATCATATCTGTTTTGTGCGTGCTTTTATTCTCTGTGCTCTAACAGACATTGACACATAGTGGGTGCTCAGTAAAAGTTTGTGAAGGAAACATATAAGGAATTTGATAGCACAAGCATGGAGCTAATAGTCAGAACTGGGGGAGAATTTCATTTTTGCTTCGTGGCAAGTTGTCTAACCTCTCTGAGCTGCGGTTTCCCCGTCTGAAAGACGGGCATATCACTGCCTCGTGGAGTTGCTGGGAGAACTTGGAAAGTGCCAGGCCAATAGCAGGTGGTTGAGCGTTGGTAACGATCGTAGTAGCATTTTTGGATACGAAGCCAGGGAGCACACTTGCTCATGGGCAGCTTGTGCTCCTGGTAACTGGCACCAGCTGGCCTCAATGGCTGGGGTCAGGCTGGGCCACAGGTGGGGCTCAGGGCCCCCTTGCCCCAGGAGGTGAGAGTGACGCTCGAGCTGGGGGGTGAGGAGGTCACAGTGCCATTTGGCAGCTGCCACCGAGACCTTGGAGGGAAGGCAGGCCTGGGGCACCTCCAGGCACTGGCCTCTGCCAGGGCAGCGGAGAGGAGCCATGGGAACAGGGGAGGGCGGGGAAGCTGGGTGGTCTCAGGAAGCTGTAGGCCTGGCTGGCAGGCGGGAAAGGAGCTGATGAGAATGTCAGGGCTCTGGAGGGGATAGGGTTTCTGCCGCCTCCAGCTGCCCTAAGCTGCCTCTGCTGTTTTCCAGAGGGACCCAATTACCACCCCCTTGTGGAGCCAGGGCCGCCAGAGATCCCGGGGAGATAGGAGGCGGCTCCCAGCAGGGCAGCAGGGGCCTTTTAAGCTCCCCTTACCACATACCTGTTCCTGATCATCTGAGATTAGGGGTCTGGTTTGGGGAAAACGTTAGGACTTCTGAACATGGTCCCTCAGGTTTCCACAGAACCTCGGCTTTCAAAGTGTTCCCATAAGCACCGACCCCTTTGATCCGCTTCACAGCTTGGGAGCTGCCTGGGAGGGTTTGGAGGCCTCTTTGGACAAACAGCGCCCCAGTGGTCCTGAGAGAGGGGAAGCCAGTTGGCCACAGTCACCTGATGAGCTAGTGATCCAAGACTTTTGTCTTTATAGAGCCTCTTCCCTGTCCCACTTCTATCAACACGCAGGAAAGCTCTCCAGCTTGCCACAGGCCCCACCATGCCCTACTGTTTGCCACTAGGCTTGCATCCCTCATCTGCTAGTATGTCACCTGACTGGCTTTGAAGAGATTTGAGCAGCAAATCTAGCCTAGCTTGTAGCTTGTGCCCATTGTTGTCCTGGGTGCTGTGGAGAGTACAAGGGAAGCTGGAGGGTTTTCTGTCCCCAAGGAGTGGACAGCCAGACACGCTCTCTGAGAGAGCAGCATGTCATGTTGGGTACACTATTAGGAAGCCATGTGATGCCAGGCTGAGGATGCTGAGCTGGCCCTCGATGGGGTTGGAGTTAGCCTACACCAGCAAGTGTGGAGAGGAAAGAAGGGACTAGGGTGTCACACGATGGACAAAAGACCTTTCTGTGTATAATCAAAGAAGTTTGGAGGTTACATGGCTTTGAATCCATTCATACCACCAATGTTTCCGGAGAACCTACTATGTGTCAGATACCTACGAGGCACTCTACATACCTCATCTAATTTCATCCTCACTGTAGCCATGGAGGTAGATATTTTCCCCTCTTTACAGATAGGCAAGTATGAGTATGCAGATGAGGTATATTGAAGTTAAAGGACTCGCTCAAGCCCTGTCTGACTTCAAAACCGATGCTTTTTCTTTCCAGAAGGCTTCTGGGAGGAGGTGGGTTTTGGGTACGTATGAGGACAGATGAGGGGATAAGCCTTCGGAGGCATTAGGTGGTAGGAACTGCATGAGTAAAGGCAAGGAGGCAGGACAAGTTGGGTGTACACAGTGGTCAGCGAGGTAAACGTCTTGATGGATGCAGAACTTCCTGGTGGAAAGCCTCATTCTTCCCTCCAGGGCCTGGTTTGGCCCCCGTGAGGGCCCCGCTGCCCGCCCGCCCTGTCTCCTCCAGCAAGCTCACCTCTCCTCCAGGCGGCCCCTCTGCTGACTTTCCGCCACTGCCCGGCTCTTTTCTGGTTTCCACCTTTGCCTTTGTTGTTCCCCTCCCTGAAGTCACCCCTCACCTTCCCCACCTCTCCCAGTCCTGCCTATCCCTGCATGGTCCACGAGAAGTTTCAGCTCTTCCGGGAAGCCCTCTCTGACCTGGGATGGAATCTCTTTCTCTTCTCTGAGCCCTATTTGTCCTGGTTCTTAGCTGAGGGTCCCGGGGTCCCTTTCAAAAACCTGCCTTGTCTCACCAGTTTATAAACTTCCCTGTTCTGGCAGGAACCACAACTCTAACCTACTCCCTGCCTGTCCAGCAAGCCTCATGGGCAGTGGTAGACCATTGACAAAAGATGTGCTGCAGGCTGGGCAAGAGGCCAGCACTTCTCACAAAGTTCCTGGTTTAGTCCTCACAGCAAGCCCTCGGTCCCGACTAGCCTGAGGGTAGAGGTCACTTGAACTAGCTCCCTGCTCACAGGAGCCCCCAGGAAGAGAGGGGAAGACAAGATAGTGTGGCCCCAGCAGGTGGCTGGCTCCTTTACAGAGGCCTTATAGCACAGCCCCTCTTATTGTTCTGATTTTTCTTCTGTATGCTTGGGATGTGTGTGTGCCCCCAAATCCCACTTCTGCCTTTAATCAGTTTCCATTTGGAAAGTGAGCCTGGGTGGCCACGGTTTGAGATAGTACCTACCTCTTGAGAGAAATAAACCCATCTAGGGTGATGGTGAGGAGATTGAGGGGCACCTTCAGCAACCCCAGCTGCCACAGCTCAGGGGTGCAGTCCCCATTTTCCTGCCCAGGCAGGGTGGACCAGCCTGGAGGCAGCAGAATAGGAATGCGAGCTCTGGCCAGCTCCTGACAGGGCATCTCTGGGAGGCCCCCGGCTCCTCCAGGCACAACTCTGCCGGGGAAGCCAGGGATTAGAAGCCTAATTCCGCCGAGAAATCCTGTTTTTCTTAGCCTCACACCCACTGCTCTTTAGGAAAGGCCCTCATCTAATTAGTCTGAGTCAACAGCTCCATTTATTTGGACACGTGATGTTAGGGCTGCTGCTGGTGTGTTTTTGTACTGCATATCTGGGCTGCCCCTCAGGATGGCACCAGGGAGGCACCTCGGGCCACCGGGCCGGGGTGAGGGCCCAGACCCAGGGGGGCTCCTGCCGAGGCTGGAAGGGCAGCCGCAGGTTTGCTAGCCGGGCAGGAACTGCTCGCTCTCAGGTTTCATAACAAGAAAGTGACCCGTGGAGTGTCCACATATCCAGCTTCCTCTCCCGTTGGTGTTTCTGAACCAAAATAAAGGAGGGATTAGGGGCCCTTTGTCTAACACTCCTTCCTCTGTCAGAATCAAGAGGGACGTCTCCGGAGGCTTTCAATGGTGACAGGCCCTTTATCATGGGCATGAGTTCCTAGGACTTTCTGAGAGAGAGAAAAAGAATAGTTATCATTTATTAAACATTTATTATGTGCAGTGTGCTGGGCATATTGTAAAATAAGTCACCTGTGCATGTACACATGCACAGACACACAAGTACACACACACACACACACACACACACACACACACACATTTCTTCTTCTCTCTCTCTTCCCTCACACTGTTATTAATTTTTTTGTTTAAAATACAATTTTATTGACTTTAGAAAGGAAGGGGCAGAGATAAAGACAGAGATGATAGATAGATAGATAGATAGATAGATAGATAGAGAAACATCAGTGATGAGAATCATTGATCAGCTGCCTCCTGCGCGCCCCCTACTGGGGATTGAGCCTACAACCTGGGCATGTGCCCTGAGCAGGAATTGAGCCTGACCTCCAGGTTTATAGGTTGACACTCAACCACTGAGCCACACCAGCTGGGCTACAATTGTTATACTATCTACCTGGTGGAAGTGGAAGCTTCCCTCCCTCTCTTCCACATTCATCCCCCTCCCACCTTTGGTGTTTATCCTTCCATATGCTTTTCTGTGCACTCATTCATATACATATACATCCTATATCATTTCTAATATGTAAAAGCAAGCCTTCAAGGAGAGTACCGTTGTGCTCGTTTCAGGTGAGAAAACCGAAGCGAAGAGAGGCTAAGCAACTTGCTCAGGGTCACACAGCCAGGGAGGAGCAGAGCTGGGTTTCACTGTGATTCCAGAGAGAGACAGGGAAATCCTGTTCCTCTGGCGCTGCCCTGACCCCCAGCAGGTCACAGACTTGGGTCTCCATGATTTGTAACCTGCTTCTCACCTGGTCTCCATCTTGCCATTCCTTCTCTGTACTGCTGTTATTTATGCCAAATGTGGGCATTCAGTTCCTTAGGCCACATGGAAGCCACCCTGAATAAATGGGGCAGGAGCTCTGTCTTGCTGCCTTCTTCCCGTCCCCTGATCTGGAATTGCCGCCACCCTGTCCGGCTTAGCTGGACCACTTCTGCTATGTGCACACAGGAGTCAAAAGGAAATAATTACCAACGAAGGTGGCTTTGCCACCCTTTCCCCAGAGAACCTGTGACCAACTCACACATACCCAGACCACAGAGTCCTTGGGGCAGAGTGTTCACCCCTTGCCACCCAAATAGAACATTGTGTGAACAGCAGCACGTCAGGGGTTCAGGCTGCTTGCCTCATGTGGGGAGTTTGGGAAAGCAGCTGGTTGCTGCTACTTCTGTCTGGGAGATAAACCCAGGAGGAGGAACAGGCTTCTCAACATTTTCCTCTTTATACTGGGGTTTCTTGGCCAGGACCTGCTGTACGTGTAAGATACTGAAACCACATCTCACAGCTGATGTAGGCTGGAGAGGCAGGAGTCAAAGAGATACTACTCGATGGATTGAAAAAACTAAATTCAATTCTGTAAATGGCTGGATTCACTTACTAGTTTTAGCAAGTGATTTGTAGCATCCTTTGAGTTTTTCTATAATAAATAATCATATCATGTGCAAATAGAATAGTTTTATTCCTTCTAAAACACACACACACACACACACACACACACACACACACACACACACACAAAAAAAAAAAAAAACCACCCAAAAAACACCCCCCCTCCACAAATTCCAAAGCTGGGCCTGGAAGTTTTTTGAAAAGGCAATGGAACTTTTTCCTGTTGAACTTTCAATCCTTTCTGACCCTGCACTGTGTGCTCTGTAGTTTATCAGGGACACCGGGGGCCAGGAGTGTAGCATGACTAAAGTTACTGGGGCAAAGCTGGAGGCAGGTCAGCCCTCCACAGGGGAGTCCCAGGGGCCTGCAGGCAGCCACCGCCACCAAGAACTTCTAAGGCCAAGAAAGGGAAGCCTCAAAACCAAACATCCCTGCACGGTCCCAGGCAAATGTGTTCCTCATCAAGGCAGATACAAACAAAGTTTATTAAAAAGCCCTCTAAAGGACATTCCAAATCACCAGCAGGCCTCTGTGAGGCCACCGTCCATTCTCCTGTGGACTCATTCCAGCCTCGTTGGGGCTTTTCAAACACCGAGTCACCAATGTGTCCAGAAAGGAAAATAAACAGGGGCTCCAGCGGGCGGCCCCGGGGCTCAGGGTGACTTGGCTCTCAGTGCAGGCTTGCACTTTCTGACACCACAGCCGGTGGGATTGATAGGAATGACCCGGGAATCGAGTACAAACAGGGCAGTGAGGCCTCTTGGACCGTGTGGCGGGTGCCCCCCTTCCAACCCCATGTATTAATGGCAGCCCACCAGGCAGAGGAAGGGCCCCTGTGGTTGCAAACATGGTGGCTCGGTACAGTGGACTGGGAAAGCCATGTGTCTTTTGCATTCCTGGAGGAAAGGAGGCTTCTGCCTCCCAAGTTTGCTCATCTGTAAAATTGGTGTTTTTTCCGGTAGATGGGAGCGGGTTGTTCTCATTAAGGTCGGCGCTGGAGGTCTCAGAGCTGGTCCAGGTGTTCTCCAAAACATGTCAGGATATCCCATGGAACCCTAGGGTCCTGCGGAGGTAACATAGGGTGTTTGTGTGTGTGTGTGTGTGTGTATGTGTGTGTGTGTGTGTTGTTTTTTAAATAAGTTTTTATTGATTTCAGAGAGGAAGGGAGAGGGATAGAGAGACAGAAACATCAATGATGAATCATTGGTCGGTTGCCTTCTACACGGCCCTACTGTGGGCTGAGCCCGAAACCCAGGCATGTGCCCTGACTGGGAATTGAATTGGCGACCTCCCGGTTACTTGGTTAACGTTCAGCAGGTGGACCACACCAGCCGGGCAGGGAGCATAGTTTGACATCCCCCTCCTCGCATTTAAACTGAGTCTATGATTTTAAAATAATTTGAGTATACAAGTGAACCAATAAACAAGTTGTGAGCCACGGTATATTGGAGTGCAAGGGACAGGGGAGAACTCTGTCTCAGGAG
The DNA here is from genome assembly GCA_027563665.1 of Antrozous pallidus. Classification (NCBI taxonomy): domain Eukaryota; kingdom Metazoa; phylum Chordata; class Mammalia; order Chiroptera; family Vespertilionidae; genus Antrozous; species Antrozous pallidus. The sequence continues at coordinate 31,148,759 of CM050524.1, read as the reverse complement.
TCAGACAGGCTTGCGTTGCCACAACCTTCTGTGTCACTGTGGGCAGCAGCATTGTTTAAACTCCCAGGACCTCATGAAGAGGGACCATCGTACTTGTCTCATGATGTTGATGTGAGCATCTGTGTCTAAACCAGCGATTTGCAACCTTTTTCATCTCTTGGCACACATAAACTAATTACTAAAATCCTGCAGCTCACCAAAAAAAATCTTTTTTTTTTTTTTGGCCAATCTGATAAAAAAGATATAATTTTGATTCATGTACACCAAGTGGCTATTTGTTGTGTTGCCTGTTGTCATTTTTTTTTAAAATTTGACAATCTACGTGAAAAGAAGTCAGTGCCCCTGACTAAATAGTCAGGTTTGACATGTTTAAAAATTTCTTGTGACACACCTGTTGAAAATCAATGGTCTAATTCCTCAGCAAAGATTCTGACACATAGCTGGTACTTAATAAGTGGTAGCTATTGTTATCTTTATTTGTTGGGTAGGTCCTATGGCCCTAGTACTGTTCAACACTTTGGAGAAACAAGGGGATATCCAGGAAATAAAGGAGGGGAGGAGAAAAAGAGAGAGCGGGAGCCCGTGGGAAGTAGGTGGAACTTTGATTCTGATGGAAATGACTCCTGGAATGATTTTTTGACAGATGTCTATGAGTGGTTACTGTGTATGGAGATAATAGTAAGTCCCACCTGTGACAGTCCACATTGGAAGTTAGTATATTCCTATCCTAACAAGGAAGGAAACTGAAACTCAGAAATCTTCAGTGATTTCCCAAATCCCAAGACCTGTGAATGTTTGTGACCCCCTCAATTTATATGCTTAATGCCCAATGTGATGGTATTAGGAAGTGAGGTCTTTAGGAGGTGTTAGATCATGAGGGCAGAGCCCCTATGAAGGGAATTAGTGCCTTTATAAAAGGGGACTGAGAAAGCTCCCTCAGACCTCCTACCATGTGGGGGCACAAAGAGAAAGTTCAAGCTATGAACCAGGAAGTGGGTTCCACCAGATACCAAGGCAGCTGGTGCCTTGATCTCAGGCTTCCCAATTTCCAGACTTGTGAGAAAGAAATGTTTGTTGTTGTTAAGCTTCCCAGTTTATGGTATTTTGTTACAGCAGCCTGAATGGGCTAAGCCCATAAGAGGAGCTGGGACTGATACCAAAGTCTAGGCCCTTGATGGCGAACCTATGACACGCGTGTCAGCACTGACACGCATAGCCATTTTTGATGACACGCGGCCACATGTGGTCGCATACAGAGAAGTATGGGGCCGCATGCCAAGAAGGACATTTCATTCTTGGCTACTGCACAGCCAGGTGCAGTAGCCGAGGATGAAACATTTGCTGTAGTATAGACACTAAATTTTCAAGCGAGATGTAGAAACTAAAACTTGTATTTTCCGTGAGTAACAAAGTATTTTGAGAAGGCCAGTGCAGCTGTACAAAATGAAATGGAAACTTTGCTTATAAAGTACCAGCATGTTTTAGACTCAGCATGTTTTACTTGACCAGTTCAGTGATAGATTTAATCATTTCAGAAGCTAGAACAGACCATAAAAATAATTAAGTATCCTGATGTAGTAGTCTACAGTAGTTTGTAATTAAATGGTTTCCAATGGATGCAAATTGATGATTTGGAGATGCAACTTGCAGAATTTCAAGACAGCATCTGGGCTCAGGTGTTTGTCGACTTGAGGTCAAAGCTTGAGAATCTGGAAAGGTGCCGCTTGGAGAATCAAGAGGAGTGCCACTACAAACAGGAAATTTGGAGTGCCTGGAACCGATTACCAGACACTTTTAGCACTCTGAAAAGTATAGCAATGGCTTTACTCACAATTTTTCCCTCTACATACTTTTGTGAGACCTTATTCTCAGCGTTAAATAATATCAAAACCAACAAAAGAAACAGATTGACAGATGAAGTTAGTAGCGCTTGCTTGGGCTTGAAGTGTACAAAATACCAACCTTCAACTGAAGGTTAGCCAATGAAATTCAGCAACAAAAAGTCACTAATAGGTAGGTTAGTTAAAGAATTCCCCCTCCCCTTCACTTATCTTTGTTCATGGCACGCCACACAAGTACAATAATATTAAGACCAACAAAAGAAACCGACTGACAGATGAACAAAGAAGTCATAATAATTAGTTTTTGGTTTATTAAATACAGTTATATATTACAATTATACATTTTTGTTATTTAAACTATAAATATCGTGAGATTATGTTTTTTTTTTCTCGAAGTGACACACCACCTGAGTTATGCTCTTTTTTTGGTGAATGTTGACACACCAAGCTCAAAAGGTTGCCCATCATTGGTCTAGGCTCTTGGCCCATAAGGGTTACAGATCCTCAATTCTGAGATGAAGAGAGCCTTCTTCTGAAGTCAAAGATGGTCAAGGTTTTGAAAAACAGGCACCCAATCAGAGCTGCCAACTGTGATGCTTGGGAAACCCTTCCTATCAAGGTGTTGTGTACAAGGCCAGGGAATGATTTCACCCGTTTTGGCCTTCCCAGCTTTCTTGGTTCTAAATTAGTGATTTTCAACCTTGCACATGACATCACCTGGGGAGCTTTGAAAAATTCACACCACTTAGGTCAGTGTCGGCAAACTCATTAGTCAACAGAGCCAAATAGCAACAGTACAATAATTGAAATTTCTTTTGACAGCCACATTTTTTAAACTTAAACTTCTAACGCCACTTCTTCAAAATAGACTCGCCCAGGCCGTGGTATTTTGTGGAAGAGCCACACTAAAGGGGCCAAAGAGCCGCATGTGGCTCGCAAGTCGTGGTTTGCCATCCACTGACTTAGGTCATCCAGACCAATTATGGTGTCTCTGGGTGGGGCTGGGCATCAGGGTCCTGTTAAGCACCCCGTGGTTCCAAAGAGCATCCACGCTTGAGGACCCCTCAAAGACCTGGATTGCAGCTCTCATTCCCTTCCGCGGAGGGGCCAGGAGTTGGGGCTGGGACCAGAGGAGGTTTTGAGGTAGAGATCAGGCCTCAGTTTTGAGGCAATAAAAGGGGAGAGATCAAAAGCTGAGACAGAGGCTCAGGAAGGTTAAGTAAGTGAACTCACAGTACACACAAAGTGGCAGAGCTGGAAATCACTCCACCGAAGTAGTGGCAAAATGACTGGAATCTCTTGTTACTGGGGAGACTCCAAGGGTAGCTCAGTGATAGAGGTCCCCAATACCTAGTTTTGTATCTCACTCTCTTCTCAACCCATCCTTTCTGCTCAAGCAGCCTCATCCACACCCAGGGTCTCCATCATCACCTGACTCCCAAATGTCTATACTGCAGCGACTTATCTGACATATCTCTTAGATGATTCCGAGGCATCTAGGACTTGACTTGCCCAAGACTAAACTCATAACCACCTCCATCCCCGGGCTGGCCCTTCTGCAGGCTCCCAAGCCTGGTGAATGGCACAGGAATGGTGCTCAGCTCCTGCCTCCTCACTGCCCAGGTCCATCACCAGCGCTCTCAGTCTAACTTCCAGGTACCCGTCCATCCTCTCTATCTCCATTACTTCTCCTTTCGCCAAGTCACCATCATCTTTGGTAATTTACTCTTTTTATTGTTAATGTTTTGGTAATTAATTCTTGCTTACCTGGTCATTTGATTTATGTCTGCCTCTGCCAGTTGCTTATACATGGTGTAAGGAGAGGGATTAGCTCTTTGGTGACTTTTGTATTTTCAGCACCTAATACTTTACCTGTGACTTAATAAATACTTGCTGATTCCTAAGTGAGTGAATAAATTCATTTCAAATATTTAATTCCTTCAGTGGGCTGTCGATATAATGACTTCTTCATTAGAGCTTGCTGCTTTTTAGGCTGAAATCAGGGATAATGTGCTTGGACGACTGTGCATTCCAGAAAGACTAAGGGCAAAGAGGTCTTGTCTATGGAGGCTGAACAGAGGGTCTGAGGGGACCACATGCTCTGAGATGAGACACAGCCACACAGTGGACACAGCCACACACACACACACACACACACACACACACACACACACGTATCCATCCTTTGGCAGCTTTTGCTTGCTTACTCCACAGACATTGCCTTTGTTTGGAGAATTGATTATGAAATCAACCCCTCACTATTTATTCAATAACGCAGTTAATAAAAAGAAAAGCTAGTTTGATGGTGTCCAATTTTCAGCTAAAAGGAGGGTCAAAACAAGCAATTTTATCAGCTGCCCTTTGAAAGCGCTTCTCTTGGTCCCAGTTCGCAGGGGGAAATACGATGATTCCGACCCTATTCCTGATACTGGCTCCTGCCCAAGGTGATAGATTGTGTTACTCTGGGCCAGGACATTGGTGAGTAAACAGCAATATCAAATCAAGGGCACATCATGCTTGCTCTGTCATTAGAACATGGCCCACTCCTCCCCCCGCACCCCCCCATTGCACACACATATACACTGTCTGGGTGAAATACAGTAAAAATGGCAGGTCTCTGAGATTCTGGCAGAAATGAGCCATAGGAAGAAATCCTGGTCCCTTGGTGCAAGCTCATCTTTTAGAACCTCTCCTAAGATTCTCTGAGAAAACGATCCCAGCCTCACAGTGGCAACTCTGACTGTTGTTGTTGCCCCATATGGTTGGAAATGGCTGGGCCTATATAGTGCTTAGGAGTTCCTTGGTGGCAGGACAGGTATGACTGAAAAGTTGTTAGAAATTAAGTACTGGAGTCAGGGAATTAAATCTGCCTCCTGAACCTGCCACTTCCTGGGTGAGAACTTGGGGCATGTTACTTAATGTCATTAAACCTGAGTTTTCTCGTCTATAAGATGGGGACCAAATTAGTAGCTATGTTTCTGGCATAGGTTTTGTGAGGAGGGTTCAATCAGATAATGCATATAAAGCCCAATAAGTGCCAGTTGTGGAGCGAATGAGGGCGAGTGCCCCTCCTTGTGTCAGTGGGTCTGAGGAGATGCCGGCACACACTACGACCATAGGAGGTGCGGTCTCCGGCCTCCTAAAGCCACCACTCCTTTGGACTTAGTTTCCTCGAAATAGAAAATAGTGACCACTGTCTTTTGCGTCTTTTACGACCAAGGCCCAGATTTAGAACCGAGTGTTCTGCAGACTAAATGTCACCAGGAGACACCAACAGATTGCAGTGTCCCTAGCCAGCAGCTTCTTATTTACATACTAGAGGCCTGATGCATGAAATTCGTGCAAGAGGCTTGGCCCCTGCCACCGTGGTGGCTGCCTTGCCCCTTCCCCCTCCACAACAGCCCCCTCTGCCTCCGTGCCCCCCCCCCCCTGCCCCCGTTGCCGCTGCTTCATCTGTAAGGTCATCCTTAGCTTTTCCTATATTATTTCACTTTAGTCTCCAGGTTCAAAACGCTTTCCTGGGAATTCTGCTGCAGGTGGTCAGATTAGTATATTACGCTTTTATTATTGTAGATGTATCATAGATACAAGCAGCTGATTTTATTTTTCCTTTTAACTCGTGTAATTTAAGTATGTTCATAGTCCATCCAAGAAGCACTTAAAAGAAGCTCATCAATTGTTCTTGGGCACCAAAGAGTAAAGAAGAGCACAATGCCTCACTGCCTCAGGGTAAAACTCTAACCACTGAGCTTTTAAAAATAAATTTGTATTGATTTCAGAAAGGAAGGGAGAGAGAGATAGAAACTTCAATGATGAGAGCATCATTGATCGGCTACCTCCTGCTCGCCCCCCACTGGGATTGAGCAGCAACCTGGGCATGTGCCCTTGGCCAGAATCGAACCTTATTGCTCCACACAGCCATGCTGGCCGGGCCACTGAGCGTTGATGTGCTCACAGTCCCTAACGAGGCCAGGGAAGCAGTGACCACCTCAGCAAGCGCTCTAAGTAACTGTGTGTGTGCACAGTCCGGCATTCCTGTCGCTGGTGTGGACACAGCTGGGGGAGACCCCTCTGTCTGAGAAGCTGAGGGGGTGGCCTGGCCTGGAACAGCTCTGCCAATTTATAGCTACTTCTTAGGTTGCCACCTTGTGGCAGTTGCTCTGAGGTGAGTCTGCCTATGGGTATCCGGCTTCCTAACTTTTCCTAACTGTTCCTTTCTCCCTTGTGATTTATTTTTTAAAACATATTTTCATTGATTTCAGAGAGGAAGAGTGAGGGAGAGATAGAAACAGCAATGACGAGAGAGAATCAATGACTGGTTTCTTCTTTGTTTACCCCGCCCCCCCCCCCCCCATCCCCGGGGATTGAGCCTGCAACCAGGGCTTGTGTCCTTAACCCGAATCAAACCCAGGACTCTTCAGTCCCCAGGCTTACGCTTTATCCAATGAGCCAAACCAGCTAGGGCTTCCTTGTGATTTCCATAGCACGCGCATGCATTTGTATATGGGGCTTTGGGGTTCTCACTCCATCTGTGGGAAAAAGGGAAATTGACAAGATGATCTCAGAATGGGACCTTCTCCAATTGGGACATACAAGCCAGCCCTGGCGGGGCAGGTGTCCAGGTGACATATACGCCCGGGGCGGGGTGGTCGCAAGGCAATTACGAGCTACTATTTGTGGAGTGCCAGATATAGCTTAGCATTTCCTATATATTTCATTGAAAACTAACAACAGCCCTCTGAGCTAAGCCCTGCTTGCTCCTGACAGCACAGATGAAGAAACTAAAGTGCCCAGAGGTGAAGGCACCTCCAAAGGTTACGGAGTTAGTATGGTAGAGTTGGGACTCAAAATAAGGCCTTTCTGACCCCAAAACGTGTGCTCTAACCCTCCCGCTTCGTGCAGTGGTGGGCTGGAGAGCCACAAGAGCCCTGAGACCCTGTCCTGGCTTAGCCACTTGAGTTATATGAGCTGGGCTGTCACTTAATCTCCCCTACCGCTGTCTCCCCTCGGCAAAGTGAAGCTTCCTCACGAGGTAATGGCGAGGATCAAACCGGGTAGCTGATGTAGTTAGCACAGTGCCCCGCACAGGTGGAGGCTCAGAAATGTGAGTCTCTTCCTTCCCGCTTCAGAAGGGGAGAAATATAAGGCACCACTTCCCTAGTTGGTTCCCCTACAGTTTCAGCCTCCTTTACCTCCCCTGGACTCCACAGGACCCTTTGCACCAACACCAGGAGGTTTTTGATTCCAGATAGTATGATCCATGTATCAGTGTAATTGGGAAAGGCAGCACTGGACAGTGAAAATAACCCTTGCCTAGCGTTTTGCAGATCTTGGTTCTAGTCTAGTCCTGGGTCTGAGACTTGGTCAATTTCTGTCTTTTGGGTTTCAGTTTTCCTATCAATAAAATGGAGGACTTATCTATATGTAGGACCAGCATGGACATGTAGGCCATGTGCAGCCACTCCTGGTCCCACACCCACTGTAGATGTGACTAAGGAGTTGCAGCATCTCTGTCCATGATCCTGGGTATGACTGCAGAGCCCTCCCCACACATGGAGGGAATCACTGTGAAGTGATTAGAGTTGAAATGACAATGAAAACCTCTTGCATGTTCCCGGAATAGTTAGTTGTCTGCAAAGGGTCCTTCCAGCTTTGACTCTCCCACCAGAGTCTTTAATGCTCGGAGGGGCAGTGTCAGAGCACGGGTGTGAAACGAGGGGGTGATTCTAACTCCAGCCACATCACCTCGCAGCTGTGTGACCTTGGGCAAGTTGCCTATACCCTCTAAACCCTGGGTCTGAGATGTGGGCACGCTGAACTCACAGGTTTCCTCATCTGTAAAAAGGGGGTCCTCACACATGCTCTGGCTGTCGTCATTGTTCTGACACTGAAATCACTGTAGCCCTGCACCCCCTGTGCCTAGAACAGGGACTGGTCTGGAGCAGGCTCTCCATTAGTTTTGTTGAATTGAAGCACAAATACGAAACCTGAAGAAGTGGAAGAAGCTGCACTCAGGAATGAATACATCTCTAGGGAAGTGTTCTCAGACTTTATGGAGTGTAAGCCTGATCAGGGAGCCCTTTCAACATGCAGATTCCTGCACCCACCACAGGGAGCTGGTCCAGGATGCCTGGGGAGGGACCCCAGAGTCCCCAGGTTCAAAAAGCTTTCCTGGGAATTCTGCTGCAGGTGGTCAGGCACCCACTGCGGAGCGGCAGGCTCAGCGGGGAAGTTAAAATAAACAGGGAGGTCTCGGTTTGCAGCCAGTTGTTCTCCAGGAGTTGAGTTTCCACTTTGGAGTTCCCGAAGCTGCTGCATCTGGGAGGGAGTCCGCCGCGGCTCCTTCCACCCCTCCCGGCTGCCTCCAGGAGAGGCTTGATCCCCAGCTCACGGATGCTCTGAGGTTTCTGTGCTCTGACCCGTGAGGCCCATATGGAAAGCAGCCAGGTCAGGGGCATTTCCCCTTTTATCTCCAGTAAAATGGGAGTGTTGGGGGGCAGGTCTAGGTTGCGAGTGCTGCTCATCAGCAATTATTCTGTGTGGAACACGTGTCGCTCTCGCCAATTCCACCTACAGCCTTAGACCAGAAGCCTGTAGGAAAAGTAACCAGGAGGCAGATTGGTTGAGGCTTAGCTGGGGTACTCTGGTTTCGGTGGTGGTGAGAGAGAGACAGAGAGAGAGACAGAGAGACAGAGAGAAAAAGAGAGAGACAGAGAGATACAGAGAGATTGATTTCTGATGTTGGTTATCTACAGGTTCCCAAAACAACTGAGTGGGAAGTGAAAAACAGTCCAATATTTGGCATTTTTTCCTGCATGTTGCTAAACATGGAGATCTTCTCAAACACCCACCTATTAGCTGGAAATTGAAAATTTCATCCATATGTACCAGGGTGTGATAATGCAGCTTGCATATAGATGACTGATTAAAACATATTTTTGGATATTTCTACTTCAAAGTCATATTTGTCATTTATGGCATCATCATCATTCAGGCTGAATTCATGAATTATTAAGAGACAGTTGGATTTTTGTGCTCTTATTAAATATTCATGATAAATCCAGTTTTAAAAAATTATAATTATTTCCTTTTCTTCCCAAGGCCTTTCCCCCACAGCTAACAAGTTCTGTTAACTTCATGGGCTTCTTATAAGAATTAAAGAAATTAGCCCTGGCCGGTTTTGCTCAGTGGATAGAGCGTCGGCCTGTAGACTCAAAGGTCTCGGGTTCGATTCTGGCCGGGGACATGTGCCTTGGTTGTGGGCACATAACCCAGTGGGGAGTGTGCAGGAGGCAGCTGATCAATGTTTCTCTCCCATTGATGTTTCTAACTCTCTGTCCCTCTCCCTTCCTCTCTGTAAAATAAATAAATAAATAAATAAAAAATCAATGGAATATATTAAAAAAAAAGAATTAAACAAATTAACATGTGGAATGTGCTTATAATAGTGCTTGGTAAGTTCTCATAAAATGATGCCCACTTTTCTTTTCTTTTCTTTTTAAAAGCCAGATGTTTATTGGAGTGTTGTAGAAAAACATTTCCAGTCAGAAAATGTATATTACAAAGCATTGGAAGGGGGAAAAAAAGATCACACATTTGGCATGCACCTTAAAAACCACCAATACATCTGAAATGAAAGTGCAGACCCCCCCCCCCCCCCCGCACCCCGCAGTTCTGGAAGCCTACTCCGAAGCTAGTTGTGCTGAGGCCCGGATTGGACGGAAAACCTGGTGAGTAGCGCTGCTGGCCTGGAGGAAGGTTAGTCCTGCAGAAGTGCTCATATGAACACAACTGCAGGGGCTCCTGTCAGTCTCAGCTAGGAAAGTAGCTGAGGGATCACGTCCTGGGTGGGCGCCCAGACCTGGGCTCTGGACTCGGTGCACTCTGGCAGACACCTCTCTGCATGCCACCCCCTCACCGCTGCTGGGGGGCCAGCCTGGTTTTTCTCTGGGACCAGTGCTGGGTTCAGTCACATGACAAGGGCTCAGACAGAGGAATCACTTCTGTGATGCCCACTTTTCTTGAATACTGCTGCCACTGCAGATACAATCCTGCCAGAGCAACCCTCAAGGATCCCAAACCAATAAGCAACGATCCGCCTGTAGACATCGCAGCCTCAGCCACTGAACTCGTGCTTGAAGAGGGGAGATCTCTGTACCTTTTGCCACCTCGGACGTGGAGGCCACGCTGGACTCACGTGCCTTTGTAAGTAAAGCCGCCTGGGTGCAGCCTCATTTCTCTCTGGGCTTCTGAGCTCAGGACTCAGAGCATCCGCTGGTGATTGTCAGGCCACTGCACGGCCCACAGCGGGCGCTTCTTCGGGCCTTTTCCTCCTTGCTTTTCATGGCGCGCCCTTCCCATTCAGAGAGTCAACTGTCTTTGCTTCAGGGAATCTTTTTTTCCTACTCTCCCTTCTGACTTGCTGTAGCAAGTCTGTCAGGCCTAGGGACAAGCAAGAAAGATAATGCTGTTAAAGTTGGTGAAAAATAAGAGTAAATGTATCCCAGGCCAGAGGCCTGCTTTTGCTTAATCTTAGGCCAGTAGAGATGTTTCTGAGAGTTATGACTGTCGTGTAAACATCTTCCAAAGAAGGGAAGTATTGCCTGGACGTTTCCCTCCACTGGGACACAGAAGACCTTCTGAATCCAGGGTAAAGGCCAGTTATACTCAGTCATCCCTGACTCCACACCCAGCCTGGTCAGACTCTAAGCAGGCGCCCGGCGTGGGCTCCCGGCTGCCCCAGCTTGCTCAGCCTGTCTCAGAAGTGAAACCAGATGGGCAGGGTGGGTAGTAAGGGAGACCCACAAGGAGACCCCAGAGAAAACTGAGCTCCTGGTCCCACCCACTGCCCCAAACTGCTTCTGAATTGGTTCACCCATGAACAATCCCCCAAATTCCTTTTATCTCCCAATCACCAAGAATCTGATCCTTTATTTAGTCCCAAAACTTGGAAACTAATCTTTTATTTATCTCTACTGTAATCCCACTTCAGGCTGTGTATGGAATACACTGCTTGGGAACAAACCTCTAGGATTTCAGAAGGACCCTCAGTCAGGGAAGCACAGGGGCTTAGGAGGGAAAGTAAAACCAGGGCCAGGATGTTTTGGTTCCATGTGTGAATTGGAGGAAGAATGTGGCTCATTTGGGCTTGTGTGATGGAGAATGAGCCACAGGCAAGCTCCCTAATCACCAGACCATAGTAGAGGGCAGGAAAACAGGCCGGCATGATGTCAGGCCCCAGAAGGGCAAGCTGGTTGAAATAATTTCCCAAGCTTCCTTTAAGGCTGCCAGTTCAGCCCTCAACCAGGGCAAGGAGTCACTGACACGCTGCTTGGAGGGTGCTGAGCGGTCGCAGACAGCTGTGGTCCCACCCTCTTTGGGTGGATCTGGGGCCAAATTGCATGGCCAATGTGGGAGGGAATGCCAGCCTACCTGCCAGTCCCCATCCATCCATCCTTGGCAGGCGACTTCCACCTGGGCCTGAGAGCACTGCCTTGACTCCAGAGGTTTCCGAATCACCATCCTCCTGTTCATTCTTGTATTCAACAACTATTTCCTGAATGCCTACCAGGTGCCAGGCCCAGGGCTAGGGTGGGGCTGGCCATTCAGTGGTTAGCAGGGCACTGTCCCTGTGTTCACAAAGCTAACAGACCCTGTGGGGAAACGCCATCAGATACTGAATAGTCATTTAACTAAAATTATGGTAGCAGGAGGGGATGGAGCCACACTGGGGGTTTGGGGATCAGAGGCTAGTAAATAGGAGCAGGAGTTAGTAAGGTACAGAGTTGGGATTGGAGAGCCAAGAAGTGTTTTCACGAACTCTTCCACTCTCTTTGGCTTTTCTACTTCTTCATGCCTTCTTCCAAACCTTAGCTCCTGACTGGGTGCACTTAGCATGCATTCAAAACTGTTTCTAGAAACTGCCTCTGGCATCACCCCAGTAGCAGCCAGCTAGTCTGTCCCTTCCCAATTCCCTTTTGGGGGAGCCATCTAGGTCTTTCTTTCTCCAATTCACTCTCATGTACTCACACATCATTGGTTCACATGCTCAATTATAAGGGGACTTTCCTAGCACTGCTGGCCCCCCAGAGAAGGCCGCACACTTTGTTCACATACTGGTATTCTCTCCCTCAGAACTTCCTTTCTTCACTTCACTGATGTTCTCTCAGCCAGGGCCAGGCCTTGATCTGGTCCCTAGCTGAGCACTCAAGGGGAGCCTGAAAAAGGGCCATAGGGGTGGGGCTCCAGGTAGGCTTCCTGAGGTGACACCTGGGAGAGGCAGACTGAGGAAGAGTTGATCAGGTGACATTGCCCTTCTTTCCCCTTCTTCTACTTTCCCTGCTCTTTTCCATGCATTTTCCATTCTCTACTGTTACCTATCATGAATATTTCTGGGCTTCAGCCTCAAGAGATAGAGCTGGGAGGGCCCTTGGAGATTTAGTCTGACACCTGCCCACCTAACATGTGGGGAAAGTGAGGTTCTAGGAGGGATTGGTTGATTTGTGGATATTGAACTATCCTTTCATCCCTGAAATAAATTCCACTTGATCATGGTGTATGGTCCTTTTTTGTTTTGCTGAATCTGTTTGGTAATATTTTGCTGAGGATTTTTGCATCTATGTTCATTAGGGGTATAGGCCTGTAATTTTATTTTCTTATGGCATCCTTGTCTGGTTTCGGTATCAGGATAATGCTGATCTCATAAAATGAGTTTGGAAGTGTTTCCTTTTCTTCTACTTTAGAAGAGTTTGAGAACAATTTATATTAATTCTTCTTTAAATGTTTGGCAGAATTCACCAGTGAAGCCATCTGGTTCTGGACTTTTGTTTGTTGGGAGGTTTGTGATTACTAACTCAATCTCCTTACTAGTAATTGGTCTCTTCAGATTTTCTGTTTCTTCATGATTCAGTATTTGTAGGTTGTATGTTTCTAGGAATTTATCCTTTTCTTCTAGATTGTCCAATTTTTTTGACTTATGGTTGGTTACTCATAGTGGTTTCTTATGATCCTTTGTATTTCTGTGGTATCAGTTGTGATGTCTCCTATTTCATTTCTGATTTTATTATTTAAGTCCTTTCTCTTTTCTTCTTGGTGAGTCTAGTTAAGGGTTTGCCAATTTTATTTATCTTTTTAAAAAAAAACAAAAAAAAAACACAGCTCTTTGTTTCATTAATTTTTGTCTAGTATCTTTTAAGTCTCTATTTCATTAATTTCTGCCCTAGGCTTTATTTCATTGCTTTTACTAACTTTGGGCTTACTCTGTTCTCTTTTAGGTTCCTTGAGGTATAAAGTGAGGTTGTTTACTTGAAATTTTTCTTGTTTCTTACTGTAAGCATTAATCACTCTGAACTTCCCTCTTAGAACTGCCTTTTTTCTTATTTTTGAGTTTTGGGAGTTACTTCTATAATTTTGGCTATTAATTCTTTATCAGATATATATTTTACAAATATTTTCTCCCAGTCTGAGCTTGTCTTCTCATTTTCTTGATGGTTGGTATATATTTTAATCTTATCTTTGTTTTGTTTTTATCACTTAAGACATTATTAATGTTTTAGTCAGCCATTATTCATTTAGTTTCATTACTGACATAAATACTAGTAGTACTTTGTTTGTTCTTATTTCCTGCCCTACTTCTCAGAACTTCCACCTTGACATCACTGTTCTTCTGTTTGAAGTACACTAGTACTGTACTAGTGGCAAAGTCATTCAGTTTTATGTTTATTTAAAACTGTCTTTAGTTTTTACCATGGTGGATTTTTGCAGAACTGAATTGGCATTATAAATGGTAAACGATGAGGGATTCAATAATTGATTGTAATACTGAAAACTGTAAACACAAATATCTATTATTAAATTAGTGAATAAAATATGGTATATTCATATAATGGAAACTTAAATCTTTATCAGAAATGAACCATATATATTTATAATTTATGAGGAAAAAGTAAATTGAAGAATATGCCAGTAGTTATGTAAAATTAATTGTCAATAAAACAACATAATTATTGATTATTTATTACTGGGAATAGTATTTGTAGCATTTATATATCGACTAGAGTGATATCCACCAAATTCATAACATGATGTGAATTCTCTGGCAACGGTGAGGAGGTGACAGAGAATGGGGACCAAAGGATATGATTATATTATCTTTAAAAAATTCTTTTCTTCATAGTGAAACCAACATTATGAAAATAATACTAAGAAATAACACCTGAAAATTCTGGATGGTGGGCTAATGAGCATGAAAAAATGCTCAATAATAAATCAGATCAAATATCCCTGCTATGAAACCAAATGCAGCCTAGTGAATAACTGTTCTTCCTATCATTCTGAGGGGGAGTCAAGGGGAAGCCTAGACTGCCGTGATTAAGAATACCCATTGGGACGAAACCGGTTTGGCTCAGTGGATAGAGCATTGGACTGTGGACTGAATGGTCCCAGGTTCAGTTCTGCTCAAGGATATGTACCTTGGTTGTGGGCACATCCCCAGTAGAAGAGCCTTGAACCCTAACATCTCATCAATGTTTCTGATTTTCTATCCCTCTCCCTTCCTCTCTGTAAAAAATCAATAAAATACATTAAAAAAAAAAAGAATACCCATTGGATTGATTGTTAAAGGCAGGAGAATATGGTACTGTATATGCTTCTGTAACAAATCAATATCATAGCTTTCTCCTTTCATTAAATATTGTTTTTACTAACTTTATGTTCTAATTTTAGAAATATTTCCCAAAGTTTACAGCATCAGACCTGTAGGTCATTTATTCATTTACTTCTTCAATATGCATTTATCTTGCTTGACCAGGTCCAGGGAAAGGTGTTAGAAAAGCAAAAAGGAAGGGATAAAGAAAATTGGTGATCAGACTTTATCCAAATATTCAAGGCTTATACAAATACTAGTGGCCCAGTGCACGAAATTCATGCACGGGGGATTGGGAGGCAGGTGGAGGGGTGTGTGTCCCTTAGCCTGGCCTGCATCTTCTCTAATCTAGAACCCCTGTGAGTTTGGGTCTAAACTGGCAGTCAGACAACCCCCTTGCAATCCGGGACTACTGACTCCTAACTGCTCACCTGCCTGCCTGCTTGATCTTCCCTAACCACTCTGCCTGCCAGCCTGCTTGCCCTCAGCTACAACCCCCTGCCAGCCTGATCACTTCCAACTGCCCTCCCTTCCTGGCCTGATCACCAGTAACTGCCTCTGCCTCAGCCCTGCCACCATGGCTTCATCCAGAAGGATATCTGGAACGTCTCATGGTCTCATTAGCATATTACTCTTTTATTAATATAGATTAGCATATTACCCTTTTATTAATATAAATTACAATCACTTCACTGCTACTCATAATTGAAGACAGGAATAAATGCAGATGGACATCAAGATAAAAAGAAATCAATACCATGAAAATGTGGTAGACATTGTGGTGCAAGTTCTTCTTTAATGAAAGTTGTTCCCATAGCTGTTAGGAGTGCTATGGACAGAAAGCCTTCCCCTTTAGAAATGGTCTCAGCTGAAGAAAGCTGCCTTTACCAGGACCAGGGCTCCTCTCTGGTGTTGCATGCCCAAGGACTGATGAATGAAGGAATTGGCCTATTTCAGCCTAACCTGGGACAACTTTGACCAGACATTCTAACTCCAGAGCTCCCAATGAGATGGGCTGAAGCTGTTACTGGACCTGTAGCACCTCAACTTCTCCATCTGACCACTGCTGTTTACTTTGCCTTCTTTTGCAAAGCTCTTCTTTTAAAAAAATATTTTATTATTATTATTTTTTTTACAGAAAGGAAGGGATAGGGATACAGAGTTAGAAACATTGATGAGAGAGAAATATCAATGAGAGAGAAACATTGATCAGCTGCCTCCTGCACACTCCCTACTGGGATGTGCCCCCAACCAAGGTACATGCCCATGACCGGAATCAAACTTGGGACCCTTAAGTCCACAGGCCAATGCTGTATCCACTGAGCCAAACCAGTTAGGGCAAAAGGCTCTTCTTAATAACTACTGTGCATGCAAAAAAATAAAAATAAATAAATGTTGATCAGAAGCTCCTCAGAGAATATTAGGGAAATATACAGATATGTTCTTAACTACAAAAAGAAAACTACAACCTGGAATGGAGAGGAGCATGGAGGAGTTGTTGGGGAAAAAAGATAAATTTGGGGGGAAAGCTGAGATGAGTTTGAGGCAACAGTAGGGGTGAAATGAGAATGGATTTGGCTGAAGGTGAAAGAGGTAGAAAAGCAGCTCATGCAACAGAGACAAGGCACCTAAAAATCTATGGTTAGCTATATGTGGCTCTTTGCTAAAGAAGCTTACAAGAATTTGCTTTTTAAAAATGTCCTTGCCTGCTACAGATCAAGGCATTTTACTGAAAAAAACTAACAAAACCAACAAAAACCGCAGCTGCCCAGTGTCTGAAAATGAAGATGCTCCATCTCTGAGCAGTGGTAAGAGCTTACAGCCAGGGAGTCTTGGTAGATCACTAGCGCCAGAGTCGGGTGGCAAGGAACTGTGGGGCAGTTCATCCCAGGAGCAGGCCTCTCCCCGCCTTGCACGCAGGACCCAGAGGGCGCTGGGGAACAGCGTGGGGACATGGACTGGGAGACGGAGGTAGAGGCTGGAGTGGTGAGCTGGGGAAGGGCTCCCAAAGGTGGAAGGAAGTGCAGGTCGTAGTAGGGACCAGGCGAGCATCTCTCTGGACTGGGCGTGGGGGCTCGAGGCCACGGCTCTCTGATGGGGCCGTGCGGGTGGGTGCCAAACCCCGTGCCAGCGACTGAGCCGGCTGCAGCGACCATCCAAGGAGTCAGGAACCCGGGGGCCGCGTCCTGGTGGTAGGCCTCTTCTGGGACGGCGATCTCTGGGACGACGATCTCTGGGACAAATGCGCAGAGGAATCCCTGCGGGCTGGCGCCGGGTTCCAGGTCGACAGGCGAGTGCGCCCCCGCTCCCGAGCCCAAGAGGGCCTCGGGGACCAGCACGACGGTGTGCCCTCCCAGACACACATGCAGGACTGACGTGGGCTCGGGCTCCAGCACCAGGTCGACGCCGTCCAGAGGCAGCTGCAGGGCACAGCCCGCAGCCACGACCACCACGGAGGTGAGCGCGTCGGCGGGCCGGGCCTCGCAGGCTGGGCGCCATTCCGTGTTCAGGGCCCGCGGGCTCCTCAGTTCGGCGGCGCTTGGCGGGGCCGGGCCCCCCGGACTGCGGTTCCCACCAGGGCGCAGCATAGAAGCTGGGGCTCAGGGGGCGGCGGCCTGTCATCGGAGTGGCGCTGCGGGCGGCCTGGCAGAGGGCGAGTGTCACTCAGCGACGGCGACAGGTGAGACAACCTGGGGGCGGGCTGGGTGAAGGGTCGGGCATCGCTGAGCGAGTCCTGGGAACTGGGGTGGTGCCTCCCGCAGCCCCAGATTCTAGGAGAGCCTTGCGGGGCTTAGGTCTTGCCCTCCAGCGCACTGAGTGACAACTGGGATGTCAGGTGACCTGCATCTCACTATAAGCCCCGCCTCCTGGCACTTCCACGCCTTGAAAATGGAACATTTTATCTTTTTTTCTATATCTGCTCAAGATCCTTCCAATCTCAGAAAATAATGGTTCCATCCTTTTTGTGTTCAGGCCCCAAACTCTTAACTTATCCTTGACTCTCTCACACATTTCAGGAGAAATCCTGTTTTCTCTATCTCCAGAATATATCCAACTACATGCAGCTTCATATCCCTCTTCTGGCTACTACTTTAATGGAAGGCAGCATTATTTATTGGGTGAATTATTGCACCCCACGAAGGCAGTGATTTTTAAATGTTTTGTTCTTGCCTGTATTCTTGGAGTTTTGAAAAGTGCCTGGAACATAGTAGGCACTTAATACATATTTGTTAAATATGGCAGCTTTAAAAATGAACTAATGATAAAGTATGGCATAGGGAATATAGTCAATAATATTGTAGTAAGTATGTTGGTGCCGTGTTGGTACTGGACTAATTAGGGTGACTGTAAAGTACATAAATGTCTAATTGCTATATTGTACACCTGAACTAATAGGTCAGCTGTAACTAAAAAAAGAACTAAAAACACTTCTAGGGATTAAATATGGAAACATGGAAGCAAGAAGTACAATGAGTGAGTTAAACAAAAATTTAGACAGAATTGAAACTGGAAATACTGAACTAGAATAGTATGCATGAAGCTAAGAAGGTTAAAAACATGAAATAAGAAAAGCAAACTAAAAGACATAATCAGAGAGAAAGCAGTTCTACATGACTATTGGAGATGGAAAGGGAGAGCACTGAGAATAGGGAAGTAGTATTACAGAGATTTCTTGAGATGTGATGATAGGGAAAAATTATTTGTTCATTCACTTAACAAATCCAACACATACTATTTAATTTCATAAAATTTCCTTCTTTCCTCTGAGCTTTACCAATGAGGACTGAATAAACTAGTTTTTAAGGACTCAATGTAATACAAATTAGAAAGTTTAAATACAAAGTTAACCTTATAGTACATTTTTACTATTAATATTAAATATCACAGCCTGATTTCTAATAAAAAAAACTGCAGTTTCACTTGAATATTTTAAAAGCCTTTTTATTTAAAAAAATTTCAAGAACCATTTGCATAAGGAGTGGTCAGAGATGGGGTAAAGGCTTTCCATAGCCTCCAGGAAAATCTTAGAGACTTTAGACATAGGCACTTATAAAAAGCAAGCAAGTGATTTATGAGATTGTATTTTAGCTAATTTTCCCCTCATGAGTAAATGCCATGGACCCTCACCCTCCCCAGCCACCGCTGCTGGATGCTATCTGTGGGGTGATTGGCAGGGTGATTAGGCCCCTATTGGCACCTGCCTTGGCCTGGCACTGCCCGCTCACTTGCTCCACCATCCTGCTGCTGCGGTCCTGCTCTCCTGGGGGCCCATCGGAGCCAGGGGCGCCCCACTGTGGCTCACTGCCAGTGCTGCATCGCCGATGCCCGCCATATTCCATGCTGCCCCCCATGGTCAGCGCACATCATAGCAAGTGGTCCAACTCCCAGTAGAACAATTTACATAATAGGCTTTTATTATATGGGACATCTGATTGGATCCCCAGAGATGGGGATATGTGGGATATTCTAAGATATAGAGCCTAAGATTTTGTGGGATTTCAGTCAAGAGATAATTCCCTATATAAATAGTTAATTAAATTCCACTCAGCCAAATAAAAATAGAATTTACCCCAGAGACATTACAATAAAACTCTAGAAACCAAAGGAAAAGGACCATTTAAAATATGCTAAAATTAATAGCAGAATCAAATATAGAAGTAATAACAAACTATCGGCAGAAGAATTCTCGCTTTCAAAAACAACAAAATGTCAGAACAATGGACTAACATCTTTAGTTAAACATCATGTTAGAATTAGTGAATATGCAATAAAACATAAGAATAAGAGAATCTGCCACACAAAAAGATGTTCAGGCTTACAAAACCTAGACAGCTTATCATACACAGGACATACATAGGACAGCTTACAAAACCTAGACAGTTTTTATCATACACAGGACATATCATACATAGGACATTTTATCATACATAGGACATATTAAAGGATATTCTTCAGCAAGAAGAAAATTGTGGCTAGACTTTAAGAGTGGAACGTAAGAATAAGGAGGCAGAGAATTGGTAAATATGTGGTAAATCTAATAGTATTGACATTTAAAAAATATCAAATCATGTTGCCCTAGCTGGTTTGTCTCAGTGGATAGTGTCGGCTTGTGGACTGAAAGGTCTGGGGTTCAATTCCAGTGGGAATCGCATGCCCAGGTTTCGGGCTCATCCCCAGTAGGGAGAGTGCAGGAGGCAGCTGATCAATGATTTTTCTCATCCTTGATGTTTCTCTCTCTCCCTTTCTTCCTCTCTCAAAACAATAAAAATATGTTTAAGAAATCATGTTGACTTCAGGGCTTGATCAATAATATTTTATTCTATTTTTATTTTTAAAATATATTTTATTGATTTTTACCGAAAGGGAGAGGGATAGTTAGAAACATCAATGGGAGAGAAACATCAATCAGCTGCCTCTTGCATACCCCCTACTGGGGATGTGCCCACAACCAAGGTACATGTCCTTGACCAGAATCGAACCTGGGACCCTCCCAGTCCACAGGCTGACACTCTATCCACTGAGCCAAACCAGTTAAGGAGATCAATAATAATTTATTTCTTTAATAAAAATGGGAAGAAAATATAATAAAAAATTAAATGTTAGAAGTTATATTTACATAGGAAAAAGATCAGGGTAAAATTAAAAAGGCATGAAATATTGTGGCCTAGCAGAAATGCAAACATTTTACATCAATCTATAGGTCAGATTTAAAAATCCCAATACATGTTGGAAACATCTGATAAAATCCAACAGTTACCATTATGCTGTTTTGCAGTTTTCCAGAAGAGCATCTGGACATACCAAGAAAGAGAAAACCAATGGCTAAGAGTAAACATCCTTGGGAAAACCTACAAGAAAATAAAAAACATGAGTAATCCAGTGATTTCCTGGTTTGGGGAGAAATGGGAGTAATTGTATGGGGCTGAAGTTGAGTTTGAGAGAAAATAACTGATACCAAACGAAGGGAATGGAGGAGCCTGAGAATGAAAAAAAAAAAAAAAAGAAAGAAAAAAAAAAAAAAAAGAAAGAAAAGAAAAAAAAAAAGCCCAGACCTCTGAGAACACATTATCTCATATCTCTGGGCAGATTTCCATGTCAAAAAGATGAGGTCTAGAATATTCTTTCTCTTCCTAACGTCTTATCGGCTTAGTATAGCCAGGCTGCATGGAAGGAATTGTTTGCACATGAAGTGCTCAGTTTCCATGTTGTAGGATATTAAGTATAACTCTGGAGGGAGGGGCAGTTCATTCCTGGAACAGCGGTTTCCGGGCCTTGGGAGCAGGACCCAGAGGGCGCCGGGGGCGCACCCGAGGACCTGGACTGGGAGACGGAGGTAGAGGCTGGAGTGGTGAGCTGGGGAAGGGCTCCCAAAGGTGGAAGGGCTCCCAAAGATGGTCGTAGTAGGGACCAGGCGAGCGCCTCTCTGGACTAGGCGTGGGGGCTCGAGGCCACGGCTCTCTGACGGGGCCGTGCGGGTGGGTGCCAAACCCGGTGCCAGCGTCTGAGCCGGCTGCAGCGACCATCCAAGGATACAGGAACTGGGGAGCCACATCCTCCTGGTAGGCCTCTTCTGGGACGCTGACTTCTGGGACGACGATCTCTGGGACAAATGCGCAGAAGAATCCCGGCTGGATGTCGACGCCTTCCCCGGGAGCGCCCAGGAGAGCGCCGGGTTCCAGGCCGACAGGCGAGTGCGCCCCCGCTCCCGAGCCCAAGAGCGCCTCGGGGACCAGCACGACGGTGTGCCCTCCCAGACACACATGCAGGACCGACGTGGGCTCGGGCTCCAGCACCAGGTCGACGCCGTCCAGAGGCAGCTGCAGGGCACAGCCCGCAGCCACGACCACCACGTAGGTGAGCTCGTCGGCGGGCCGGGACTCGGCCGGGCCTCGCAGGCTGGGCGCCATTCCGTGTTCAGGGCCCGCGGGCTCCTCAGTTCGGCGGCGCTTGGCGGGGCCGGGCCCCCCGGACTGCGGTTCCCACCAGGGCGCAGCATAGAAGCTGGGGCTCAAGGGGCAGCTGTTCATTACCGAGTGGCGCTGCGGGCGGTGCTCCTGGGGCCTGGCAGAGGGCGAGTGTCACTCAGCGACGGCGACAGGTGAGACAAGCTGGGGGCGGGCTGAGTGAAGGACCGCGCGTTGCGGGGAGGGAATCCTCGGAGCTCCTGAGTCCCCTGTCTGGAGGCTCGCAATCCAGCTTGTGGGGAACCCGCGCCTCGGCTTCGAATCTTTGGCTCCTCGTGCTAACCTGTGCGCGCAGGAAGGACGGATGAAGTGGCAATTGAGTCCCCGGGAATCAAACTCTCACTTCTCGCTAAGCTCCACCCCTTCCGAGGCTCCGCCCCCAAGAGATCCAGCCCAGTATCCGCGTCTGTGGTTGGTAGGTCACTATAAGGAAATACTTCTATCGGCCTCTAGCGGGCAGAGTACTTGTCTAGGGAAAAAATGATATGCCAGTAACAACTTGAAACATTGCTTACTTTTGGGACCGATGTTTTTCTGTGATTTCAGTCATTCCAGAAAAAGGACCGCTCAACTAGACCACTCACTCCCCAGCATCAAACGGACCTACCCAAATATTCCAGGAAATTTCTTTAATGCTTGTTCTTTAATTTCAGGAGTAAATGGAAAATACTGATTTCTCTTTAAAAGAAGTTTTGTTTTAATGCTAAAATAAAATACTTGTGGCAGATTCTTCCTGAAGGTTAAGGCTGTTAATACTATCAATAAAATTAAAACATTAGTATAAACAAATCATTTAATTGAGCACTTATTATATATCCATCTTTTTTATTGAGTAATTGAAAAAGATTTTTCTTTAAAAACGTGGTTGACATACAAAAAACTGTACAGATTTAATGTATACAACTTGAGTTTGGAAGCAAGTATAAATCCCTGAAATCATCATAGTTAATGCCATAAACATATCCAAAGCTTCCTCCTGCCTTCTTTTAAAAAATTGATCTTTTTCAGTCTTCACAACAGGTGAAACTGAGAATGGTAAAGTAAATTATTCAAAATTAAATAGCTAGTTTGTGTTAGAAGTAGGAATCAAATGCAGACTTATCCGGTTTTAAGTCATGAATTTTTTTTTACTCATATTTATTGTGCATATCTAGGAATTGCTAATTGATACTATATACGCCTTTTCAAATTAACAGGTAATGCCTCCCCATTTCTCCCCCCCACCAAAAAAAATGTTTTTCATAGTTTACACTCCTTTGAGGAGAGCATATTTCCATACATTCTTGCAAACATCTCTTATTGCCAGACTTAAATCTTTTCCAATCTGATGTACTTACAAGCTATCCCACTGTGTTTTCATTTTGCATTTGTGGTTGCCAACCAAGCGGGATCATTTTTTATATGCTTATTAGCCATTTTTATATCTTATTCTTTGAAGTGTTTCTATCTTTGTGCTGATTTTTTTACTTTAAAAAATTGGGTTTTGACTCTTCCTCCAGTTTATGCAGCATTGGTACTCTCTTCATTTTTTTAAAAAAAATATATTTTATTGATTTTTTACAGAGCAGAAGGGAGAGGGATAGAAAGTCAGAAACATCGATGAGAGACATCGATCAGCTGCCTCTTGCACACTCCCTACTGGGGATGTGCCCGCAGCCAAGGTACATGCCCTTGCTGGAATCGAACCCGGGACCCTTCAGTCCGCAGTCCGACGCTCTATCCACTGAACCAAACCAGTCTTGGCAGTACTCTCTTCAAAGACCAACTTAGCACCTTCTCATAAAGGCCACTGCTGACAGTTTTATTTAATATGGCTTTCTTCATCTCCTAACTCATCACTGTCTTTGTAGCCTCCATAATATTACCACAATTTGTAAAGAAACAAAATATTGTTTAAAAAGATTAGGTTTCATACATATTTTATACCAATCATTTGGGACATACATGTACAGCAAATGTCTCTATCATAGTTATGAAAACTTTAGCACTTGATTTACTATAATTCTCACACATTTTATGCCTGGGATAATTTGTGGTGATTTTAATTTCTCATGGATTCCCTCTGCCCTCAAGTCTTGCCCTCTTCTCTTTCCCTTCAACAATTTTGTCTTCCCTTCTACCTCTTGACCTTGTCATTACCTCCATGATCACATTTCCAACCATTTTATTCTCAGAGTACCTCCTAATTTTCTAGTTTAGGCTTCTAAATACTTAAACTCCATCAGACCTTCCATCCCTCGGGACAAACCCATGGCTCCTACTACCTTTTCACTAAAACCGACACCATCAGGTTCTCACTTTGCTTAAAGTATCCTCATTATAATCATTGCCATGTTTATATCTTCAGCTCCCTTTCCTGTCTCCTACTTTGTTAATATATTTGCTACTTTGTGCTTGCACTTATGCAGCTGAATGGGGCTGGAGAAAAACACTCAGTCCCATTGACTGGTCTCATTTTATATTCATGATCATTAACCTCAACTGGGCTCCAAATGCTGCCCAGTGATCTTACTCTTATGCTTTATTCCATCACTCTCTCGTTGTTCTAGATGAACATTGCATGCTTTCTCCTCTCTCTGCAAATCTCCAATACCTCACCCCTTATGTTCTCCCCTAGATGGTCACCTTGCTTCTTTCCCACTGAGACACAATAAGCAATCATAAAATATTTTTCAAAATTTCTATAATTTTACCTTTCCAAGCTCCACTAAGGACTATATATTCTGTCTTCTCTTCTGTTCCCATGGATGAAATGTCTATGCTCCTAGCAAAGGCCACTTCCTCCATTTGGGTACTTGAACTCAGTTCATTTTGCCTCTTCAAGAACATCAATCTGGCAATTATCCCATCTCTCTCTAGCATCATCAAAGGTTAGCTACCTTTACTGAATAAATATCTTCAATGTACAATTGAGAGGTAAACTCTTCCTTCTTTAAAAAAATTTTTTTTATTGATTTCGGAGAGGAAGGGAGAGAGAGAGAGAGAGAGAGAGAGAGAGAGAGAGAGAGAGAGAGAGAGAGAGAGAGAGAAACATCAATGATGAGAGAGAATCAATGGTTGGCTGCCTCCTGTATCCCCTCTACTGGGGATCAAGCCTACAATTCGGGCATGTGCCTCTTCCTGGAATTGAACCCAGGACCCTTCAGCCCATAGGCAGATGCTCTATCCACTGAGGAAAACTAGCTAGGGCAAGAGGTAAACTCTTCTTTCTTAAAACAAGTAAAAACTTTCTTGATATGACTTTCTCCTCCAGTTTCTGAATCAATTTTCTCCTTTTTTATATACCAAAAATTTTGAATTAATCAACTATACTTTCATTCTCTTAATTTCTCTCCTCCCACTCTCTCTTGAACCCATTCCAATAATATTTATGTCCATTCCAGTTATCTATAAACTTTTTCATGAAGGTCACTAATGACTCCCCACATTATGAAATCTAGTGGTTAATTCTCTTTCTTCTCTTGAGTCATAAGCAGCATTTGACACACTCACTCTCTGCTTTAAACACTTTCCCCCCTGGCATCCAAGTTCTCACACTCTTCCTGTCTGTCTCTCAATTCTACTTCTCAGTTTCCTGAGCTGTTTGTTCCTCATTCTGAATGCTGGAATGTCCCAGGACCATGCTCTTGGCCTTATTTATTTATCAACCATCACTGTCTTCTTTTAAGTGCAGGTTGGTGGCTCCCTACAATGAGTCTCACTCCTGCTCCTTTGCCATGAACATCCAAATGTATTGTCAGAATTTTCTCCTGGATATCTAAGTTGAACTATCTATAATTTTCATATTTGTAGTTCAGAGTAATTAAATATTACCAGTTTTATATATGTCAATCTAATAATGCATAGTCCAAGCTTCAGGTCCAAATCTGCTTATATTTCCCCACTTCTGATTCCTCCACAGTCTTTCCCATCACAATAATTGGCAAGTACTTCCTGTTGCTCAGACCAAAAGCACTCAGAATTATTCTTGTGTCTTTCTTTCACACATCACATCCATTGCTGGATATCCTGGACCATAGCACTTCATACCATATTCCTGCTGCCACCTTCATCCTTTCAGTGAGTTACAGTAGAAGCCTCCTAAGTGGTCTCCTTGCATCTCTGCTTTGCCTTTTTTTCCCCCAGCAAGTCTATACATAATAGCTGGGCTGATTTTGTTAAACCTTAAGTCAGAGCATGTTAATCCTCTGCTAAACACCTCCAATTTAACTCCGATTCTTATGCAGGTTTTATATGATCTGGACTTCCTATTTTTGTTATGTCAGTTGACTCTCCTCCTTGCTCCTTCTGTTACAGCTCTCTGGCCTTTATGCTTTCCTAGAGAGGCATTCTCACAGATTTTGCAATTGCTTTTCTTCTACCCATCTATATGCGGTTCCTCACTTCTTTTAGCCCATTACTCAAAGGGCTTTATCTCTGAGGCTTTCCTGAGCACACCATCTAAAATGGTAATCCTTTTGAAAAAAATATTAAAAAAATACTTTTGTTGATTTCAGAGAGAAAGAGAGAGGGAGATAGAAACATCCTATCAAATAAAAGAGTAATATGAAAATTTGACTATACCTTTGCTACACCCACAAGCCATGCCCAAAGCCATGCCCACCAGCCAATCAGGAGCAGATTGTGCAAATAAACCCCAACCAAGATGGCTGCCACCACTGAGAGAAGGAGGAAGGCTTGGGTTTCCCTGGTAACAAAGGAAGCTAAGCTTTCCACCAGCTGTTGCACGCCGAGGCCTCCACTCAATGCTACAAAGTTTCAATTATAAAAGATACAGAAATGGCAGCAGCCTCTAAGCTGAAGAGAACAGAGGCTTGGGTTTCCCTGGCAATGGAGGAGCCAAGCTTTCCACCTGCCATTGCTGGCCTAGGCCTCCACTCTAGGCTACAAAGTTTCAAGCAGAAATGGCTGCCGTCATGGAGGGAGCAGAAGGCTTGGCTCCACTCCAGCTACACAATTGTAGACATAAATTAATCCCAGATCCCAGGGCCTCCACTTGGGTCGCTGGGGGGCATGGCTGGCCTGCAAACCTCCACAGGCCCAGGCTGCCCCTCACCCCAAGGGAACCCCTACCCTGATCTGGGACTTCTTCAGGGCAAACCAGTTGGCCCCCACCCATGTACCAGGCCTCTATCCTATCTAGTAAAAGAGTAATTTGCAAATTTACCCTCACTCCAACACACAAGAGGGCTGCCCCCATGTGGTCAAAGATCCTGCCCCCATGTGGACACAAGATGGCCACCACAAGATGGCCAGCAGGGGAGGGCTGTTGGGAGGTTCCAGGCCCTGCAGGGGAGGGCAGTGAGGGGTGACCAGGCCGGCAGGGGGGAAGTTGGGGGCAAACAGGCTGGCAGGGGAGCAGTTAGACATCAATTAGGCTGGCATGGTAGTGGTTAGTGGGTGATCAGGCTGGCAGGCAGGTGAGCAGTTTGGAACCAGCAGTCTGGAGCTAAATGGGCAGTCAGACATCCCTTGAGGGGTCTCAGATTGGAGTGGTGCAGGCTGGGCTAAGGGACATCCCCTGTCTCCCGTGCACGAATTTCGTGCACTGGGCCTCTCGTTAATAATGAAAGAGAATCATTGATTGGCTGCCTCCTGTACATCCCCCACTAAGGATGGAGCCTGAAATCTGGGCCTGTGCCCTGACTAGAATCCAACCTGGATCGTAGGCTGACACTCAACCACTGAATTATGCCGGGCAGGCAAATCAGCTTACAGACAGTCCTCAAGTTACGTAGGAGATCCTTTCCTACAGCGCGACGGATTTTCGCAGTAGGTTGGAACCCACCTGCGTAAGCACCTATGGAGCACGACCACGCTATGACACGCACTGGCGCCAGGCCAGCCAACGTGGGTACAATGCAACTGGAGCACACACACTCACATGGAGCACATACACAGCAGTAATGAAGTGAAACAGTAAAAAAATTTAAAAGAAAGGCAACAATTTCTGGCTTTTACTTGTGGTAGATAAATAATAAAAAAAACCATAAAGCACATGTGTACATACATCGAAACGACAGAACTTTTTTTTTTAATATAAATACTATAAATGGGAGATGGCAATGTAACCACAAAATGACAGAAGTCGAATCCGACATAACCTGAGGACCGCCTGTATTATTATTATACTACAGGCCTGCTGCACGAAATTTGTGCAGAGTGGGGGGTGTCCCTCAGCTCGGCCTGCACCCTCTTACAATCTGGGACCCCTTGAGTAGGGTCTCTAGGCCTGGCAGTGATCAGAACCTAACAGGGCTTTCCTCCCCCCACCCCCTGCTCCCCTTGCAGGCAGCTGGCCTTGCCCCACTGCTGCCACTGCTTGCCATCTGTGCAGCACTCCCCTCCCCACCTCCCACCACTGGTAGCCTCCCTCTGCGGGCAACAGGCGTGGGGTGCAATCACCTGGCTGGCCTGGGGGTCTCCCTTTGTGGGGCAATCGCTGGCTGGTCCTGCACGCTCACCACAGCTTCCCTGGTTGGTGGCCTGAACTTTCCTCTGTGGGGATATCGTGGGGCGATGGCAGAGCCCCCTGACCAGTTGCATTGCACCCACCTTGGCTGGCCTGGCGCCAGGGCCTGTCATAGCATGGTCATCTGGAGGGTCGTCAGGACAGTTGTTCTGTAGATTTGCATGTTATGCTTTTATTGTTATAGATTTTGCTATTGAGTTGAGTTTCTTATACATTTTGAATATTGTCCACTTAACAGATCTATATTTTCTCCCATTCTGTAGGTTGCCCTTTTATTCTGATGATTGTTTCCTTTGTTTTAGTTTGATTATTTTTGCTCTTGTTACCTGTGCTTTTGATATCATATTCAAAAAATCATTGCCCAGACCAATGTCAAGAAGCTTTTCCTCTATGTTTTCTTCTAATAATTTTATTGTTTTAGGTCTTATGTTTAAGTCATTAATCAGTTTGTGTTCATTTTTGTTTATGATGAGGTAAGTGTCCAATTTTGTTCTTCTACATGTGGATATCCAGTTTTCCCAATGTAATTTGTTGAAGAGACTATCCTTTTCCTATTATGTACTCTTCGCACTCTTGTTGGAATCTATTGACCGTAAATGTGAGGATTTATTTCTGGGCTCTCTATTATGTTTCACTGGTCTATATGCCTGCTTTTATTCCAGTACCAGATATATTTTGAAATCAGAAAGTAAGATGCCTCTAGCTTCGTGTTTGCTAAGATTGATGTGGCTATTCGGGGTCTTTTGTGGTTTATGTGAACTTTAGGATTTTTTTTTTATTTCTTTTGTTTGTTTTCTATAAAGATTGTCATTGGGATATTGATATGGGTGACATTGAATCTGGAGCTCACTTAGGCTGCTATGGAAATTTTGACAACATTAGTTTTTCCAACCCATAAACACGGGACATCTTTCTACTTGTCTTCTTTAATTTCTTTCATCAATATTTTATAATATTCAGTGTATAAGTCTTTCACCTCTTTTGTTAAGTTTATTCCTAAGTACTTTTTTTGTTTTTATCATTTGAATTGTTTTCTTAAACTTTTTCAGGTAGTTTGCTAGTTGTGTATAGTAATGACACTGATTTTTGTGTTCTGCAACTTTAATGAATTTATTATTGCTAATAGTTTTGTTGTGGAGTCTTTAGGGTTTCCTATACAGAAATCATATAACCTGCAGATAGAGATTTTACTTCTTCCTTTCTGATTTTGGATTAGGATAATGGGATCTGAGAGGCCGAATATACAAAACAATGGCCAGACCACATATGACAATAGAATTCTGACCCACACTTTTGTAGCAACCTGCCCCGAAAGAAAACCATAACCTCTGCAGCAACTGGCCCCAAGTGTTCAGGACTTGGTCAGCTTTGCTAATTTTCACCCCACTTCCAACTCAGGACCGACTTGAGAAAGCCAAACATGCTATACCTAAGACCAAAAGCACACCAACCAAACCAATTACATAGGCTGTCCTGCTCCTAGTTAGCCTGCTTCCAGCTTCCCGCTGCCAACAGCCTCCAGTCGAATTTACCTGAAACCCTTCCCTTTCTCCATGAAAAAGCTTCCCTTCTCCCTTGCCTACCGGTAAGCTTGTCAAATGCAAGCAAGTGATAGAGCTGATACCCTTGTTCTAACAAGATCTGAATAAATAGCCTCTGCTTGTTCTAATTTAAGTGGGCTTTCTTTATTTTCAGTTTTCCTGGAGGTCCCTGTGTGATATAGTCTGCACTGCCCATTGCCACGGACCTCAGCCTTCAAACAGGTTCAGCACCCCTGCAGGCACCTTTTGCCCTGATAGTCTCAGTTTATAGAGCCTGGGCCAATGTGGTGAGTCAACACCAGGTTTTAATTCTGTTACTGCAGCAGTTTCTTGGCTACTTATTCTCAGTTTGGTATCGGGTTTGTGTGTGTGTGTATGTGTATTTTAAGATTTTAAAATTAATTTTCAGAGAGAGAGAGAGAGAAATGTCAATGTGAGTGTGGAATATTTATCTGCCTGCTGCACACCCCGTATCGGGGATTGAGTCCGCAACCCGGGCATGTACTCTGACTTGAAATCAAAATAGCAACTTTTTGGTGCATGGGACAATCCCCATCAACTGAGCCACACCAGCCAGAGCTGGTGCCGGGTTTTGATACTGGTTCCATTTATTTGACATCCTTGGTGGAATCAAGCCATTTTTCTCATCTCCTTTTGCTCTCTGTCATGTTTCAATTTTGCATGTGCTGACTAAAAGTGTTGCTTGTCACAAGAACGAGAAACACAGGGTATACAACATGGTAATAGGTCCTTCGAGCCTGTTGCTCAGGCCAACAACAGAGTCTGGTGAGTTTGCATTTCTCACCAGACTGGTAGCCATTTGGAGAAACTTTACTGTGGCTTATCAATAAAGCCAAGAGCTTCTCCTGTCCTGATTTTCCTTTTGTCCTGAAAGTTTGGAATTGACTCAGAGTGTTTTCTCTGAGTTTCCTCCTGCCAGTTGTGCATTCAGAGGCAGTCAACCATCATGTTGTAGGCCTAACACATAAGGTGCACAAATACCATGTTTTACGCACTGTTGACAGCTCTTACGGGGTAATCTTAGTCTAAATCGTCTCCTCTTCCCGGAAACATGGCTGCTCCTTGACATGTAGTCTTTTTTACAATCCTAATCCTTGTGACTATCTTTTAAAATGACCTAACTTCACCAAGGATGATTTGACTTGAATAAAACTGTTCATTTGAAAGGTATCTTAGAAAAGAAAGGGACTATTTCTCAGGTTCAAATTATATGAGCTCCATATATGTGGTTCTGAGTTCTGGATTTCAGAGAACCAAGAAGAAGCAAATGAAAAATTTAAGTGTGAAGCATTCAAAATATGTCCAAAAAAAAAATTTCTTTTCCCAGGAGAAAACAAGTTTTATTTAATGTTGCCAAATAATTAGAGATTTTATGTATACACACAAACAATAAAATGCCAACATTCAGAATAATCTGAGAAAGTCTTTGTAGCCAGCCCCAAACAAACAACACAAAAATCCAAAATTTTTAATGATTATAAAGAATGAAAACTAAGTTCTTATATAGGTTATCTACCAAGTGTGTATAGAAAAGATTAAAATTTGTGGTAAAATTTAGAAACA
The DNA here is from genome assembly GCA_027563665.1 of Antrozous pallidus. Lineage (NCBI taxonomy): Eukaryota > Metazoa > Chordata > Mammalia > Chiroptera > Vespertilionidae > Antrozous > Antrozous pallidus. The sequence goes on along the minus strand of CM050524.1, from coordinate 31,117,713 downwards.
CCTATATTTATACAAGTTATAAGAAAGGATGCCCCTATTACTGTTCAATCTGGACTTGAAGTGATATTTAATAAAGGAGACTAAGTAATAACATGTAAGAGGCTTGTCAAAAAGGACAATTTCTCACCCTAACTAGTTTGGCTCAATAGGTAAGAGCATCTGCCTACGGACTCAAGGGTCCCGGGGTTCAATTCCGGTCAAGGGCATGTACCTTGGTTGTGGGTACATCCCCAGTAGGGGGTGTGCAGGAGGCAGCTGATTCATGTTTTTCTCTCATGGATGTTTCTCTCTCACTTTCCCTTTCTCTCTGTAAAAAATCAATAAAATACATTAAAAAGAGAGACAATTTCTCACCCACGCTGGTTTATTCAGTGGTTAGAGCACCAGCCTATGGAGTGAAGGGTCTCAGGTTCAATTCTGGTCAAGGGCAGATGCTTTGGTTGCAGGCTTGGTCCCAGCCCTGGTCTGGGCACATGTGGAAGGCAACTAATCGATGTGTCTTACATCGATGTTTCTATCTCTCCTCCTCACTTCCATTCTCTCTCTAAAAAAAAAAAAAAAAAAAGGAAAAAATATCCTCAGGTGAGGTTTAACAAGAACAACAATTTCTCATTATTTGGAATAGTATTGTCTTTATCAGTCAAGCAAGAGAATCTACAAATAAGCTATTAAAGAAATTAAATAATTTTGCTGGATATAAGATCAATATGAGAATAAATTATTTCATATGCCAGTACCAATGTACAAAACATATCTAGGGTCTTAGGAGTATAAAAATACAGTCTTTAGAATTACATTTCCAGGACAGGAAAATTATATTAAAAATACAAGAAAATAATGGAAAAGAGTTGATACTTTGGGGGAAAAAAACCTCCATAAACCCAGCAATATAGTTAAATCACTGGCTTACCTAGTCATTAAAGAGGAGGGTGCACAGTCATTGTTCTCCATTCTGTTTGTTTTGTACACAACAGACATGTGTCCACATATATAGCTATATTTGCTAGATCCTCCCAAAAGGGGCTGGTGCCATGGATATTAGGGCCAAAACCCATTGTACAAAAGAAATGTAGTAATTACTCTGATTCGGGAGAAAAGAGGAACAGTGGTAGATTACTGGGGAAGAGAAATATTTTTAGTGAAAAGTAGTGGAGCCTAGGTCTGAAGCAAAACTAGGGAGAGTGGAACTGCTTAAAGGTGACCTATATAAAGAAAACAATGTAAGTAGCAATCTGAGTGTATATTAAAAATATTTCTTAAATATTTATTGGGGGCACTGATTAATAAATTACACGTTTCAAGTGCACAATTATATATAATACATCGTCTGTATATAGCATTGCTCACCACCCAAAATCAAGTATCCTGTATTTCAAGCAGCATATCTTTGCTGCTCTGTGGTCTTTCTTCCAAATGTTTTAGTCTACCATTGATAGGAAATTCTGCAAAGCAGCCTGCATCAAGAGTAACTGTCTTTATCCATTCTTGCGGGTTGTGCAATATACACACAACCGCTACCTGGTCTTCAGCCCGGTGTGTGTGTGTTGGGGGGGGGGGGATTGTAGCAGTTCATTCCTGGAACAGCCGTTTCCGGGCCTTGGGAGCAGGACCCAGAGGGCGCCGGGGGCGCACCCGGGGACCTGGACTGGGAGACGGAGGTAGAGGCTGGAGTGGTGAGCTGGGGAAGGGCTCCCAAAGGTGGAAGTGCAGGTCGTAGTAGGGACCAGGCGAGCGTCTCTCTGGACTAGGCGTGGGGGCTCGAGGCCACGGCTCTCTGATGGGGCCGTGCGGGTGGATGCCAAACCCGGTGCCAGCGTCTGAGCCGGCTGCAGCGACCATCCAAGGAGTCAGGAACTGGGAAGCCACATCCTCCTGGTAGGCCTCTTCTGGGACGACGATCTCTGGGACGACCATCTCTGGGACTGCGATCTCTGGGACAGCGTCTGGGGCGGCGAACTCTGGGGCGGCGAACTCTGGGGCGGCGAACTCTGAGGCAGCTATCTCTGGGGCGGCGATCTCTGGGACAAATGCGCAGAGGAATCCCTGCGGGCTGGCGCCGGGTTCCAGGCCGACAGGCGAGTGTGCCCCCGCTCCCGAGCCCAAGAGGGCCTCGGGGACCAGCACGACGGTGTGCCCTCCCAGACACACATGCAGGACCGACGTGGGCTCGGGCTCCAGCACCAGGTCGACGCCGTCCAGAGGCAGCTGCAGGGCACAGCCCGCAGCCAGGACCACCACGTAGGTGAGCGCGTCGGCGGGCCGGGACTCGGCCGGGCCTTGCAGGCTGGGCGCCATTCCGTGTTCAGGGCCCGCGGGCTCCTCAATTCGGCGGCGCTTGGCGGGGCCGGGCCCCCCGGACTGCGGTTCCCACCAGGGCGCAGCATAGAAGCTGGGGCTCAGGGGGCGGCGGCCTATCATCGCTGCGGGCGGCCTGACAGAGGGCGAGTGTCACTCGGCGTCGGTGACAGGAGAAGCGGGCTGGGGGCGGGCTGGGTGAAGAGCAGCGCGTCGCGGGCAGGCCCTAGAGCTCCTGGACAGGACGTCCTCCCAACAGGCCCGCAGTCTGGCTAGTGAGAACCTGCGCCTGGGCTTCGAATCCTTACACGCCCTGACCCCAGCGTGCGTGCCAATAGGCGCCCGGAACCCGCGGCTCCGAGCTCCTGGCTAAGCCCCGCCCCTTCCGAGGCCCCGCCCCGCGGAGATGGGGACAGCTTTGCCGCCCAATATCCGCGGGTGTAGTTGACAAGTCACTAAGGAGGCCCTGTTGGGTCGAACAACCGTGATGCTCTGGGCTTGATTCCCAGTGTATTTCCTGTTGTTGTTTTTTGAATTGACCTCTGGTGCGGAGGACGTGATAACCCGACCCCGGGTTATGTTTCTAGTCTCGCCATTAGAATGCTGTCCCGACACGTAAGACCGTTCCCCTGAGCCCCATCCCCTAGTGACCTGAGCTTTTCTCTTTTGGAGTGGGGTGAATTTTGGGGTACGTCGTTATTTTCTGTTTGCCTAAGTTGCAAAGAACTGTCCTTTCAGTCGTGTTTCAATGGAGTGTGTTAATAGCTGTCTCCGTACGATCACTTTACGACTATCTACATACGTGTGTGCGCAGTACTGTCGTAATTTTTATGCTACCATAAAAACTGAAGAGTGTGACCTAAACTACAGCAGCGAAGTGTATCTGTGGTGAGCCCCATCTACAGATAGAAACACCACGCAGAAGGGTCTGTTCCGGAGCCCGGAACTAGCAGAGCTGGTCTGAAATGTGAAACTGCACTTTAAGGTGATGCAGGATCGGGCTTTAATCGGAATGTCAGTTAAAGGTGTGTCTTGTGCGTGGTGTGCGAGGTGTAACGATGGCCGCAAAAGCGAACGTGTGGCACAACGCGTTACAGGAGTAAGCGCCGACACTGATTTTGGAAGACGTAATACTTTCATAAACTGCCTTCTTCCCCTGTCCCCTTTTACAAAATAGCATACTAAAGACTCACATTTTTAGGGCTGCATAGTATTCCTTTATTCGGAATTATATTTAAATCAGGGCTCTCTTGATGGACATTTGAGCTGGTGGTCTGTGACTTGGAAGCAATGGTATTCCTTGGGAATTCTGTGGAAAATGCAGATTCTTTGCCCCACCCCAAGACCACTGAATCAGAATTCCTGAGTGCACTGCCCAAGAATTCTCTGTAAACACCTCCAAAAAACTGTTTTGCACTAAAGTTAAACTGAACTCGTTTCCATTTAGCAATTGAGGGCTTCAGGTTCCCGGGGTGGTTTATGCTTGTTAATGACGAAGTCATAAGGGAACTCAAACTTCCTGGGCTGCATTCGGGGATTTTGCCAGCACTACTGGCCTGCCTCGGCCCTTACGGCTGGAGTTCCTGTCTTCCGGTCTGTGTGGGCGGAAATTCCCCAGAAGTGGCACGACCGGAAGTGGCACGACCCCATGGCGGTCCCCGATGGGCCACTGTGCAGCGGTTGGAACCTACACCCTGGCTCCCAGGCAATGGGAACAGCTGCTCTGGGCTTGAGGCTCTGGGTAGAGGGCTCGGTGGTGGGAGGAGCTTGTAGGAAAGAATTGCTGCGGCCCTGGAGAATTCTGTCTTCGGTTCGTGAACATTCCACATTCGATGAATAATGCGGGCAAAATTCCGGAGAGGGAGGGTGAAGGTGCCGTGTGTAGGGAACAGATGGACGAGTTCAAAGCTGGCCAGGACTCCAGGAGGAGCCCTAGGCTCCTGGCCTAGCCAGTAGTGGGGTTCGGAACCCAGTGGCGCTGCCTCCTGTCTGCTGCTCTCCGACCTCAGCGCTTCCCCTGTGAGCCCCTCATTGCCCTGCGCCCTGTGAGTCCTCACTGTGAACTCCCGATCCGCTGAGCCGAACCAGCGAGGGCTGGGCTTACCTTTGTGGGAAGATTTTAAATTGCTAGTTCAACTTAAAAAAAATATTGTAGGTCTATTCAAACATTCTATTTCTTCTTAAGTCAGTTTTGGTAACGTGTTTTTATAGGAATGTGTCCATTTTTTATTTTATAATCCTCACACGAGAATATATTTTTCTTGACTTTAGAGAAAGAGGGGTGGGGGAAGAGAGAGATAGAGAGAGACAGAGAGACAGAAAGAGAGGAGTGGAAAACATTTATGTGAAAGAGAAACGTTGATATGCCCTGTTTGATCAAACCTGCAACCTAGGTATGAACGGAATCCACCTTTTGGATGCACAGGGTGAGACTCCAACCATTTGAGCCACCTGGCCAGGGCTAGGACTTTGTCCATTTTTATCTAACTCATCTTTTGTTGACATACAAATGTAGGTTTTTAAAAAAATATTTATTTCATTTTTATTTTTTATTTTTCAGAGAGAGGGGAAGGAAGATGGAGAGAGGGCCAGAAACATCAATGATGGGAGAGAATCATGGATCAGCTGCCTCCTGCATGCCCCTATTGGGATCGAGCCCGCAACCCAGGGCATGTGCCCTGACCGGGAATTGAACTGTGTGACCTTCTGATTCATAGGTCAACACTCAACCACTGAGCCACCCGGCCAGGCACATAAAGGTATTTGTAATATTTTCTTATAATCCTTTTTTTACCCAGTTCAAAATATTTTCCAGTTTCCTTGTGGTTTCTTCTTTGGATTATATACAAGTGTGTGGCTTAATTTATAAATATTTGGAAAATTTCCAGAGTTTTGTTTTTGTTGACTTATAGCTTAATTCTCTTGCATTCAGAGAACATACTTTGCATGATTTCACTCTTTTTCAAAATTTAGTGAAACATTTTTTGGCCCAGAATATGGTCTGTCCTGTGTATTTTATTTTATTATTATTTTTAAATATATTTTATTGATTTTTTACAGAGCAGAAGGGAGAGGGATAGAAAGTCAGAAACATCGATGAGAGAGAAACATCCATCAGCTGCCTCTTGCACACCCCCTACTGAGGATGTGCCCGCAGCCAAGGTACATGCCCTTGATTGGAATCGAACCCAGGACCCTTCAGTCCGCAGTCCGACGCTCTATTCACTGAGCCAAACCAGTCTCGGCTATCCTGTGTATTTTATTTTATTTTATTTATTTTTTAAAAAATATTTTTATTGATCTTTTTGCAGTATAACTTATAATTAATAGTAGTACATGTTTTCCTTTCCCCCTCCTCCTTATCCTCCCCCCAGCCTCCCCTACCCCCCAGCACATATCCCCACCCTCCCCCCTCCCCACCCCAGTGTCTTTCATTCATTGGTTATGCTCATATGCATGCATGCATACAAGTCCTTCAGTTGATCTCCCCCCGCATCCGCCTCCCATCCACCCAAGCCTTCCCCTGTAGCTTGACAGCCTGTTCAGTGCCACCCTGCCTCTATATCAATCACTCTCCCCTGTTCCTTTTCTTCAAAAATATCTTGCCTCTGCATACTAGAAATAAATGTATAAGAACAAAAAATGTTTCAGTCTCAGTTTCAATGTCCAACTGTTCCGAGTCCCAGTTTCAGTGTCAAATAATTCTTTATGTGTACATGTCAGCAATGGTATCCAGATGGTGGACACATCGTGGCAATGCAAGATCCATCCTCTCTGGTTTGGTCCTGGGCTGCCTGCAGACATGCACAGCTGCCGACTGCTAGCATGGCAAGGTGTCGTCAATGTCCCCCATCTCTGGACCATCCTTGTGACTGGAACAGATCCATCAGTTCCTCACAGTTGCAGGAACCTACATGGTCTTGGAGTTGTTCTCTGAAAACACACAAACACATTCTCGACCAAAAGTTAACAAAGGGATCCTCTATGCAAAATAGACTTGGGATTCTTTTTAATTTTTGCCTAAATGATTTTCCTTTGGCTTATTTTGACACCATGTGTGTTTTTTCATGGGTGTCCTGCAGTTGGTTTTACAAATGGAATTTACTGGAGTAAGAATTTTCTAGATGTATTTTACTTACTCGATATTTTTTTCCTTACATGATATTACCCCACTGCCTCCTCCCCCTTTTTGATTAATGGGGGCTTTTGGAAATTTTATATTGCAGTCTTGATAATTTTAAATTTTAATTTTTGCACACAAATATGACTGCTTTAGGTTCTTTGGATGTTAGGCAATTTTACAGTGAGATGAACTACTAATAGATTTTTTAGTTAATGTTTTAGGAAAAGCTTTTTGTTCAGTACACTAAAATTTTCTTGAGTATTCACTTATTTCACTTGGCCAATTTAAATTAATCTGAAAACTTGATTACTATTTTCCTGTCAATTTTAATACTCAAGCAGAAATCTTAGTTTACCCTGTAAATACTAGTGGAAAGGAATATTTGCAATTTGAGTAGGTCCTGAGCATTCCTGGTAATAGACTGAATTTAGATATAGAGCAACTATTGCTGGCCGAGTCTCTGTCTGCCACCTGGGTCCCGGTATGAGTTGTGCGTGGGAGGCGAAGCAGCCTCCCTCAGGAGGGGTGAGAATTCAAGCCCCTGCAAGGTTTGTGGATGAGGGTCTGTGCCCCACCTCTGTTGACCTTTTAGTTCTCTCCTGTTGGCCCCTCTGCGACTGTGCCTGTCTTAGGTTGTTCCTTCCCTGAGGAATCTTACCCGTCTCTGGCTAGCCAGCCATCCTCCAGGGCCAAACAGGGTGATGTGAGGTTCAGTTCTGTCTCCTTTGTAGTCTATGCCCCCGTGGCCTCCACGTCCAGTACCTGCCTTGGGGTCCCCTCGCCTTCTGGCGGGGTCCCGGTACTGATCACATATCTCGCGGGACCCAGGTTTCTTCTCCAGAGAGGGCCCAGCTCACACCATTGGTCGAGATACAGATCCATGGTGCCAGCTGCCCAGAGGCTTCAGCCACAGCTGGAACTGAAAACTCAGGCATCAGCTGTGTGTATTTGGATAGTAAGAAGAAGGTCCCTCTTGGCAGAAAGGGCAAGAAGGGCCAATATAGAATGCTCGGATGCCTTCCCAGTGTCTTAATTCCTTCGGAAAGGGATTAATTACTTTCCTATCCTTTTTTAAGTTGCTGCCCAATATTCAAAGAATTAGTTTGTAAGTTTATTTGGGATAATTGTATAATATGCTGTTGTCAAATATCAAATATTACAATGACATTGTAGAATAATATCATGTAAGGGTATTATGGTGTCACGGGAGGTTAAGGAGGGCCTAGCCTAAGGACTGGTCTCCATAGGATATGACAAGCTCTAGGCCATGTCAATTCAATCTCAAACTAGCTGCCATTTTTTTTATAACTTTATATAAACTTTGTCAGGGATGTAAAAACACAAATCACTTACCTCAGTTCAAGAGTTCAAATATATTGACTTTTCCACTTACTCCCACCACCTGCTACTTACCCTGAGGTTTGACATTCTGATGGACTTTTCTCAGTCTGTGGATCCATTCTTGTTTATCAGTCTATGTCATTGATTGTATTCCTCATATGAGTGAGATCATGTGATATTTGTCTTTCTCTGCCTGGCTAATTTCACTTAGCATAATGCTCTCCAAATCCATTCATGTTGTTACAAATGGTAGGAGCTCCTTCTTTTTTTCCGCGGCGTAGTATTCCATTGTGTAAATGTACCATAGTTTTTTAATCCACTCATCTGCTGATGGGCACTTCGGCTGTTTCCAAATCTTAGCTATGGTAAATTGTGCTGCTATGAACATAGGGGTGCATATAACCTTCCTAATTCGCATTTCTAGTTTCTTGGGGTATATTCCTAGAAGTGGGATCACTGAGTCGAATGGGAGCTCCATTTTTAGTTTTTTGAGGAAACTCCATACTGTTCTCCACAGTGGCTGCACTAGTCTGCAATCCCACCAGCAGTGCACAAGAGTTCCTTTTTCTCTGCATCCTCGCCAGCACTTGTCGTTTGTTGATTTGTTGATGTAAGCCATTCTGACAGGTGTGAGATGGTACCGCATAGTCGTTTTAATTTGCATCTCTCAGATAATTAGTGACTTTGAGCAAGTTTTCATATGTCTCTGGGCCTTCCTTTTGTCTTCTTTCGTGAAGATTCTATTTAGGTCTGTTGCCCATTTTTTTATTGGATCATTTGTCCTCCTTTTATTGAGTTGCGTGAGTTGCCTGTAGATGCTTGAGATTAAACCTTTATCACTGATAACATTTGCAAATATGTTCTCCCATACAGTGGGTTTTCTTGTTTTGTTGATGGTTTCTTTAGCTGTGCAAAAGCTTTTGATTTTGATGTAGTCCCATTTGTTTATTTTCTCTTTAGCTTCCATTGCCCTAGGAGCAGTATCATCAAAGAAGTTCTTTTGGCATATGTCTGATATTTTTTTCCTGTAGATTCCTCTAATATTTTTATGGTTTCCTGTCTTACGTTTAAGTCCTGTATCCATTTTGAGTTTATTTTTGTGTATGGTGTAAGTTGGTGGTCTAGTTTCATTTTTTTGCATGTATCTGTCCAATTTTCCCAACACCATTTATTGAAGAGACTGTCTTGACTCCATTTTATGTTCATGCCTCCTTTGTCAAATATTAATTGAGCATAGTGGTTTGGGTTGATATCTGGATTCTCTATTCTGTTCCATTGATCTATATGTCTGTTTTTGTGGCAGTATCAGGCTGTTTTGAGAACAGTAGCTTTGTAATACAGCTTGAAATCTGGTATGGAAATCCCACCGACTTTGTGCTTCTTTCTCAGGATTGCTGTGGCTATTCGGGGCCTTTTTTTTGTTCCAGATGAATTTTTGGAGAGTTCTTTCTAGGTCTGTGAAGTATGCCATTGGTATTTTAATGGGGAGTGCATTAAATTTATTGATTGCTTTGGGTAGTATGGACATTTTAATTATGTTGATTCTCCCAATCCATGAACGTGGAATGTTCTTCCACCTGTTTACATCTTCCTCTATCTCTTTTTTCAGTGTCCTGTAGTTTTCCATGAATAGGTCTTTTATCTCCTTAGTTAAGTTTATTCCTAGGTATCTTAATTTTTTTGGTGTGATGGTAAATGGGATTGCTTTTTTAGTCTCTCTTTCTGTAAGTTCACTATTAGTGTATAGAAATGCCATAGATTTCTTGGCGTTAATTTTGTAGCCTGCTACGTTGCTGAACTCATTTATTAAGTCTACTAACTGTTTTATGGAGTCTTTCGGGTTTTTTATGTACAATATCATGTCATCTGCAAGTAAGGATAGCTTAACTTCTTCTTTTCCAATTTGGATGCCTTTTATTTCTTCTTCTTGTCTAATTGCAATGGCTAATACTTCCAGTACTGTGTTGAACAGGAGTGGTGAGAGTGGGTGTCCTGTGTATTTTAAAAGAATGCTTTTCTGCAGTCTTTGGATGGAGTATTTCATATATGTCAGTTTGAATTAGTTAATAGTGGTGTTCAAGTGTTCTCTATTTTTGATGATTTTCTTTCTAATTGTTCTGCCAATTTTTGAGAGTGAAGTATTAAGACCTCCAGTTATTGTTGAATTGATTATTCTGTCTTTAATTCTGTCAAATTTTCTTCATATATTTTAGGGCTCTGTTGTTATAGGTGAATGTACATTTACAATTATTATATAGTCCCAGTTTATTGATCTTTTTATCATCATAAAAAAGCTCTTTTCTAATAATAACAACAATAATAATATAAAATATAATAATAATAATTTCTGCCTTAAAGTCTACTTTCTTCCAATATTAATACAGCTATTCCAGCTCTCTTACCTATGGTTACTTTGAATCTTGAGGATGTCTCTCTCCTCCTCTCTCTCCCTCTCTCTCTCTCTCTCTCTCTCTCTCTCTCTCTCTCTCTCTCTCTCTCTCTCTCTCTCTCTCTCTCCCGCAAAAAGCTTTATTTTATTTAGTCCAATGCATGGGAGAGGGCTTCAGAGTGGTTAAAAGAATGGCTAGTAGCCGAAACCAGTTTGGTTCGGTGGATAGTGTTGGCCTGCGGACTGAAAGGTCCCAGGTTCGATTCGGTCAAGGGCATGTGCCTGGGTTGCGAACACATCCCCAGTAGGGGGTGTGCAAGAGGCAGCTGATGTGATTTTTCTCTCTCATCGATATTTCTGACTTTCTATCCCTCTCCCTTTATTTCTGTAAAAAATCAATAAAATATATTTAAAAAACAAGAATGGCTAGTAGGTTTGGGAAGAGGTTCAGGTAAAAGCCAGACACCAGGGGGATGCAGAGGGGCCCCTCAAGGGCCTCTGGGCTCCAAAGTCCTTGAATGTGAACCTCTGGAAGAGATACTCGCCCCGCCCAGCCTGGGGCCGGCCAGCCTCTGGAATAATTCTAATGTGGGAGGTCATGGTTGTTGGGCAATAAGGAGTTAAGGTAGAAAAAACCCCGGTGTATTGGCTGCTGATTCTGAAGGTGGGGACTGGATGAGATACAGGAGAGTGGTCACAGGCTGGAAGAAGGGGCGTCTCTGGGTCTGTTCCGTCCAAACACTGTTGAAGCAAGAGACAGATCCGGGACTGCCCAGCGCACTGCTGGAGGATGTCTGTTATAAACAGCACCTAATTGGATCTTGCTTTTTAAATCCATTCTAACAATTCCTACCTCCTACTACTATGAGCTCCGAAAGGTTGGCGACTGCTGGTTAGATCATTTGTATTTATGGTAATTATTGATATGGTTGCATTTACACTTGCCATTTTAATATTTTTTTCTAATTGTACTATCTTTTTTGTTTTTTGTTTTTGGTTCCTCTGTTGCTCCTTGAAAAGAGAAAAGAATTTTCCTTTTGTAAAATAAATATTTTGTGTGTGTAACATTATAAATTTCTCTGTTGATTTTTTTGACCATATTATTTTGAGCTGTTTTCTTTGTAGTGGGGATCTAAGGATCACACTATGCATTTTATAAAAATTTACTTTAGATAATATTAACTTAATTTCAGTAATATATACAAACTTTGCTCTAATATAACTCCATTCCCTCTTCTTCTATATTCTCATCTATATTATATTTATGTTATGAATCCAGTTATATTGTGTTTAATTATTGCATTACACAGACATGTCTTTTAAGGAACTTAAGAGAAGACATGAGAGAATATATTTGTAGCATTTAAAAAATAATAGGTTTTACTTTTCTGCATAGTTTTACGTTCACACATGTGTAATTTCCCCAACTGTCACATCCAGCACCAACGTGGTACATTTGTTGCAACTGATGAACCTAATTGACACATCATCACCCAAAGCCCATAGTGCACATTAGAGTTCACTCTTGGTGTACATTCTACGATTTTGACGAAAGCATAATGCCATGTTTTCATCATTATGGTATACAGAATCATTTCATTGCCCTAAAAATGCTCTGCTCTCCCTATTCCTTCTTTCCCAGTCCATAACCCCTGGCAATTACTAATCTTTTTACTGCATCCATAATATTGCCTTTTCTGGAATGCCACGTAGTTGGAATCACACAGTTTGCAGCCTTTTCAAATAGGTTCTTTAACTGGGTAACATGCACTGAAGGTCTTTTTATGGCTGTTAACTCATTTATTTTTGTATTGAATGATATTCCATTGTCTGCACTCACCACAGTTTACTTATCATTCACCTATAGGACATCTTAATTGCTTCCACGTTTCAGCAATTATGAATAAGCCTGCTATAAACACCCGAGTGTAGGTTTTACTCCTTTGGGTCAATACCAAAGACCACAGTTGCTGGATCATATGGTAAGAGTATATTTAATTTTGTAAGAAACTGTCAAACTGTCTTCCAAAGTGGCTGGCAGTGCCACTTTGCAATCTCACTGTCATTAAATGACTGTTCCTGTTTCTCCTCATCTTTGTTAGCATTTGTTGTTGTCTATGTTTTAGGTTTTTGCCATTTTAATAGACATAATATTGGTAGCTCATTGTTTTAATTTTCACTTCTTTGATGACACATGATGTGGAGGCACCTTTTCATATGCTTATTTGCCATCTTTATATTTTTATTTGGTGAGGTGTCTATTCAGCTCTTTTGCCCATTTTAAATATAGTTTTATTGATTTCAGAGAGGAAGGGAGAGGGAGAGAGAGAAACATCAATGATGAGAGAACATTGATGGGTTGCCTCCTGCACTCTCCCTCCTGGGGGTGAAGCCTGCAACATGGGCATGGGCCCCGACCAGGAATTGAACTGTTGACTCCTTAATTTATGGGACAATCAAATGAGCCACACGATTTGGACTAACCGTTCAGTTTTTAAAAATACAAAGTATTACAGCCTTCTCCATATAGCCCTTGGAAGTTTCTTTTTAGATTCATTCTTATGATTTTACTAGAGGCCCGAAACGTGTGCACGGGTAGGGTCCCTAGGCCTGGCTGGGGATCTGGGCTGATCTGTAGGGCAACCAGTGGAGCGATTGGCCCTTCCTCCCCGCGCCTCCTGACTTGCACCCACCTTGGCCTGGTGCTGCTTTTCTTTTTTTAATTCATTAAAAATATTTTTTTAGTCTTTAAAGTATTACAAATAGTAGTATATATATTTTCTTTTCCTTTCCTTTTCTCCCCTCATTGTCCTCCCCCCAGCCTCCCCTCAGCACATGTCCTCACTTGCCCCCCCGCCCCAGTGTCTTGTATCCATTGGTTATACTTATATGCATACATACAAGTCCTTTGGTTGATCTCTTACAGGCCCCGCCCCCCACCTTCTCCAGCCTTCCCCCTGTAGTTTGACAGTCCGTTCAGTGCTTCTTTGCCTCTATATCAATCTTTTCCCCCCGTTTCTTTTCTTTAAAAGGCCTGTTGCTGCTTGCTCATCTGCTCCACCATCCTTCTCTTGCCTGGGGCCCATTGGAGCGAGCAGCACCTCCACTGCCCCAGCTGCCAGCACAGCTTGCAGATGCCCACCATGTTCTGCACTGCCCCTTGGTGGTCAGTGCACATCTAACTCCCAGTGGGTGGAACTCCTGCTGGTGAGTACTATTTGCATATTAGCCTTTTATTATATAGGATTTCACTGCATTGTTGCTCTTGTGCATAGGATTTTTCTATTATATTTTCTAATTATTTATTATTAAAAAATATTTTATTGATTTTTTTTACAGCGAGGAAGGGAGAGGGATAGAGAATTAGAAACATCGATCAGCTGCCTCCTGCACACCCCCCATTGGGGATGTGCCTACAACCAAGGTACATGCCCTTGACCTGAATTGAACCTGGGACTCTTCAGTCCACAGACCCACTCTCTATCCACTGAGCCAAATTGGTTAAGGCTCTAATTATTTATTGCAGATATAAAGGAAAGCTGTCTGTTGCATTACTTTTCTTTTCTTTCCCTTTTCCCTTTCCCTTACTCGAGTTAGTGTGTGGTTGCTGTGTTTTGTAACTGCACCCTGTGGTTATGTGGGGAGAGGGTGCTCTTTGGGAAATGTGTCACTTGATAGTTTCTGGCTCTGAGAGCTCCCTGTTCTTCCTCTGGGCTGTTCTCCCTCTGTGGTCTCCCTCACTGACCCTTCCTGGACCAGATATCATTGTCTGATAATAGCAGATAAGAGATGAAGGATAGGAGGACCTATTTGGCTGCTCTTCCTGTGGTCTCCCTAACCAGTTACCCAGCTGATTGCCTCTGGACCTCTCTGTTAAGACCTGGGAAGCTCTGAGGCTTTACATGACTTGCAAGCTTTTAAATGAGCCTGCCACAATCTCATGGATGCCAGTAGAAGACATGAGACTCCCAGATCAGGGACAAATGACTTGATTGCTTGGGATTCAGAAACAGCATGAGCTTTATTGTCATGTCAGTTACCCTTGCCTCTCCCTCCACAAGCCTCATGGGGGTAACACAGCTGGCTCAGGTGGATATAGCCTAAACAATGGATTGCTAAGGGATCCTGTGCTTAGGAAACCCCAATCCTATCTAATAAAAGAGTAATATGTAAATTGACCATCACTCCAACACACAAAATGGCCATCCCCATGTGGACACTAGATGGCCACCACATGATGGCCGGCAGGGGAGGGCAGTTGTGGGCTATCAGGCCAGCAGAGAAGGGCAGTTGGGAGGGACCAGGCCTGCAGGGGAGGGCAGTTGGGGATGATCAGGCCTGCAGGAGATGGCAGTTGGGTGGGACCGGGCCAGCAAAGGAGGGTAGTTGGAGGCGATCATGCCTGTAGGGGAGGATAGTTGGGGGAGACCAGGCTGGCAGGTGAGAGCAGTTAGGGAGACCAGGCTGGCAGGGGAGGACAGTTAGGGGTGACCAGGCCTGCAGGGGAGGGAAGTTATGGGTGACCAAGCTGGCAGGGGAGGGCAGTTAGGGGCAATCGGGTGGGTAGAGGAGCAGTTAGGCGTTGATTAGACTGGCAGGGGAGTGGTTAGGGGGTGATCATGCTGGAAGGCAGATGTAGTTAGGGGCAATAAGGCAGGCAGGTGAGCGGTTGGGAGCCAGCAGTCCTGGATTTTTAGAGGGATGTCTGATTGGAGAGGGTGTGAGCTGAGCTGAGGGGCAAGCTGAGCTGAGGGGCACCCCCCATGCATAAATTTCATGCACCAGGTCTCTAGTTTTTTATAATGGGCTCAAGCAAATTTACTCATTTGCCCTCAAAGGAGACTTTATTTTTATTGTACTACACAGCAGTCCAACTTGCTCTCTGTTTCTGGAGGGAGATACTACCTCTGTCTTCTAAGGCTGTTCTCTATTCAGACACCCTTGAAAAGATAGTCTGCAACAGAAGCTATCAGTGGTTTTGTCTAGAAGACATGCAGAAATATGGGAGACCCCCTGGGGAAAAATGCTCCCAATACTTTCCTGCTCTTGGAGTCTACCGCCTCAGAGATTTGAGTAGTTGTGGGGTCCTGCCTGCTTTTATGCACCAAGTTCTTTTGAGCTTTAGTTTTTTAAATAAAATTTTAAAAAATATATTTTATTGATTTTTTACAGCGAGGAAGGGAGAGTTAGAAACATCAGTGAGAAACATCAATCAGCTGCTTCCTCCACCCCCCCCCCACCCCTCCCCATTGAGATGTGCCCACAACCAAGGTAAATGCCCTTGACCGGAATCGAACCTGGGACCCTTGAGTCCGCAGGCCAGCGCTCTATCCACTGAGCTAAACCAGTTAGGGCTGAGCTTTAGTTTTGACTGTGATTTTCCCTTTTTAAACCAAATCTTCTATTTTATCTTTCAGAGATTACTGAAATTTCTGATTTGTAAAGAGCACTTTGTCCAATTTTCTAGTGCTTTTAAAGTGGGGGAACAATGACTGTGGAGGTCCAGTGGGCGGCAATGAGAATTATTACGGGGCTCCAAGAGGCAGTGATCTCAGACTTCCCTCTGGTTCCAGTGGGTCAGCCAGCCATGTGGTTTGTATATGAGTCAAGTCCATGCACTTCACTCTCTAGTGCCGTTCATTAAGACCTCCAGGATCTCTCACTAAGATCATTCCGTTGGAATGTCATCTCCATAAGGGCAGGTCTCTGTGTCAGATTTGTTCACTCTTTCCTCACTGCCTAGAACAGTGCTAGGTAATTTATTTATTAAATGAATGATTTTTATGTTTCAGTAACAGCTTTCTTGAAATATATAGTTAGCACTTGAACAATGCAGGGCCTATGGGTATGAAACTCTGCTGGCCCTCCACCTAGCAGATGGAAAATGCAGCTGAACCTTGAACAATTTGGGCCCAGTTCAAACCCACATTGTTCCAAGGTCAGCTGTAATTTACATATCATAGAGTCTACTCTTTTTGGTTTTTTCCCCTCTTTTTTTCTTTTTTAAAAATATTTTAATCTTTATTCAGTTTATTAATTACATTGTTCCCCCCTTTTTCCCCTATAGCTCCTCTCCACCTGGTACCCATCCCACCGTCTGCCCTTACCTCCTCCACCGCACTGTCCTCTCCCATAGGTGTATGATTTTTGTCCAGTCTCTTGCTGCACCTCCCACACCCCTTTCCTCCCCAAGAATTGTCAGTCCATTTCCTCTCTATGCCCATGATTCTGTTATATTCACCAGTTTATCCTGTTCATCAGATTTTTAAATCACTTTATTTTTAGATTCATTTGTTGATAGATGTGCATTTGTTGTTCATAATTTATATTTTTACCTTTTTCTTCTTCCTCTTCTTATAGAATATCTTTCAGCATTTCATATAATACTGGTTTGGCGATGATGAACTCCTTTAGCTTTTTCTTATCTGCGAAGCACTTTTTCTGACTTTCAATTCTGAATGATAGCTTTTCTGGGTAGAGTAATCTTGGTTGTAGATTCTTGCTATTCATCACTTTGAATATTTCTTGCCACTCCCATCTGGCCTGCATAGTTTCTGTTGAGAAATCCGTTGACAATCATATGGGTGCTCCCTAATAGGTAACTAACTGTTTTTCTCTTGCTGCTTTTAATATTCTCTCTTTGTCTTTTGCTCTTGGTATTTTAATTATGATGTGTCTTGGTGTGGTCCTCTTTAGATTCCTATAGTTTGGGGATCTATGTGCTTCTTGGGTTTTTAAGTCAATTTCTTTCACCGTTGGGAGAAGTTTTCAGTCACTATTTCTTCAAATAGGTTTTTATTATCTTTCTCTCTCTCTTTTTCTGGCATTCCTATAATCTGGATGTTGGTATGCTTGAGGTTGTCCCAGAGGCCCCTTACACTATCTTCAATTTTTTTGATTCCTATTGCTTCTTGCTTTTCTGGCTGAGTGGATTTTGCCTCTTTGTATTACAAATCTTTGACTTGATTCTCACGGTCCTCTAGACTGCTTTTAGGTCTTTGTATAATATTTTTTTTATTTCAGTCAGTGTATGCTTAACTTCTGGTTGGTCCTTTTTCTATCCTTGAGGGTCTTGTTCATATCCTCGAAGGTCTCATTCATATCCTTGAGGGTCTCATTCATATCCTCATAGGTCTCGTTCATTTCCTCATAGGTCTTGTTCGTTTCCTCGAAGGTCACATTAAGTTCATTGGCCTTTTCTATGAGCCTCTTAAAAAACCTTATAACTGTGGTTTTGAACTCTATGTCCAGTCGGTTTTTTTCCTCCATTTCTTTCACATCTGATTTCTTTCCATGTCTCTTCATTGTGGCTGCTTCCCTGAGCTGGTCGATTAGCTTTGTGTGGTAGATGTCCTCTAAGGGACAGTGGCTCAGCCTCCCCAGTTTTCTGAGGTGGATACTCTTGGTGCAGCCCTTTATGGGTTGCACAGTCTTGTTGAAGTTAAGCCTAGATTATTGTTGTTAGCACTAAGAGGGTTTGACCTCCAGGCCAATTGGCTGTGAGTATCAGCTGTGCTCAGGTTGGATGGGTGGAGTCTCTGGGCTGAGCAGGCAGCCTTGATTTCTCGTCAGCTTCGTCCTATGCAGCACCTGGGTCTCTGTGCCTGGTGGTAATGGCTGCATGCACCTCTGAGAGAAAGCTGCCGCTGAGCTCTACCCACTGCCGGACAATTCAGCCTCTCCTCAAATGAGTCTGTACACCCAACACCTCACCCAGGGTTGTAAAACAATGCAGTCTGGTGGTTTCCCGAATGAGAGAGCAAGTCACGAGTCCTCTCTGTATGCTCGTGCGCTTCTGCTGTTCCTAAGTTTACGCACCCTCTCCACAAGCTTGCAGACCTCTGCAGCGCCCGAGTTTCAGTGTGCTTCCTTACTGTGCCGTTTCACCCTGTATGAGTGTGGGTTCCCTGGACCTTGCCAGGAACTGGAGAATCAGTTCAGTGGGATGCCTTTGTCTTCGTCCTTGTTCAAGAAAACCAGCCGCGTATCCAGCCACCTGCCCTCTCCGCTGGCGTGCGTGCACGGCTCCAAACCTCTGACTCCGCATGTATCATCAACGTTGTCCTCCGCCACTCCTCACAGTGTCCTATCTTTACTTTTAATTGTGGAATTTTCACTCAGCCAGCTTTCCGGTGATTCTGGGTGATGTTTGTTCTGTCATTAAGTTGTAGTTTTGAAATTGTTGTGTGGGGCAGCAAGATAGGTATTTACCTATGCTGCCATCTTGTTTCCTTTGGAAAGCAAGTCTACTCTTTTTGAGCGTACAACTCAGTGGTTTTTTTGTATAGTCACAAAATTGTGCATTAATCACTACTATCTAATTCCAGAACATTTCCTACCCCACCCCCCGGTGCAAAAAACTCCATCCCTGTTAGCAGTTACTCCATTCTCCCTCCTTTCTGAGCCCCTGGCAATCATTAATCTATTTTCTGTCTCTAAAGATTTGCCTATTCTGGAAATTCCTATCAATTGGATCAGACAATAGGTGCCCTAATGTGATAGACTTCTTTTACTTAAAACAGTGGTTGGCAAACTCATTAGTCAACAGAGCCAAATACCGACAGTACAACGATTAAAATTTCTTTTGAGAGCCAAATTTTTAAAACTTAAACTTCTTCTAACACCACTTCTTCAAAATAGACTCGCCCGGCCGTGGTATTTTGTGGGAGAGCCGCATTCAAGGGGCCGGCGCATGTTGCTCGTGAGTCGCGGTTTGCCGACCATTGACTTAGAATTATGTCTTCAACATTCATCCAGGTGGTAACATGTATTAGTATTTTATTATTTTTTATAGCTGAATAATATTTTATTACAGGACATACCAATTTTATTTACCAAATTGATGCACATTTGGGTTGTCTTCACTTTTTGCCAGTGTGAATAGAGATACTATAAACATTTGTGTGTAGGTTTCTATGTGAAAATATACTTTCAATTCTCCAGGGTGGAATGGAGTGAAATTACTGAATTATATGGTAACTCTATGGTTAACTTTTTGAAACCCTGCCAAACTGCTTTACAAAGTGGCTGCACCATTTAACACTTCCACCAGCAACGTATGAGGGTTCCAGTTACTCCATATTCTCACCAACACTTGTCCGTCTTTTTTATTCTAACCACCTTAATAGGTAGAAGTGGAATCTCATTATGGTTTTGTTTTTCACTACCCTAATGACTAATTATGTTGAACATCTTTTTATGTGCTTATTGGTCATTTGTATATCTTCTTTAGAGAAATGTCCATCCATATTCTTTAAAAAAATATTTTATTGATTTTTTTTTTACAGAGAGGAAGGGAGAGGGATAGAGAGTTAGAAACATCGATCAGCTGCCTCCTGAACACCTCCTACTGGGAATGTGCCCGCAACCAAGGTACATGCCCTTGACCAGAATCAAACCTGGGACCCTTCAGTCCGCAGGCCAACGCTTTATCCACTGAGCCATACTGGTTAGGGCTGTCCATCCATATTCTTTGCCTAGTTTTTAATGGAGTTACTTATATTTTTGCTGTTAAGATGTAAGGGTTCTTTTTATATTCTTAAGGCAAGTTTCTTATCAGATATATGATTTGCAAATATTTTCTTCCATTCTATGGCTTCTCTTCATTTTCTTTAGGTTGTCATTTGAAGCATAAAAGTTGAATTTTTATGAAGTTCAATTTCTCTTTTATTTTATTGCTTTTTTTGGTCATATTTTAATTGGATAAGCATTTAAATAGTTTCTTTAGAAATTATTAGTAAATATTTTGAAAACACAATCTGAAATGCTTCATTTATTCAAGTTCTATTTAAAAAAATTAATATTCTTTTTAATTTAAAAAATAATTTTGACATGTAACTGTGTAAACTTAAGGTGTACAGCATGTTACTTTGACACATTTGTATCTTGTAACACAGTTGCTATTTGAAAGATCTTTATCACATTATAACAGTACAATATTATTGTCTAATGGATAGTTTTCTAGCTACTCCTCCTTACCTGCCACTTTGCATATGTCTTTTCCATTATAACTGAAATGAGCATTCTAATAAGAAAATTTACCAGTTGCTTCCTATTTTAAATCCTGAGTTGACTTGTAGTGAACTCCTATTGCTTTCAGGAGAAGTCCAAACACTGTTCCATGGCTAGAAGTTCTCAGTGATAAGGACTTATCTGTCATCTGTACTGGTGCCCTGCTTCTAGCCCTTATTGAATCAATGACTCTTGTTCGTGTTCTCTCTTTCTCTTTTCCTTTCTCATCAGGGCCTATGACTCTATACACATGAAAGAGAGTAACATTGTAGAGAGATGAAATTACATAGGACTCTGACAGCATGAAAAAATGTCTTCGAAATGGGCTTTGTGTCATAGAAATAACAATAGTCCTGGAAATCTCAAGTGTGTGCTAGTAAGGAATAGTTTATTTCAAAGGCCAAAGCTGCGTTAGATGGTGATCCGAATGACTTCTTATCAAGTTGAATGCCTTTTCCTGAGCAGTGTGCAGTTACTCTCAGGGTGAAAACTTCTGAACTCCCTGGGAGAGCTGAAGGCGTCTCTGGTTTCAGTATAATTCAATTTAGGCAACACTGTCATAGCATCTGCAGCCTGGAGCTGTTTCCCACCCAGCTATCACAGTTCAGGGTAGACATGGAGGAGGCAGGGAGAGGGATTATACGTCTTGAGTCTTTCTCCTTGGGAGGTGGAGGAACGGGAGAAAGGAAATAAGAGCATGTATGTTATGCCTGGTAAGGTCCTTTCCATATATTATAACACTTAATCCTCACAACAATCTAGTGAGGTAGGTATTATACCCATTTATACAGAAGCTTGTCTCTTTTGGCTACCCAGATTCTGCTCTCTTTGACCACTAGTTGGCTTATCTGAGAGCAGGAGAACATTAAAAATGCTCCCATCTTGGTCCTAGCTGGGTTGGCTCAGTGGATAGGGCATTGGCCTGTGGACTGAAGGGTCCCAGGTTCAATTCCAGTCAAGGGCACATGCCTGGGTTGTGGGTTCAGTCCCTAGTAGAGGGTGTGCAGGAGGCAGCCAATCAATGATTCTCTCTCATCATTGATGTTTTTAACTCTCCCTCTCCCTTTCTCTCTGAAATCAATTAAAATATATTTAAAAAATGCTCCCATCTTGGCCCCACACTTCTGGAGCCCAAGGTGCTATCACAAATGTGGACCTGCAGATGTGGGGAAAGTTGACAGGTTGGGTTGGGGGTGGTCTCTCCTGGAGCTGACTTCCAGGGCTTCTCTCCATCCTGGAATGTTACTCTTTTCAGCCCTGGGTACTGAAGTCTGCTTTGTGATACCGGCCAGCCTTGTGATTCAGTGTTTGTACCTCTTTCTTGCTTCCCTGGAGCTCCAGAGCGGCCTGTCGTGGGCCCAGACCCATGGGGGATTGCTGATTGGGCTGTAGGAGGGCTTCTGCCACCATTCCCTCAACAAATCCTTGGTCTTGGTGAGTCTGCTGCGTGGGAGGTGCTGAGTCAGTGCTGGGGTGTGGTGGTGAAAAAAACAAACACAGTTCCTGCCCTCATAGGACTAATATTCTTAGGTGGAGACCATTAACCAAAAAATAAACAGACATAAGTAGTGTCGTTACACATTTTTATAGGAAGTAGGAATGAAACAATTGGGGACTATGCTTTAGATTAAGTGGTTGGGGACAGATCTTCCAGTGGATGTGAGAAAGAGAAACGGTTCAGGTGGAGTACGTTTGTTAGGAATGGTAGAAAGGTCCTGAGACAGAAGGAGCTTGGTGTGTTTTTTTGAACTGAGAAGACTTGTGTTGAATTTATATGTTGCTTTGGGTAGTATGGGACATTTTAATGATGTTGCTATCTTAAAAATATTGAGACTTCCAATCCATGCACATGTGATATCTCCTCATTTATTTAGGCCTTCTATTTTTATTGTAAATGTCCATAGGTTTTTAGTTTTGCTAGCTAAATACTTCCTGTTTTTAATGGGGATCTGAGAAAATTAAAAAAGTATGCCGTCACCCTACTGCCATCTCCCCAAATTTCTTTTACTAACTTTACCAAATTTCTTGAAAACAGTGCCGAGTTCATGAATTTTAATTATAAACAGGCATTTGTGGCTATAAAATTTCCTCTAAGCACTGAATTAGCTGTATCTAACAAATTCTTCTGCATATTTTTTTTAGGTCAGAATTTTTCTACTTCTTTGGGACTTCTTTGATCCACTAGTTATTTCAAAATACATTCCTGAATTTCCAAACATATTAGTATTTTTTAATTGCATATAGTTGGAGAACATACTATTATGATTTCAATACTTTTCAGTTTGTTAAGACTTATTTCATGGTTTTGTATGTATTTTGTCATTGTTCTGTGTGTACTTGAAAAAAAATTTTATTCTGTAGATGTTGGATATAGTGTTCTATAATTCTCCATTAGTTAAACATTGTTAAAATATTCCTTACTCTTACTGATTTTTATCTGAATCTTTTAATATCTACTAATTATTAAAGCTCCCATTTTGAAACTTTATCTCTTTTCCTTGTAGATTTGCTCATATTTGCTTTATATATTTTGAAGGTACATTGTATCTGCATACTAATTGTTTAGATTTGTTTATCTTCCTGATGAACTAGACCTTCTGTTGCCCACCTGGCTGTCCTGTTTTCCAGTAATGCCTTTTGCTTTAATGTTTTCACTGACTAACAATAGTCACAGTAGCCACACTGCTTCTTTAGGTTATTGATTGCATGGCATGTATTTTTCTATCTTTTTACTTATAACTTTTTTGTCTTGGTTTGCTTGGCCTGCTGTAACAAAATACTATAGACTAGCTGGCTTATAAATAATAGAAATGTATTTTCAGAGTTCTGGAGGCTGGGAAGTTCATTATAACTGAAATGTGCATTCTAAAAAGAAAATTTACCAGTTGCTTCCTATTTTAAACTAGGGGCTGGATGCACAAGATTTGTGCATTGAAGGTGGGTGATCCCTCAGCCCAACTGCTCCCTCACACATACTGGTAGCCCTCAGGAAATGTCCTACTGACCACTCACCCCCAGCCTGCCCAAGGCCTAAAGCCTCTGGCCGAGGCTTTAGGCCTTGGGCACCCAGCCATTGTCCTGCAATGGAGCTGATGGCTGGCTCCACCCCAGCTACTGATGGGCTGGTGGGCGAGGCTGGTGGGTGCAGGGAAGGCATGGTCAATTTTCATATTACTCTTTTATTAGATAGGATCCTGAGTAGACTTGTAGTGGACTCCTATTGCTTTCAGGAAAAGCCAAACACTGTTCCATGGATAGAAGTTGGGTTATATGGCACCAGCAGATGGGGTGTTTGTCAGGGCCTGCTTTCTCATAGCTGGCTGTCTTGTAAAGGTAACTGCACATGGTGAGGGCTCTCTGTGGAGTCTCGTTTATGAGGGCACTAATGACCTCCCTGAAAGCCCACCCCCTCATACCTTTCAACATAAGAATTTGGGAAAAAAACAAACATTCATGTCATAGAACCTTCCTATATATTTATGTTCTATATGTTTCTATTTTTAAATAAATATGTTTAAAGTTAATAGTATTTCTGATAACCTTACATTGGAGTTTCTTAAGTGGAGCATGTAGTCCATTTACATTCAATGTATGTACATCTACCATTTTTACTATATGCTTTATTTCTTTCCACATGCGGTTTTTCTTTTTCTTTTTGTCTTCCTCTTTTGGATTTAGTTATTTCATTTTTCCTGTGAGTTTGGAAACCACATACTGTTTTATGGCCCATTCAGTGGTTGTTCTATAGGTGCAATGTGCAGTGTGCGTTTCCCTGCTCCCCAGAGCTCACTGTGGCTGAGTTCTGTCCGCGTCAGCTGTTTGCCGGGGGTGTGTCGTGTACCTTTTCTTTTTCATGTCATTCTGATGGACAGTGACCCCCTCATCCCACCCCCCTCTAACTCTACTCACCCAAGAGGTTGTGTACTAGTATGTGGCAGATTTTATTGCAGGATTTAGGCAGTAGAAGAGAATTACATCTTGAAGAAGCAAACAGCTTAAAGGGGAATTTTAGATACCTTGATTCTTGAAAATCCTTAATCATATTGTTTTTGTCTCATCTCAAACCGAGTAACCATGCCTGCATCTTCATTATCAAACATGCCTACTTGTGAGTACTCATAAACAAATGGTAAAAATAACAGTTATTACTGAGTGCTTACTATCTGCAAATCAATCAGTCAATCGGATATTTCTTGGTTTTGTACTTTATGCTTGGTACATTCTGGGCACTAGCAAGGTAGCTCTCCCTCAGCACTGTGCTTAGTGGCTCCACAGATCTAATTTAATCCTCAGCAGCTACATGAGAGAGGTGTGATTATGATTCCCCCTGTGCTGAGGACACTGAGGATGTGAGGCTTCGGGAGTTAGGTCACTTACGAGAATTAGTTTAAAAAACAGGTGAGTTTGGCCCTAACTGGGAATTGAATCGTGATCTTCTGATTCATAGGTCGATGCCCAACCACTGAGCCACACCGGCCAGGCCAAACTCATTTGTTTGTGAAACTAAGTCTCTAAAGTCAGACTCAGCATGGCCCTCTTCATCTTTTCACCAGTCAGCTAGTAAACTGGCTACTCTGGGGCCAGTATTCACCCTGGCTGGATCAGCTGGGATTGGGCTGGTAGAGTCATGTGGCCCACACTGTGGCCCCCAGACAGCAGAGGCCTGCAGGAGGGAGCTGGGAGCAGGCAGACTCAGTGGTCTGCGTCTCTAACCCACTGACAGCCTCAGCACATGGGCTCAGGGCTATTCATTTGACTGTCTTCCCTCACCTGCCCGGACTCTGCAGGGTGGGGCCCACATCTCAGTAACAGCTGCATCTTCAGTGCTTAGCACATGGCCAGACCCGACCTGAGAACCATGGCAGTGATGCTGATTCCTGTCAGGATGGACTGCAGGCTCCCCAAGGCCCAGATTGCTGCGGGGCGAAGAGTCTGCTGTTTGCCCATGCCCACCTGAATGTAAGCACTGATCCATTGGGCCTGGGTCAGGGAAGGTTTTAGACATGGCAGCTCTTGTTCAGAAAAATCTCATTGCTTGTCCATTGTACGAGTTCTCAACCTGCACAGCATTAAGAGTGTTTCCCAGTTCCTCCCCTGCCTGGGCGCTGGGGAGCCGGAGAATAAACAGTGGAGCCGCCAACGCTGCTTACCTCCCATGGGGGAGGGGAGGGGGAGAGGAACGACTCATAATGAAGCACGCGTGGTTGGCAGCCTGTCTTCTCACAGACACTCCCGCTTTAGCCCTGAGAGGCTGCCCTGGAACTGTCATTTCTGCCTGCCACCTGCAGGGAGAGGAAGGAAGTGCCTGCCCTACATCTCCGCAGACATTTTTGCTGTGCCCTCATCACCACCTCCCCCCACCGCGCCCCTACCAACTCCTAGGAAGCTTTTTGGGAGACCTTCCCAAGAACTTGCAGCTGCCTGGGCAGTTCTCTCACGAGAGAATGCCTCTGAGATGGACCTGGGTAGGATCTGAACCCCTTGGGGCTGAGGGTTGTTGTAATCCCCTACCAGGGGTTTAGATGGAGAGGGATGGCAGGGTGCGGTGAATAGGCCAGAACAGCTCAGCTAGGGCTTGAACCTGGGCTCTGGTGACTGGAGCACATCCCTCTTAAAGTCTCAGTTTCCTCACTTAAGAGTCTCCATCTTGAGACATGGAGGTGTTTTAAGTCATGAATGGCTCTGTCCCAAGGTAGAGTTGGGGGTGAACTGCTCTATGCCATCTAGGCTCAGAGGCTGAGAAATTGGGGGGTGGGTTTCCACTTGCTTGGAAAATGCAGGAGTGACTGGACCCAGGGTGGATTAGTAGGTGCTCTGTGAGCACCCACTGTGGAAATGGCTCCTGCTGGGATTTTACAGACTTCAGGAGCTACGGATGAAATCTAGAAACCAAAGGGGATCCCAGTGACGTTAATCAGACCAAAGTACAAAAATATTTATCATCAACATGCATCTATTGAGCGTCTGTGTGCAGCAGGTGGTGATGTGTGTATAGCTACAAAATCTATGAACTGTATCAGGTAGTTGGGGGAAGGAGGTACAGAAGGATTCAAAGCCAAGGTGAGAGTGGGTAGGGGGTGGGGGAGGATAAGCATGTTGGCATTCCTCAGGTGCTGGTTTCCGTGGGGGCATTTGGGAGAGGTGGAAATCGAGAATGTGCAAGATCAGGAGGGTACTTGCTGTGACCCAAGGATCAGGTGAGAGTTGGACAAGGTTGGCAACAGTGGGGAAAGGAAGATGAGAGGGAGGCAAGGAATCTGAGAATAGGAAACTGGTCATGGTCGCTTGAGCAGAGAGGAGCAAGGTGAGGACAACCAGACGAAAATTCCCACATATTGTGTCTGGGTGTTGGGTGAGGGGCAGAGTTGACAGGACCAGGCGGGTTGTCCTTCAAGTGAGAGGGCAGGAGGTGCTAAAAGAGCTTGTTCATGGGCCAGTATCTGGTTCATATCAGAGCCCTCAGGGGGCCTGAGTGAATGTACGCAGAGCCCCCAAGGATGGGGAGGCAGTGTGGCAGAGTGGGGCCAGGTGGGCTTTAGTCCAGCCGCACTATGCCCATCTTAGTTGTGTGACCTCAGGGGCTGTCCTTGACCTTTCTGAGCCTGACTAAAACGTATCAGCTCCCTCCACCGACCTGGAGATGGTAATTACAGCTACTGCACTGCAGCTTACCAAAAGAGGGCCACTAGAAGGAAGCCACAGATGAGTGGATACGAAATTATGGTATGAATGCAATGGAATATTATTCAGCCTTAGGAAAGAAGGAGATCTTGCTATTTACAATAACATGGATGAACCTAAGTGAGATAAGCCAGTCACAGAAAGAAAAATACAGTATTGCACGATCTCACTATTATGTGGAATCTAAAAATGTCTAAGTCGTGGAAACAGAGACTAGAGCAGTGGTCAGTCACCAGGGCAGCGGGTAGAGGGAATGGGAAGGTGCTGGTTAAGATGTACAAAGTGGCAGTTACTATGTTGGATTAGCCCAGAGATCTAAGGTGCAGCATGATGACTATAATTAATATTACTGTATTGAATGCTGGAAATTTGCTAACATAATAGATTTCAGATGTTCTTACCATGCACACATCCACAAAGCTAACTGTGTGAGGGGATGGTTTATTAATTAGCTTGATTATGATAATCATTTCACTGTAAACTTGTATATCAGGTCATCATGTTGTGTAGTTTAAGTATATATAATTATTAGTTAAAAAAGAGAAAAAGAAAGGAGCCAGGGCAGACTGAGGCTCGACTGAGCAGTCCCATTTCACAGGCTGGAGAACAGGCCTTTGAAAAGCCTCCCACCTGCTGGACCACTGGGGTCTGCTGCCCCTGCTTGTGGACCTTCATGTCATGTGGTTCGCAGTGTCTGGCGGCCTTGTGGTGGCTGCTCTTACCCTTATCATCTGTTGACATACAATTGCCCTGGTAAGGAAAATATTTTCATTCTTTTATAACAGCATTCTTGGGCCTGGTTAATCCTATTTTTCTTTGTCTTTGAAAACAAGCTCCTGTGTGGTTTTCTATTTTCTTGCTGCTGTTCTACGGACGTTCTAGAACTGAGCTCCGCTGTTTTGTACTTAAGGCCTTTTCAGTGTGTCACAGCTCTCTGGCTACACTAGGGGGGTTTAGGGGGAGCAGCTGCTGAGCCCTTCCAAGTGTCTCACAGTACACTTGACACTATGATGGATCTCTTGTCAATCTCACTTCTACTCTGGGAGAAAGATGTAACCTCATTTTGCAGAAGAAGCTGATGATCAGAGAGATGAAATATCCTGCCCAAGGTCACATAGCAACGTTAAGTGGGAAAAAAAAGCCAGAGTTTGAAATGGGACTCAAGCCCCTTTGGGTTATTCTGTTAATAAACTTGCTCTGCTGCCACCCTGGTCCAATCTCTGGCACCAGGCTGCTGTGGTGACATTTTGCAAGTTTTGGGAAGTCTCTGTGTTCTTATCACATCCTCTGGAGTGACATCATGAAAACACGAATGAGGTTGAGAGTGATTGTCGATTGACTGTATGAGCCACGAGTCAGTATTTTGGGCAGATGTTTATTGGGGGCCTACTGTGTGCCTACTGAAGCTATAGTCTCCTCAACCAGATTGTGAGCATGATACCTCCCACTTGCAGCGTCCTCACTGACTTGGCACACACAGGAACTCAACAAAGACATGCTGGATATCAGAGCTCAATCCCATATGCCAGGGTCAAGTTGGGAAGAATCCATAGAAATGCTTTCCAGAAGCCCAGAGAGTGTGTGGGTGGGGTGGGAGAGATTGTTCACAGCAAGGAAGAGGAGGAGCTTGTCCTGAAGGAGGCTGGATGAGTGCTAGCTACACATGGGCCTGTTTCATCCTTCCCACTGTCCTCCAAGGGAGGCATTGTCACTGCCCCCATTTCACAGATGAGGACACAGAGCTGAGGTGACAAGAGCAGCGAGCCAGCAGGTATGGAGCCTAAGTACAGGTCTGCAAACAGACAGAGCCTGGTCTTTTTCCACCTCGCCTGTAGCCCACCATTTATTCTCTGTCTGGGCCCAAGAAATGGGGGTGGGGCTGGCTCCTCTCAGGGACTCCAGGGACCTGGCTTCTGTCCATGACCACATCCATGAAGGAGGAGGTAAAACCACAGTTCACAGGGTGAAAGAGAAGCAAGTCTGGGGTCCATGGGTCTAGATCCCATGGATACCTTTCTTCAGCCTGGTTCCACTCAGTTGATTCTGCCCAGTCCCCAGTGGGCTTGAGGTCCGAGAGAAACAGTTTTCAGAGCTGTGTGGAGGAATCCAGGCCTGGGAGCCCACCCCAGGATAGTCCGCCCTCACTCTGTGGCCCTGAGCAAAGCCCTTCCCTGTCTGGCCTTGGTCTCCTGCAGTGAAATGTGGGTCTGGCTTGTCAGCCGCCATGCAATACTGTCCCTGGGTTGACTTCACTAACCCTAGCTTCCCCGGCATCCCACCTGCTGCCCCTGCATCCTCACAGCCCTGGTGGGACCCCAGGCCTGGTCTTTCTCCCCACTCCCCACCAAACACTCCTGTCTGGAGACGGGAAGGACAGTAGAGAGTTACTCTGTCTTGTTGCTGCCCTGCCTGCTAGAACCGCCTCCTTGTGGCTCAGGTTTGTGGGAGGAGACATGTGTTCTATAGAGGGAGTGGAAGGGAAGAGACTGTTATTTACCACACAAAGTTTCTCTCGACTGTGTGCTCTCTGTGACCAATGGAGCCCCCAGGCTCTGTCCTCTACTTTGGGGTCTCCCCTAGGTTCTTTGGTTTTAACATGGCTAATGACCAGCACTGCCACTGACCCAAGCTGGGAAGAAGAGTTGATGAAAAGTGTGGGATTTCCCTACTATCTTCAGCCCTGCCCCTATTTTCAAGGTCCTTTATTTGTGAAGCAAGACCTGGGACCTTGACTGGCAAGATTAGCACTGGAGATAGTGGCTCCCTCTTGCTCCCTCTGGTGAAAGCCAAGCATACTTTCCTCCAGGCAGTCTCAGAAGCTGTGTGATAGCCTATAATTACTGACACGAGACTCCCCACTTGCAGAGCCTGGACAGGGCCTGTTATGGAGGCAGCCCTGAGCCGGGGATGGGTCGGGTGTCAGTGGGCCTGTATGTGGTCCCAGGGCCTGCCTCCGAATGAGCTGTGCTTCCCCTGGCAGCCTATGTGGCCCCTCTGGCCCCAGCTCTCTCCCTTGTAAAATGGGATAATATTGCTCACCTTTCAGAGGAGCAAAACTTTAAGATGAGAAGGAATTGGCCAGGCAGGGAAGATGTCCTGGCTTGGGGGTCTTCCTGGGCTCTGTGACACTTCTGCATTGCCAGTGCCTTCAGTCCTACCCCCAACGTACCCCTCAGGGAACCCTCACAGTTTACACCTTGGCCCAAGACTGCAAGACTGTGGGGTTAATGCCCAAATTCCTGGTGCTGCTGCTGACTGTCACTAGACACAGTGGAGCAGAACCTCCCCAAGTCTCCAGGCTGCACATTCCGCCTTGGCCTGCTCATGACCTGGCCCAGCAGATGTCCCTCATGCTTCAGAGGAAGAACGATTCATCCTCAACTCACCCATGGGTTTTCACATACTTCTGTCTGACATCAGATGCCTGGCTTTGATTGCTGTCCTATATACCCAGATTCCATTGGGATATCAAACCTCTTCATTCAAGCCAAAATGGAAATATTTTCAGTGACAGACTCATTATTTGAAAATGTATGTCTTCATCACAGCCATCTTAGCCAGGAAGTCTCTGAGGCTGAGATGTCTCTCAGAGTTAGGCTGCTGCCACCTTTGTGCATACTCGTCCTTCTGCTCATCTGTCACAGCCTGTGGCCACATCACTTCCTCCAAGTGGTCTTCCAGGGTCTTCTCTATCCTTGTTTTTGTTGCCTGTAGGCTACTCTTTAAAGTACCACTCTGATTGTTTCCCATCTACCCTTGTCAAGCCTTTGTTAGTCCTTATGTCTGAGTGGATAAGCTTGGTACTTAAAGCCAGATCTGGGTTCAGATTTTGTCTTGATCAATCACTAGCCTTGGAACTAGTAGAACTGGGTGACCATATAATTCATCATCTCAACTGGAACACTTTCAAGAGTGAATTGAACAGGGACAACAGGTATAAACTGCACTGCTGTGGGCAGAGGGAATCTGTTCACCCTTTTTCATACACACGAAGGAGCAGCAGCATTTCAAGGTAGATTTTTTGGGGGCAGGAGCTGATCTGGTCTTGTCTAGCCATGGCCCCTTCCCACCTCCCT
Organism: Antrozous pallidus; assembly: GCA_027563665.1. NCBI lineage: Eukaryota > Metazoa > Chordata > Mammalia > Chiroptera > Vespertilionidae > Antrozous > Antrozous pallidus. The sequence goes on along the minus strand of CM050524.1, from coordinate 31,086,797 downwards.
GTGCTGGTCACTGGGGCTCTAGGTTGAGTAGGACTGGGCACCAGCCCTCTTCTTTACTCTGTGGGATCTGGCTGTGCCTGTGCGAGCAGAGAGGAAGAAGGTGGAGCTGCTGACATGAGCAGGCTCCACTTGCAGACCCAGCATGTGAGCCAGCATCCAAATAAACTCCCAAGTGCTTCTTTCTGCTGGTAGGGGAGGAAGCAGGAGAAGGACATGAGCTGAGTTAACAGATGTGCCAGTGGAGGCTGGTTTAGGGAGACTCGGATGCTGCAGAGAAAGCCTTGGAGGCCTGGCAGAGCCTACAGATAAGAGCCTGTGATCTTTTCCATTTCCAGAGGTCAGCTAAAAGCCAGGCTGGCCCGGGTTCCTGACTCGGGGGAGGAGGGTCTAGGGCTGTCCTGCCCCCACTCTCTAATGCAATGAGGCTCTATTCGTTTCCCATCCTATTGAGTGATATTCTCAAGGCCGAGGACAGGCCAGGGGCTGGGCCTCGGTCTGCATTTCAACCTGCCCAGCATCTGGGGGCTGTGCCCAAGGCCCAGAGCTCACTCTGACCCCCATGTCCAAAGGCAGGGCAGACTGAGCCTGTTCTGGGGGTTATCAATGGTAGGAGCTGCTGCCCAAGATTGTGGAGCCAGAGTGGGGGCAGGGGCAACAGGCGCAGATGACTTCTCTAAAGTCTTTGGTCACTGTGAAAACTTTTGGCCTGGGGGCTGGGAGAGGGGAGGCCCAGCACTGTTGTGGGCAGCCCTGCCTGCGTTCTCTTTGTCAGGTGTCATTTCAGATCTGAAGAACCACCTCAGAGGACTCTCAGAGATGAGAACCCACCAGGGAATAAACTTGGGGAGATGAAACCTTACTCATTCCTGCTCCCCTGCAAGGCAAGCCCTTTTTGTCTTGCTTTGGCCATCCTCTGACGTGCCTTGTTTATTCCACCTCCAGTCTTAGCACTTCCTATACCACCTGCCTTAAATGCTTCTGTTTCTGTTTCTCTTTTAAGGACCAGCTCCAGGCCTGTCTCTCTGGAAAGCCTTTATGCCTTTTCCAGCTCACTGGACCTTTTTTCACTCAGAGCTCCTCCTGTAAAATATGTGCATCAGGGACACTCCATTCAGGTCTACAGCCTGTGTAATTCCCTCACCATTTCACATGAAGGTCCAGCCTCTACCACCAGGCAGGATCCTCTAGCCCCAAGGTCACTTCCTCCTCACCAGCCTCCCCACAGTGGTGAGCAGGCACGAGCCCGGCACTGGGTGAAGGTGTACAAGAAGCCCTAACATCAGAGGGGCCATAGGCAGAGCTGTGGTCTGGGGTTGTCTTCAAATGTGGGAAAGGTATCCCATGTAACCTTAGGCCCCAAAGCCTGGAGGTGCCAGATTGTTTCTATTCTACTTGGCAATGTCACTCAACCAGTTGGCTTGTGGGATAGCAGACACAATCCCTACACTGAGGAGTGAGCCCATCCTTTCTCTGTGCTTCAAAGGGCCAATTTGTCTTCCTGGTCCTGTGTTTGCATTGTCTTCAGTATGGTGACAGTGACATCAAGCTGTCCAGCTGCTCTGCTCCCAAGATGCTGGTCAGATCACAGGGACAAAGAGCAGCCTTGGAGAGATGCTCTGATTTTTAGATTTCAGGGTTTCTTAGTACAATTCAAGGAAATGAGATTACCTCTTATAGGACAAATCTATGCATATTCTCATGATTCCTATATTTTTTCCTGGCATTTATCAGCTGCTTTTTATTCATTGCCTTGATTTCTTTCCAAAAGACAACTACATTCATTCCAGAAGTCTACGCTGGGTCCAAAATGTCAAAAGATTGGGCTGTGTCATGTGCCAAGCCATATGCCTGCATCTTTGATCATTCAGCAGGCTGCCCTTACGATGTCCAGCAGGGGTACAGCCAGAATGCAAAGGAGCTCCTGAGCCCCTCGCATCAGAGAGCGTGTGAAATGTGTTCATCCGTGAGAGGAGCACTCTGCGGAGGAGCTGTGATTAGCAAGGCCGCCAGAAGCATTTTCTAGGTTAAGTACTTTGGGGCCACCTAGAGCTCAGACCATTTGTCTCCTGGTTTCTAGCACCCCCTCCTCTCATGAGAATGGTCCCCTTTACAACTTGCCTCAGGTGTCTAACTTCTAGGCAAGCCAGGAATCTGGTCTGATCCATCTGGACAACAGCCTTCTGCCAGGCCTCACTTTGTCGTGGTTGATGGTGGTGATGGACATACCCTTTTAAAGCCCGGCCGGCGTGGCTCAGTGGCTGAGTGTCAACCTCTGAAACGGAGGTCATGGTTCAATTCTCCCGATCTGGGCGCATGCCCGGGTTGCATGCTTAGTCCCCAGTAGGGGGCGAGCAGGAGGCAGCTGATCAATGATTCTCTCTCATCATTGATGTTTCTCTCTCTCTCTTTCCCTTCTTCTCTGAAATAAATGTGTATATATTTTTAAAAGGATATGTCCAGAGTGGTGATTTTGCTCTGTCCACCTCTGCTGCTGGTCCTTCAGGAACCCCAGAGTATTCTTTGAACATTCACACACCCAGGCTGCTTAGAGGACCACTGCGGACTGCTTTTGGAAAAAGGGGAGAAGAGCACATTCCAGAGGACACATGCCACTCTCAATATCAAAGTCTCTCTAGAGGAAGGTTGCCTTGGTTAGATTTCAGTTGCAGAGTTGAAGACATTTCACTCTGCAATGTTGTTAAAAAGCTTCAAAAAAATCCTCCTGAGGTATGTTTCTAATTTAAGATTGAAAAAATATTTCTATTGTGGCATATATAGAGTAACTTAAAACCCAATAAAAGCTCTGAATTAGGGCCGGACAGAATGGTTTGAATTAAACTCAGGTAGAGGCAAGGACACTGTGTCTATCAGCTGGGGCTTCTGGCTCTTAGGCCAAAAGGCAGGTTCAAGCTGGGAGACTGGACCTCCTGCCAGATGCTCTTGGCCACTGGCCCATAAGCTCGGATACTGTCGTCACCTGCCCCCAGCTCAGCAAGGGCCTGACTATTGCTCTTAGTGTTATTTTGGTTGCTTTGCAGGTTTCTCATTGGGGCTTGGTGTATTTGATTTGTTGGCTGTTTATTCTTTTCTAGAGGTACCTGCTGGCCTTTGCCTAGCACCTTCCTTGGAGAAGCTGTTTGTGGCTTGGTCCTCTATCCAGATAGTGACTGTGTGTTTTTCTGAGCTGAGGCTGGACTTCCTTGCCTTGGGGTCCAGTGTTCCATTCGCAGTCTGAAAAGCAGCACGTGCTATGTGAATGCATAGAGAATTAATAACTGAGTGAACCTGTGGATGAGAAACGTGATTTTTTTGGTTATAAATAATACTGTATGAAACATTTTCACATCTGTGCATATTACAGGAGGTGGTTGGATAAGTTGGTTTCATTTGAAGTCATTTTATTATAATGTTGAGGGATGCTATGGGAATTGAACTCTTGTTTATATTGATTGGCCTGTGGTAAGCTGGTTTTGTTATACATTGTTTCACCACAGTTCCAAGAACCTATTTAGGACCTTAAAAGAAGACTTAATATTTGTGTGTGTGTGTGTGTGTGTGTACATATATATACATATACATATGTTCACAAACATACATATATTTGATATGTATATCATATTTCTTGTGTCCCCAATTTCTTCCCACATCACACATTTTGGTTGCTCTGCTTATACCATGTGACCCAACCCTAACTACCCTCTTCATCCCAATTGCCTGGGGCCAGCTCACAGCTGACTGGATAGGAAGGTCATTTGACTCCAGAGGATCCAAATCATAGGCTAGATTCAACCAATCAGATTTTTCTCTTGAAATTTAAGATAAGACACGGAGAAAGGTGTGGGGTGCTTAAGCTGGCGGGACACAACTCAAGAGTTGAGGCTAGATTCTGGTTGGTCATGATGTGGCCGTATGTGAGCAGGTGAGTGAGTAGAAAAAGTTGAGAGAGAGAGAGAGAGAGAGAGAGAGAGAGAGAGAGAGAGAGAGAGAGAGAGAGATGGGAGATGGGTGATGCTGGGAGTTCTGACCTTGTAATGGGGCCAGAGATGGTTTAGTATGAGCCATGGGAGGGGGAGATTGGGGATTATTTGATTTGTAAAGCACCATCCTCCCCCAACCCAAATCAGAGATCATTAAACTACAACAGATTGTCCTACAGATTCTAAAAAGGCAAGGAGTGGTCCTCTTGGCAAGAGCCCGTGCTATATTTAATTATTTAAAATGATGGTGTTGCCTGGCTAGGGTGGCTTAGTGGTTGAGCTTTACCCATGAACCAAGAGGTCACGGGTTTGATTCCCAGTTGGGGTGCATGCCAGGGTTGTGAGCTCAGTCCCTGGTAGGGGGCATGCAGGAGGCAGCCTATTGATGTTTCTTTCTCATTGCTATTTCTATCTCTATCCTTCTCCCCTCCTGTCTTTGGAATGAATAAAAATATATTAAAAAATAAATAAAACAACAGTGTCCTACCTCCTATTGAAGAGTCCCTAGCGGGGGAGCAGAGGGACTGTCCAGGTGTTCTCAGCACCTATAGGAATGAGTCCTACCCTGACTCTAGCAGATGGCCTTCCCAATCACCTTGAGCCATGACCTTCCTGGGTGCTGCTGGGCTCTTTGAAACATCATGGACACAGCAGCCCAGTCAAGAAGGCATTATTATTCTTCCATTATACAGAAGAGTAAACTGAGTTTCAGAGGCAGGAAACTGGGGAATAACTGAGGCAGAATCTGGCTGGAGCCTTGCCCACATTTGTGTATCTGAGTCCTGGGGTAGAAGTGCCTTAGCAGGAACTTGAACTAGGTTTGTGCCCTTAATCCCTGCACTGCACCACCTCTCAGGAGCACAGACATTGCTTGGCTTGGGTAAATGCGATGTGCCCTTTTCCCACTCCCTGCAGAACTGGTCCCACATGAGTTTCCTGCATTTCATGTGTACAGCTTGTCATCTCTGTCGGGTGCAGGGTTTAACAGGGCTGTGAGTTTGGGTGTGTAGATATGGGGGTCACTTAGCACCCTGTGGAGGTAGGAATTTAGTGGGGTGATGAGAGGTCCCAAGATAGTTTCATCACTTATTTTGTATCCTTCTCCATAAGACACAGCCACAGCCTTCATGGTCCTGAATTTAGAGATCATTTCTCTGGGGTTCAGTGGGGAAACCTCTGAGGGCAAGACAGCCCCAACCCCCACTAGATGGCACTGTTGCAGGTTGTTTCCACCCAGAAGCCCATCATAGGGTGTATGTGTGAGGGTGGGCATGCATGAATATCTGAGCTGTTTGGGGTGTGTGTGTGTGTGTGTGTGTGTGTGTGTGTGTGTGTGACATGTATGTTCATTTTAGGCATCTCTGGCTTTGGTCTTGCAATGTCCCAGCCCATCCTTTGTGACTCTGCTTCTCTGGAATTGTTCCTTAAAATAGAAGTTTCTGCTTCTGAGACATCTCCTATGAGCCCTCGGAAGTGGGCACCTGACCCCAGGAAGATATGAGGGACCAGGGCAGGTCAGCTCTCCTGATAGCCCACCCCTCTGTGGGAGGTTGGTGAGTTCTCTTGATGTCTAAGCCAGAGACAGTGCAGAGCCCCAACAAGCCCCACACTTTGGGTGGGCAGTTTTGGGGATTTGGATTGGGGGAAAATTTTCAGGGACTCGGATGTTTCTAATGCAAATAAATTTTATTTTGCATATTAACCCTGGATGGGTGGTAGTAGCTGCTGGAGTGCTATGTTGAGAAGACTTCTGAGGCTGGTCTAGCTTAAGAGGAAGAAATGCTGCTGCCGATCTGTGGTGTCTGCCCAAGTCTTGGGGTCAGAGTAGCACTCATGACATATTTTTTCTTAACTTATCTATGAGGATGCACCTGTAAGTCAGAGAATCCTAGATATTTAGGACTTTAGAAATTATCCAAATCATTTATTTCATAGAAGTAGAAACTGAGGCAAATATAGGCAAAATGAGGTGCCCATGGACACAGGACTAGTGGTAGTGATTGGAATATGGGTCTCTGACCATCAATGCCCACGCCTTCCTGAACACACCTTGCCTTTCTAGGTGATCTATTTCTCTGTTAAAACAGGAAGGTCCCCAACAACTTGCTTTGTCTGGTGTTTTAGGGTCTTTAGACATGGCTGCCAAGAGAAAGCTCCAATTAATGCTCCTCTTTGTATCGTTGTATTCCAGTTATATTCTGGCTAGGAAGACTGTAAAAATAAATCTTAAGAGAGATTTATTTGAATGAACACAGGACAGCAAATTACACAAGGCTTTGGCCAAGACTGGTGACCCCTGTTAAACCCCATTTGGCAGACGGAAAGAGAGCAAGAGTGTCTTAGGTGAGACACAGGAAGGATTGTGAGGGTGGATGGGTTTGCCAGGTAGTTGCCTCAGGGCTGGGTCTGCATTGGCTGCCTCACATGCCTGTCTGGTCAAGTGGAACCAGTAGGAACCAGCAGTGCCCTAGGGAGTAGAGCCAAGAGTTGCAGGTTTTCAGCCCAGCTCCATCATCAAATTAAATATATCACATGCTATCCCTTTGCTTCACTGTTCCCACCTAGCATATGGACTAAGCTACTGAGTACCCTACAATCTAGAAGAAATCAAAGAACATAATGGCTGTCAGTCTCTGTGGATACAAGGAGTTGATTTAAAAGCAAGGGCAGTGTCTTCTCCTGAGACCTTTGTGACGTGAACCATGAGCTCTGCTGAATAGTCTTTGTGTGTTTAAATATGAGGGTGGGAACATGTATGCATCCTGTGAGTGAGAATAACGTTGAATTTTTGGGAATCCTCTATTGGGAGTAGCAGGAGCTGTGTTGGGCACTCCATCTTGTTGACAGTGACTCTGAGAGACAGGTATTATTATTAGTCCCATTGTCCATAAGAAGGAGCTGAGGCCAAAGGGGTCAGATCCCATGTCTAAGAAGAGATAGTCAGTAAGAGGCAGAGTGCTTGATCAACCCTGGCCTGCCCTCAAGGAGGTTGCCATCTGTAAACCAGTCTAAGGGAGGGCTGGCTTGGGCATCCATTTCCAACTGTATATGTTATATGGATGTAGCACAGGTATCTTGGAGTGAACCGGGTTTAGAGTAGCCAGGTGGGGTGGAGGTATTGCATATGCACACATGTATATGTGTGTGTATCCCAATGTGCTCATGCATTTTAGAAAATTATACCCAAGGTAGAATCCAGAAGGTGGTGGACCTTCCATAAAAGCAGCATCATATCTACATGGTAACCAAGCTGGCGACCAGGCCTTTTTCACCTTTGATACATCATATTAGTCAGGGTTTTCTAGAGAAGCCAACAGGAGATGGAGAGGTATGTGTGTGTGTATGGTTCCCCCCCCCCCCAAAAAAAAAATGTACACATACTTTAACAGCTGATAACTCAATTTTGAAAATGTATTTTAACAAACCCTGTCTTTATAATTATTCAAAGTGTGCGTATTTTGGGGGGGCACCCTAAATATTTGTAAAGGAATTAAAGAAAAAGGAATTGGCTCATGTAATTGTTGAGGCTGGTTAGTCCAAAGTTTTCAGGGTAGACTGGTAGGCTGAGACCCAGGGAAGAGATGATGCTTCAGTTTGTATGAAGGCAGTCTGCTGGCAGAATTCCCTTTTCTTCAGGGAATATCAGGTTTTTTCTTAAGGCCTTCAACTGATTGGGTAAGGCACATTCACATTTTGCACAGCAATACTGGCAGATAATTTGATTTAAATGTTAACTTTATCTAAAAAAAATTTCACAGTAACATCCAGACATGTTTGGCCAAATACCTGAGTACTAGCCCAGCCAAGTTGACACATAAAATTAACCATCACAGGGACTAACTGGCCTCTCTCCATCCTGGTCCTGGCTCAGGAAACCTCTTCTTTATGAGGGTATTGTCCCCACAGATAAAATCACAGCAAGTTAAACAATATGGCTGACTCCCCCTGCCCAGGGGAGAGCTGTACCCATGGGTCAGGAGGAACAGCCTCTCCCAGAGACATGCATATTGTAGAGTCCTTGTGGGGCTGGCGCTTCTGCCTTGCTGGTGGGGTGGCTGGATCTCTCCCTCTGGATCAGCTGAGTAGCAAACATGTCCCAGGAGCCTCACTGCATTAGTGGGATATCTGGCGAGACTTCTGGGTGTTGGCATGACTTGCAGCCCTTTCTGCTTCCCACAAAGGTTTAACAGCACCTGGGATTTCTAGCCCTGGAATCTCTTCTTTCCAGAATATTCTGCCATCTTTTCTATTGGTGGCTGTGAGTCTGCTAGAGTTCCTGGTGGGCATTAGCCTACAGGCTCTGGTTATATATACTCTTGTGAAGACTGGCTAGAACCTCTTCAGGAACCTGGCCAGAGACCCTCTAGGTAGAAGGGGATGGCCTAAGGAGCGAAGACCTTTAGCCACAGTGCCTGACTCCAGGGAATGGGGAACCCTGACAACGTAGCCTGCCCAGCCCAGCATCTTTGATTCTCTGAGCCCACTGAAGACAGAACTGGGCATCCCGGTGCCATGCCTTTCACCAAAGGCTCAATCATGTCCTCATTGAGTAGCACAGTCATCTGTCCCCGGGGCTTACTGTTATGAGTTCAACTCATGAGGGCAGGGTTTTTTAGCTTGGGGGACACAGAGAGTATAGAAGGGAGACATCTGTTGCAATCCGGGGTACAGGGAAGGACATTCGAGAAGAAGTCATAGAAACAGTGGTAGTCAGTTGAAGTGCATGTCTGCACATCCTTTGCAAAGGCATGATGCAAGATAGAACATGGCCTAATCAAGGCCCTGCAAGTGGTTTAATGTGGGGGAGCCAGAGGTGGTTTAGTGTGAGCCATGGGAGGGGGAGATTGGGGATTGTTTGATTTGTAAAGCACCATACTCCCCCAACCAAAACCAGAGATCATTAAATTACAACAGCTTGTCTCTCTACAAAGAGGAGAGAAGCAAGCTGTTAGACATGCAGGGTGCAGGCCAAAGGAGTTTAGGCTCTATCTTATGTGCAGCAATACTGTTAGATTATGTTTTTCAGGCACTCACAGTGTGGAATGGATGGGGTGATGCTAGAGGTCAGTGGTCACAGCTGTGGTGGTCACCTGGGCAGCTGAGAAGAGGACTGTGACCACAGAGGTCTGATTGTGGGGCCAGAGCTGGAAATCATGATTAGGATATATTGATTGATGGATTGATAAGGCATGAAGAATCAAGGGTGATGGAAGCCTGATCTCTAGCTTAGGTACCAGTGGGGGGATGGTGCTGTTTTTATGACAGGGCCACCACCTTGTTTAAGGGTTTTGGGGTCTGTGAAGACCCATGTCCTGCATGATTCAGGGTTTGAGCTCTGGAAGAGGGGCCACACACAAATGAAAGAGACGAGACAAGAAATAATAATTTGGAAATATTGGACCAGGCAGGAGCCCAACTCAAGCGGAAGAACTCTTGCCATCCTTTTATTCAATTTGGGATACACCTATAGCCCTTAGACAGGCAATTTCCAGTAATAGGCAGACTATCTTATCAGTGAGGATTTACATGACTGGTAGGGAAGCTGCTTCAGCTACCATTGTCTGGACTAAACAGTGGGTGTACAGCCCTGACCTTTGCCAGGGCTTAAGGGTCACTGAGCCTTCTGGGTTCCTTGTCCACACTTATCTGCTAGTGAAGATAATGGGTGGCTTCCCAAAGGGGTCTCCTTTATAGGGATGTCCATCCTGCTTCTTTAATGGCCCATTTTATGAAACTGAGCTTAGTTGGGATTCCTGAGTGCATTGTCAGCTCCTTGACACACAGTTCCAACGTCTGTCTGGGTACCTGGCTCCGGGAAGAGCAGATTGGAATGTGGTGCTGGGCAAGTTCATCTGCAGCTCCACAACTCTGCCAGGAGAGCCTTTGCCTGGCCCCAGCTCTGGCACCCCAAGAGCTGTTGCATCTCCTGGGAAGGGTCTAAGCGAGGCTGTTCTCATAGATTTTCCTAAATTTCTACTTGTGGCTGGAGAGTCTTGGTGTTGGCAGCTGCATGTAAGGAAAATCTATATGGAACACCTACTATGTGCTTGGCCCTTTGCTGGCTTCTGAAGGGAGGGAGAGGGACCAGGCCCTTCATGAGGGCCAACAGCTGACAGCCAATAATCAGAAATTGGTTTGGTTCGCAGCTTAGGAAAGGGAGAGGACAGCGTGGACTAGAGGGTTAGGGATGCTTTAGGTAGGAAGGATAGCTTGAGTTAAGTCATATCCAAAGGAAAGGAAGGGGGTATCATCCATGATGGGGGAAGGGCAAGAGCAAAGGGAGGGCCAGGAGTGAGTGATAGGGAAAGGCTGGGTATTGGAGTGTGAATATATGTGAGTGTGTAAATGGCACAGGTCAGGCATTGTTTCTTTTTGAAATTCTCACCCAAGGATTTCTTTTTATTGATTTTAGAGGGAAGGAGGGGCAGAGAGAAAGAGAGAGAGAGAGAGAGAGAGAGAGAGAGAGAGAGAGAGAGAGAGACATTAATTGGTTGTCTCCTGTATGCACCCCAAAAAGGGAACATGTCTTGACTGGGAATCAAACCTGACACCTTTGGTGAACAGGACAATCTTTCAACAACGGAGGCACCCAGCCAGGGCAGCCATTGTTTCTTTATATATTTTCTTAAGTCTATAATGTACAAATTATATGCTTCTAAAGGGGGGGATAATTGGGTATGCTTTTCCAGCTGTACCAACACTGGAGGCAGACAGCGTTGGTAAGCTCTTCTTATGGTGCCACAGTGAGCAGGGATGGAGAGTGTGAGGGACTCCTGGACCCAACTGATGGAGCTGCCCCACCCTGGCCTCTCTCCATCAGGCCTCTGAAATCCGACTCCCCCCAGGGTCTTCCCACCCAGGCCTGGCCTCTAATACTCCTCTGTCATCATGCCAACCTTCCAGGATCTGGGTGTGGCACTCACAGGGACCTCAAAGAGGGGCTGAAATCATTAGATGGCCAATCCTGAAGATCGGCACCAGGGACCTGGTTTCCAGCACTGAGTCCACAGGTGGGCAGTATCCAGCATCATGGCTGTGGACAGCAGTTGTCATCAGGCAGGCGGGGGCTGACACCTGTGTGAGAGGTTGGCTGCTTATTGAGCCTACAGTCGTGGCAGGTGGAGAGCAAGCAAGGGGGGCCCTGTGTCATTTCTGAGATGGCAAAAGCCCTGGTCTGGCCATGACACAGTAGACGATCCAGTGGGCTGAGAGGTTGTGGCAGGTTCCCACCTGTTTCCCAAGTGAGGCCCATCTCCAGCTCCCACCCAGATGGCCTGCAGCCTGGGCTTATGCAGCTGGGCTGGCCCAGGCCTGGGCTCACAGGGCTGCAGAGAGAACTTGCCTCAGGAAGGAGGTCAGGGGAAGGCCTGCTGCCCCAGCGGTAACTTGATTCCTGGACCTGAGACTTTTTCCATTTGTCAAATTGGTTTTCCCTTCTGGTTCCAGAGTGAAGATAAGCCTGGCCCAGCTGTCAGCGGGCCACCACGCCGCCCTCCTCCCTTGAGTGGCTGCCTCTGCCTGCCTCCTAGACACCAGAGTCCCAAGTCATACCTGTGGAGTCCCTTTTCCTCACTCTGCTGTGGTACCTTCTTAAACACACAGCTGAAGGATGCGCTCCTTCATGCTGCAGCCAGAGACCTGGTCCTGCCCACGGCTCCTGCCTCGTCACCTTGGAGCCTTTGCTCATCCCTATTTCATCTTCCCAGAAACTTCTCTTCTCACCCTGTTTCCTCTTCCAGAAAGCTGCCCCTGGTTTCCTCTCTGTGCTCCGCAAAGCATCAGCACACACATCTCTCATTGCCCTGAGCAGGCGATACTGGGATTGCTGGTCTGTCACCTCCCTTCAAAGCGAGACCCTGAGAGCAGGGGCTTACGAGGAGTTTTCTGAAACAAACCCTGAGTGGGACCAAGGAGAGGTGGGGAAGCCTCTGGCAATTGGTGAGTGTGTGTGGAGAAGAATGTTCCACAGCTCAGCCCTTCTCTCCTGAGAACCCTGACCAGACCATGCCAATGAAATTCACTCCGGAGTGGGAAGGCAAATGGCAGTAGCACGGACTCCACACAGAGCACCTACTATGTATCAGCACTGTTTTTCAGAGGTAACATGTCTTATCTCTAACCCTCCCAGAGCCCTGTGAGGCAGGTAGTATAAAAACATCCCTCCCAGGAAGACAGTGAGGTTCAGAGAGGTGCAGTGACTTGCCCAGGGGCCCCAGCTGCTAACACTTGGGAGTAGGGATTAGGTTTCCTGTTGGTCTCATCTCAAGGTCCGTTACTTTGCGTGACGCCACCCTGGTCCCCTGTGGGAACAAGCCCGCTCTAGGAAGGTCCATTCCAGCCTGAGGAGCATGTGCTGTTTGTTTCCTACCCAGCATTCTGTCAGGGTCCCGGGCACAAGCATCCGACAAGTCATGTAAACTCTTACGGGCGTGAGCCCTGACGTCAGGGCCAGCTCCTCCTCTGTTAGTGTTTCCTAATTGGTGTTATCTCAGCAATTGCTTTAGAAATTGACTTTGATGAAAAAACATTAATTACATAATGAATTACTCTCTGAGGAGCAGCCCGTTGAGTCATGGCTCAGCCACGTGTGGGGCAAGGAGCGGCTGAAGGGGAGTGTTTGGGATGAGTTGACGTGCGTCCCCCACAGCCTGCCTCTGCATTTTTCCGTGGTGACTACATGATGGATTTTGGGACTTGAATGGCCTGCGGGGATAACACAGGGTGTATGGGCCACAGGGAGACATCTGCGCCATTTTGCTCCAAACGAACCAGAGAAAGCTGAGTGCGTAAGAAGCCTTGTTTTGAAATGTGCTTTCAAAACAAAGGGTTTCATAACAGCCACGATTGCAGAAACAACTGCTGATGGGAACAACTTCCTGGAAAGCAGAGGCCTCCATGAGAGTTGGGATTTAAAAGGCCAGAACAAGTTACAAAACAGATCAACCTAATTGAGGCTTAGCCTTACTCTCTGTGCCCACACACATGTAGGTGCTTCCCTCAGGCTGCAGACTTTGTTGTTAGCATCTGATGCTCTCCCATGGCCACTGAGCCTTTGTTTCAAGGTCTGAGGCAACATGGGGAGGGGTGAGGTGGACTTCCTATTCTCCCCACCCCTAAATCCTTGGTATGAAGAGAGGGAGTGCCTTTTGCATTGGTTGCCTAGAGCTGAACTACATGTCCCTGCCCTCTGGCCACATGATTGGACCAGGAATTGAGGCTCAACCAAAGGCAGCCTCTCATAGGCTCAAGCGGCCTATAGGGTGCTGTGGTGCAGGCTGCTGTCCAATAGAGAGTTGGGATTTGGTATCATGGCTAGGGGGCCCAATCAGATCCTCTCCTCTCTGGGTACCAGGGAGGAGGGACACATGCCAGCAGGCAGTCAGAGAAAAGGTGGAAGTCAAGAGATTCTGAGAAGCCCCGGGATAGCAGGAGAGCAGAGTCAATTGAGAAGGCAGTTGTTGGCAACAGGAGGAGACAGAATACTGGATCACAAGAATATCAGAACCTGGGAGCCATAGTGGTTCTTTAGCTGAGCACCTACATGTCTCCACATAGCCATACTCTACACACACTTCCCTGGAGAGTCTTTGCTCCCTAATGGAACCTAGCCAGCCCAGGGCCCACCCACGTTCCTGCCCATGGAGAGGGTTTTCCTGCCCATGGAGAGGGTTCTGCTGGGCACCACAGACAAGCAAAAAGAGCAGATTCTGCCAAGGGGAATTGCCAGCCTTGGCATGGTTTCCATCCCACCCTTCATCCAGCTTTTGGGTGGGGAGGCTGGCTGTGGGACCCTCTGCTCTCTGGTCAGAAGGCAGTGGAGGGATGCTGTGCTGAGGCTGGGGATGCTTGACGGCCCCAAGAGACCTGGCCTCCAGACCAGAAGAGTTTCCCACAGAGGTGGAAGGACACAATTATGCTTTGGATTTGGACAGGGTCTTGCAGCATTTTTCCAATGTTGGTTCAATGAAACTCAAAACTGTTTTTTCTAATGTCCCCCTAACCTCCTTTTCATTTTTAAGTCACTCTGTGTGCACAGAGAAAGGCACTACATGTGCTTTTGATTCCTTTACCCTGAAATCATCACCCTTTCTCCCTTGATAAATCCTCTGTCTCAGAAACCTTTGGAGACATTTAAGCCCTTCCACCCCCTCTTAACACCAGGACCCCGCAGGCTGCTAAGAGCAAATGGATGTGGAGGGTTTCAATCAAGACAAAAGGCATTCCTCCCCGAGTGATCCCAGTGCGGTCAAGACCAACCTGAGCAGCAGCCACGTTCCCAGGAAGCAAGGCCTTGGAGAAATCAGCACCTTTTGTGATGATGCTGAAGACTGAAAAGCAGAGTAATGAGTGTCAAGTTGTAAACGATTATTAAGGGCTGACTTGCATACTGAGTCCTTCAGCTGCAGCACACAGTCTTCCCTCCAGCCCCCGGGGCTGGAGGCTCATGTCCTGCATGCTAGCCCTGCATTCTGCCCTCAGCAGAGGCTTCCTGCCTCGTGTCTTGAGCACAGTGGCTCCTCTTAGGTAACCTGAAGGCGATGCTGATGGGGCAGAAGCACCGAGAGACGACAGGCTGTACGTGTGACCTGCAGGAAACTCATCCTGGACCAGTTCTGTGGGGAGTGGGAGAAGAACATGTTGCATTCACCCAGGCCAAGAAGCAGCTGTGCTCCTGAGCAGTGGTGCAGTGTAGGTGATAGGGCACAGACTGCCTGAGTTAAAGTCCCAGCTCTGCCGTTTACTAGTTGTAGGACCCTGGGCAAGTAACTTTTGTTTCTCTGCCTCACGTTTCTGTCTGTCTGGGAGATGGAGAGAACAGGTTTCCCACAATCATGGTAACTGAGCATGTGTGAGTGTGTGTTTGTCATACTGCACCTGCCTGGCATCTAGCAAACACTCTTCAAATGTGTGCTCTGATCAAGAATGTCATGTATGTGAATGAAATGATATAATGTCTCATATTTGCTTTAAAATAAAATATGGGAGCTAGGAAGTAGATTAAGGTCCAGATGCAACAGGACTAGCCATGAGTTGAGTCATTGATGCTGGATGATGGGTACACAGTGGTTTGTTATATTATTATTTCTACTTTTGTTTTTGAAACTTTTCCTAATAAAAGTAAGAAAAGTTCTATGCATGTATACATTTATAATGTTTATAGCAGAACTTTTCTAATAGCATGCAGTACACAAGCTGATTTTAAGTGATATGCCAATACAATTTTATATTTAAACTAGAGGCCCAGTGTACAAATTCGGGCACCAGTGGGGTCCCTTGGCCTGGTCTGCACCCTCTTGCAATCCGGAGCCCCTCGGGGGATGTCAGAGAGCCAGTTTTGACCTGATCCCTGCAGGCCAGGCTGAGGGACCCCACCGATGCATGAATCCATGCACAGGACCTCTAGTATGCATATAATATCTTTGGTTAATTTCTTCCTGCCCTCCCCCTGCCCCCTTCCCTCTGAGATTCATCAGTCTGTCTCATGTTTCCCTGCCTGTGCATTGAGCGTCTGCCCCCTGGTGGTCATTGCGCATCATAGTTACTGGATGGTTGGCTAGTCAGCTGGTTAGCCAGTCGGCTGTTGCTTAGGCTTTTATATATATAGATAATTATTTAAGTTTAATTAATTATATGCCCTAGGTTTGGCTCAGTGGATAGAGTATTGGCCTGCGGACTCAAGGATCCTAGGTTTGATTCCGGTCAAGGGCATGTACCTTGGTTGCAGGCACATCCCCAGTGGGTAGTGTGCAGGAGGCAGTTGATTGATGTTTCTCTCTCATCGATGTTTCTAGCTCTCTATCCCTCTCCTTTCCTCTCTGTAAAAAAAATCAATAAAATATATTTAAAATTTTTAATTAATTATAGCAAGTGATATGGTCTATGATAGTATGAAACGTTCCGTTTTAAGATAAAGTTAAGTAGAAAAAGTGATTTGATGGAAGGAATTAAGAAGATAATGTGAGTGGAAGAAATATGTGGATTTGACAAATATACTGGAGATAGAAATTGAATTGCTGAAGTTTTGGAAATGTCCTTAAACTTCTGATGAGAGAGGACTCATGTTCATTTCTCTGAGTGCACACTGTGTGAGTCTTATAAGACCATTTATCTAGAAGGTTCAGCAGCCAGAGGCAGGAGTAAGACTGTGGGCTTTGGGGATGCACAGGCTCCATTTCAACTCCCGACTCTATAATGGCTGTGTGACATCAGGCAAGTGACTTACCTGCTCTGGACCTTGGTCTTCATTAGCAAAACTGTGATGTTACATGCATCTTAAAATGTCGAGCATTAAATAAGATGATGCCTATGGTGCACCTGCATGGCATGTAATAGGTGTTTAATAAATTGTAGCTTACTTGAGAAGTAGAAAAGGCCAGGTGGGCTCAGGGGCCATGTCTGAGGTCTGGGCACTGTCCTCACAGGTTTCAGAATAATTTTACTTCTACTTTAAACACAATTTTAATTCGTTTTTTGTTGGTTTTCCGAGCTTTGGCTTCTGAGAAATGGACAGGGGACAGGTGGGGACAGGCTGAGCAAGACAGCACCTGTCAGTTGACACTATCAGCACACCATTTTCAACAGGACGTCTGTGTGGTTCCTTGGCTTGTTCTAATACTGTTGACAGTTTAACAGTTCTGCTCTTTAAAACGGCTTCCAGCCCAGTCAAGGCAAAGTTTTCTGTCCATAATTCACTAATAACATCTTTTATTGAGCATGTACTATGTGTCAGGGACCGTGCTTAAGAACTCCACATTTATTTCCTGACTCAGCTATCCTCTTAGGGAGGTGCTGGTTCCCAGCTGAGGACGTTGAGGCTGAAAGGATATGGTGACTTTCTGAGGGCCCCACTGCAAGCACGTGGCAGGGCCAGGATAGACCCGTGGGATTCCAAACCCACGTGCTTGGTCACAGGCCTCCATAGCTTTCTATCTGAGGAATACTGTGTACTTCTAACGAGCCCCTGTGGCCCCTCAGGACCTGTACATCGCTTCTCCCACTGTATGGCTCCAGGCCTGGTGTGGTGGCATGGGATCCTCATTATGTTAGCTTGTGGGGACAGCTGCCAGGGTGGCTTGTGGTGCTTATACACACACACACGCGTGCGCGCGCGCACACACACACACACACACACACACACACACACACACACAGGGGTGGCTCTCCCCGGTCTGGAGACCCTTTACACATTTGCACTTAAAAGTGCAAGCTCTGCACATCTTCAGAGGAGATTTAATGACAAGCAGGCTTTGAAGATTTGCAAACTGTATTTTTAGGTCACAAGAACCTTCCCTTTTTTGTGTGTGATGGTGTGTAGGGATGGCAAACATATGTCTTGGTTTCTGCCACTAGTACCCGGAATCCCAAAGATAATGGTTGTTTGAACTTTACGGTAGTCTGTTAACAGATTTTCAAACAATTTCCCCCTAATCCAGCAGTTCTCTCTAGATACTCATAGGCATCTAACATTTCCAAGAGAAAAACAGTAGCTGGGGCTTAGAATGTCCATTAATTGAATTCACAGATCTTCTAAATGGGACAATCTCCTGGGCAGGAAAAAATATTGTCTGCAATTAAAAAAAAAAAAAGGAAAAATATTATCACTTAGGGCAGTCACAGTTGGAGATATTCAGCAAATATGAGGTATGATTATAGGTAAAGGGGTAAATATACCAGCATTTACATGTCTAAGTGCATGTTACCTTTTCAAAAAAGAAATTTGCCTGAGGACTCTACACTGGTTTCTCCCAAGTGACTACCTTCAGAACCCAATACATATTCATTTCCATGTCTCTAAGGCAATTCTTTGTTTCTGGGGCCAGATCTGGCTTTTAGAAAATTCTCCCCAAAGTCAATCTTATTTGGCTCATAACTCTACAGGGTTTCAGCTGAACTGGGCTGGGATTGGCTGATCTGGGCAGGGTTTGTTCATGTGTCTATGGGTAGCTGATCCTGGCTGAGTTTGCTCATGTATCTAGGGAGCAGCTGGATTATGGCAGGTCTACAACTTTCGATGCTTCCAACAGTCCTCATTGAACTAGGCTCCTAACTCCATCTTCAAGTCCCAGTCTGAAGCCAGGGTGCCTGGGGGTGGAAATTGCCCCTGCAGATGCTCATTGCAGTCAGCTAGGATCAGCAAATCCTGCAGGCTGTGAACACACTCATGAATAATCACTGTCCCTCTTCAGAACCCTAAGCCCTGGGAATAGAAATGCTACTCAGCGGGTTTTATCTTTGTGAATATGGAGGGGACCCGGTGCCTACATAGGGCCAGGAAGATGGGTGGGAAGGAGGGATCAGCTGTAAGGGCTGGAGATGTCCTAAGACAGACAAATGAGTAGACAGATGGACAGACAAACAGATATGCCAGATTCAGGATCTAAGACCTCAGAGCCGTTTAAAGAGGAGCAGTGCAATGGTAGGTCCTGGCATCTCCAGATGGAAGTTCCCTTCCTGTTCTGAGTGAAGGCTGTAGGAATTCCCCTAGGTCCGGCCTGCAGAGAGATAGCCAGGCTGGGTTCATAGGCTCAAAGCAGCCACTGCTGCAAAGATCAAGGGATGATGCATTTAAAAATGCAGCCATCATTTCTGCTATGCCCTGGGGAGCCTGAGCAAGTTTATTGTAGGCAGGAGGTGTCCTTGAGTATTTATTCAAAGGCTGTCCTGAGCACTTACTGTGTGTCTGCTGTGTACATGTGCTCTGGGAAAGACCTGGAGAAAGACCCAGGCTCCATTATCAGTGAGCTGGTGGTCAAATTGGGAGATAGGGGTACATAGGGAACAGAGAACAACAAAGGAGGGGCTCATTCATCTATTCATTCACTAAGCCCGTGGTCGGCAAACCGCGGCTTGCGAGCCACATGCGGCTCGTTGGCCCCTTGAGTGTGGCTCTTCCACAAAATACCACAGCCTGGGTGAGTCTATTTTGAAGAAGTGGCATTAGAAGAAGTTTAAGTTTAAAAAATTTGGCTCTCAAAAGAAATTTCAATTGTTGTACTGTAGATATTTGGCTCTGTTGACTGATAAGTTTGCCGACCACTGCGCTAAGCAATTGTCTTTTTAAAAATATATATATATCTTCATTGATTTCAGAGAAGAAGAGAGAGGGAGATAGAAACATTAACAAGGGGAGAGAATCGTTGATCGGCTGCCTCCTGCATGCCCTGCCGCCCTGCGCTTGGCACCGAGCCCACCTGGCATATACCTTGACTGGGAATCAAACCATGACCTCCTGGTTCATAAGATGACGCTCAACCACTGAGCCACACCAGCCTGGCTCAGCAAATGTCTTCTCTCCGCCAGGCTGGCCATGACTCTGCCCTCTTGTAGCTCACAGTCTGGTTGAGGGATGGGGGCATGATTGGTGCTGGAGCAGATAGAAACACAGGAGCTTGTAAGTACAGAAAATGCAGCCTCTGGGAGTGGAGACACTAGAGTCAAACCTTACAGGCACAGCAGGGTTTGGGGAGGGTTTTGGAGGCAGAGCAGTGATAGATGCAGGAGACAGTGGTCTCC
This sequence comes from Antrozous pallidus, assembly GCA_027563665.1. Classification (NCBI taxonomy): domain Eukaryota; kingdom Metazoa; phylum Chordata; class Mammalia; order Chiroptera; family Vespertilionidae; genus Antrozous; species Antrozous pallidus. The sequence goes on along the minus strand of CM050524.1, from coordinate 31,067,307 downwards.
CTTGCCGAGGCCAACCCCATCCATGGTCACTGACCTACCACCCTCTCTCCTGAGAACAGGCACGAGAGTGGTTTGCAGAACTCGCACCTCAGTTCATTGACATGTGGGGTAAGAATGACGGTGGTGAGACAAGCCAGTGGAAAGCTCTGACACCGCCCTCCTCCCTGTACGGCAGTATAGAAAACAAGAATACTCCATCCAGGGAGCGTTGGCAGAGATTCTGGCTCCCCTCGGGGACCTAAAGGGTGTCATCGCCCTACTTCATCCACTGCCTGGCACCTTCCACACCTTGTTGTATTCTGGTGGACAATGCCAGACTATCCCATTCTTGGCTAATGGTAAACTGTGACCTGGCTGGTTGGCCCATCAGAGTAGCCTGTTCATAGTGCTGGAACCTGGCTGGGTGACATAACTCTGACTCAAACTCATCACCAAGTAGCTGGACACTATAGTCCTGAGGCAGGGACCGCAGATACTCCACAGAGGCACCTGGATGATGTAACCCCGAAACATGCACACGTGGATAGCTTAGACCTTAAGTGCTCATACATCAGAGAAACTCAATTGTTGCCAGCCAGTCTGCTTCACCCAGACTTGCTTTCCCAGTGTGGGACTGAAACAGCTCTGTCTGTTGGCTTTGACAGAGCTTCTCTAACTCTTCCCTTCCCTACCCCAAGAGCTTACGTAGAATTTGTCCTCGATCAGGTTCTCTGTTTGGTGGAGAAAATTTTCGTGCACCCCTCAAATTTTGGTCTTGAATTGTCTTTACTTTAACATTAAGAAGTAGCCCTATTGCAGCTGCTGAGCCAGGTGTGCTCTCTGTGGGAGAAGCACCACACAGTTTCCAGCAGGTGATATATGAACATCAATCTGGCAACCGTGTGGCTCAGACACCATGAAGCAGGAGCAGAATCAGTGGGGATTTGCATGGGCAGACAACAGTAAACATTTATGGCCTTTTCCCAGAATAATGTTACTTCTCTCACTTTAGTTACAGTATAGTGTGAAGGGACCTGGACCCTCTGGACATAGGGAAGAATCTCACATTGGTTCACTAGGTTGATGACATGTGGATTGAATTGGATGAATAAGAAATGGCAGTGGAGTGTTGGTATAGTATGGGTTCTGCACATGGGAGGAGGTAAATCATGTGAAGACACAGGCTTTCTGGGACGTTTTTAGCAATTCAGTGGGCAGAAGCCTGCTGGAATATCCCTTCCAAAGGACAATTGTTGTATCTTGAGCCTCCCAGCAAAAGCAGCACAATGGTTGGGCTTCTGGAGGGAGCACACACTGCATTTCAATAGCCTGACTCATTTATGGGGGACAAGGAGATTGGGCATTTGTTTGGAGGGGCATGGTGTGAAGGGGTTTGTGGCAGGTCCATGCTATGGTGCAGGTAGGTAGGTTGCCAGTTGGAACAGTTGACCTGGTAGATTCTCTGGAGCTAGCATTTGGGAAGCTAATGACAGAGTCTGGCTAATGCAAAATGGCCAAGTAAGTCTGCCATTTGGTTGTTTAGTACTTCTTCATTGGCACCTGAGCCTGACACAGCCATGGGCCAGGGCACATGACTAGGTAGGCAGAGCTCAGGCCTGATCCCAGATCCCATCCCTCTATTGCTCAGGCTCCCTTGGGAGGCCCAGGTGGACTACTGTATCCTTTTAAAACATTCTCTGAACAGCCCTCCATTTGCAGTTTACCATACAGGGACCCATGTTCCCACTAATAGATAAGAAAAGCGAGACATAACTGACTGACTCACAACAGCGAAGGGTCTTGTAGAAGGTCTCTCAGCGAGTCATTCATTTATCCATTCACCAGTTATTTATTGAGAAGGTTCTGGAACTAACACTGTCTAACACCAAGGTATCCTGGTAAAGTAGACCCAGTCCCTGTTCTAAAAAAACTGTTTGGAAAGGGAAAGTGGAAGTCAACACTGGAACAAATGTTAGCAGAGGTGGAATAGTAGGGCTCTGGGTGAACTTGGGAGTGGGGAGAGAGAGGGGAAAGGAGAGAAGGAGGGAGGGAGGGATAGAGAGAGAGGGAAAGAGAGAGAGCAATGGAGTAGACCCTCTGAACTTGACATGGTTCTGAGTGGCTGACTGGAGCCAGGGTGGGGGATACAGAGGGGTTGGGAGGATAGTTCTTCAGGTTTCAGACTCTTTCCCTGTTGGTAGCTCCTGCTCCAGGGCAGATGTGCCCAGAGCTACCATAGTGGGCACGGCCCCAGGCCATTTCATTAGGGAGGTTTGTTTCTAGATTCATCCTTTAAGCCCTATTAAGTCTCTTACTTAGTGGGGGAAGCAGCAAATCAAGATGACATTTCAAAAGCAATGGCCCAGCCTGGTCTGGAGGAACAGCTAAATCCTCACCCATATTAAATACCTTCTCCTCAACAGCAGCGGCTGGGCCATTTAGGAAAATTAAAAGGAGAAAGATGAACAGAGAACGGGGAAATTAAAAACAAGTGTAATAGTGTTTCCAGTCCTGTGGCAATTAAGGGACCTCACATATGGCCTTTTCACTTTATCCTACTCCTGGCTTATTCAGAGGGTCCGTCATTATGAAAGTGGTTTTGCAAAGAGGTGCTCGGGTTTCCCGCTTCTGTCATTACTTGAGCCAGGTACCTGGGCTGATGACAGACCCATGACTGTGCGTCTCACAGGACACGAGCTGGAGACGATACTGAGAAAAGTCACCCTGGAGAAAGATTTCTGTGTGGCAGCAGAATTCAGAGTTTGTCTTAAAGCCAACATACAGCAAAGGAACTGGCTGACAGACATGGGAAAGAAGGTCTATCATTGCTGTTCATCAGACAGGGCTAAATTAAAAGAACAGTGATACATAATTTTTAAAAAATATACTTTTTTATTGATTTTAGAGAGGAAGGGAGAGGGAGAAAGGGAGTTAGGGAGGTAGGGAGGGAGGGAGGGAGAGAGAGAGAGAGAGAGAGAGAGAAGGAAAAAGAGAGAGAGATATATGAGAGAATCATTGATTGGCTGCCTTCTGCATGCCCTCCCCTGGGGATCAAGCCTGCAAGGGAATTGAACTGTGACTTCCTGCTTTATAGATTGACACTCAACCACGGAGCCATGCCGGCCCAGGCAGATACACGATTTTTAACTCACTGCATTAACCCAGGTTAGGGAAAGAGAAGACTTAAATGCTACTGAGGACAGTAAAAGGGCAAGTATAAAATGATGCCAACTCTTTGGAGAGTAGTTAGGCCAAATGCACCAAGACTTAGTATGTAGTATTAAGAATTTTTAAAAAAAATGTTGCAATAGTTGGTATGATAACTCTACTTCTAGAAATAGGTCCTAAGGAGATATCAGAAACATAGACAAAGAATTAGGCAGGGATGTGTTCACTGTAATATTATTTCTAGTATCAAAAAATGCCTAATGATAGAGATTACTTATGTACAAAATGGTGCACCCATAAGAAGAAATGGTGGTCAGTTGTTTCAAAGATAAGCTTATGTGCAATACTAAGTTAAAAGAGTACAAAGTACTTTATATACTATGAGTTCTTTCAACTCCCCGTCTCTCACACATACCTGCACCCGCTCCCCAAACCATACCTATACTCATACCCACACTCACACAATGTGTCTTAATAGATCTTCACTCTGCTGTCCACTCAGTTGAACTATGACTAGTTAGATGAACTGATACTCTGTATTTCTTCTGTAAACAAGAAGCAGATGCCCAGGGCACTGGGAAAGATAGTGATAAGTCTGATTCTTAGCTGTATACTTACCAAGTGTCCATTATTTAGTATTTTCATAAAATTCTGCCAAAGTCTTTGATAATATGTTATTGAGGATTTCTGCTTCTGTATTCAAAAGTATGCTTGGCCCATTTGGTGTGTGTGTGCGGGCAGAGTTGTTGTAAAGGTTAAAGCTAGCCTTGTAAAAGGGGCATAGGCACTGTTTTTATGATGCTCTGATCGCATAGCCTGAGAATGATCTGTTTGCTGAAGGCCCAGTACAATTTGCCTTCCATACCATCTTCACCTAGACTTGTATTTAGATGACTAACTCTTTTTTTCGGTCTCTTCTATGGGTATCTGCCTATTAATGTCTTTTCTATTTTCTTGAGCCAACTTTGTAATTATATTCTTTGCTTGCTTTTATTTTATAATTACATTATTCTGTACATTCTCCCATGCTTGCTTATATTCATTGTCAGAAAATGCAATTTTGAGTTCTGTATAAAAATATCTATTTTAAATAAGCACATGCTGTGCATCAGGCACTGAGTGGCTAAAATGCTACTTCCATTCACTCCTCACAACAGTCCCAGGTGTCAGTACCGTATTGTCCCTCCTTTCCAGGTGAACAAATTAGGGGCTGTAATTGTCCAAGACCATGTCATTGGTATGTGGTGGGGCTGGGATTCAAGCCTGTGTTTGTCTAATTCTGAGCCTCTGTTCTTATCTACTGGGCTATACTGTTCTTTTTTTGGCGGGGGGGACTATACTCTTTAAAAAAAATCTGGACAAGTGGACAATAGACAAACAAAAGCACGGGCCACCGGGCAACACCCTGCAGTTTTAGGAGTTTGCTGGTCCTCAGGCGCAGGCTCTGGGTATTTTTGCATGGTCTTCCTTGGCTTGGGGCAGTGCTGGCTGCAATATTACCTGGATACGTCATCTTCCCACCATTGTTAAGGCACCTTGTATTCTACCTATATGGTTATTTCCTAGAGAAACGAAGCTCACTCCTAAAAGCACCATAATGAATAGGAGCCATTCTCACTGGGAATTTTGGAAAATGTTTTGTATAACTCTTAGTCTTCTTTTTGAAATTGAGACTGTAATTTGATTCCCCCCCCATTTTTAAGTGGGAATTTTCTGAGATAATTGTAGATATACATGCAGTGGAAGTAAATAACATGGTGTGACCCCTTTTATCTGTTGCCCAGTTTCCCGTTTGGTAACATTTTGCAAAACTACAGTGTAGTATCACAACCAGGATATTGATACGTATACAGTCTGATAAGACTATTCAGATTTCCCCATTTTATTTGTATTCATTTGTGTGTTTTAAGTTCTGTACAGTTTTCTCACCTGAGTAGGTTCATGTTTTATCTTTGAGTAGCTCCAACACCATTAGGCTCCCTCATGTTGCCCTCTTATAACCACACTCACCTTTTCTCCGACACCTGTGTTTTTAATTCCTCAAAAATACACCATCATCAGAGTATGTATTAAGTAGATTAATCAATTTACATATAATCTGATTATCAGAAGGTTGAAGTATGAATTAGCGGGCATGGTACTAATACAGTGTGCTCACACAAACACATATACATATTCATGCAAGCATCTATATGGAGAAAAGTCACCCATCGCAGAGCAGGACTCATCCTATTAAGTCCTAAGACAGGCCATGCACAAAAAGAGTGCTCCAGGGTCATATAACTTTGGAAAACTGTACTATGTCCCCTCTTTTGGAGATCCACATAGTACATAGTCCTGCGGTAAAAAAAACTTACTTGACTTCTTGAAGCATTTCCAAAACTTACTTCACTATAATAGATCCTTTGGTTCTGAAACTCTTATTTCATCTCTAAAAATTTCCCACCAGTCTTGGGAAAGGTGGAATAAAGGGAAAGGAACATGGACATGGTTTGGACTCACCTTTGATAGTTATGTGACCCAGGCAAGTTACATACAGATTTTTGAACATGGATGGAAGTGAGAGGTGATGGCAACTTTTGGAGGTTCCTCAAAAGTAAAGTGAAGTTGTGAAAACAGTGTTTCAATAAAATACCATGCCCTACATTTGCAGAATACACATTATTTTCAAGTACAAGTAAATTTATAAAAGTTGCATACCCTTTATTATGATCAACTGGTAAATATATTGGTACATGTTTCCCTGAGTTCTGTGAGCTATTATATCAAATTACTAAAACTGAGGAGGGCTCTTGGAAACCTTTGATTTGTAGCTAAGTTGAACTAAGTGAATACTTTGGGGACCACTGTTTGTAGTTTGCATCTGAAGTGGGGGAAGTCTTACGGGACTGAGCCTTTAACCTATGGGATCTGCCTACCTCGGGTAGGTAGGGTCTGGATGGAATTGAATGGTGTTGGAGAAGTGGTTGGTGTGGGAAGAACACCCGTTTATTGGGTGGCCAGGGATGTTCCCATAGTGTGAAGTGTCCTTTCACTGTGTTCTAGGGTAGATAGAAAAATGGGAGGGTGAGTGGGAAGAGGTCACCAGAGACTTTGTATGCATATATGCATAACCATGGACACAGATAATAGGGTGGTGAAGGCCTGGGCAGGCTAGAAGAGGTCAATGGGGGATAAAGGAGGCATATGTAATGCTTTCAACAATAAAGATTTTAAAAAAAGAATGCTTGGGGGAACTAAGATGGCGGCAAAGGTAAAACACCTATCTTGCCCTCATAATCAGCAATTTTAATACTACAACTTAACGAAAGAACAAACACTTACCAGAATCACCAGAAAGCTCGCTGAGTGAAAATTCCACAAATAAAAGTGAAGATAAGACACTGTGACTCGGAGGAGCGGTGGTGGACAGCGTTGAAAGATTCGCACGGAGAGGGGTTTGGAGTGCGCGCCGCGGAGAGGGCGGGCGGCTGAAAACCGGCCAGTTTTCTCGAACGGGGAGACAAAGGCGTCCCACTGGACTGATTCTCCAGCTCTGGGCGAAGTCCAGAGAACCCACTATCACACGGGGTGAAAACTGGACAGTGGGAGGGCACGCCGAAGCTCCGGTGCTGCCGTGTCTCCCGGCTTGTGGAGAAGGCAGCTCGCGTGCGAGCAGCTCGGCTGCGTGACGGCACAGAGAGCGCTCCGCGACTTGTCTCTCATTCGGAAAACCGTCAGACTGCTTTGTTTTACGACCCTGGGTGAGACATTGCGCATGCAGACTCATTTTGGGAAAGTCTGAATTCCCCGGCAGCCGGCAGCCGGTGGAGCTCCGCAGCAGCTCTCTCTCAGAGGTGCTGGCGGCCATTGCCCCCCCGCACAGAGTCCCTGGGGTTGCATAGGGCGGAGCTAACACTGTCTGCTTGGCCCCAAGACTCCGCCCACCCAACCGGAGCACAGCTGAGCTTCACAGACAATTGGCCTGGAGGTCAACCCTCCAAGTGCTAACAATGATTAACTGAGCTTAACTTCAGCAAGACTGTGCAGCCCATATCCACCTCAGGTAACCGGGGAGGCTGAGCCACTGTCCCTAGTAGGAAGTCTACCACACAAAGCTAATTGACCAACTCAGGGAAGCAGCCACCATGCAGCAACATGGAAAGAAATCAGATGTGAAAGAAATAGAGGAAAAAAAACGACTGGACATGGAATTCAAAACCATGGTTATAGGGTTTTTTAAGAGGCTCCAACAAAAGATCGAGGCCTATAAGGAAATAAGCAAGACCACAAAGGAAATGAATGAGTCCTACAAGAAAATGAACAACACCCTCAAGAATATAAACGAGAGCTGCAAAGAAATGATCAAGACCAACGTGGAAATGAATGAGTCCTACAAGGAAATGAAAGAAACCCTCAAGGATATAAAGGAGTCTCTCAAGGATATGAAAAAGGACCAACCAGAAATTAAGCATACACTGACTGAAACAAAAAATATTATACAAAGACCTAAAAGTGCTCTGGAGCACCCCAAGAACCAAGTTAAAGATTTGAAATACAAAGAGGTAAAATCCACTCAGCTGAAAAAGCAAGAAACCAAAAGAATCCAAAAAATTGAAGATAGTGTAAGGGGCCTCTGGGACAACCTCAAGCATACCAACATCCGAATTATAGGGTTGCCAGAAAAAGAGGGAGAGGCCAAGACAATGAAAACCTATTTGAAGAAATAGTGACTGAAAACTTCCCACACCTGGTGAAAGAAATTGACTTAGGAGTCCAAGAAGTGCACCGAACCCCAATATATAGGAACCCTAAGAGGACCACACCAAGGCACATCATAATTAAAATGCCAAGAGCAAAAGACAAAGAGAGAATATTAAAAGCAGCAAGAGAGAAACAGTTGGTTACCTATAAGGGAGCACCCATACGATTATCAGCGGATTTCTCAACAGAAACGATGTAGGCCAGACGGGAGTGGCAAGAAATATTCAAAGTGATGAACAGCAAGAATCTACAACCAAGATTACTCTATCCAGCAAAGCTATCATTCAGAATTGAAGGTCAGATGAAGTGCTTCGTAGATAAGAAAAAGCTAAAGGAGTTCATCACCACCAAACCAACATTATATGAAATGCTGAAAGATTTTCTTTAAGAAGAGGAAGAAGAAAAAGGTAAAGATGAAAATTATGAACAACAAATACACATCTATCAACAAATGAACATAAAAGTCAAGTGAATTGATAGGCTGTTGAACAGGATAGACTGGTGAATATAACAGAGACATGGACATAGAGAGGGAATGGACTGACAATTCTTGGGGAGAAAAGGGTTGTGGGAAGTGCAGCAAGAGACTGGACAAAAATCTTGCAACAATGGGAGAGGACAGTGGGGAGGGGGAGGTGAGGGTGGAGGGTGGGATAGGTACAGGGTGGAGGGGAGCTATAGGGGGATAAAAAGGGGAAACAATATAATTAATAAACTGAACAATAAAGATTAAAAAAAATTAAAAAAAAGAATGCTTGTTGATAAGTGTATAAACAAAGTATGGAATACTCATATACTGGAATATTATGCACTTAAGTTGCGTATAACAACCAGAGTAAATTAAAAACATATAAAGTGATCTTTAGAAGCCATATGTACTATGTGATTATATATGTTAATACTGTTAGGGTGAGAACAAGGAAGAGCTATGATTGGAATGTGATCTGTCGTGGCTGCTGGAGTCCAGGCAATGTTAGGTTTTTCTTTGAGGGAGGAGTACATATTCACTGCATAGTAACTTGTTAAGACATATATGGATACTTTTAAAATGCAAGTTATATTTAATAATACAAATGTTTTAAAAGTCTCCGTATTTTAGAAATATCTATTTGGTTGGCTGAGCCAGGTGGATTGCAGGGGGTAAGAGGCTGGAGGAGGGGCCAGGGGATTTTGTATAAATTTGATCCTCACAACATCCCTACAAGCTGGGTGCTGGCATGCCTGTTTTACAGGTGAATTAACTGAGGCTCAGAGACATTAAGTCACTTGTCTGAGTTCACACAGCTTGTTTATAGCTGAACCAGAATTCAAATCTAGATCTAGGTCTGTGTCTCTTCTGCTAAATAATGCAAGCCTCTGTTTACAAGTACTCTCCTTTTTGTCAGTTGCACACTGACAACTACCAGGACGTGGCCAGTGGCCTGTCAGTGCTCTGTGGAGGCCCTACCAACTCTTTCCCGCCCCGCCTGTGCCTGGCCCTGGCTTCGTTGATGGCAGGGAGCAATGAACCTCTATCTCATTTCTCCTGCTCCATGGACTCAAGGAGAGGTAGAGACTGCCTTCTGATATGTAGGCATCTTCCAGTGTCCATGGAGCCTCTAGGTCTCAGCGCCTGTTGTCTAGGAGACCCACCCCAGCCAAGCGTTTATAAACAGCTGTGCGGCAGGTGGAGCCCCGCTGGCTGGTGGGGCCTGCCTGGTTCGGATTATACCTGTACTTGCAACAAGAGCCTCCCACCCAGCAGAGCCCTCCACACAAACCCCTGCCCCTTGGCCCTTCTGTTTGTTTTGCTTTGCACTGACCTGAAATGGATACCTCCATGGGTCCCTGCAGCAGGACAGACAGCAGTTGGGACCTGTGGGGACAATGGCCGTGCCCACCTGTAGGTCAGGGGTCAGGCTCAGCAGTACAGCCCTGTCAGTGCTTCAAAAGCTGGGGCCTCAGTCCTGTGGGGCGCTGCCCATGGATCAGTGGCTGGCTGGCTCGCAGGTGCGCCTGGCTATTCAAGTCCGGTGACCAGGATGGGGCTGGGCTGTGTGTGGTGGCTTACCTGGGATTACAGCCCAGTCACAGGTGTCCACTTAATGCCAAGGAAGGGAGGCTGGGCTGGGGGAACAGGCAGGGGCACCTGGGTCTCCCCAGAAAACACATCTGTGCACAGGCTGTACCTGGGTGGCAGTTTGTGGGACCACGTGCCAATTCTTGGGTCCATTTTTTTGAGAAGTTTTGGAAACTTTATAAATTTGGATATATTATTTTCAGTCTAATGAATCAATGGTTATTCAGTGATTGTTTTTCGAAAAGTGGAAGGAAAGGGCTGGAAGAGTTCTGTGAGTGTGTACCAATCCTTGTCTGTTGGGAAGAGCTAGTGCTGAAATAAATCAAACAAGAAAGGCCAGTGGAGAGAGAATCCATTCATGTGTTCACATAAGAAACATCCATTGCAACCTTACTACATGCTGGGATCACTAGGATACAGAGATTCTGCCATCCATCCATTCATCCATCCATCCATCCATCCATCCATCCATCCATCCATCCATCCCATCCATTTTGCCAATGGACCTGTCAACATTTCCTGAGTGACTTTTATGTCCTAGATTCTGGTGTTACAGAAAGAAACAGACCGTTAGACAGTTCTCAAGTTCTCTCCGTCCTATGGTAGAGACAGAAATATAAGTAGATAATTGTAAGTGGCTATAAAACAGGTGTCTCAACAATAACAGGGTGTTTGGAAAGGGGTGCCACAGACAGACCAAAACTGACGCAGGTCTCACAGAATGAAGAGCTTTCCAGGGGCACAGGGAAGAAGGGAGTTGGAGACAGAGGTATACAGATGGGTGCATTTTGGGGGGATGGGCTACTGGCTGTGGTTAAGGTGGGGAGGGGACTGGGAGAGATTATGCAGTGAGAGGCAGGTTAGGAGCATGGGCTTAGAGCTGACCATGTAGTGTTTTGACAGTAGCTGTGCTTAAGAGTTTGGGCTTTTTCTGGAGGACAAGTGGAAGTAGGCTGGGCAGTAAGCAGAGAGGTGACCTGACCAAATGTGAATGTGGAAGGCTCCCTTGGGCAGAGGTGGGGAGAGTAGACTAGAGGGGGCCTCACTACAGGGGGACTGAGAATTTGTTGGAAAATAGAAGTGCCTAAGGGAATGATATTAAAAAAATATATTTTTAAAACTTTATTGTTCAGTTTATTAATTACATTGTTCCCCCCTTTCCCCCCCCCATACCTCCCCTCCACCTGGTACCCATCCCACCCTCCGCTCTCACCCCCCCTCACTGTCCTCTCCCATAGTTGCATGATTTTTGTCCAGTTTCTTGCTGCACTTCCCACACCCCTTTTCTCCCCAAGAATTGTCAGTCCATTCCCTCTCTATGTCCATGATTCTGTTATATTCACCAGTTTATCCTGTTCATCAGATTATTAATTCACTTGTTAATAGATGTATATTTGTTCATAATTTATATTTTTATCTCTTTCTCCTTCTTCTTCTTATAGAATATCTTTCAGCATTTCATATAATATTGGTTTGATGAACTCCTTTAGCTTTTTCTTATCTGCGAAGCACTTTATCTGACCTTTAATTCTGAATGATAGCTTTGCTGATAGAGTAATCTTGGTTGTAGATTCTTGCTATTCATCACTTTGAATATTTCTTGCCACTCCCGTCTGGCCTGCATCGTTTCTGTTGAGAAATCCGCTGACAATCGTATGGGTGCTCCCTTATAGGTAACCAACTGTTTTTCTCTTGCTGCTTTTAATATTCTCTCTTTATCTTTTGCTCTTGGCATTTTAATTATGATGTGTCTTTGTGTGGTCCTCTTTAGATTTCTATATTTTGGGGTTCTGTGTACTTCTTGGGCTTTTAAGTCAATTTCTTTCACCAGGTGGGGGAAGTTTTCAGTCACTATTTTTCCAAGTAGGTTTTCATTATCTTGCTCTCTCTCTCTTTCTCTGGCACCCCTATAATTCGGCTGTTGGTATACTTGAGGTTGTCCCAGAGGCCCCTTACACTATCTTCAATTATTTGGATTCTTTTGGTTTCTTGCTTTTCCAGCTGAGTGGATTTTGCTGCTTTGTATTTCAAATCTTTGACTTGGTTCTTGCGGTCCTCTGGACTGCTTTTAGGCCTTTGTGTAATATTTTTTATTTCAGTCAGTATATGCTTAATTTCTAGTTGGTCCTTTTTCATATCCTCATTAAGTTCATCGGCCTTTTCTAGGAGCCTCTTGAAAAACCTTATTACTGTGGTTTTGAACTCTATGTCTAGTCGTCTTTTTTCCTCCATTTCTTTCACACCTGATTTCTTTCCATTTCTCTGCATTGTGGCTGCTTTCCTGAGTTGGTCCATTAGCTTTGTGTGGTAGATGTCCTCTAAGGGACAGTTGCTCAGCCTCCCCAGTTACCTGAGGTGGCTACTCTTACTGCAATCCTTTATGGGTTGTACAGTCTTGTTGAAGTCTAACCCAGATTATTATTGTTAAACTAGGAGGGTTTGACCTCCAGGCCAATTGGCTGTGAGGGTTAACTGTGTTCAGATTGGATGGGCGGAATCTCCGGGGTGAGCAGGCAGCGTCAGCTCTGCTCTATGCGGCACTGGGTCTCTGTGCTGGGTGGTTATGGCTGCACGCACCTCCAAGAGAAAGCCGTCGGTCTCCACCCGCTGCCAGACAACTCTGCCTCTCCCCAAATGAGTCTGCACACCCAAAGTCTTGCCCAGGGTTGTAAAACAAAGCAGTCTGGTGGTCTCCCGAACAAGGGAGCAAGTCATGAGTCCTCTCTGCATGGTCACGCACTTCTGTTCCCAAGTTTACGTGCAAACTGCTTTTTCCAAGTTTACGTGCTCTTCACAAGCTTGCCCTCTCCACAGGCTCACAGACCTCTGCTGCACCCGGGTTTCACAGTGCCTTCCCCAGACCTCGCCTGGAACTGGGGAATCAGTGCAGTGGGACACCTTTGCCCTCCCTGTTGGAGAAAACTGGCCGGGTTTGCAGTCACCCGCCCTTTCCGCTTGCGCTTTCACGTGCACAGCTCCGAACCTCTGACTCTGCCGTATCTTCAAGGCTGTGCTTTGCCGCTCCTCTGAGTCACAGTGTCCTATCTTTACTTTCATTTGTGGAATTTTCACTCAGCCAGTTTTTCGGTGATTCTGGATGATGTTTGTTCTGTTGTTAGGTTGTAGTTTTGGAACTGTTGTGTGGGGCAGCAAGATAGGTGTTTACCTGTGCTGCCATCTTGGTTCCTCCTAAAATTTTTTTTTATTGACTTTCAGAGAGAGAGAAAGGGAGGATAGAGAGAGAAACATCAATTGGCTGCTCCCTACACCCCCCCCCCCCAAGCCCCCGGTTCGAGCCTACAACCTGGGCATGTGCCCTGACTGGGAATCGAATGAGGGACCTCTCAGTGCATGGGACAACACCCAGCGAACTGGACAACACTGGTCAGGGCAAGAATGACATGTTTTCAGACACCTGAGTAAAGAGATGGGATGGCAACAGGATGGTCTATGATGTCTTTGAGGGGCAAACTTCTGAGGCCTGGATGAAGGCCTGGACGAGGCAGGCCCAGGTGAGCAGAAGCCTGTCTGCAGCTGAGAAAGTCTGTGGAGGAGTGGGTAACCTTGGACCCTTGAGATAAATTCAACTGGGCCTGCTTCCCAGCCTCCAGGCAAGACAGCAGGTCATGCCTTTGGGGCCTTGAGAAGCCCCATGCCTCAGGAGAATCAGCCCATTCAGTCTTCCCGTTGTTTCACTCAGCAAGCATTAATTGAACACCTACTATGTGCCAGGCCCTTTCTAGTTATTGGGCCCAGAGATAAGAAAGATGAAGTTTCCTGCTTCATTAGTGGGAAATACAGATAATTAAAGGTGTGATAATGTTAATACTAATTCGCAAGTTTATTAAGTGCTTACTATGTGCCAGGCAAGGTTCTAAATACTTTATAAAAATTAACTCTAATTCTTATAATAATCCTTTGAGGTAAGTACTACTATTTTGCCCATTTTACAGATGAGATAAGGAAGGCATGGAATAATTTTCCCAGGTGGCAAGAGCTAAGATTTGAACCCAAATCTGCCCTACCCAGAGTCTGTGCTCATACTTGTTGTGCAGCACTACCATTTCCCTGCTTTAACCTCCCCTGGGTTCCCCAGTAGCTTCAGACTGATGCGCAAATTCCTTAGCCTGCCCCACCAAGCTCTCCATGACCCAACCGAGCCTGGAATCTTGGCCTCTCTCTGCTCCTTCTCACCTCAGCCTTTTGCCTCTCTGCTCATGGTTCCGCATTGCCCTGCTTTCATCCAGGCCCTTCCCTCAGAAGGGAGTGAGAGGCCCCTATCCTGTCCCCGAGGAGTCCCTGCTGATCTCCTTGAGCAGAGTGAAGTGATCCCTCCTCCCAGTGCTAGCAAGGTTGGTTCACCCACCCGTCATAGCCCGTTCTTGCAGACATTACAGAGATTTGCTTCACCCACATGTTGACTGGAACTGAGTTTGAGACCAAAGGATAAGTGTTGTTTCTACTACTGTATGTGCCTATGGTTGTTCTATCTAGTTTTTTCCAACTCATTATTGGTCTTGGATCTCTTGTCTTTAGTTACTGGTTGTAGCTCAGGAACCCACCTCATTCTTTTTTAAAATATTTTTTTATTGTTTAAAATATTACATATATTAGTACATATATTTCCTCCCCCCCCCCTTCATTGGCTTTCCCCCAGCCTCCCCTACCTCCTGTCTCATGCCCCCACCCTCATTCTAATATTCCCAGGCGGGGGGGGGGGGGGGAGGGAGATGCCGTTTTCATGGCAATAGTCTGTTTTGCACACAGTGTTCAGGAGTGCCCCATGGACAAAAGAAGGGTCTGGGGTGTAAGATCTCTTAAAGATTCCCCTAAAGAGGGGCCATGTCCTCTTGGAGTAACAGCGGCTAGAAATGCGCCAGATGATCCCAGATCAGCTTACAGTATGGGAAAGAAGGAAGGCATCAAAGATGAATGGGGTTGCATCAGAAGTATAAATTAAAAGTTTAAATTGCTGTTATCAGGAAAGAAAAAACAATGTTTATATGCTCTGTTGATTCGTGGATAGGATGCTGTCGCAATAAATTTAATGGTTTTGAAAACGTCAACTGAATTGCAGAGAACTGACACATGCAGATGAACCAAGAGGTTCAATTACGCATAGTTCCCCCAGGAACCCTCTTCATCCAACTCTGTAACTGCATTTTCATGGCAGCGGTCATGGCAGTAAAATCATTTCTCAGCTTTGCCTTGCAGTTGTTGATTTAGAGTATTAAACCTGGAAAAAATATTCTAAATATAACATCTCTGAGGACCACTCGTTGACACTAAAGTGAACAAAGGCTTTATTCACCTTAATGAGTTTTTTGCCCTTAGTCATGGCACAGTTGACATTTTTTTCTCTGAAAAACATCAACCTCAAGTTTGAAACCTAGACCAGCATATTCTTCCTATTAAGCCAGCACACATCTGTGCGGTGAAGCAAGCTCTCAAAACAACTTTTCATTTTATCATAAAATGGCCCTAATAGCCCAGCTGGCATGTCTCAGTAGTTGAGCATCGACCTATGAACCAGGAAGTCGGGGCACATGCCCCGGTTGCGGGCTCGATCCCCAGCGTGGGGTGTGCAGGAGGCAGCGGATCAATGATGCTCTCTCATTAATGTTTCTATCTCTCCCTCTCCCTTCCTCTCTAAACATCACTAGAAGTATATTTTTTAAAAAATGACCTTAAGAGACAAGTATTCAAACTGCTAAGTTTTGATGAGAAGTTTATCACGTAGAACAGGTTTCAGGAACACCCACTGTGTGCAAGAGCCCATGGGACCACCATGTTCTGCCACTTTGCCCATCAGAGACTTGGCTCACCTATTCAAGAGTGAGCTCCTTCTTTTGAGTTGGTTCAGATCCTTTCAGACATACACATCTTGTTGAAAATATCTCTCCTGTTATTTTACCATCAATCACTTTACAAATTAACTCCTCTTCACAGACACTCATTAGAGTGACAGTGAACCAAGTAAAAGGGCCCAATCATGAATATCTGTGTTTTCATAACCATAGTTTCCTAGTTTCCCCTACGTCATTCAGGTATGTCTTCTGGAACCACTAACACACATTGGTAGACTGTGTGGCTCTGTAAGGACACCTTTTCCTAAGTCAGCTGCCTCTTTTGGATGCAAATCGAGGTGTGGTCCCACCTGAAGCATTTCACCTACTTGGTTCCTAGGACTCACGCCACAATTTCTGAGCCATTTCTGAAACAGAGTCAAGAAATCTTTTGGATACTCTTTAATTTGCTTTTTTGATTGTGTTTTTCATTATATTGCTCATAGTGAAGCAATATAATGTCAGGTCATCTTTATTTTATGCTTTCAGGTTATTTGGTGATTTTTTTTCTTTGAAATTGCATGCTTGACTTTTTCAGTTTTGTTGCAGTAGAGATGGCGTGATACCATCATCTCATGTGCTCATCTGTTACTCCACTGAAATCAAACTTCACTGCAGTAAACCCGCCTGAGCTCACCACTCAGTATTTTAGGGAGTTGCCCTCCACCAGTTCAAGAGATGTGCTTAGGGAGGAGCCCTGGCCCTGCTGGCTGTCATGGTCACGTGGTGGGCTTCAAGGTCAATAGCACATTTTCCGGAACCCTGTGACTCACTGCTGGATTTGCCCCAGTCGCTTCATATTTTCACTGGTTGACAAGCTTATGCTTCAGATCTCCTATTTTTAACCACTCATTTGTATGGTTGAAAACAAAAATTTAAAATTGCTATACTTAAAAAAAAAATAATAAGGAGAAAGTAACCCAAACTTCTAGCTTCTTTGTGTTTGGGGCGAATTTGCTGCGGTGGGAAGTGGGAAGATGCCCAGCGATGTTTGTAAGCAGAATGTGTGATCAGGAAGAGCAATAGCAGGCAGCTGAACAGATTTGGGAGGTCTGTGGTGGTGGTTTTTTTTTTTTTTTTTTTCTGGATTCAAAGTGAAAATAAAACTGGCAAACTCCTTTTTCCGGAACATTTCAGAGAATTGCTGAGAAAACACATGTCCTGCCCAGCCCTAGCCTGTGGCTGAGACATTGGCCAAATCTGTTTTTGCTGCAATGTGCGCTCAGTTCTACGCTAACTAGAAGGTATCAGCTTTCTTCATCACAAGACAAATGAACTGTTTAGCTCTCAATGCACAGACAGCTTTTGTGTTATTTTGTGAAAAATGACACAGATCAACCGGGATTAGGGGGCTTGGCTGATTTTACTCGTGCATATATAACACAAATCCTTTTGATTTTGGAATTTGCTTAAAACACATTTTAAAAACTTAAAAATGAATACATGCTCACTGTTAAAACTCAAGCATTACAGAACTCTATAAAGTAAAAAGAAAAAAAATGTATTTTTTCTCTCCCTGCACTTACTACTCTTAACCCCTCCTACTCAATAGAATTAACCACTAAAAATAATTAGCTATTTATTTTTTCCAGCTTTTTCTTTCTATTTCTTTAGTAGCACACAGAAACATATGCAAGTATGTCATTGTAAATTAAAAATGGATAGAGGATCATATAATTTTGTAACTTGCTTTTTTTTTCACTCAGCTGTATGTCTTGGCAACTCTTTTTATTTTCTGATTTATATCAATGTATCAGAGTTTAACCATTTCTTTATTCATTTACACTTGCTTTCAAATTTTTACTATTACAAAAAAGCCCCCAGTGAACATTCTTTGTACATATGTCCTTGTGCACTTTTGTGAATAGTTCTGTGAGGTAGAGTCTAAAAATGAATTTCTGGGCCAGTGGGCTTGCAGATTTAAAAAAATGATAGATGTTGTCAAATTTTCATCTAAAAGTATGAGAACACCTGGGAAAATTGGTTGTATACATGCAAAAAAATGAAACTTGACCACCAACTTACACCACCCACAAAAATAAACTCAAAATGGATAAAGGACTTAAACATAAGACGGGAAACCATAAAAATCTTAGAAGAATCCACAGACAGAAATATCTCAGACATATATTGTAGCAATATCATTACCGATACAGCTCCCAGGACAATGGAAACTAAGGAGAAAATAAACAGATGGGACTACACATCAAAATAAAAAGCTTCTGCACAGCAAAAGAAACCATCAACAAAACAACAAGAGAGCCTACTACATGGGAGAACATATATGCCAGTGTTATCTCTGATAAGGGTTTAATCTCCAAAATTTACAGGGAACTTAACAAAAGGAAGATAACCCAATCAAAAGATGGGCAAAGGGCCTAAATAGACACTTTCCAAAAGAGGGCATACAGAAGGCCAAGAGACATATGAAAACATGCTCAAAGTCACTAATCATCTGAAAGATGCAAATCAAAACGACAATGAAGTACCATCTCACACCTGTCAGAATGGCTATCATCAACAAATCAACAAACGACAAGTGCTGGAGAGGATGTGGAGAAAAAGGAACCCTCATGTACTGCTGGTGGGAATGCAGACTGGTGCAGCCACTGTGGGAAGCAGTATGGGGTTTCCTCAAAAAATTAAAAATGGGACTCCCATTTGACCCAGCAATCCCACTTCTAGGAATATATCCCAAGAAATCAGAAATACGTGTCAGAAAGGATATGTACCCTTGTTCGTAGCAGCACAATTTATAATAGCTAAGATTTGAAACAGCCTAAGTGCCCATCAGCAGACAAATGGATAAAAAAACGTGTGGTACATCTACACAATGGAATACTTCGCTGCTGTAAAAAAGAAGGGATTCTTACCATTTGTAGCAGCATGGATGGACCTGGAGAGCATTATGCTAAGTGAAATAAGCCAGTTGGAGAAAGATAAGTACCACATGATCTCATTTATGGAATATAATGAACAATATAAACTGATGGACAAAAATAGATCCAGAAAGAGAGAAGCATCGAACTGACTGTCAAAACTCAGAGGGAAGGTAGGAAGGGGGGGAAGGGTAAGAGATTAACCAAAGGACTGGTATGCATGCATATAAGCATTACCAATGGACACAGACACTAGGGGGGTGAGGGCATGTGTTGGAGGGTGGGAGTGGCTGGGGAGAGGTCAATGGAGGAAAAAATAATAATATTGTAATAGCTATGTACGGGCCAAGGGGTGTACTTGAAATATTAGGGGGATCACTCTGTAAGATATATGATTGTCTAACCTCACACACAAAACAGCACGAGAACACCATTCTTCCCAAACCCTCACCATCTGTGGCTATTATCAATGTTTAGAATCTGATAAGAGAAAAATGACATTTTGCTACATTATTATTTTAGTTTGCAATTATCTGTTCATTCAGAAGATTGAGCCTATTTTTATATGTTTACTAGAGGCCTGATGCACGAAATTCGGAAAGAGTTGGCCTTCCTTCCTGAGCTGCTGGCACCGGCTTTCCTCTGGGACCTGGGGCCTGGGCTTCCCTTGCAGCTTGGCTTCGTCTGGAAGATTGTCTGGAAGGACATCTGGTCTAATTAGCATATTATGATTTTATTATTATAGATTAGCAGTGGTCCTTAATTGGAGATGATTATGCCCCCCCCACAGGGCATTTGACAATATCTGGAGACATTTTTGATTGTTACAATCTGAGGTGCGGGGGACAGTTACTATTGACATCTAATATGTGGAAAGATTTACTGACCTCAAATATTAGCAGTGCTAAAGTTTAGAAATCTTGGTTTATTAGCCATTTGTGTTTTTAATTATCTATTGATTTTTTCTGGGGGGAGACTCTTTTTTCATTGAATATATTAAGGTAACATTGGTTAATAACATTATATAATTTCAAGTGTCCAACATTATAACTTTACATCTGTATAGCCTATTATGTACTCACCACCTGAAGTCTACGTTTTTCCTTCCTTTACTATCTTTGACCCACTTTACCCACTTTGTCCTCCTCAACCCACCCCCATCCTCTCTGGTAACCACCATTTTGTTGTCTGTATCTCTATGAGTTTTTGTTTGTTTTGTTACTTTGTTACTTTTTGTTTTATAGTCTACATATGAGTGAAATCATATTTTTTGTCCTTTTCTGTTTGACTTATTTTACTTAAAATAATACTCTCAAGATCCACCTATATTGTCACAAATGGCAATATTTTATCATTTTTATGGCTGAGTAGTATTCTGTTAAATATATGTACCACTCATCCATTGATGGACATTCTGGTTGTTCCCATGTCTTAGCTATTGTGAATAAGGCTGCAGTGAACATACAGGTATATCTTGAAAAAAAGTGTTCATATTTTTTGGATAAATATGTTGGGAACTCTTCATATTTTGGAGATCTTAACCTTTTGTTTATTTTATAGATTACAAACATTTTCCCAATCTGATATTTATATGTAATTCTGCTTTTGATGTCTTTTGCACTAGAGAATTTAAAATATTTATGTAGGCATATCTACTTGTTTTTCCTTTTAGGGAATCTTAATTTTGTACCATGCTTGGAAAGTTTTCTTATCCCAAGCATCCTATCTAATAAAAGAGTAACATGCAAATGTGACTGTACCTTGGCTCCAGATTGTCTATGCTACCAGCCAATCAGGAGCAGGGGGCATGGCCAGTAGGACCGCAGGTGAGGCCAAGGTGCAGCATGTGCTCCCTAGGTGGGGGCCCCTCAGAGGGGTGGGACGGCTGTGGGGCACGCTGTCTGCGAGGTGTGCTGTAGGAGAGGCACCCGCCTGCTGGGTTGGTGCGGGACCCCCCAGTTCTGGATGCATTTCTCTGCTCCTTCAGTCTCCATAACCTCATGCCGTTGTCAGTGGCAGTGTGTGCGAGTCCAGTAAGGTCACCCTTTCCCCAAGCACCACGCACACTCCACGGCTCCCCACCTCCTCAGGCCAGGATTGGAGCCAGGAGCCTTCCAACCAGGTGCTCCGGCTTCTGAAGATGCTGAGGAAGGCGCACCCTCAGCAGGGCTGCAGCATCTCCAGTTTCTCAGCTCACGCCCTCTCCCCAGGAGGCTGGGGAGAACATATATGGCAAAGTTCTTTAAGCCACGGCAGTCAGAGTGGTGGGACTCGGCCAGGCAGGCACATAGAGGGGCTGGGGCCCTTTCCGGCCCTGGAGTTAGGCAGCATGCCCTGTGGTCCTGGGTGCCTGTGGGTGCCTGTGGCTGCGGCCGGCCTGAGTGAAGCTGGCCCAGGTCCTGGATGCTTATAGCTGGCCAGAGGGAGGGAAGCCTGGGTCCCAGGTGTGGTGCAAGGCAGAGGCAGTTAGGAGCCAGCAGGGGAGCACTTAGGGGCGATCAGGCAGGTAGGCAGAGGTGGTCAGGGGTCACACATCCCTGAAGGGGTCCCTGATTGGAGCGAGTGCAGGCTGGGCTGAGGGAACCCCCCTCCGTGCATGAATTTCGTGCACCAGCCACTAGTATATAATATAATCCTTTATTTTTGTTCCAGTATTTTAATAGTTTTATTCATTTCAGTATTTAGTTCTTTACCTGATATTTGTTTTTGTGTAGATAGGACAAAGCTTTCAAGAATTCTAATTAAAAATATTTCTCTTTCAAATCTGTATGTAAGATTAATGCTATAGGAAGTTAAACCAGGTTTATCCAATGTTACCCTCTGAGTATGCCATCAAAGGGCACAAGTGACAAGGGACAAATCTGAACTCCCAAGAAGTGCTTTGGAAGCCCTACGAGATCCATCTCCAAACCGTTTTAAAAATACTCCTTCCTAACCTGCTGCCTCCTTCAGAGGATTCCCCAGCTTGCTAGGATGCTTTTTGCTTTCAGGCCCTCGGAGCACTTTATTAAGGAATGCTTTCTGTTCTGCCTAGTCACTTTGCTTTGCTGTTATTATTTCTTAAGGAAGTCATTTCTATTTAACCAGGCAGCCAGCTTCTAGGCAGGTCCTGTGTGCCCCCCTTCAGTACTACATGATAGGCGTTCAAATATATTTATTTCTTCAGGAGAATGAGAACGTGCTGCCATTCTCAGCCTGAGAGCAGGTGCCTGAGAAATTGGCAGAACATCTGTGTTTGTGTGTGTGTGTGTGTGTGGGGAGGGTCAAGGGTGGGGACCAGGATGTTTTTGCTGCTCCTTTGAGGGAAGGAGGGGCTGGAAAGGGGACAGTGAAGGAGGTCTAGCTGGTTTCACCACTAACTCTCGCTATGGCTGTGGGCAGCACCTTCCCTCTTTCTGTTTCCTCCTCTGAAAAGGAATAGGACTTTAGAGATGGCAGGTATGAACTTCATGAGAGAGAAACTATGCCTCCTTCCGCTTAGTCTCCCCAGTTCCTTCCTCAGCACTTGACAGTCCCTAATGCTTTGCAGAATGAATGGATGGATGGATGTGCCCCTTGTGCTTTCATGGCCTGTTCCCCACCCCTGTCAGACATTGCTAATGGATCGTATGAATTAGGACCTTTTCCTCCCTCTCAATTCAAATGTGGGGTTTTTTTTTGTTTGTTTATTTTGTTTTGAAGTGGGGCTAAAACAAATCCTGACAATTAGTTGGCATTGGTGCCAGAGAGGAAACTTGTGTGCCAGCCTTGGTTAGGAGTCTCCAAGTTCCCTTGGGGCCCTGCCTGGGAAGTGGGGGGTTATTTTGTATGTTTCTCTCCCTGCTCCCCTAAAAGGCACAGGTGTGGGTTGGCACACACTGTCCCAGGCGCCCCT
This sequence comes from Antrozous pallidus, assembly GCA_027563665.1. NCBI lineage: Eukaryota > Metazoa > Chordata > Mammalia > Chiroptera > Vespertilionidae > Antrozous > Antrozous pallidus. The sequence continues at coordinate 31,044,759 of CM050524.1, read as the reverse complement.
GCAGGTGGATACGGCTCATCTTGCCAGGAACCTGCTTTTCTTTATGAGCTTGGATTTCTCGTAAAATCAACTCCGTGCAAGGGGCCCCCAGGCCTGGGCTTTTTGTAAGGAAATGGGAACAATTAATGGGCTTATCTGATGAAAAGTAATGCTGCTAATGATTTATTAATTATCATGAGTCTTATCTTTCCACTTCTTATTAATCAAAGATGTCCTAGAGCTCTGGGGCTCCACATGAGGGGAGCAGACCTAGACACAGCTTTGGGGAGGGATGTGGGCTAGAGCCAGGTCCCCTAGCTTCCCTTGATCCTGTCTGGACTGCTCCATCTTGGGGGGTAAGCCCTCTAAGATTGTAGGCCAGAAAAGCTGAGAGGGACAAGGGAGGAGGGACGCCATGTTGAGTTGAATACCTACTATGTGGACAGGTGTACCATTGTCCAGACCTGCAATGGAGGAGTTATTGTTCTCATTGCTCAGATGCGGAAACAGGGTAAGAGATGTAAGGGAGGTTGCCCAAGTTATACTGTCACAAATGGGGGAGCTCGGATTTGAATCTGGAGATGTCTGTGCCTTTCGACTGGGAAAGCCTAAGTGAGGGTAGGATGTGTCTGAGGCAGTACCCCTGGGCAGAGCTGACCTGGAAGGCCAGCTCTACAGTAAGTGTTCTGGGGCCACAAGAGGTGGGGATGGATACAGTTTTCTCTAGTCTTTGCTGTCTCATGAGTCTCATGCCCAGGAAGTAGGCAGGGAGACCCACATGGGGGGCCACTCTTCCCAGGGTGCTAGGTTGCTGGTGGTAGTTCCTCCTAAAAATAAAACTGTATTGAGGGTCTTGCAGGTGGAATGGAATTGGATAGACAGGACACTGTGGGGAGGGCAGGACATTCAGGCAAGGGAAACTGCTTGGCAAAGATGAGAAGGGGCAGAAACGACCATGCTTACTGAACCAGATAGCAAAGAGGAGCCCAGACTAACTGCACTGGGGATGGGAAGAGTCTTGGGAGCAGCAGCCATGGTAGGATGGGAGGAGAGACCATTACCAAGTTGGGCCTAGGAGCTGGTGGCTCCTGCCTTCCACAACCCTGTCTAACTCTAGTGAAGCCAGCAGCAGATATCTTATGTGGTCAAAGGCTAACATGTAAAGGCGTGTTTATGAATGTGCTGTGGGCTTTGGGCTGCATGAGTTCTTGTCTGGTGCAGCAGGAGGGGCACATGGAGCTGTGGGTGCCCGAGAAGGAAGTGAGAGGGCTTCACAGGACCCTGGGGAGAGGGGCTGCGAGCCCTGCCCTTTCTGGCACTTAGCCGAGGTACTGGACCTAGAGACGGGAGGGCCACTCAGACAGGGAAGACCTTCAGGTGAGCCCCCTAGCTGGCCCGGGAACTGGGAGCCTGTGCACCCCTGGCCTTTTAGATGACTGGTGGACACCTGGGGGATGTCAGGGAAGGGAGAGAAGCCAGCTCAGGGGCTCAGAGCCACCATCTTTGGGCTCTGACCCAAACTAGTCACACCTCCCTCCGCGTTGACCTTTGATGCTCCTTTCCTGCTTCCTTGGTGGGCGTGAGTGATCGCATTAGCCTTTGGGCAGAGGGGACGTGTGGGGTGTTGGTGTGACATGAGACCCGTGGGGTGCTGGTGTCAGGCCCTGGGCGGAAGGCCAGGCCTGGACCTGCATGTTGGGTGTTGTCCTCAGCCCACCTCAGTCCACCTGGGCCAGGTAGAGGTCCTTGGCTCCTGAGGTCACTCGATCAGCAATTCTCTGTCGCACACAGAGGTCAGCTTGGCTGCTCCTATTGGCCACGCAGCTCAATCCTGCTTTCTTTAGAACACCGCTTTCCATAATGCGCAGCCATCCACACGTCCTAGGGCAGCAGTCCCCTTTTGTTCAGCAGAGTGCTTGAAAACTGTACGAGAACTCATCTTGTGGAGAAGTAGAAAGTGGGGTAGCGAAGGTCTGGAGAACCCGGCTGCAGGGGCTCCTCCATGTGATCCACGAGAGGCCTGCCTTCTCTCCATCGAGGGCCTGTAGACGTCTTGTTCTTTCTTACCCCGTCTGTCCTGCCCGCTGTGTGTGGGGCTGATCCCACATCTCCCGCATCCTGCTCTGAGCTGGCATCATTGACTCAGGATCTGGTCTGCTCCTGTTGGCCTGGGATGTCCACCGCTGTCCCCAGCCCAGGTCAGGGCCCCTCCTGGGAGGCTATACACAGGGCTCTGCTCCAGGCCCAGAGGTGGGGGTGGGACGGGCTGCTGCCCCCCTGCATCCGGGTGGGCCTGGCTCTCTTCAAGCAGTTGGGCTCCAGCTGCAAACTCCCAAACACATACTTTGGGAGGTCAGCCCGGCCTGCGGCTGGGGCATTCCATTATTCTGGTGACATATCTTTGAACATGCTGCAGTTCCTGCACCCCAGCTCAGGCCCCAGTCCCAGCCGCACAACTGTCTAGATAGAGAGGAGCGCTGGAGGAGTGCTCAGCCCCAGGCCAGCTCCTAGGCAGAAACAGGAGGTACTGATGCAAGGAACTGTGCCTGGAAGCCGCCCAGCGCTGTCCTTTGGCCAAGGCACAGCCCTCTGCTTTGCTTTTCAAACGCAAGTTCCTGGGGCAAGGAACACGAGAGTCTTAATACCCGAGCATGGAGGCATTTTCTACGTTTCCTCCAACAGGGGGAAGACGAGGGGGCCCTGGGAAGGGAGAAGTTAGCTCTGCCTGGCTGCTCTGTGGTTTTTATTTTTATTTTTCCTTGACCCATCCCTATTTCTACTTGTGATTCCAGCAGCCATATCTATAAGAAGTTCTTACCAGATGGTTATTGTGAAGTATTGAAAGTGGCACTGCAGACAGGGTGGCTAGAGGAAAGCATCCTGGGTAAGGACAGGTATGTCTATTTTGAGCCCTACCTGGCTATTATTTGCTGGGGGACAATCCACAAGCTCCTTAACCTTTCTGAGCCTCACTTCCTCAATCTCCCACATCACAGTTACCAAGCTCCTTCCTGCCTGTGCCTTGGGGCTGTTGTTTGTCATCTGTCTCCACTCATGGGCACAGGGCACCCCTGCCTGTGGCTGGGAACCCTGTGGCCTGGTGGGCTGTAGGAAAGGCGAGGGGTCTGATGAGTGGGCAAATGTGCTGATATGAGAATGGTGGCGATTACACTCCCCGTGCTGGACTGGCTGCTCCTGTGTCCAGGGGGTGTGCAGAGTTGAGGCTGGTTGTAAGCAGCTCTTTCCCTGAAAACTCGTCCTGTGTGACTCACTGCAGCAGAGTGGTGGCTTTCTTCTTACGAGCAAAGGGAACTCATTTGTTAAACACTTATCACCCACTGGATGTATACATGCTCGTGTGGCCTCATCGCCAAACAGGTATGCGTGTTTTCAAACCACAGGTGAGGAAATGGAGGCTCGGAGGTTAAATAATTTGCCTGCTGTTTTCCAAGGTGTCATTGACCGGAATGAGATTTGAACCTAGGTCTGTCTCACTTTGTCCCTTGTAATACCAGACAAACTGTCACTTGAGAGAGAGTATTTCTCCCTGCGCCCATGTGCCTTTGCCTTCTCCTGAGGGGCACCCGTTATAGCACCTCTTCTCCCCAGCCCATTAGATCCCAGGCTTCCCTTGGGGACCGTGGAATGAAGGGAATAGGATATCACTCCTGCCTAGCGTTTGAAAGAAAAGTCCAAAGAAGAAGGCAGTGCTTAATTTAGGAGAAAGATGCTGGGTTGGTGTGATTTCAGGCAGCAGAACGGGTGGAAGAGATGGATTCAGACAATGTGACCTTCCTAGGCTCTCAGCTCCACCTTCTGGCAAGCTAGTCCATTCCTGAGTGGGGGCTGGCTTCCTTTAGCTGAGTTCCAGGAAACTTCTTCCCACTGTTTCTTCCCCACCTAGAATTCTCACTCACGCACAGAGGTCAGAGTCAGTCTTAACAAACTAAAGTGCACGGAGAGGTTACAGAAATGCACATGTTGTCATTTATGTGGAGAGCTGGCTCCCGACCGGGACCCCGGTGGCCATGGGCAGTGCCTAGGATGTTTTGGAAGTAGGTCTAAAATGGACCCTACTTTGGTCACCTTCCATCTCTGAACCAACCACTGTGGTGGAGATGTAGTATGCTGATTGCCAGGCCCAGGCACTCTCTATTGGCTGTGGGAGGTGGAGGTCTGTTCCACCCAAACTAGTCTAAGGGGGCGGGAGGGCGATTACAAACCCGGGGAGAGGATGTTGGTCAGGAGCCAACCACTGCTAGGTTAGCGGTGTTCCATCTCTGCTCTGGGAGCCTAGACCTCTGAGGAGGAGCTTTAGGGAAAATATCTATAAATAGTAAAGTATTTTCCAAGAGTCAATAAGGATTTAATTGGAAGGAACTCTTTATCACCTTTGGCTGCTTTCATATTGCAATTTTACTTAAGATTTCACTTTGATATAACTTTTTATTTTGCTGACAAAAAAGAAAGAAAGGAAGGAAGGAAGAAAGAAAGAAAGGAAGAAAGGAAGGAAGAAAAAAAGCCTGAAATCATTGGACTAGATAATGTCTAAGGTTTCTATTTAAAACATTCTAATGGGGCCAAAACCAGTTTGGCTCAGTGGATAGAGCATCAGCCTGCAGACTGAAAGGTCCCAGGTTCGATTCCGGTCAAGGGCATGTACATTGGCTATGGGCACATCCCCAATAGTGGGTGTGCAAAAGGCAGCTGATCGATGTCTCTCTCTCATCGATGTTTCTGACTTTCTATCCCTCACCTTTCCTCTCTGTAAAAAATCATTAAAATATATTAAAAAAAACATCCTAGTGGGTTATATGCCCAAGTGAATACTTTTCTTCAATGAAAGGCACATTTAAATAGTGGATCTTCAACCCTTCTTTGCCCAGTGTCTTTACTCTGTCTTGTCCCACCTCCTCCCAAATGATCCTGCAGCTTTATCAACACCTCTGTCAAGGTAGAGCCAAGCCTGCCCGCCTGCTCCCCAAGGACCCACCTGCTTCATACTTCGTAAATATTTTTGCAGATGCAGCAGGTGCTGGTTCTTGCCTTATCAGTCTAACTGCTGAGTTACTTGAAGACAGAGATGCCATTTTCTGGTCTGAATAACATGGAATCAAAGGAAAGGAGCTCTTGGCTGGGCCACTCCTAACACATGGAGACTTAGGACAGTGGTCGGCAAACTCATTAGTCAACAGAGCCAAATATCAACAGTACAATGATTGAAATTTCTTTTGAAAGCCAAATTTTTTAAACTTAAACTTCTTCTAACGCCACTTCTTCAAAATAGACTAGCCCAGGCCGTGGTATTTTGTGGAAGAGCCACACTCAAAGAGCCAAAGAGCTGCATGTGGCCAGAGAGCCACAGTTTGCCGACCATGCCCCTAGGGCAAGAGTACAAATGGAGGTCCTCAGACTATATACCTGTGTAATTTATAAATCTAGCTAACAAAGTTAACTAAAATGTGTTTTTCTACTCTACCTTGACAAACGCCCCTTTGTAATAATCTAGAAGGCTGGATTTAAATTTGGAATTCTCAGACGCCTAGGAATTCTGCACTGGAACACAGCAGCCGAGGATGAGCCAGCATCCAAACCGTGGCCCACCCCTATTCTCTCCCACCCTGGCTTGGCCTTGCTCTAGGAGGGATTTTGCATACAGTTGTGTGGACACCCCAGTTGTTGTCTAGGCTTAGTCACCAAACAGTCACTCTTGGTCATCTCACAGGTCAAGAGGCACATACGCTAGGCCTCATCTTGCAATTGGAAGATGGAGCAAGGAAGGTCACTCCAGCCCTGCAAGAGGCTCAGGGATTCCTGAGTCCTGGGGACCGGAACTGTGCTCTAGAGGGGGATCATGTGCAAGTGGCCATGTCCTGTTGGATCTGTGGACTCCTTATTTTGAGATCTGGGGTATAGTCAGAGAAGCACAGAGCATTGCCATGTAAAGTAGGATGCATGGGGGTTCAGGGCAGGACCTCTGCTTGCCTGGGTCTAAGAGCAATCTGCTCTGGTGGGTGGACAGACTTGGGGTGACAGAGCCTAGCCCTTTAGAAAGCAGAGCCTCTGAGATGGAGACCCAGAAACTATGATAGCTGTCAATTTGGGGAGATTGACCCCTGAGTTGGTCATCAGTGTTACTTACCAGTAATGTCCACAACTTGGCTTGTGTATTTACAATCGCCCACATTAGCTGGGTCTTAGGGAGCTGCTAACAAGAGCAGAGGAGCAGGATAGTGGACTGGAGGCTTCAGCTGAATTGCCAAGATCAAATAGAGATCAAACAGTAAAATGAGAGATGAAGCAGTTCAGGATATGTAAGTATTTTTCAAAGGGAATCTGGAGAACTGATTTAATGACTTAAAAACCCTATCATTCTTGAGAGAGTGGAGAAGAAAGGGAGATTTTGGGGAGGATTTTGTAGAAAGTTGCTGGAGTACGTGAGCCCTGAGCAGGGTGATGGGGGATGTCTACCCTCACTTTGGGCCTCTAGGAAGGGCTTCAGGGCTCAGAGAACCCGGAAGAATCATGTGAGTAGGAGGTGGGTGTAGTATCTGACAAGTGTCAGGTCAGTATTTGTTAGTGCTTCCCATTAACCAGATTGGCCTGTGTGCATGGGACACTGCCTGGAGCCATTTGGACTGCTGCCCAAGTGCTCTGCCTGGAAGTGGTCCCTGAAATCAGCCCACCACTTTGTGGATTCCAGACCTTACCTCCTGGGCACAATCCCCTCAACTAGTCTGGGGCAGAATCTGCTAGTTGTACTAGTATCTGCTCTACCCTTATTCCCCAGTCATGTGTATTTGGGCACAAGACTGTACAACTGGAGACTATATTTCTTAGTTTCCCTTGCAGCTAAGCAGTGATCTGGTCACTATGCTCTCTCACCAGTGGATTGTGAGCAGAAAAGTGTATAAGGGCTTGCTGGAAATTGTTTAAAATAACACATCTCAAGGGAAAATAAAGCTGATTATTGTGTTTGCCAGTGTCCATGGTGTAAATGCTCCTGCCACAGCTGATTTTAAGCTACAATTATGAGTTATGAACACATGTGCATGGCTATCTCTTGGAACTAGTGGGATCCAGCTCTGGCACATCATTGGAGCCACTTCTGACTAATGAAAGACATAGGCATGCCCTCCTTCTCTCTTCTTCCATGTTGGCTGGAATGCTGTCTTGTACTAAGCAGATGAAGGCAACACTCTAGGGATGGGAGACCAACAAGGGGAAAATAACTTGGGCCCCAGTGACTTTTGGAGCAGAGAGGCCATTCTGGTTTAGCTGTTTATACATGAGAGCAAAATAAACATCTATCTTGTTTAAGTCATTTTGATTTTAGGGTCTCCACCCCACACAACTAAAATGATGAATTTTAATTCACCCAGGAGCCCAGAAAGACAGAAAGAGGGTTGCCTTTAAGCAACATTGGCTTCCTTTTCTTTGTGCCAATAAAATTCAGGTGCTATCTCTTTTTAAATTTCTGCCTTGCCCCGTCTAGGTTTGCCTTTTCCTCAGGGCAGCTCCACAAACATTGCCCATGGTCACCCAGCAACTCTGAGAGGTTGGATAACCATGGATCATAGCCACTTGGCAGATGAGCAAACTAAAGCCCAGATCATCCATCTTGCTCTTGCAATCTCTTGCTTAATAATCTAACTTTCTTAACCGACTGGGCTTTGGGAAAGCAAGAATCACGTCTGTGTGTGTTTACTATTGTAGCAAATAAAATAATCCCTCATTACGAGGTGGGAGAGAAGGATTTGCAGAGCTTAAGCTGGAATTGTGGTTTGCAACATGGTACACTTTCAAATGCAAGAATTTTTGACAGCACATTGGAGGTGTTAAGATGTTAAAAAAAAAAAAATCCAAATGAGCCAGCAGTAACCACATGAGTCACTTGGGGTGTCCTTGCATGACTGTGAGGCCCCCAGAGCAGACTGCTCTTGATTCCTTTCGTGCTATGTTGCTTTATGGGTTTGGGTTTTGGAGCCTCTTAGTCACAGGCACACTTACTGTGAGGATGAGTGGATGCTCTGTCTTTCTTCGATGCCAGCCTGATAGCCACCTCCTTACTGCTGATTACAACCATTTCTACCTCTGGTCATACGCCTACCCAGTCTTCTGAGAATTGAGCTATTCCTTAAGCAGGTTTTAGAGGAGACCAGTGCTTCTCAATGGGGGCTGATTTTGCCCCCTGGAGATATTTGACAAGGTGGAGGCATTTTTGCTTATCACACATGGGGGCAGGGGGTGAGGCAGATGCTATTGGTGGATAGTAAGTATAGGCCAGAGGCACTGCCAAACATTCTACAATGTCTAGGTCAGCCCCTACAACAAAGAATAATTCATCCCAAATGTCACTATGCAGAGGTCGAGAGACTCAGAATTTTCAGCCTTTGGGGATGGGAGCCTCAGCAGAAGCTGCAACCAGCAGGGAAAGCAGCAGCCCTTCTGTGATCAGAACCAGCCCCTCCAAGGCTCTGATCACACACAGGCCTCCTTGTCAGGGCAACCCTGGGGACAGTCACCCTAATGGACAGTGACTGACTTAGCTTCTGCTTCAGGAAGTAGCCTGTAAGTAACCTGACTTACCTGTAGCTGGCAGAAGTATCAATGGCAATGACATTGTCTCCATGGCAATTTGAAAGCTGTATCAAGAGGTAAACAACAGCTGAAGCCGGTTTGACTCAGTGGATAGAGCGTCGGCCTGCGGACTGAAAGGTCCCAGGTTCGATTCCGGTCAAGGGCAGGTACCGTGGCTGCGGGCACATCCCCAGTAGGGGGTGTGCAAGAGGCAGCTGATCGATGTTTCTCTCTCATCGATGTTTCTGACTTTCTATCCCTCTCTCTTCCTCTCTGTGAAAAATCAATAAAATATATTTTTTAAAAAAAGGAGGTAAACAACAAAACAAAAAATCCTCCAGGAACTACCTGTTCTTTGGAGCAATAATTTCTTTCCTAGGAATAAAGCGAAAGTGAATAATTGGAGAAACACAGAAAAATGTGTTGAGGGATATTCATTGCATTGCTATTTATAGGAGCAGTTAACCAGTAGGGAATTTTAACATGACATTGGAATACATCCATACGATAGAATGTTTTTCATTCAGGATTACATTCAGTTGCAAGGAACTGAAAATGCTACCCAATAACAGGTCCAGAAATAGGCAGTTCCAAGCTGGTGCAGCCTAGGATATTATGAAGAACCCAAATTTCACCTAGTTTTCTGCTTTCATCTTAGGTGACAGGATGGTTGCTGCTCCTGGAGCTATGACTTCGGTTTTACCAGAAGATCCAAATTACCCAGTGATTTCTGCTTTCATCTATTGGCCACAACTGTGTTACATGGCGACTCCTATCTGCAAAGCACTCTGGGAAGGTAAGACTTTTTTACTTTCCAGTGTTGTTTTGTTTTAGTTAATCCTCGCCTGAGGATATTTTTCCATTTATTTTTAGGGAGAGTAGAAGAGAGAGGGAAAGACAGAAACATCAATGCGAGAGAAACATCGATTGGTTGTCTCCTGCACGAACCCTGACCAGGGCCTGGGCCAGGGAGGAGCCTGCAACCAAGTTACATGCGCTTAACTGGAATCGAACCTGGGGTCCTTTGATTGACACTCTTATCTACTGAGCCAAACTAGGGCGACTTTCCAGTTTTTTAAATAAGCAAGTTAAGAGAGTAGGAGTAGGTCACCAGACAAAATTGCTGTTGAGTAGCTAATGTGCTATGTCTGCCACAGCAAAGCTGACTTTAGAAATTTTTAGGTAATATGAAAAATTGAGGCCTTATAAAAGTTAGTGGGGCAAAAATGGATACAAAACAGTAGCTATATTAAGTTCTAAAACAAATTATATTTTTATTCCCCCCAATTTATTGAGATATAATTAACATATAGTATTGTATTAGTTTAAGGTATACAGCATAATGATTTGATTGCCACAATAAGTTTGGTTACTATCCATCATCTCACATAGTTACAATTTTTTCTTCTCTTGATGAGGACTTTTAAGATCTACTATCTTAGCAACTTTCAAATAAAAAAATACAGCATTGATAACTATACTCACCATGCTATACATTACATTTCCAGGGCTCATTTATTTTGTAGCTGAAGTGTGTACCTTCACCCATTTCGTCCACCTCCAACCCCCACTTCTGGTAACCAGCAACCTATTCTCTGTTTCTATGAGTTCACTTTTTTTTTTTTTTTAGAGTCCATATTCAAGTGAGATTATACAATGTTTGTCTTTCTCTGTCCATCCATTTTGTTGCAACTGGTAGAATTTCCTTCTTTTTAATGGCTGAATAACATGCCATTGTGTATATTAATACATTTCTCTCTTCATTCGCCTGTTGGTGGAAATGTCAGTTGTTTCCATGTCTTGACTATTGTGAAGGATGCCACATGGACATGGGATGCAGATATCTTTCGGAGGTAGTTATTTGGTTTCTGTTGGATATATACCTATGAGTAGAACTGATGGATCATATGGTAGTTCTATTTTTGATTTTTAGAGTTTTATGTTTTATCATGGAAAAAATCTGGGAGAATATACATGGGAATATTAAGGGATACTATGGGGATTTATATATATTTAAACTACTTTTAAAACAAAAGGAGTTATATTATCCTATATAATAAAGAGGAAATATGCAAATTGACCATCACTCCAACATACAAGATGGGCGCTCCCATGTAGTCAAAGATGGCTGCTCCCATGTGGACACAAGATGGCCACCACAAGATGACTAGCAAGGGAGGGCAGTTGTGGGCGATCAGGCCAGCAGGAGAGGGCAGTTAGAGGGACAAGGCCTGAAAGAAAGGGCAGTTGGGGGTGAACAGGCCTGCAGGGGAGGGCAGTTAGGGGTGACTGGGCTGGCAGAGGAGGACAGTTGGGGACAACCAGGCCTCCAGGGGAGGGCAGTTGGGAGAGACAAGGCCTGCAGGGGAGGGCAGTTAAGGGTGACTAGGCCAGAAAGGAGGGAAGTTAGGGGTGACCGGGCCAGCAGGAGAGGGAAGTTGTGGGGGGGGGTACCAGGCCTGCAGGGAGGGCTGTTAGAAGCAATCGGGCTAGCAGGGGAGCAGTTAGGGGCAATCAGGCAGGCAGGCAAGTGAGTGGTTGGGAGCTAGCAGTCCTGGATTATGAGAGTGGTGTCTTACTGCCTGGGATTGGGCCTAAATGGGCAGTTGGACATCCCTGGAGGGGTCCCAGATTGAAGAGGGTGCAGGCTAGGCTGAGGGACACAAACACCTCTGCATGAATTTCATGCACTGGGCCTCTAGTATTATATATTTTAATTCAGCAAATCCTTATCTACCAAAAAAACCTGAGGTTAAACATCTCCCCAGACTCATGGACTGCTGGGCTTTGAGGGGGTGGCTATGGGCATTAGCATTCCCAGGAAATGGGCTGGGCTGGGGGATTCCAGAAGACCTTCCATGACCTCTGACCTCTGTCCCTGGCTGCTCCCAGGAGTCCTCTCTTAGAACTCCACTCCTGGGTCCTGTCCACAGACTGCGGGGCCCTGAAGAAAGGCCTCGCACTAAGCTGTGGTCAGGCAGTCCACTAGCAGGAAGAAGACTGGGAATGAGGAAAATAGGCGGGGTCATCCTTCTGGCCTTGGCTGGGGTTACCCTGAGCTGATTGAATGGAGGGAGGAGCAGGCAGGAGAGGTGGGGTGACAGTGCTGTCAGGGTTGGAGACCTAGGACTGCACCTCACCTCTCTGAGCCCTAGTAGAAAGGGGATGGTAATAATGCTTAATACTAATAACAGTATGACAAAGAGGTCACTCTCATTGAGCACGTCTCTACGTTGCATGCAGTTCTCTACCACTCTCCTAAGGCTCACAACTCCCCGAGGAGGGTGCTCTTTCTGTTTCCATGTCATGCAGAACCTGCACGAGGCAGCAGAACAGTGGCCTGTGTGTTCTGGATCTGCACAACCTGGGTTCAAGTCCCCCACCCATTAGCAGTGTGACTTGGAAAGTGAAGTGCTCGGCGCCTCGGTTTCCCCTCTAGAACACGGAGATAACAACAGGATCTACATCATAGGATTATTGGGGGATTAAGTGGATTAGTACATGTAAAGAGCCTTGCACAAAGTCTGGCCAATAACAAACTCTCAGTAAAATGTCAAGCTCTTTTAATATAAAGTTTTGCAGAGCTTAAAAGAAAGAATGTACATAAGACAGCAGTAACATTGAATGCATCTGATAAATATGTCTCCTGGGATATGGGTAATACCTGCTTTCCTCACTCCTGTATTTGATACACGAGGAAACAGAGGCCTCGAGTGTGAAAAGGGAGTTTCCAATGGTCACACAGTGAGGGTGGGGCAAATCCAGGACCTGAAGGCAGATCTCACACAGCAAAACTTCCTAGAAAACTTAAAGAAGGTACAAGCGGGACTTGGCAAAGCATCTGGCGGCAGAGGCCTCATACCATCCCCGGTGGGAAATGGGCCTCAGGAAATGCTACCCCATGGATCCTTCCTTTCATGAGGCCTCCCCCAGTTCCTCCTTAGCCTCAGGTGGCCCTTCCCTGGGGATATACCAGGTGTCCCTGAGCCATTCCAGACCTGGTCTCTCCTGGAACGAAAGGAATGCTTTTTGCTGCACTTGGGTCCCGAGCAGTTGCTGACTTCTGTTCACATCCTGTTCTCTTGGGCTTAGGGGCTTCATTTCGCTGACAGTCCTAGAGCCCCACCACCTGGCCTTTCTTAGTGGCCTGGCCAGGGGGCCAGATGGAAAGTGAAATTCAGCAGCTGTAGGCATCAACTGCACCAAACTGATGGTGAGGGAGAAGCTCTGAGGAAGCCTGGGTCTGCCTTTAGCCCGGGCCGGGGCCCTCTTCCCACCCAGGGCTGGCAGCCACAGGACCAGCCTCCTCTTGTGGGCCGCGTGGCCCCATAGTGTGTGGTTTCAGAGCTGCCATACACATTCTTCACCTGTTCTAGGCAGTCTCTGAGGTTGGTTAGACCAGGCCCAAGATGCTTTTGGGTGGGCAAATGGAAATAAATGTGGCATAAAGCTGTTTTTAGCATTTTGGGAAGCTGATTAGAAAGCCATTATTTAACCCAAAGGAAGAGTACCTAAGGCAGTTTGGCCTTTGGCTGAAATTTTACCAGCTCTTTGTTAGTCCCTCCTAGTCACCAGTACTGATTGGTGTTGATGCCATCATCAGATTCCCATGAGACTGGGGGGAGGGGGGGCAGGATTGGGCAGGACTGGGTAGGACTGGTAGGGGGGCATTCACCCCTGTGTAGGCCTATGCTCTTCTCAGAAACAGAATGGCAGGGAGGGCAGGAAAGGAGGGCAGGCAAGGAGGGCTGGTGGGGGTGGGGGTGGTTGCTGCCTTCCCTAGCTCTGCTATGCTGTACACTCACAAACTGGGCTGTCTTCTAAGAGTTTGGATTTTGGAGGTACTTCTTGTAAATGAAAAGTACGGGGCCTTCTCAGGGGTAGAGGGGCATAGGCTCTGAGGCCGCCAGAAATGGTTCCCGTCCCACACTGCCATTTGCTACAAGTGTGACATTGAGAAGGTTATTGAACACTCCGTGCCTCGGTTTCCCCACCTGAGGATAAAATAATGCCCCACCTCACTGTGAAGATTAAAATAATTTAGGTAGAATATGACGTGGTAAGAATGGGTTGTTGTGACTCCCTGTTTTCCAGGTGCAGTCCTTAGGGTCTATTGTGAGCCAAACAGCATGCTAGATTGTGGGCAGAGCAGTGTGGGACAGAGCCTTCGCCCTCTGCAGTGTGCCTGGGGAGTCCAGACCACACTGAGAACAATGAAGGTGTGAGATAGCGCCTGGCAGCAGTGGGCCAGATGATCCCTGCTGGCACCAGGATGCTGTGGTCAGAGATAGGCCAAGGCAGGCCCCGTCCCCTGCCAGTGACTCCTCCAGATTGGCTTCCTTTCCCAGCACTGGTTCCTGGACACACAGGCAGCGAAGATCTCTTCTGTTTCTGGTCATGGTAGGGTTTGGCTATGATTCCTGGATGATGACAGTCATTTTTGGAGGCAGCCTGGGGACAAGGCGATGGAGAGAATGGGTGAGCAGAGAGTGGGAAAGCACCTGGCTCTCAATGTGCCTTCCCACTCTCCCACATTTGCACAGGCCTTTCCTGCCACCTGGAATGCCGTCTCCTAGGCTGTTTGTATAAAGCCCTGCTGTGCTTCAAGGCTCAGTTCTGGCACTCACGTATCTCCTCACAGAAGGACCACTGGGCTTCTAGAGCATCTCCCCCCAAACCCATACCCTGGACATTCTCAGAATGGCTGCATCCAGCTCTGTTACTCTCCTGCACCGAGGGCATGGGCTGTCCAGTGCACTTCCTCCCTTCCCAGGGCCTGCATTTAACCTGGCAACCTACAGGGAAAGAGGCAGCTGTCCCAGAGCAGGAGGCTTGGGACTTTCACTGATGCTATTTGCCAGCCTGGGAGGGTGGGAGGGTGTACTCTAAGGTGTTGGACACCATGTTCCCACAGGGCAATGGCTGCAACCTGGGTACTTGAGAACATGTCTGACTAAGGAACGTTTTCTTCCACTTCCAAGCCACTTTCCTGCCCAGACTCTGCCCATGGGCCCTGGTTGGGGCACCGAGGTGCATCCCAGCCTCCTCTCCAGTCCTAGCCGTAGCTGATGGAAGCTGACAGGCTGCCTAAAAACACGCAGCAGCCTGACGCCCCACTAATCTCCGCATCATCTGTGGGCGAACGTTTCCAACAGAGGTAGAGGAGACCATAAAAAGAGCAGTGTTCCTGCATGCAGCACTTCTAGCGAAGCGTATTTGCATGGTGATTCACATCAGCACATTTTTAATATCCATAAACCCTTGCCGGCAAGGATGGGAGCAGTTTTGTGCCAAAGCTTTGCAAACGTGCTGGACTTAGGCAGAGCGGCCAGTGAGCAGGCAGGCTGGCAGTCTTGCTGGCTGCATTCCTCAAGCACACTGTGTGCCAAATTCGATGTCCATGCCCCCGCCCCTGTGGGATTTCCTGAAGGCTCTGTCCCAGCTCCTCCGAGTTCCTGCACCATGGCCAAAGCTTATCCAAATAGCCATTCTTGGAGTTTGCTCCCAGGGTAAAGTTCCTTACCCAGAGTTGGACTAACAGCTTCCCACTGCTTGACTGATGGGTTTGATGGTCAAAAGACCCGCTGCCCAAAGACGGTGGGGATCCCGGGTGCTGGCCCACAGATTACCCCGGGCATGGTGAGGGGGGCCAGGGATGGTCCAGGAGGCAGCACTTGGTTGTCAGTTTTCCTATAATGTACTCAGGGAGCAGAAGTTGCTACCAAAACCAGTAAAACCTGGTCCCTGGTGTGAAGGAGCACTGAAGCCAGTTGAAAAGTACTAAACAAATCAAGAAGACAGTTAGAGGGCAATATGTGGTATGGGAAGAGAATGGCATAGTTCTCAAATTCAAGGAGAGGGTTGATCACTGAAGTGATCAAAGAAACTTTGTGGAGGGAGGGACATTTGAAGGATGGGCCACTTTCCAATGTTGAGGTTGAGGCGTGCGGCTCAGTTGCCAAGGATGGGCATCAACCAGTGGGATCCTTGGCAAGTGTAAAACCTGGGGAAAGGGGTCGTGATAATCAGGGGGAAATTCCAAGCCTAAAGCTCTGAGGATAGAAATAGAGAACACACCGGCAAGACTGTCAGCTCCCAGAGGAGCTACTTGTTTGGTTTGGTTCAGTTTGGACACCAGGCTCTTTCCTGTAGCATCCAGGCAGGCGCACCTGGACCAGGCATCATCCTTAACAGTGTCTGGAAAGACAGGCTCTTTAGGTCAAGACTTTACAAAGACACAAGTGGTGTGGTTGGGAGTTACTGAACAGTGTGCCGTGGGTTAGCTCCCAGTGGCTCAAAGTGAGTTTATGTCAACACCCAGATCTTCCTCAGCAGGAACTGGTTGGTGACCTTGAACTAGCAAGGCCTAGAAAGGAGCTGTGATCTGGTCTGGAAAGAGGTCTTATCCTCCAATGTTCGCTGACCCTCTTTAGTCTGTCCTGTGACAATTTGTGCTCAGATTGTAGCATCGGGAGGTGTTAGGATGTTTATTAATTTCTGCAGATCTTTTTCAAGTCCTGCTAATGAAGTTGTTTGAAGTTTCCCTCAAGTATGGCGTGATCCCAGGGAAGAAAGTGTCCAGGTTCCTGGGTCTGGGCTGGGAAGGCACCCTCAATGGTGGGCTTTTCTGGACCTCCAGATCACTCAGCAATACTCTCCACCCCATCCCACTCTTACTTCCCACATCTTCTGTATCCTACTTTGGGTGGGAGGAAGTAGGTGGACGGGGCCTGAAGAGTTGATTCTGAATGCCGAGGTGGCACCAGAGGACCCTGGGGACCTGCAGGGAATAAAGGGAGAGGAAGGGGAGGGCCTTTCTTGGTTCTTCTACAGGCACAGTTCAGCCACTTACCCCTGGGGTGGCTGGACATGGGGGAATCTGGACCCCTAGAGACCCAGCAGCTCTTCCCCTCTAGGGTGGGGAGACCCAAGAAACACAACTCTGGACTTAGTGCCTGGGTAACATAAACATTAGCAAGAGATGGTTAAATAAAAACAAACACCAAAAGAGTAATATTTTAAAAATTTGGAATGAAAAAAAGGACACCTCTCCTCAATCTTCGGTAGGCAAAGTTCTCCTAGTAACAGACTTTCTCTGACTCTCCACCAACCCCATCATGCAGTGTTTCCATTTCTATGTAGACATTCCAAAGGGATGATAATAATCCCCAGCATCTGTTATTTTAAGTCTCTACTCCAAAGAGTTCATCATAATGTGAATTGTGGTACTACTTGTGCTCTGTGGATGTGGAAAAAGTATTTGATAAAATTCAGCACCAATTTATAATAAAAACTCTATAATCAAACTGGGAATATAAAGGAAGGTCCTCAATCTGATAAAGGGTATCTACAGAAAAACCTATACAGCTAACACAAAAACCCCTGTAACATACTTAGTGTTGAAATATTGGGCACTTTTCTAGTGAGGTTGAAAGCCAGACAGGGTGTCCACTATCACCACTTCTTTCCCTATTGCACTCAGCAGCCTCGGCAGTGCAAGAAGATGAGAGGATTTGCAGGCAAGAAGCAAGATCTTTATTTGCAGGTGAAACGATTACATATTGGAAAATCCAAAAGAATTTATAAGCAAGTAGTGTAATTAATAAGTATATTTAGTAAGACTCCGGGATATAAAAACAATATACTAAAACTATTATATTATTTCTTCTCCTTCCTCCCCTCTTCTCCTCCTCCTCTTCTTCTTCTCAGCAAAGAAAATAATGGTTTCTTTGAGGAAATCATACCAAGCTTGCTCATTTATATTTCTATAACTAGTAACCAGAAATTGGAAAATGAAATTTTAAAAGTGATACTATTTATGATTGCATCAAAAAGTAAATATCTAAAATAAGTCTAATTAACAATGTATAAAACCTCCACACTGAAAATTATAAAAATGTTGAGAAAACTTAAAGAAGACCTAGATAAATGGAGAGATGCTTCTTGTTTATGGATTAGGAAATTCAATATTATTAAAATGTCAGTTTTTTCCAAATTGATCTATATTTAATTCAACCCCAGTCAACTTTCCAACAGAATGTTTTGGGGCTAAATATTGACAAATTAATTTTTAATTTTATATAACAAAGCAAAAGATCTGGCGTAGACAAGCAATCTTGAAGAATAAGAACAAAAGAGGATTTTCATTTCTAGAATTTAAGACTTACTATAAAGCTGCAGTAATTAGGACGGTGTAGTATTGGCATAAGGATAGACAAACTAATGGAACAGGAGAGAAAAACCCAATATGTAGTTTCTTGATTTACAACCAAGGTGCGACTGCAATGTGGTGAGGGAAGGATTGTGTTTGCCAAAAATGATGGTAAAGCAATTGGATATCAGTAAACAAAACAAACACCAATCCATGAATGTAACTGTTTTCCATTTCTTTGTGGGTTTAAATTTCTTTCTACAGTATTTTGTTGCAACAAGAAGTGTTTTCAGTATATGTCTTTCACCTCCCAGTTTATTCTTCAGGATTTTATTCTTTTTGGTGCTACTCTAAATGAGATTGTTTTTAAAATTTCCTTTTCAGATAGTTTGTTGTTAATAAACAGAACTGTTAGTATAAGTTGATTTTGTAAACTACAGCTTTACTCCATTCGTGTATTCTAATAGTATTTTCATGGGCTTTTTGGAGTTTTCTGTATAAGACTATGTCATCTGCAAACAGGGACAATTTTATGTCTTTCTATTCTATTTGCATGCCTTTTATTTTATTTTATTTTCTTGACTAATTTCGTTGGTGAGGGCTTCCAGGGCTATGTTGAATAGAAGTGGTGAGAGTCAGCATTCTTGCCTTGTTTCTGATCTTAGAGGAAAAGCTTTAAGTATTTCCCTATTGACTATGATGTTAGCTGTGGGCTTTTCAGATGTAGCCTTTATTATGTTGAGGTATTTAAAAATATATGATAAAGATATAGTAATCAAAACAGCATGGTACTGGCATAAAACCAAAAATATAGACCAATGAAACAAAATATAGATCCCAGCAACAAAACCATACACTTACAGGTCAGGTGATCTTTGATAAGGTGCCAAGAATACATAGAAGGGAAGAGAAAGTTTCTTCAATAGATGGTATTGGGAAACTGTATATCCACATGTAAAAGAATGAAATTGACCCTTATCTTACACATATACAAAAATTAACTCAAAATGGATTAAAGACTTAATAAGGCCTGAAATTAAAACTCTAAAATAAAACAGGGAAAATCTTCATGGCATTGGTCTTGGCAGTGGTTTCATGGATACAAACACAAAAGAGAAGGCAAATAAATAAATAAATAAATAAAATAAACAAGTGTGATTACATCAAACTGAAAAGCTTGGAGAAAATATATGCAAATTATATATTTGGTACGGGGTTAATCTCAAAACACATAAAGTACTATAACTCAATAGCAACAAAAATAATAACTTGGTTAAAAAATGGGTTTAGGACTTGAATAGACATTTCTCCAAAGAGGGCACACAAATGGTATATGAAAAGAGTGCTCTACGTCACTAATCATCAGAGAAATACAAATCAAAGCCACAATGAGATAGTGTTTCACATTTGTCAGGATGGCAGTTGTCAAAAAACAGAAGACACAAGTATTGGCGAAAATGTGGAGAAACTGGAACCCATGCAGACTGTTGTTGGAAATGCAAAATGGTGCAGCCACTATGGGAAATAGTGTGGAGGTTCCTCAACATTAAAAAAAAATGAAACCAGTGAACCCACTTCTAGGTATTTATTCAAAAGAATTGAAGTGAAGATGTCAAGGAGATATTAGCTGCAGCACTATTCACAATAGCCCAGATGTGGAAACAATATACATGTCCACCCACAGGTAAATGGGTAAAGAAAACATGATGCATACATATAATGGAATACTAGTCCGCCTTCAGAAAATTCTATACCATGCGACAACATGGATGAACTTTGAGGACCTCATCCTAAGTGGAATCAGCCCACTACATACAGAAAGACAAATCCTACAGGAATGCATTTATCTGAAATATCTAAAATAGCCAAATTCATAGAATCAAAAGGTGGAATGGTGGTTTCCAGGGACTGGGGCAGAGGGAAAGCTAGGAGTTACTAATCATTGGGCATAAAGTTTCAATTAGGCAAGATGAATAAGTTCTAGAGGTTTGCTGTACTGCAGTGTACCTGTAGTACCATATGGTACACTTAGAGTGTTGTTAGGAAGGTAGATCCGATGCTAATTGTTCTTACAAAAATTAAAAAGCACACAACGTTTGTTTTTAAGGGAACCCCAGGGGAAAACAGCATTGGGTGGCCACTGTTCCCCTCATCTGAGGTCTTGGGAGGTGGGAATGTGATCCTGGGCTGGAGTGTCCGATTGGGTGGGGGAAAGGATGATGGCTCCCTTCCTACCCCCGCCCCCCCAACAACCTCCCACCTACACAGGGAAAAATAAGAACCAGAAGCCCCAGGCACTCCCGGGAGGTCTGGTCCTGACAGCTTCCTCCCGGAACAATGAGCTGACACTGGATAGTCTGCAATCACCCGCCAGCTACTCTTCCTGTCCCGGCTCAATCAGCGTGTCAGGGCCGGGACATGAGGTGGGGTCTGTGGATGTGCAGGTTCCGGTTGGACAACCTCAGCCCCTAAATGCATTCCAGCTCCCCAGGTTCTGAATCAATTGCTTTGCCTAACTGTTTTTAGAGGGATATTAAAAAAAAAAAAGGGTGGCCAACTAAGTTCATTGGTTTCAGTTTCCTTTGCCTAAAGATGACATGTGCTGTGTTTATGCTGCTGGTCTCCAACGCTGGGGTGGCTGCTGTCACAGGCTGGTTGGGAGAGAAGGGGTGACTGCTGGAGAATGTCTGCTTCCCAAGGCTGGTGTAAGCCTTACATCATACTTCCAAGTCTCTGTCTGCTCTGTGCTGGCTGCTGGAGACAGCAGTGAAGGGACACAGTTCTTACCCGCTAAGAGCTCATAGCTGAGTGGAGATAAGCATGCCTACATCACAAGCAGTAGTAGGGTGGGATAACACAATGGGATGTGGGGAAGGCACCTGCCTCTCTGGTTAGTGCAGTGGTCGGCAAACTCATTAGTCAACAGAGCCAAATATCAACAGTACAATGATTGAAATTTCTTTTGAGAGCCGAAAACCGACTTCTGCACATGGGCCACGAAGCGTCAGTCGCACCGTACGTGTGCGCCCGCACGTGGTATTTTGTGGAAGAGTCACACTCAAGGGGCCAAAGAACCACACGTGGCTTGTGAGCCATGGTTTGCCGACCATTGGGTTAGTGTGACAGAGCTTTGGCTGGGGCACAGGACCCCAGGGTTGTAGACCTATATCTGCTACTTTTTGTACATCATTGTACAAAATGAGATCCATCTTGTATGTTCTGATGGCCTGTTGTCACCTGTGTAAAGTGAGAGAAGACTGCTGACAATCCCATAGTGCCATTATGAGGGGCAGAAATCAGCTCTGAAGGTGCCTGAGGCCAGGGGGTGAATATGGCTTAGGTGCTGATGTTTATGTTTGTTCTGTTTGCTGCTGCCAGTGAACAAAGCACAACTTGGGTGTTGTGCTTGCAGAAACCAAACCTTGAACTTCTTTGTTAGTCTGAGTGTACCCAGAGTCCTTCCAAGACCACTCTCAACACGAACACAGCCCTGCTGCACCTCCACATGAAGCTGTGATTGGGCAATGCTGGCGGTGGCCTGGCTGTCTAGATGGAGCCCTCCTGGGGCAACTGGGTGCAAGTCCACGCGGGTCCAGGCTTGATGGTGGTGCCCGCCGCGTGGATGGAAGCTGCGAGCGGGGATGGGAGGGGCTTTGCAGTTGTACAGGACGAGTCCCATCCTGTCACTCTCCTACTTCAGAGTAGGGCCTGTGTTCGTTTCCGTGCCCTCGCCCTGCACGTTGCATGAGTATTGGGATGTCCCTGCCTGGATGCAGCAGGTTCAGAGGAAGCTGGAGTCAGAGGGTCACAGGGTGAACAGTGCTCCTCAAGTGGCAGCATGGGGACCCAGGCACTTGGGAAAGGGCAACTGTCGGGTCACAGTGGTCAGGACGCAGGGGCCAGCTGTCCCTTCTCAGGATGCTGTTCTGTAGCCAATGGAACCCCTGCTGTTTTGTACTTTTTCTCCCTCTTTGCCTCGCCCTCTTTTTTCCTTTTTCTTCTCTTTATTTCCCTCCTTTCTTCTGTCTTTCTCTCCTCTCAATCCCAACTCTGCACGGTATTCCATCTTCTCCAGGTACAGTCACCCAAAGGCAGCAGCACAAACATCTGTTTTCATCTTTACTCATTACTACTGTGCTTTCTTCACATCCTTGATCATAAGTATAATAGTGTTCTTAAAATCTTTGTCGGCTAATTCCAACATCTGTGTCTTGTCTCATGCAAATGAGTCATGTATCCCTGTTCTTCATATATGTTGACTAATCTTTTTTATATTGTATCCTGGACATTGTGAGTGTAATATTGTGGAGGCCCTGGGCTTTGTTATAGTCTTATGGAGGGTGTTTATTTTTTGTTGTAGCTGGTAAATAACTTGATTGGACTCAAACGGCAAACTCTGTTTCTGAGGCAACAATGCAACTCTCCCTGAGTTCTCACCCCCAGTTGGCTTTGAGCCTGCTCCGTGAACGCTGGGTCAGCACTCCCTGGAGAGTTGACAGTTTATGCGTAGAATTCAGGGCTCATTTTCTTGGGCTCTCTCCTTTCTAGAATTACCTTTTTACTTTCCAGCAGCTAAGGTGTCCCAAGCTTTCTTCTTTGGTTGTTTAACCCAGAAAAACTGAGGGTTTTTATAAGAGCTTTGGTGCCCCACACGGTGCACTCCACTCACTGTCTGCTTAAGCTGACTGGGAACTGTGTTCAAGTAAAAGCCATAAAAACGGGAGCCTGTTCCCCACCCCTTATTCCAAATATCAACTCCCATTCAGAAACTGCCTTTGTTCATTCTCCAGTGACTTTAGCTAATTGTATTTCTAATTTTGTCCACAGTTACTAGTTACTCTCACTGGGAGGTTTGGTCCAATAGGAGTTTACTTGGCTATAGCAAATGCAGAATTTACTTCTGTTTTCCTTTTCCATCATTTTTGGCCTTCTTTTTCCAAGATTGCCTCGTGGTTACGAGATGACTGCCGTGGCTCAAGCCATCATGTTAACATTCCAGGCTGGGAAAGGGCTAAAGGGGAAGGCAACGTGTGCTTTCCGGTGGCATCAGTCACCCTTTGAAGAGTTTCCCCGTTACTCCCCCCTAACAACTTCTACCTACATCCTGTTGGTCAGAATTTAATTGCAAGGTTAAGAATGATATATGATTATTAAGCTGGACACATTGCTATTCCCAACAGAATTAGAGCTAAGTTAGAAAAAGAAAAAAAGAAAAAAGGAGAGAGAATAGCTTTCAGGAGCTAGAGACTATCCCATTTCATAGGGACATTATGAAGATTAAATGTTAACTGCTTAGTACAACTCCTGGAACATAGGAAGCTCCCCTTTAATGTTGGTTTTACTATTGCTGTATGTTTCACAATAGACATAAGCCCAGAACATGATGAAAGTCCTGAAGAGAGACACCTAGCCCAGCTAGGGATGGCGGGGTGACAGGGATGACTTCTTGGAGACAGTACAGCCCCAGCCAAATCCGAAAGACAGAAAAATGTTAACCAGGTAAGAGAGGAAAGGAGTCCCAGGCACAGGAACAGCACGAGTGAAGGCAGGCCCGTGAGAAACAGCCTGTTGTGTGTAGGATGTACTAATATTCCACATAAGGCACAGAATGGTGAATGAAGGGGGATGAGGGGTAGGCATGACTCAGACATGGAGAGAAGCTGATTGATCTCCAGTGTCCGGAAAAGCTCCCAGCACACAGTGGGAGACAATTTCCTATGTGGTCAGGTAGGAGTCGAAGTGGAGCATGCACGTACACACAGACAGACAGGCAGACAGACACACACACGTACAGACACTATTCCCACTCCGCCTAAGATTTATGTAACCCTTAGGCCTCCGATGGGAGAGAAGCCTGGTAGACCGTGAGCTCTGGGGCCCCAGAGCTGCAGACCTCCCCACTCTGGGAGTTCAAGGCAGAGGTGTGGAGCTGGTCACTGTGGTCCCCGAGATCTGGACTCCTCCCTCCCCCATAACTCTTCCCAAAGATAGGAGCTTTCAAAAACACACTTGACAAGTTTGGTCAAACAGGAAGACCAGAGCTGATAGTGTGGGAAGGAGGCAAGGGGGCGGAGGGGCTTGCTGCCTGGGCCTTTTTCAGCTTCTCTTCCTACCCTCAGGGGGGTCTGGTTCCAAACGCCCAGATCCCCTTGGCCGTGGGCCTGGGCAGAGTGTGAGCACCTTTGCAGCTGCTGTGCTTGGTTGGGTCTGTGGGTTTTTCCTGTGCGTCTGCCCTGTGCCTGTGGACAAAGGATCCCCATAGTGTCAGCCAGGGACTTTCTTCCCCTCTTGTTCTCTTTCTGCTAGAAGCTTCTCCTGGCTTCTAATCTCTCTGTTAACCCTCTCTGTGCACTTGGCCTAGCTCAGCTCAGTGCAGCTCACATTTTTTATGCATCTAGGAGGTGCCAGGGCCCTCTCTCGGGCTTGACGAGCCCTGCCTGGGAGGTGGTAGTGGTGGTGGTGGTGGTGGTGGTGCTGGTGCTGGTGTGTGTGTGTGTGTGTGTGTGTGTGTGTGTGTGTACCCGCGCGTGCGCGCACATGCGCACAGGGTGAGTACTTAATATTAGATAGTTGATAATATTTGATAATAGAACATAGTACATCTACCTTGTCTTCCTTTTACTGAGGAGAAATATTGTATGTCATGGCTCAACTGCACTTTTACACGTTCTTTTATTAATGGATATTTAGGTAGGTTCTGGGGCTTTGTCCTCACACAGTGCTGCAGCAGTATGCCCGTATGTACCTCCTTTGTACACACCTGCCCATGGGTGAACGGCTCCAAGGGCCTGGCAGTGAGAAGGACATACTAGGGGAGCCAATGGCAAGTGGCCCTTTGGAGCAATTGAACAAATTTACACTCATATGAGCTGTGACTATTGCAACCTATATCCCTGTGTTCTCATCAATACTTGACCTTATCGTGCATTTAAAACATTATCAGTAGCCCTAGCTAGTTTGGCTCTGTGGATAAAGAGAGAATTGGCCTGCAGACGGAAGGGTCCCAGGTTTGATTCTAGTCAAGGGCATGTGCTTTGATTGCAGGCTAGATCCCTAGTAGGGGGCATGTAGAAGGTAGCCGATCAGTGATTCTCTTGTCATTGATGTTTCTGTCTCTCTCCCCCTCTCCCTTTCTCTCTGAAATCAATAAAAAAGAAAAAAATTCATTGTCAGTAGAGTTGTCTTTATTTGCTTATTCCCTGCATTCAGAGTCCCCTTGAGGAGACTCTGAGCTCCTCAAGCTCAAGAACTAGCTGTGTCTTTTTTAACTTGAAGACTTTTGAAAAAATTCCATTTCTTCCTCTGTTGAGTTGGAAAGTTTAGCTTTCATTTTAGTGGTTACTCTTACAAACTTCAGCAGATACCTTTAATGCTTAAAGAAATCACCCTTCCCTCATCTCCCATGTCTTACTATTATCATTGTCTACTAATTCAGTTTCAAATCATCTTTTGTCCCAATCTGAGCTATTATTATTTAATAGAACTGATGCTTGTTTAGCTTTGTATACATATTTACTATTTTTTAATCTCAATTTTATCTTGTCCTATATCTTCCTAAAACCATTTTTCTTCTTTTGGTCCTCTAATGAAAGTTCGTGGTAATAAACTCAGTTCATTGTCTGAAAGGCTATTGTCCTCTTATTTCTAGTTTCATTGAGGTCTAATTGATAATTAAAATTGTATATATTTAAGATGCACAACTTGACGATTTGGTATATATATATAATATATATATATATATATATTATATATATATAATGAGATGTTCATCATGATCAAACCAATTAACATATCCATCACCTCAATAGTTACTATTTGTGTGTGCATTCTTTGCGTGATGATAACTCTTAGCAAATTTCAAGTATACAATACAGTATTGTTAACTTTGGTCACATTGTTGTACATTAAATCTTCAGAACTTATCTTGTATAACTGGAACTTTGTACACCTTGATCAGCGTTTCCCCATTTCTCTCCTCTCAGCCCTTGGTAACCACAGTTCTACTCTGTGTTTCTCTGAGTTTATTTTCGATTCCCCATATAAGTGAGATCATGCAGCATTTGCCTCTCTGCATATGGCTATTCTACTTAGCATAATGTCCTCTAGGTTTATTCATGTTTTTTAAAATGGCAGGATTTCCTTCCTTTTTAAGGCTGAATATTTCATTGTGTGTATGCCTCCCACATCTTTTTTATCCACTCATCCATAGACAGTATTGTCCTCTTACTCTTCCCCCCGCCCAGAAAGTCTTTAATTTTCTGTTATGAGTCATTGCTTTTTGTAGCTTTCCCAAATAATTTTATAAATTTCATAATGTTTATATTGGGATCCATGAAATAACAAAGTACAGTTCCCCCTGCAAGGAAATAAAAGCATCAGACATAATGCAAGGCTCTTTCAATTGTTTTACGTTTTCAGAAATAAGAGTGACTGTATACTCTTTTATTTATTAGATGGTAATTTGGTGAAATTTTCATAGAATTTTTTATGATTTATGGTTTTTCATGATGTTTTCTTAGGCAGCATTCCACCAAATTAGCTTTTCAAAAGTCATAGCACCATGTACAGCTTTAGCCTGACAGCAGTTTTGTTTTAAAATTAGAATCAGGCTGAATGTGGCTTTCTTCCTAAAGCTAAAATTTATGTTTTAAGTAGAGTTGTAAAACACTTATGTCCCGGATTTTCATTACCTTTAATTAAAGAGTGATTACACTCTTGTTGAAAAGTAAAATTATGTATTAACTGATGAAACTTCAAGTTGTAATAAAAGTGAAAGAAAAGGGAAGGAAAAGAAATGTCTTTTTTGATGAAGGCTTTATAGGAATAGAGTTTGTATTTAACCAGAACGACCCTCTAGGACCCTTTTCTGGTAATGAAAGCAAGGTATCTTCACCTAAGAGAAGCAAATGGAATTGTTAAATATTTTATTTTTGGTCATCTACTTGCTATTACAACCCCAACTAGATATAGTGCATTAATTTATATGAAATACATATATATATATTGATTTATAAATATATTGATTTCAAAAAGGAAGGGAGAGGGAGAGAGAGATAGAAACATCAATGGAGAGAGAGAATCATTGATTGGCTGCCTCCTGCATGCCCCTTACTGGGGATCGAGCCAACAACCTGGACATGTGCCCTGACTGGGAATCCAATGACCTCCTGGTTCTTAGATTGACAACTGAGCCTATATAAAAAGACCACGTACTGTTAGACAGGATGTTGAAATGACTGGTGTGTAATGTTTTTAAGGTCTTCATTTTTGTCAATGTAAATTTCCTTTAATTATTTTCCATTTCCAGTAGGATTTCATTTCAAGGTTTAATGTACCAAGTCAGTATAAAGTTTTACAATTCAGTAATTCTGGATTTCATGTAATCTAAGATAAAAATGGAAATGTGAAATTTAGTTAAGAAGTTAATTTTCTTTGTCTTTTATATCTAAGGCTTCATCCTCTTCATTTTCATCTTCTGCTTGCTGACTCTTTCTTAGTTAACAGATAGATACCTTTCCTGTTCCAGGTACACATTTAGCTGACAGTGATCTCTGAAGAGGTGGCTTTGAATTTGCTCTTGCAATATCTAGTAAAGATGAACAACCTGGTGGATATAGAGAATTTCAGAAAACCTCAAAATCTTCTTCTTCAACCTTTTGTATATTTTGGTAGGCAGCAATGTGTACCTCTAAAGCTTTGCTGTGAAATAACATTTGAATAGTTATACATTCTGAAAATATAGTCTTTAAAGGCTTTGTTTTCTGCTTTTCAAAATTGTCAGTCATTTCTTCCGGATGATGAGATGGTCAAGTAGCAGCCATTGTAACTCTCTGTAAGTTCGTTTCTGTCTGTGAAGTTACACATCAATCATGGGTTTCACTGAGTTAATTGTGTAGCTTCTCAATTCCTTGCTGTTAATATTGCTTTTACGTCATCTCGTTTTCTTCTTACAATAGTTCCATAAGCTTTCAATGGTTCTACTACTTTAGCTTTAACTATTTCAACCTCTGCCTGTTGATAATCCTGAAGCTTGGCAAATTCACCAGAACAGTTTTTCAGTCCCTGCTTTAAAGTGGGGGGTGGGGGATGGGGGTCTATCATTTGGGGTGGGGGACCTTTTTTCTGTCAAGGGCCATTTGGATATTTTTAACATCATTCTCGGGCCATTCAAAATTAGCAACTTCAAAATGAGTCTGCTATATTTGGTCAAACATTTAATTAACTCACCCCTAATGCCTTGGCAGGGCCAGACCAAATGATTTCACGGGCCTTCCATGGCCCTCGGGCCAGATGTCCCCATCCTGGCAAGCATGCAGAGGTTGACCAGGTAATCTGCTTTGTCTTGCAGTCAGGCAGTTCTCTGCACATAAGCAGCAAAGCTTTGGCACAGCTCTTCTAGATGCTTCTCCACGTTTGTGACAGCATCTTGCAGTTGCTCGGTTTGAGCATCCCGGTTTTCCAAGGTGTGCCTCGACACATTTCCTTGAGCACTGCCACGACCCTGGACTGGGGCCAGTTTCGGGGCACTTGGGTGTGTGCTGGGATGCCAGCCGCTGCCATTGCGGGAGCCCGAGAACTGTCCTCTTCTATTTGAGTGAGAGTTTAGCTGAATTTAGAATTTAGGTAGTTATTTTCCCTCAACACGCTGCAGATGTTAGTCCACTGCCTCTGGCTGCTCTTGTGGTTATTGGTCTGCTTGTTCTTTTATAAGCAATCTGTCTTTCCCCTGGGGCATTCTTAAAGGTTTTTAAGACACTGTGATGTGTCTACATGTGATTTCATTTTTACTTATCCTGCTGGGATTTCTTGTGATTCCTGAATCTGATGATTCATGTCCTTTGTCAATTTTGAAAAATTCTTACTCATTATTTCTCGAAGATTGCTTGTACCTAAATCTCATCTTCAGGATCTCCAATTAGACATAATTTAGATCTTCTCATTCTATCATCCCTGTCTCTTATATTTTTATCTCTTTATCTCTGTGTTGCTCTACAAGTATTTTCTTTAGATCTGTCTTGCAGGGCATGAATCCTCTATTTAACCAATTCCAATGGGCTTTCAATTTCAATGAACTGAGTTTGTTTCAAGGAGTTTAATCTATCTATCTATCTATCTATCTACCTACCTACCTACCTACCTATCTATCTATCCATCCATCCAGTCAGCCTGGTCATTTTTAGTGGTGTGTTTTTTGCTTGAATTTTCAGTTCTCTATTTTACTTTGTTCAACATTTTAAACTTATTTAAAATACTGTACCTAATTATTGCTGTGTCTAAAGTCTGTCCAAGTATAATTCTACTATTGGTTTTTTATGAAGATTCCCACTGCGGTTTCTCATGTGTCTTACACCTCTTTGCGAGTTCGGTCTGATTCCTGTAGATCTCTGGGGACCTACGGGCCTGGACCGATGGTGTGTTCCTCCAGAGACCATTAGCTTTGGCCTCTGCCAGGTGTTGCAGGGCACTGCTGTCTTGAGACAGCTTTAACTTCTTGGGCTTTTCTGGACTGAGGAGATAATATAAATTTGACCAAAGGTTAATTTCTCAAGGTTCTTGCTGCCTGCTTTAGCAGCCTTTGGAAGATCTTTTATATACATTTGTAATAGATGAAAAATAAAACATTGCAAATCTTCTTTCTTTTCTTTTTTTTTAAATGTTTAAACCATGTACCAAGTTTTTGGTCCAAATCATGTAAAATAAGTTAAACTTAAATTGCATTCTGTTAACCACTATGAGTGTATTTCTGTAAGCATAGTTATGTTGAAATAAAGTTTTAAAATGCAAAAAATATATAAATTTGAATTCATATTTTCAGAGTTCAGGGCTATGAATTCAGCAGTCTTCATTCTTTTATTTTCCTTTTTCCCACTTAGATATGAGCCTAAGATTAAATTACGGATCTAAAATGGTTGAGTATCTTTTCTTTCTTTGATGGGGGGCAGATTTTTTTTTCTGGTCCATCGTTTCACTATAGCCCTCTCCCATAACTCTGTGTTTGGGAGAGGAGTAAGATGGGGGTCCAGTCACATATGCCACGGCCTTGTCTCCCCTGTTGTAATATGCCCTGAGACTCCAGTGTCCTGGTGTCAGCAAATGCCGGGAGCTGCCCTGGGGCAGCACTGACCCTCCAGGCTGGAGGCCCAACTCCTCTTCACCTCTGACCTTTGGAGAATCCTTGTTTTACTTAGTGCAAGTTCAGCTCTGCATTTAAAAAGACTGTCTGAGCCTGGTCAGCATGGCTTAGGTTGAGCATCAACCTATGAACCAGGAGGTAGTGGTTCGATTCCCAGTCAGGGCACCTGCCCGGGTTGCGGGCTCAATCCCCATTAGGGGGTGTGCAGGAGGCAGCTGATTAGTGATTCTCTCATCATTGGTTTCTATCTCTCTCTCCCTCTCCCTTCTTCTCTGAAACAAATTTTAAAAATATATAAAAAGATTGTTTGATGTGTTTCATCATAATTTTTATAAAAAACTGGAAGTTTATTTGTTTTAGGATACCAAATCCACAATATTATCAGGAGTAGAAATCGTTATCAGAATTTTGAAGTACGAGTAGGAGTTCAATACTAGCTATGCCATAGTCTAGCCCTCAATCACTGTGCCTGTAATTGTTTTATATTGTGGATGTGTTGCTCAGCCTGTTTTAGCTCTTTGAAAGTTCCTTGGAATTGGCAGCTGGTTCTAAGCCAAGCCTGGCTTCCTACAAGAGAGCATACGGGTGGCTCATCCCATCCTGATCCCATCCCAGGCTTCTCTGCCAGCATTTCCACCTTTGGCACTATTGCCATCATTCTTCCAGGTGATGCTAAGTTCATGGCCCATCAGCATAGGAACGCGTCCTTATTTTAGCCTTCCTGGCTGACAAGCTTCTGCCCTGACTCGCCCTTCTCTGTCTTTCTGGAGACGTCGACCTTAGCCTCAGGACCCTGTGTCCCTGCTGGAAGGCCTGCCCTGCCTCCTTCTCACTCTGGGAGCCAGGCTAGTATCTGCAGATGTCAAGGAGCACTTGAGGTATCATACTTAGAGATTTGCTCTCTGGGGTTGTCCCTTATAGAAAAGAGAACTGTTTATTTAATATTGACTATTAAGATGTTAGTGTGAATGAACTTATCTGACATTGTAATAATGGTACTAGCTAGTGTTCATCGAGTGATTTTTATTGAGACTTCACAATGAGAGCAGGGATGGAGATGTGGCCTGGAGTCTGTTGCTGGCCAAGGGGGTATGGAGATGGGTTCCCAGGTGTGATGGGGTTCATGAGAGCCCTGAGGGCTTAGAAAGGAAAGACATCACTGGCAAGGGAGAGGGACAGCTAGACATTCAGAATCTATCCAGTAAACAAACACTCCTTGAGCACCTGCTGACTGTCAGGCATTGTGCTGGGTGCTGGGCATGCAGATAAGAATGAGGACTGGCCTCAGGGAGCTTCGAAGAGCCTGGCACAATGCAAATCCCTGCACATCACCCAAGAACATCTACCTTAGTCCCTCACTGTACAGATGAATGAAATGAGGCCCAGAGAGGGGCAGGGACTGGCTCAGGGTTGCATAGCAAGTACTTTAATTGCAGAGATAGTGAGGACAGCCATGAGGAAACAGAGTCTGAAGTGAGGGAGGCCCTGCATCTCTCCACTTCCCTGGAAGTCAAGACTCTGCTCCCCAAGAGGCAGCTGGGGTGGGGGATCCCTCCACTTCCCCTCAGTCCCCAGGCAGGGAGGGCTGCTGGCAGAGAGAACCCTTCCTCTCCCCCCATCAAAAACCCATGGGATAGAGCCTTCTTTATCAGAGTCCAGCTGTGGCTGCCTTAGGCTTACTGGGAGGTGCTGGGCCTGGGAATGAGGCTCGGGACGGGCTGACACAGGAGAAGAGATAATTTCAATCTGCAGCCTCCAGATTGAGGGAGAAATGTAAACATAGGGGCAGAGCCAGCAGCGTGGGGGTGGGGCGGGTGGGCAATGGGCACCCTGCTGGCTAGCCCACTGTGAGGAGAGCTCAGGATGATTTTCCATGACCTGGTCTGTCATGGGCGTGTGAGGGAGTGGCTGCTTTGGCTGCGGAGATCTCTACAGACCAAGCTCGCCATCAAGGAGACGAAGTGGGGAGAGTTCTGGCCCGACACCAGACCGAGCTCCCTCCAGTCCTAGCTCCGTTTCACAGCTAGCTGTGGGACATCCTTGATTTTACTATACATTAGTTTCCTCATCTGTAAAATAGGGACCATGTTAGAACCAGTTTCCTGGAGGTGCCTGATCTTTATTCATTCTGCAGATATTTATTGGGTACTACCTAAGTTCCAGACACCACTGAAGAACAGAACACAGAGCAGCAACTGTAGGTCCCCTCTCCTCAGTGCTAAGGATGAAGTTTCCACGAGATAATGTGGCCAAAATTCTTGCCATCGGCCCTGGCACAGAGAAAATGCCCAGAAGATGGAACTGTTGGTTGTGATGTTGTTATTATTAGTTAGTTCATTTGAGCCAGTGCAGCCTGATTCATCGCCCACCCTCCTCACCCCTTCACAGGCTACTCATGCTCAGCCTTCAGTACTTAGATGCTCCCTCCTACAAGAAGCCTCCCGTGATTTCCCGAGGCTGCATTATCCCCCTCCCCGCTTCACTGACCTCTCCCCTGTTCCCATGCTTCCTTATGGCACTTTCAAGTAATGTGTCTCTGGGGACACCAATGACATGCTGAGAGGCACAGTGTCTTCCACGTATACTTCAAGCTTTGGATTTTGTTTGTATCTCTCTCCTTGCCCCCCCACCCTCAGTTATGGTAAAAAAAATACTTGTTACTATTAGCTCCCCCCTCTGTGCTGCAAACTGAACATGTGCTCCTGCAGGCAGGCTGGACCTTGTCCCACCTCTGGTTCCCTAGAATCTGGCATATTGAAGATGACTACTTGTGTTTGTTGAATGACTGACTGACTGTGAGTTCTTACCATGCCCCTACCTTTCAGGCACGGTGGTGTTGCCCCTTAGAGTCAGAGAAGGGAACTTCTTAGCCCATGACTAAGACTTCCTCGCAGGGAAATCACAGGTCAGCACTGCATATTTCTGTAGATGGGGGTGTGTGACAATGACCGCTGACATTTACTGAGTGCTCACCATGGCTGGATACTGTGAGGAGTTCTTTAGGTAGATCGGATCTTCATCCTGTCCCTATGAGATAAGATGTAGTGTTTTCCCCATTATGTGGAGGAGGAGACGGAGGCTCAGAGTGATGAGATATCTTGCCCAAGATCATCCAGCTTGCTAATGTGAGTGGAGTCAGGATTCGAACCCAAGTGGAGCACCTCCAGGGCCAGTGCTCTCTGCCCTTCACTGTACTGTCTCTCCTAGGGGTTCGGTGTGTTGCTGACGGGCAGGTGGGCACACCCGTGTGTGGTCTGAGGCAAGTGCATCCTGGGCGGCTCCTGCCATCCTGAGTGTGCCCTGGTTCCCAACAGGCTTGTGGCTGAGGGTGGCAGAAAGGAGGAGATACTGCTTTAGGTTCAAGTGACAGAAACGGGGAGGCTGGACGCATGGGCTGTCATAGTAATTGGTGTGGGGGAGAAGCCATCTGCCTGCCCCGTGGGGACCGAGTGAGGTGGGCTCCCAGCCTGAGGGTGGGGATGCTTTGGGTCTGAGAGGTCACCGCTTGGCATGGCATATTTGTTTACTGGCTAAATGCAAACAGTGTTCAGCTGATGTGCCTCTGGGGACCCAGTGTCTTCCACCAGTTCTCCCAGCCTTCGGCTTTGTTTGTTTCTTTCCCCCGCTACAGCCACAGTGATTCTCAGGAAATGAATGCCTTTAGGTCAGAGGAATAGCCCGTATCTTTGTGGATTCCTGTGTCTTCCCGTGTGTGTGGGTGCACAGCTGTGCCACTCTTCGCTCCTCCATGTGTGCTTGGCTGTCTATGCTCCTGGCAGGGGCTCTGCCTTCATTACTCAGAAAGAAAGATGTTTCCTTGAGGCAGATTGTCACCTTCTCACCCAGCCAACATTCTCCAAGAACCTAGACTGTGCCAAGCCTTGTGCTGGGCCTCAGGGATGAACTGGAGAATAAGACCCAGATCCTGTCCTTAGTGGAGAGTCAGATCAGGAAACAAGTGAGGACAGCTCAGGGTGGGGGAGGAAGGGCGGCTGTGCTGGAGGGATGCGCAGAGGACAGACACATCATGGAGCAACTCCTAACGCAGCCTGGAGAGAGGGAGCCTACGGAAAGCTTTCTGGAGGAGGTGGCAACAGATTCATTTGAAGGAGTCATCTAAGGTAGTTAGGAAAACAAAGTAGGGAAATGCTTTAATGGATTGTAGATAATATAAGTACCTGGTAGGGAGAGAGGGTCTGGGGGGTTCAGGAAATACTAAGTAATTTGGTTTGTATGGAGAGTCGTGTGTGTCTGTGCATATGGATGTGTATGTGTGTGCTTGTGAGTGTCTGTGTGTGTATATGCATTTGTATGGAAGTAATGTCTGAAGAGTTATATTGGAAATTTCTGTTTACATATTTTCTGTGAAAACTTTTCTGAAGTGTAATGCGTGAAGAACATTTGATCATTCACATTTTAGTGTGAACGAGTTTGTATCTTTCTCCGAGAAGCTTGGACCCTTGAATGAGGACATGTGCTGAGAGACAGGCTAGCCACCCTGCTGACAGTCATGCTCTGTCACATTCCATGTCACTCTCAAAACCCCCCTGGAACCTGACATTTTCGGCCTGTATCCCTTTGAGGTGTAATAGTCTAGCTGTCCACCTCACACTGCAGGAAGCTGAGAAGCCTGCTGTCTGTCCTACACTCACCTCTGGCTAACCCTCTGGAGGAGGGGACCCTTCTCACGCAGAGATGTGGCGGGGCAGGCACAAGGGTTGAGGACTGGCTCTGAGGGATGAGGCTGGACAGGCTGCCCCCAGACCACGTGAGCCAGCCCCTCCTCTTTGTCCCTGTGCCAGACCTTTCCTGCTCCCAGCTCTGCTACTTTCTTCGACAGATTAAAACAGTAGATCACCCCATTTAGCTGGGGCTCCACCAACCCATACCATGTGGGCTCCATGGTGGGAGAGTGGTGTATAGGAGGAAAAGTACCCTTTTTGGGGGGAGAGAGAAAGGTACAAGGATGAGCCGTATCTCAGAGGCATGTGTCCCGCCTGCAGAGGGCCTCAGGGTGGACATTCAGTGCACTGGCCAGCTGAGCAACGGAGCCCATGTCTCTCCGCTCACAGCCACTCAATTGCCTAACTGGCCGCTGCCTGGGAGATGTAGCTCTGGATAACGCTGGTGGCCCCACTGCAGGCAGCCAACATACAACCTCACCAAAACGGGCTGCCTCTGTCAGGACCTGAGGGCTGGAGCTCCTGGGACTGCGCGCTCCACTCTCAGAGCAGAGGGGACCTTCTGAGGGGACCGGGGCTCAAGGCCAGGCCCCGAGTGCCTGAGGGCAGGGCCCTGAGGGTAAGGACTGTGGACAGCATGTCCCAGGCCAGGCATATGGCATCTTGCTGGGGACACAGGGGATTCACTGTCAGGTGGGCCTGTTGCAACAGATACATTAATAAACTGCTCTGGCCCCACACTTTATAAGATACCTGTGCATTCATTGTTCCTTTTGATCCTAGAACAAGCCTCAGTCAAATGAACTCATTACAAAAGGGAACTTGTCCAGGGACACAGCTGGGAATTGATGAAGTCAGGTTTGGAATCTAGGCCTAAGTGCATCTCACCCCAAACATGGGGAATCTTTGCTTCTAAGGCCTTTGCTGGGGGGTCAAAGCCTGTCTAGGCCACTTTCATGCAGAACCTCGGCAAATGACTTATGTCTCAGTTTCTCGCCTATCAGTGTTAATGATAGCATGTACCTATAGGATCCCAGTGAGGCTCCAGCAAGGTCCCACACGGGAGACCTCACACACAGGAGGCCTGAGTGAGGGCCATGTGATTGTAACTGTTGCCCGAGTGGCGGCTGCCCAGGCTGTCGGAAGAATTGCTGAGATCAGCTGGACGGTGGAAGAGCATGCTGGGGTAGGTGTGGTCTGGACACCTAGGGCTTTAGATGGAGGAAGGGGTGCAATGAACTCTTGGGTGTCCCAGGGGTCCCCTGTTTCAATCCTAAGAGACAACGTAGACACTAGGCTTGATGAGCCACTTTTCCAGAGTCACTCAGCTGTCAGGAACAGGGAAGGCACACGAAAACACTGAGTAACTGGCGCATGGCTGGAAGTTGGGTGTGGCTGTTCAGGGGCCTGCCAGACTGCCTGGCCTTGAGAGGTACAGAGTCATTGGAGAAGGCCATTCTGAAGAGGTGGACTTAGTGTAGTTTATCTTACATTTCTGTAGAGGGGGGCAAGGTCTCGGACCTGGCGCGGTCTGAGAGTGGGTAACCTGCATCCTAGGGCCAACACAGCCCTGATTCTGCATGTCACTCTGGGTAAGTGCTCTCAGTGCCCCTTTCACTGTTAAAAGTGCCTGATTTGGACAGTAAACTAGACAGTCACCCAACTTTAAGCCACAGGTTCTCTCTTCCCTGGCGAGGCCTGTTCCTGAGGATAGTGGCTGGGTGAGGCAGGTTGGGGGACTTCCATGACAGGCCGAAGCACTGGGAGGTGGGCACCGCACCCTCTGAGCCTGGAGGGGTGTGGGTGCGGGGAGAGACAGGCCAACTGGCAGCATGGAGACCCACATGGACCCACGTCCGAGACCCACACTGTTGTCACCTGGGTAGGAGTTGGGAGATTTTAGCTGAAAGAGATATGAGATATTGGTTTGGCTTAACTTTTCTAATTTCCTGATAATAATGATAATAGCAGTCATGATTACTTTTAAATAAACCCCATCTAAGTACTAGGATTGTGTGTATGTATATATGCGAATGCACATGTGTGTAAAATATTTAATAATATGCAGTTGAATAACATGGGATTTTGGGGTGCTGACCCATGGTATAGTGGAAAATCCGCATATAACTCTTGCCTCTCAATAATCTACGATTGACTGGAAGCCTTCCCAATAACATAAACAGTTGATGAATACATATTTTGCATGTTTTATGCATTATATACTGTATTATAATAAAGTAAGCTAGAAAAAAGAAAATGTTATTAAGAAAGTCATAGGAAGAGAAAATGCATTTATAGTAAAAATCCATGTATAACTGGGCTGGCCTTCTTAGTGTAAACTGTGTTGCTCAAGGGTCAACTGTATGTTATACAGAAACACGCGTTAAACGGTTCAGTGTGCAGTGTGAGACCAAGAAGGGGAGGGCCAGTCTTCACATTCCACCCCTGGGAAGGGGCAGAAGCAGGTTCAGACCCAGGTCCATTTGACCTCTGTGCCATTGTCCTTTGCCGATCCCACCCACTACCCACTGGGCATCAGGATCAGGCACGTTGTTTGCACAACCTCACAGCCTAGTCTGGGCTTGGAAGAGTAGGAGGCAGGGGAAGACGGGCTGGCTGGGGACCTTTCTGTCCCTGTCTGGCCCTTGACCTCCTCGGGCCAGCTCCGACAGGGAACGGCCAAGCTCAAGGCCACATGAGGAGTTCCCAAGCTGTCTTTCATCCGGTCCCACAGTGATTTGTTCAGCATGCAGTGCAAATTTCCCTGTCTCAAGACATGGAATCTGGTACAGCTTTGCCTGGATCAATGTCCAACCCCTTTCAAGTTCTGGAGAAAGTTACTCCTCTCCAAAGTTCAGACCTGCCAGACTCAATAACTCCACAAAAATGCTTGGATGAAAATTGCTCCAAGCAATCCCAGCGGAAAGCCAGCACCTCACCCCTCGTTTAAAGTTATGATCCTTATCATAATTAATTCAATAAAGAAGTAATGTGCTTCAACCTAGGCAGAGAGAATAATTTTCTGTCCTGACTGGGATAAACTTTCAACTGGGGACATTGAAAGTCTGGGTCTGAGCTCTCGCAGCGAGTAATAAATTGCAGACCCGGGCAGCCTGCAGAGCCCCATTTAAACTGTGGTAAATAGGCCGCTATTGAGGAGAGGAAGATTTGGATTCGGGTGGGCAGCTCCAATAAATAGCGGAGTGTTGTTTATAAGCCCTGCAGTCCCGCAGGCCCCCGCCTCCAGTCAGGCAGTAGCATTTGCCTGTTGAAAGCACCAGAGCGTTTGATCCTCGCACTCGGAGGGACCCACCTTGAGTCTTGAATCTAAAATCCATTTCCTCCCGTTTTTGAGAGGTAGGCTTAGCCTGGCTTCTAAACAGACTAGCACATTTTCAAGTGGAGATACTGACTTGGAGATCCAGCCAGCCCAGCCCACACAGTGGCAAGTCCTGTTCTTTCCTTGGAGGTTACAATGATTGAAGTTCATTCTGGGCTCTGTTTGAACGCAAGACTGCCAGGTTTACAGAAATTGTTAAGTGTAACAATTAAAGTCTCTGGAAACAAGTTAAAATTGAAGTAAAGTTAGTTATCAAAACAGCGTCCAGTTAGCACATTATGGGAAGAGATAAATTCAACACACATTGTTTTCTGAAAATAATTCAATGATGGGTTCTTTTTTAGAAATATTTTAAAAAATTATTTTATTTATTTCAGAGAAGAAAGGAGAGGGAGAGAGAGAGAAACATCAAAGATGAGAGAGAATCACTGATTGGCTGCCTCCTGGGCACCCCATACTGGGGATCGAGCCTGCAACCTGGGCATGTGACCTGACGGGGAATTGAACTGTGATCTCCTGGTTCACAGGTCGATGCTCAACCACTGAGCCACACCAGCTGGGCAGGGAGACAGGGCCTTTTAAAGTGATTACATTTGGGAACATCAGGTTGTCTGACGCATATATTTTGGATTCCTCCTTTGTGAACTGACGGTGACCGTGCATTCCAGAACTCAAGAGGGCCTTTGTCGTCCATTCCTTGGGGTTGAAAACAACTGTGCTCTGGGCCCACATTCCATCCCGTGGCCTGGACTTCACACAGAGATGTACTGTGACCAGGCTCCCCGCCGGGGCAACCGTTCCAAACCTGCCGGCCCACACAGTGCCATGTCCAAGACAAACAGCAGTTCTGGAGAAGTGAGCGAGCATGCTCATGGATGTTATCCATCAAAACATACAACGTGCACACACTGGACAGCCTAGACTCCTTCTCCAGCATAAAACATGGGAAGGGTCTTTCTCGGGGGAGGGGATGCAGCCCTTTGAAACTGATGGGGAGGATAGCCCAGGAGAGAGGATGGGCAACTAATTAAATATTTCAGGTCTGGGTACCATCCCTAACATGCTTTTTGGAGCATGGAAAATATACATAAAGATGTAGATAAAACCTATATAACAAAAGCCTAACATGCTAAGTGTCTGGTTGTCTGGTTGTCCATTCAATCAATCAAAGCGTAATATTGCTAATAATATGCTAAGTCCACTCAACCGCTCACTATGATGTGCAATGACCACCGAGGGGCAGATGCTCTGACTGGTAGGTTAGCTTGCTGCTGGGGACTGAGCAAGACAGGCAGTCCCTCCCCGGCTGCCAACCTCCCACGTCCCTCCCTGACCCCAATTGTGTACTGGTGATGGTCCCTCGGCCTGGCCTGCACCCTTTTGAAATCCGAGACCCCTTGGGGGATATCAGAGAGCTGGTTTCGGTCTGATCCTGCTCACCTCAGGAGCTGCCCTCTGGTAGCCAGTGGACTCCCACAGGGGGAGCGCCCCTCAGCCAGAAGCTGGGCTCTCGGATGGTGAGTGCAGAGGTGGTGGTGGGAGCCTCTCCTGCCTCCGTGGCAGCGCTAGGGATATCCAACTGATGGCTTAGGCCCACTTCCTCCGGACGAGGGCTCCCAGACTGCGAGAGGGCGCAGGCTGGAGTGAGGGACCCCCCTTCCTGCCCCGTGCATGAATTTTGTGCACCGGGTTTCTAGTAATAGCATAAGAGGCATGGTAATCATGTGCTACATGCACCAACTATTTTCTGTGGGTTTGTAAAGAAATATATAATTTTCTATGTGTCTCTTACTTGCATTTGTGTCACCCATTTAAGGCACAGATGTGAATCTTGAAGCTTTTGGTACTTCAGCTCTTGACATGGCCACATATGTCCAGTGCTGGTGACTTTGGGTCTTTTCTTCCAGTCTGTGTCTTTTAAGTGAGAAAAACATCCAGTGTGTGGTTTGTACTGCTGGATGCCCAAGTTAAAAAAAAAGAAAGAATAATTCAAAAATAGATAAATACTCAGGGCTTCTTACTGAATGCATTCTGTTCCCGAGCATGCCCACTCTGACTGTTCCTGGCCCTTTCGGGGTCCAGCCTGTCTTCCTCTGGGTCCCTTAAGGGGCTCAGATGTCAGTAGTGTCTGGGGGGTTCTGCATCCCTGACATTGTCTCTCCAGTGGCCTTGAAGACTTTCTGGGGCTTTCTCTCTCGAACCTGGGCCGGCCCTACTTAGCAGTTTCAAACAAACCCAGTAATGAGGC
This sequence comes from Antrozous pallidus, assembly GCA_027563665.1. Lineage (NCBI taxonomy): Eukaryota > Metazoa > Chordata > Mammalia > Chiroptera > Vespertilionidae > Antrozous > Antrozous pallidus. Next base: position 31,004,646 of record CM050524.1, on the reverse strand, counting down.
TGAAAGTGGACACAAGGAGGGACCCTGGGATAAAAATGCAGGCTAGAGCAGCAGCTGAAACCCACAAAGCTGGGCTTAGTTGCTTCACGACACACGCATCGAGCCAGTGTGTCTGACCAACGCTCACAACCCTTGCCCGCGCCCCCCCTCTATCCCCCAATCCCTCTTGGATTGATTAAATTGGCTCAAGATGACACCAATAATTGGCTCAAGATGGGGCTTCGACAGGCCCAATGATCCATATCTTCGCATTCCCTAAAATCAGGCCTTTCAGCTCTGTGTTGGATTTAGGATGGTTTACATTGGCTCCGTCACAAACATTTTAATAAAGTCCCAGAGAAACCGCAAACGGGTGACATCATTGGATGGTGTTAAAAAAAAAAAAGAGTCCCATTTTGTAAGAGAGAGGCTGGGCCTCTGGAGTGTGATCACGGTCTGTCCGCCCGCTTGGTCATTCAACAATCATCCGTTCTAATTAGGACCATAATATTTAAAATGGGGTGTGGCGTGTGTGTGTGGTGGTGGTGGTGGGGGGGGGGGACTTGGCAAAAAACATTAGCTAATAAGTAAAAAACAAATATGAATATTTTGACATAAAGTAGCCAAGAAGATGAATGACTGTAGGGCATGTGTGCAGCCCCAGGGCCGAGGGGCTCGTAGCCCGGACACCAGTGGAGGTGCTTGGAGGGTTAATGTAAGGCCAGCCCCCTCCTGGACATAGAGATGGGATGACTGGGTCCTCCAGCCAAGGACCCAAAGGCTGGAGAGGGGAGCAGGTCCGAGCCCAGGATTCTGTTTAGGGGGGCTTCCTGCCCAGGGGTGGGCTCTAGGGAATTTCATTTTCTTCCCTCTGCTCTCCTGTTTACTTCCCCTAAACTTCCGCCCAGGGCTTCTATGAACTTTAAAATCAGAAAAAAATCATTGAGTTTTTCCAGAAAGTAGTGTAGTGATTTTGATTATGTCCCGTGATTATAATTATGTATTAGCCTGAAAATAAAAGGCACTATGAGTGCTAATGGTGGTTCTCTCTGGGTGGGAGGACAGGGGAGAGCCTTTTGTCTGCTACTCTGCTGGGAATTACATTTATAGTCAACAAAAACTTCCAAAGGAAAGCAAAACCCTGAAACCTGAAGAAAATGAAATCATTCCATTTGGACACAGATTAAAATATATATGAGTCTCCCTTCCGTCTGCAAAAAAAAAAAAAAAAAAAAAAAAAAAAAAAATACATGTTGCCGTTTTAGAATTTTATTGTATTTAAAAATACATTGCACTCGCACGATTATGAACTTACAAGAAGCAAGATACTTTTAAATGTCAGAATCCACCGTCCTAGCTGAGGAAGGGGTGTATGCCGACTCCCTGTGTGTGGGGACCACGCTGTCGAAGGTGAGTGGTTGGGCTGGTGGGTCCCCCGCCGCCGTTTTTGCATTTGATGTGTGTCTCCGTGTCAGCTTGACAGGCTGAAGTCACGTCGTAGATTTTCCAGAATAATCGATCCATTATGGCCATCACAATTAATTGACTTTTCTGTGAATCAGGGTCAATCTGATGCCAGAACTTACCTTGATCACTTTTTTCTAGTGAGAGATTTCAGAATTGTTTGTTCCATTTTCTTCGTAAACGTGTCCATAGGTTTTGTTCACAGTGGAAAGGGGATCTGGGGACCTTAGAGTCCATGTAGAAAATAGAAGAGAAGAGCAAATTAAACTGTGTGTGTGTGTGTGTGTGTGTGTGTGTATTTTTTTAATGCATTTTCAAAAGTCTGGATCCAGCCATGACTTCCTAATGCCGGGCCTCACCTCACTGAAAGAGGATCAGGCACATGGAAAATATGTCGGTTTAACTAAATACATCTAATAGGAAAATCGGACCCTGTTTCTAGCGCTAAATAAATGCATTAAATTTGCAAATGTAAACTCACTGCTTTAACTCCTGTTTGACCCAACACATTTCTGGGGTTATTCTTTCCTTCTCTCCTCTCGGCCTTATTTTCCTTGGAGGGAAAGTGGAAGGCAGAATGGATTCTGGAATGAGACAGACATGAGATCAAATCCCCTTTCTGTTTCTTGCTGTGTGACCACGGGCCGGTGGCCTAACCTCTCTGAGACCACAGCGTCTCTCGTCTGTAGAGTGGAAATAACATCCATGACTGAGGGTCTTTTAAGAATTGCATGACACAGTGGGTGCACAGCACCCAGAGTGATGGAGGAAGGGGAAGTTTAGAGGCGGAGACCTTGTGGTGGAGAAGAGCTTTGGATGAGGAGTAAAGTCTTCTCTTTACTCCTTGGGGACAGTCTTCTCTCTGGAACTCTGTTTTCCAACTTGTGATGTTGGGGAGGGAGAGGTGTGGACTCTGTGGAGTAGGCAAGAGCCTGGGGCAGGAGCCAGCGGCTGGGTTCAACCACTGGCCATATGCCCTTGGGTCCCTTCAAGGCACCATGTGAATTTCCTCCTCGTGAGAATGTGTGTGCAGGCGGCAGCTTTGCCGTGATTCTAATGAGGATGTTCTCGGGGCTTCTTCGGGCTCTGCTGATTTTTGATTTCTGCTTCCCCTGCTCTCCTTTCAGAGGAAGGCTGATTTTTTATTTTATTCTTCAACATTAAGGTAACTGCAAACATATTGTTGAGAGAAAGGAAGAGGTACTTTTCGGGCTTTAGTCTGCAATAACTTAAAGAAAAGGACCCAGAAAAAAAAAAACAAAAAACAAAAAAAGCCTCAAGGACCCAGTACTGTCTTGATTCCGTACAAATGTTCGCCTCCTTCAAAGAGGCAAGAAGGCAAGTGCTGCCAGATCTGATTGTGCGGACCCGGAGGATCTGATCGCCCGTCACTAAGGCTACTAATCAAATTTCCATCCAATATGCTCGCGCAGGATTTCCTGATCAAACACGTCGCCTGCCCCTCTGCACCCCCATTAGCTAACATGTTTTATATGCAGAGGGGTCATCAAAAGTGTAATTGCCTGAAAGAAACTTAATCCCGCGTTCTTGTCAACTCAAAGGTCGCTAATAACGCGCACTAGCGGAGATTTTCCCAACATCACGAGCGCACCAGAAATTAGGGTCTTGTTCTTAATTTCCTCACGGCGAATGCGGAGACCTAGGTGTGCTGATACCTCGTCCGGGCCAGGTAAAGAAGATGAGTTTTCTCTAAAAGTCGTTTTTTTGTTTGTTTGTTTGTTTTGAAAACACATTGCTCCCCCACAATGCTCAGAAGACTGGAACGGGCTGTGAAGATCCAAGCCCCAAGCTTTTTCAGTCGTTGTAACATCTTTCAGGCCTCCAGGCCCCGGCTTTCCACAGGAATAGTTACCAGGACGTTGCACCCAAGTTTGCAGCCGCCTGACCCGGCAGCTCGCCTTGTGGCGTGGCTGCCGCAGAGTTTGCCCGCTGCCTGTCGGCCGAGACCGTGCCTCGCAAAGCGAAAGCGCGGCCCGGGAGGGATGATGTGGCCGCTGATTTTAGCGTTAGCTCGTATAGTTAATAAAGGCAATTAGAAACATTATGCGCTTGATATTGCTGTTTTATGTGAATATATTCTAAACGGGTCACATGCCTAAGATTTCAGTACATTTATGACTTTTAATATGCTTGTTGGTCAGTTCATTGGGGGGATTGTTTTCTTGGAAATTGAGATTTCTTTTTTTTTTTTTTAAAGCTTGCTTTCCACGAAGGTGTTTCTCATATTTGAAGCAGATTTTCTGATTCCATTTCAAATCATCACTAAGGGCCAATGTGTTTCAGGTTATCTTCGCTGTGTTTCTCCCCTTTTGTGAACAGGTTGAAGCTAGCTTTGGCCTGAGAAGTTGTCATATCCATGTGTAGACATGTACGTGTGTCTGCTTGCGCACACACATACTCGCACAGACACACCAGTGATGCCTTGCTGGGACTTGTGGTTTGAATGAGAAAAGGCCCCGGTCAGGCTGGGACAAGCAGGTCAGGAAATTTAACCTGACGCCCCCAGCCCCAGTCATCATTGGCAGGGTCTGAAAAGGCCAGATTTGTCAAGGCTCAAGGATTCTTGGTGTCTTGAGTGGCAAAACTGATTTGAGGTCCTGTCTGTTCCGTTCTAACATTTGCCCCGGACTCCTCTGCCCGGCACTGACTCTCCCCTGCTTCGGTGCACAGTGCCCCCGGTTTCCTTGACGGGGGTACAGGGTGAGTGTGATTACCCCTGACTTCACTCTCGGGTAAGGTCAGGGGTCACCTGCACGGACTTGCTCTGCTTCGGGAGGACAAAGAAAATGCGTTCCTTGTGTTTGTGGGGGAGAACAGAGTTTGCTACGAGGGCCTGGAGAGGCCAATATTAAACAGGCCCATATGACAAAGAGATGAATACACGGGACAGGTTTCAGCCATTTGTGGAGGTCTAGGCACAAGCCTGTGGGGGAAGAAAGGGTCTCCCTTCTCTACAGATGAGAGATTAAGGGGTGCATCCATGTCATAGGTTCTTTAGTGATTCCCAAACACAGTCCCCTCCCGGCCCCAGGATAGAACCCAGCCCTGCCCACCTCCAGCCCTGTGCTGCCCACTGCTCCACCCGCCTCCTCAGGAAACACTGTGCACCCGCCCGCAGGGAAACACATGCATACACCGATACTCAGGGCATGGTGCTTCGTGTGACAGTGTCTGTGTGGTCCGGAGCTGTGCAGACAGAGAAGGACACTGCCTCTCTGTCCCGGCTGCCTCTGCGTGGGGCAACTTGGGAGGAAATGCTCAGGTATCACAGCATCCACTGCCCTTGGTGGCGTCAGAGAGTGGCCCGGGAATAGGGCTCTCTGAATTCCCGTCAGTACCTCCCTCCTAATCTCGGGAAGTACAGACTAAGTAGATAAACAAATTAATTAAATAATAAATAAAGAAATAAATTACAATCTAAGTCAACTGGGTGTTCTTGCCGAGCAACTGTAGCTCTAAGACAAATCTCCCAGCCTGCCTTCTTTTTAAAAAAATGTATTTAAAAATATTTTTATTGATTTCAGAGAGTAAGGGAGAGGGAGAGAGAGAGAGATGGAAACCTCAATGATGAGAGAGAATCATTGATCGGCTGCTTCCTGCACGCCCCACACTGGGGATTGAGCCCGCAACCCGGGCCTGTGCCCTGACTGGGAACTGAGCCGTGACCTGCTGGTTCGTAGGTCGATGCTCAACCACTGAGCCAGGCCGGCCAGGCCCAGCCTGCCTCTTAACCAATTTTGCCTGGTTCTTTTCTGTATAGATGTTGAGGCAGCCTCTGTTAACAAGTGTCTACAGTGGCCATTTCAACATATCTCATTTATTCTGTACAGTCACTCTGTTTGGTCAGGCCGTGACTGAGGAACTGGGCACTCAGAGGTGAACAAGACTTATCCTAGACCCCACAGGTCTCAAGGGAGGTGAAATGCTCGGGCCTGCCCTCGGGGTGAAAGGGTGGGTCAGGTGCTTCTTACATTTGTGTTTGCAGCAAAAGCCTACCACGTGCTGAGCTGCCACGAGAAAGCAATTCTTAGCTCATTGTCATGACATCTTGATTTGTTCTTCAACATGATCAGGTCTTTGAATTGGGCTCATCTGAGGCTAGGTGGGACAGAGGCAGAAAAACAGTTCATTTCAGGGCAGTTTGGGCTGGTCCTGGAAAACTGGTTGTTGCTTGATTGCACTGGATGACCCATGTCTGATTTTAAGAAATTACTGAGCAATTTGATATTTTGCTAGCTTAAAAAAAAGTTACATAACAGTCGAATGCAAAATTCATTTGATATGTTAATATGCCATAAACTCAGAGCATGTCCATGCTTGAAGATCTGAAGGTATGGCTCAGCCTCCCCATTTGACAGATGGGGATACTGAGGCGCATGAATCATCAGGCAGCAGTTTATGAGCGTTTCTATTACTAGCATTTCCCAGCGAGTTTATTGCCACAAATAGAATGGTCTCAGTTACCCCAGGCAGACACAGAACTTGACACAGATCAGGAAGTAATTCCAATGTCAAGAGTTTCGCATAGTTTTCAACGTTGTTTTACCAAAGCTCATCTGCTGTTCAGAAACATCCTCATGTCTCGAAAGGACAATGGAAATATTTTCTATTTTTATAATCATATCTAATCTTTTACTTTTGGGAGATTTGTATTTAAACCACCTCAGCCTGCCAACTTCCCATAAAGAAAAAGTCATTAAATTTCCAATAGGAAATTTGAGCATAAATGAGAGGTTTCAAATGAAAACAGCAAGGAATTCTGCACAGGCATCTGATCCTGCATCATACTCCCAAATCTTCTTTAAATTAGCTCGATGTCAAAACTCTACGTGGTAAGACCTTTCCTTTTGTCTGATAAAGGACAGAATTGGAACAGTATCGCTTCACTTTAGGATCCAGGCAATCATTTGGTTTCACTCCAAGGAGAGGTTTTTTTTTTTCTTTCTTCTTTTTAAACTTGGGTCTGTAACGGCACATGTGTATGACTTTAATCAGTTTTTCCCATAGCTCTATTGCCATTTAAGCTATTCTCTACTTCCTGACTTCCCTCAAATCAGACGGGTGGGTCTTGTCTATGATCAGGCATTTAGCTCCATCAGGAGAGAGATTTCAGCTGAATGTATGTAACATTGCTTCAGTGGGAGAAAATAAAGGTTCTTCTGAAAAGGCAGCTGGAGAACAAGATGAGTTCATTGTCCCAGTGCCTCATGGGCTGGCTGTTCCTTATCAAAGCATGTGGTTCCACATCACAAAAAGTGACCATGGAGAAACACTTAAAGACCCACAACCCCATTCGAATCTCCTCCAGTTTCACCCATTGCTCTTCTGGGATGTCAGTGACCAAGATAATTCTTTACCAAGATTTAGAGCCTGCGTCTGTCCCCCAGGGAAGTCCTCCCAGAGACACTCTGACCCTAGTAGCCTAATGCCATCTCCTGTCCCAAGATCAGCTGGGCCCCTTGGTCCCTCCAGTGATAGGACTGTCTCTGATGTGGGGCTCAAGTCAGAGGGGGCAATAGTCTTAGTGTCACAGACTTCCTGGAATCAAAGACAATCTAAGCTGTAGCCAAGTCGTGAGACTATGTCCGAGATTCTTGCTTCTGGAATCTGTGCTTCATGCTTTCCTCCACTTGTTCTATCAATAAACATTTATAAGTACCTATATTTCCGTCCTTCCTTCCTCCCTCCCTTCCTTCCTTCCTTCCTTCCTTCCTTCCTTCCTTCCTTCCTTCCTTCCTTCCTCTTCTTTTTTCCCTCCTGCCTCCCTTCTTCTCTCCTTTTTCTTCTTCTCTTGTTAATGTTATTTTTATTTCTCTATATATTAGCTATTAGAGGCCCAGTGCACGAAATTTGTGCGTGGGTAGGGTCCCTAGGCCTCACCAATGATCAGGGCCTTCGAGCTGCCAGCCGGGACCTTCCTTTGTTCTGCGCCACCCCCTGATGGTCAGCACACATCATAGCGAGCGATTGAACTCCTGGTCTCTTGGTTGAACTCCCAAGGGGACACTTTACATATTTGCATATATGTAGATTTTTCTCTTCTCTAGAGTATTTAGAAGTAAAAAATTCTTCTTAAGACTATTAGGTATGAATTATTTACCATTTAGTATTTGTCATTAAGTTCATTGATTTTCATTTTCAGCCAACTTAGTATTTGGTTTATCTTTTTGATTTTGGAGTTTTCAACTTTGGGAAATTGTCTTCTATTTCTTTTTTTTTTAATTTCTGGTACAGAAAGATGAGTTTATTATTTTCAATTCACAGCCCATTCACCCATTGGCCTGTGCTGAACTTCTCCGGTATTATTTTACCATTTTTCTCTGTCTCATCACTAATCTATATTTCCATTCCCTGTTCTCTCCAGTAATATCCTTTCTAATGCTTTTGGTATATATCCTTGCTCTATATAGTACCTTTATTTATGTACATATTTTTCTCTTTTTTTTAGACCTCAGGTGCAGAGGGTTGAGTTTATCAAACTTCTCAGATCATTTTTTGGGGGGGTCTATTTTGTGCCCCTCTCATTTAAAAAAAATCAATTTTGTTCTCTCAGCTACCCCAATCCCATTTTTTCTCATAATTGGACATTTCTATGTAGTCTTTTAAAACGTGTAGGGTTGCTTATCTGTGAAGATGTTTTCAATTTGCACAAATGACACTTCACTACAGAGCTTATATATTTTACACTCTTCACTGAGCACTGGCTTTTAGAGACCGTTCGTCTTGCTGTGTGAACATGCAGTCCTTGGACGTGGTGCCAGTGTCATTCCTTTACCTGCTGGGTAGCATCCCATCTCCCAGTGAAGGACACCTAGGTTGCATCCATCCCTGCTCTACCTCCAACATGATGATGAACATCCTCACAATGCCCCCTTGTGGACTCATGTAGGATTTTCTTGAAATATATATCCAGGAGTCTAATTTTTGAATCATGGGGTATATAAACTACCTTAGTTTAATTAACTGCTTCCATATTTTATGCCTCAAATGTGTGTTCCACTGCACAATCTCATCACCAGTGGATGAAAGTTGCTGTACTCTAACGTTTTGTTAATATTGACATTATCTAGTTATCTAATATTTGTCAGTCTAATAAGAATGTGTCTTATTTTAATTTGTATTTCTCTAACCATTCAACATATTAATGATATCAGTTTTCTTTTCTTGATTGCCTGTTCAAATAATTTTTCCATATATTTTTCTGTTTGGTTTCCTGGTATATATTTTGCTGTTGTTGTTGTTGTTGTTGTTGTTTTTAGTTGTTGTTTCTTTTATAGTCTAGAAATTAGGTCCTTATTGGTTCAGTATATTGCAAATATATTTTTCCAGACTTGAGCTGATAGTTTTGTCTGTGAAGAAAAATCCTTAGGTGTTATTTAGTAAAATAATTATTTATTTATTTACTTATTTATTTATTGCTTATGTTTGTCATTTTTGAGATTTTATTTAAGAAGTCCTTACCCATCTCTAGAGTACAGAAATTTATTACCTACTATAAACTTTATGGTTTTACATTTTACTCTTAAGCGTTTAATTCATCTGAATTTCTGCACCATGCATTGTATTAGGAAAAGATCCAGTTTAAAATTTTCTTTTAAGTGAGCCATTTCCTTCAAGATCATCTTCTAAAGAGATAATCTTTTCTGCATTAATTTGTGATGCCATCTTTATGTGTATGAAATTCTCATTTACACAAAGGCCAGTCTCCGAGCTCTTTCATCTGTGCCAGTATCTTTGTCCCTTTGTCTGTCCTTGTACCAGCAATAGACCATTGTTATTGTTATGGCTTTGTAATATGTCTTAACAGCTAGTCAGGCAATTTCAAGATAGTTTAACTATTTCTGGTCCTTTATTATACTCTTTATATTTCAAAATTAATTTATTAAGCTTTAAAAAATTTCTTGGAATTTTATTGTGATTATATAACATTTGAGGTTATTTGGAGCAATATCAACATCTTTGCAATACTTGATGTGCCCATTGGAACGTGTGTGATGTCTATTTCTATTTATTCAAATCTTCTTTTATGCACTTCAGTATTGGATATTCTTTGTTAAGATAATTCTTAGATAATAGTTTTTGAAATCCTAATGACACATCTTTTTGTTACATTTTATAGTTCTTTCTGTTTTAGAGAATGCTATTGAGTTTTATAACTTGATATTATATCCAATAATTTGCTAAACTCTCCTTTAGTTTTAATATTTGTCTATTGAATCTGTGGGATCTTCTTGCCTGGGGCGTTTGAAAGGACAGGCCTTGAACTATTTGTATGTTTGTATGTGTGTGTTTTAAATTTACATAAATGATATGGTGCAGACCTCTTTCTGTTCCTTTCTATTTTTGTCACTCAACACAATGTTTCTAAACAATATCCATGTTCCTATATACATCTGAACACGTTTCCTTTTGCTATCTGCCTGGAGTGCCACTGTGCTTTCTTTACCCATTTTCTTAGTGGTTAGATCCTAGGTTGTCCCCTCCCTGCTGTAGGAAACTATGCTGTGATAAGCATCTCTCTATATGTTTCTTTATGGAGCTGTGCACCAATTTCTGTAGAGCAGTATCAGGAATGGAGTTGATAGGTCGTAGAGAATATGCATACAGAATTTCACTAATTGCTTCCAGATTGTTCTCTAGCATTACTGTACCATTCTCTGTACCCACAGGTGTTCAAACAGGGTTTCTCCCTTGTATACACCATCACTGTCATTCGTTATTATTTTATTTTATAATTTTTACTACTCTAATGGCTCTTTTGTATATAGTTTGATCTTTTTCTAAGTATTAATGAGATCAGTTATCTTTTTATTTATTTTTTAAAAATATATTTTATTGATTTTTTACAGAGAAGAAGAGAGAGGGAAAGAAAGACAGAAACATCGATGAGAAACATCAATCAGCTGCCTCCTGCACACCCCCTACTGGGGATGTGCCCCTGACCGGAATCGAGCCAGGGACCCTTGCGTCCGCAGGCCGACGCTCTATCCACTGCGCCAAACCGGCTAGGGCCAGTTATCTTTTAAAAAAATTATTAGTCACCCGGGTTTAAACTACCATCCTTGATTTGCAGGCATACAAATTTTTGCAAATAAATTTACATATAAATGTTTGCAAATATCTCTTCCCAGCCTGCCGCTGGGCCATTTGCTTTGTCCAGGGCATCTTTTGTTGCATATTGTTTTGCCAGGGTAATTTGTTCTTTCTGCTGCTGTTATGAATGTTATCATGTGTTCAGTTATAGCTTAGTTGGTCATTACTGTTGTAGAGAATAGTGTTGATTTGTGGAAATTTGATGTTGTATCTGGCAGCTTTACTAAGCTCTTTTCATTGTATTTATCTAATTTTACTGCATTTTTCTATGTGGATAACCAAATTATATGCAAATATTAAGGTTTTGGTTTTTTTCTTCCTATTTTTTTACGTCTTATTTTTTTCCTTGTTTTACTCCACAGGCTTAGGGTGCTAGTACTAGATTGGACCTAGTTAAAGCAGTGATAGTGGGTGTCTTTAATTGGCTGTGGATGTCAGAGAGGAGGTGTCTAAGGTTTTTCATGAAGTATGATGTTTTTAATCCATATTTTCATCTGTAGTCATTGTCAGGATAAGGAAGGTCCAGCTCTACCTAGTTTTTTGAAAACTTTCATCTTAAAGTTAGACCTTTATCATAAATAATTAGGCTGTGGTGTTTGTTTGTTTGTACCTAATGGTACATTAATGTGCAGATACATTAATTTTAAAATTTTGATATAATGTATTCTTTTAAATACACTTTGGGGTTCAGATAACCAGCTATTATTAAAGTCCTACTTTCTTTCCTTATAAGGTCCTTATCTGGTTTTGGAATCATGGATAAATGATTCCAGCCTCATAAAATGAGTTGGACAGCCTTCCCTCTTTCTGTTCCCTACAACAGCTTGTATAATACAAGACTTTAACAATTTCTTAATTGTGTTGGCCTCTGCTTAAAGCCATCTAAGCCTTAGACTTTTCTTGGTAGTGACAGAGTAGTCTTTCATTGTATAATTTTTGTTTCTTTAATGGCTATTTTATTTCCACTTTGTCTTTGATCATATATGGCACTGTAAATTCTTTCCAAACTATTATTGTCATATAGATTAAAAATTATTTAAATCTCTATTATAATTGTTTTTTTCTTTCCCATCTTACATTATACTTATAAATTTCTCATTTTGGCATTCCTATTTTTCATTGCCCAAACCTTCCATTGTCCTTCCCCACCCTTCACTCCCACCCCTCCCAATGGCAGCTTTTGTGTGTGTATTTGTTTCATGGATGCAATATCCTCTCTTGTCCCTCTGAGGACATAAATGCACTTTTAAAGCTGCCTTCAGCTTGTCTGTTAACTCTTTCCTTGGATATTGTACTTAGATGTTTGTTGAGTCTGGTACCTTTCTTTCATATGTTGGTTATTCTGTGGTGTGTACTTTTCTTTATCTACTGATCTAGAGAAGCTATTTGTGCTTAACCTATGCCCGCCAGCCTGCTCCTAGTAATTTCTTTATGGAGGAAGGAATAAGGGTGAGAGCTGGGGAGAGAAGTGTGTAAAGATGGGATGCACTACAAGTAGGAATATCAAGACTCATCTTCTTAATGTTGTCTGAGCTCCAGGCTTAACATTGTCTGAGCTCCAGGCTTGGAAGCTGACGTTTCTGCTGCCTGAAGCTTGGCCAAGGGCTTGGGTAAGTGGTCACCTGCTTGGCTGTTCCAAATGTCGTACCCCAAGCGATTATTCTGCTGGTCACTTCTTTCTGCTCCCTGTCTCCTACCTTTAAGCTTGGCACCCCCCCCCCCCCGAACTGTGCTATATTTCACAGTCGTCCCAGTTGAGTGTCTTTGACTGGTGTTAGTTCCATTGGTCCAATCCCATCAGCATTTTGCCTTTCAAGAATTCTTAATTTCTGGTTATCACAGAACCACTTATTCTCCACTGATCTAGTGTGTGTGTGTGTGTGTGTGTGTGTGTGTGTTTTGATTATTTTTAAATATTTGTGGAGAAACAGACAGACACATGTGCTCCATGTGCCATCTTAATACAAACTCCATAGACTATTTTATCTCAAAAATTAATTTATTAAAATGTTTTTATTAAATATAAAGAACAGCAACCTAGTAACCACTATGTATTGGACAGCTGGGAATCCGTCTACAAAACTTGAAGACCAAGTTGAGGCTTCCTCTCCCTCCCTCGAGAGGAGCAGGACTTCAGGGGCTCCTCTGGCAGCTCCTGAAGTTCATGGTGGCCAGGCCTCTGGTTTGTAATTTTCCTAGTGTCTGCCAGACACCTCCGGGGAGATGCACCAGAGCAGCTCTGCTGACTGTATCCGCTACCTCCCACCCACACAACAAGCTTGGCCACAGGGGTCTTCTCAGTGGCTGGCAAGGACATAGGACTTAGGACTCTAAGTCTGGACAGTGCTGTGGCCACCCCATGGCCTATCACTTTCAGGCCTTTGTGCATTGTGGACAGGAGTCCTCCCGCCCACAGAACTATGACCTCCCAGTCTCAGGATTTCTCATCTCTCCCCGCTCTCTTTCCCTTTCTTCCCCTGCTCTTCCTTCCTCTCCCCCTCCTGCTGCTCTTCTCCATCTTCCTCTCTTCTCCTCTTCCTCCTTCTGCCTTCCTCTTTCCTATCTGCCCTCCTCCTACATTCCCCCCTCTTCTTCCTTATCCCTTGACTGTCTTCATAAATATAGACCTTGAAAAACAAAGCTCATTTGATGCTGACTCCAGGCAATTTCTCTCTCTCTATTTTTCCTACCATACAACTCTAAAACCCCAGTGGGAGAGGAAGTCCAATTCTCAAAAGCCTAAGGTCTGCCTCTCCCTGCCCATGAGAGGGAAAGGTAGAATACCTGCCATTCATTTGCTGATGGCTTCGCCACAACTGAAGTGGAGATCCGTGCCCTGTTTCTCTGTGACTCCCCAGCCACATGACTGTTACTGCTGTTGCTGCCTTGGGTGTGCACTTCAGTCTGCCCAACCCCACACCCCCTGTGGGCACAAAGCAAGTCCCAGAGGCAGTAGGGCAGCCAGAGGGGTCCTGGCCTGCCCTTCGACCTGTTGATCTCTGTCTTCTGTTTAGTCACTCAATGATGGGGTTTCCTCTTCATCTCTCTCCTGGGATTCTGAGGGCTCCATTCTGGCTCAAGAGAATGGGAAGTGGCCTGGTATGGGGGAAAGGGAAGGGAAGAAGGATAAAGAGGGACCAGCCTGAGGGAACAGAACCATCCTGGGACCTTCTGGCTTTGTCTTTCAGAACAGCCCTTAGAGAAGGGCTTGCCCTCTCCTCAGAGCATCCTGAGAGAGGAGCTGAGGAAGTCTTGAACTCTTTCTCTCGGGAAAGAAATATGACAGTCTGACTTCCCACTGAGTCAGGGCACTTGATGGGTCGGGAGAGGAGAGAGGAGCCAGGGACAAACCTCCCCGTTTCAGTTCCCTTCCTACCATCCCGGGCAGGTGCTGTGCCTAGAAATGGCCAGAGATGACACTTGCTAGGACTTCACTGGCCTGAGTCTTCTGAGGCCTGAGGTGCTGGACCTCTGGGTCAGCAGTGGGCCCTGAATCTCTCTCTCCACAGTCATCTGGTTATTGGGTTCCAGGGGTGGATTCTGTGGCCAGCCCTGCTGGGAAGCGGGCTTCAGGGCTTCTTCTCACCTCACGTCCTTGAACCCATCAGCACAGGCCACACTGTTGGTCATTCCCACCCCACTTCACAGGCCCACGGGGACTCCTCAGGGGACTCAAAGGCTGGGCATCAGATGACCATTTTTGTGTCTCTCAAGCCTAATGTCAGTGGGCTCTGGGCCAGGTGGGCCCTGGCAGGTGTTTGGGAGCCGAGGGAGTCTAGCTATCAGCAAGTGTTTGCTGAGCCCAGTTGAGCTCAGAGCCCTGGGCCGTGGGAAACAGAGCAGAAGCCCAAAGTGCGGCTACTGGGGCCAGAACAGGTGCCAAAGGGCACCCTCTCCCAGGCGTGGTCGCTCAGCACCCCTGGCCTCCCTCTATCCTGCTGCTGTCCAGCCCTCTCCTGGGGACAGCCTGGGGAGTGTCCATGGGAATGTGAGGCTCTCCTGGCTCTTGTTTGCCTCAGCTAATCTCAAGAATGCAGTTGTTTTCCCTTTTGGTTGGGGAAGTCCTCAGCAGCTCCCCTTCATGTCGATAGACGGAGGCCGTGGGAGCCAGAGGACCACGATCCCTGGCTTGTTCTCTCGTTGGCTTAATTCCTCTCTTTCCAATTCTTTCTGTTACCTCCTCCTTCCATTTTAGCTTCTCCTTGACCTTCACAGAAACTGGAAATTAATGTCCTGAATTTTGGATACTTCAACCCCTTCTCCTTCCTGTGAATCTTCTCACAGTGGACAGTATCTGGGAGGTGTGAGCATCTCCATTTTACAGACGAACCTGGAGCTCTGAGAAGCTTAGTTATTGTTCATAGTCACACAGCAAGGAGGAGCAGAGTTGGAGTACAGCCCAGGGCTCTCCTTCCTCTTCTCTGAGCTTCAGCTCCAACGTGCTAATCTCACTGGACAGACACTGTCTATTATTGGCGGTTTCCTTCTCGGAACTGTTAGTTCATTGAAAGAAGGAATTCTGCAATATTCATCTTTGTATTCCCAGGCTTGAGCCGTATTTGGAAACATGAAAGACACTCGGTGACTATATTTATTCAATGAATGAATAGTGGACATTAAGCCAGGCTTTTTGTACACATGATCCTTGATCTTTCAAACAACTCTAAGAGGTAGCAGTTGTCCCCATTTACACTGGAGCTGAAGCTCAGGGGAGAGGAAGGAGGGCCCTGGGCTGTACTCCAACTCTGCTCCTTGCTGTGTGACTATGAACAATAACTAAGCCTCCAGAGCTCCAGGTTCGTCTGTAAAATGGAGATGCTCACACCTCCCAGATACTGTCCACTGTGAGAAGGTTCACAGGAAGGAGAAGGGGTTGAAGTATCCAAAATTCAGAGAAGTTAAGTAAATTGCTAAGGATCACAGGTCTTGTAAGTGACTGAGAAGAGATTGAGGTCCATGTGTTCTCACTCAGGAGCTCTCACCATCTCCTTGCACAAATGAGATGAAAGGTCTGGAGAGGAAGGACACTGGGTAGAAGGACTGCGGGGCCTCCCTTCCTGCTGGTTGGGGTGATCTCTGACCAAGGGCCACTGCAGTGTGGGACCTGGCTCCCTCTGCATACCCTCTCAGATCACCAGCTCACAAACATGTTTGTTGAATGAATGACCAGCCCTGCAGATTCCTGTGCAGCCTCTCCACTCCCAGGACTGGTCTTCTTGCTGTTCTTTCTTCATCAGTTTGGGAGCCTATTTCCACCTAAACACAAATGCTGAGATTCCTAGGGTGCTCCTTGAGCTCCCTTTCCTTGCTTCACCTTTTCTGGGTGATCACATTTCTAGTCCCATGTTCAGTTACCTTCTACGTTGGCTCCCAAGCCTGTATTTCCAGCCTAGACTTCCCCTCTGAGCTCCAGAACTTCATGTTTCTATCTGAATATCCGACAGGCATCTCACCTCAACATTTCAAAAGTGTTTATGTCATTTCCTCCCCATCTCAGACACAGGGACTGGGCCATCACTCACCTAGCTGCCAAGCCTCAAACTCAGGCTCATCCTTGACAGCCCATCTTCCTCACTTTCCCACACCTCATTCTCCTTGGCCAGTGGTCAGCAAACTGCAGCTTGCAATAGCTAGCGACCCGTGGTCTGCTGCTCTTTTGACTAATGAGTTTGCCGACCACTGTCCTTGACTGATCACCAAGTTCTGGTGCCATTTCGTCCATTCTCTGGATGACTCAGTCTCTTCCAACTGGTTCCATAAGCTCAGTCCCCCACCTCACTCATCCAGTCTCCACAGAGCAGTAGGAAAAGCCTTCTGAACCACATATCTGACCATAGCACACTCATGCCTAGAACTCTGACTCAGGGAAAGCCCAGATCCTCCACATGATACCCAAGGTCCCCCAGGACCTAGCCCCTCAGACCTCTCTAGTCTCAACATTATCTGCCCCCCTCTACCCTCGCCCTGCTGAATGCCCAGCCACCGAGCTGTCACAGCTCGAGAGGTGGTGGTAAGGCCTTTAGTTAGGCATGCCACCCCCTAGCATGAGATTATCTTCCTTTAGCTCTGCCCCTGCCCAATTGTCATTAAGCCTCAGGATCCTGCCTGGATGTTGTTTCCTCCTAGAAGTATTCCTGATCCTGAAGACAGAGTAAGGGGCCCCTTCTCGGGGCTCCCTTAGCCATCCCAAGCCTCCCCCCACCCACCTTTTTTTTTTTTTGTATTTGGCTGTATGCCTGGACTGTGGGCTCTGCAAACTTGAGGACAATATCTGATGCATTGGTGGCATCTCCAATGCTTAGCCCAGGGCCTTGCCCAGATAGGCCCCATGAAGGTCCATCAATCAGGCACGAGTCCTGGTCATTGGAAGGAAAACATGGCCTCTTCCTTTAACCTCTTGGCTGTAGCCAGCTAGGTTCATGATTTTGCCCACCCCACCATCCCCACCCTGTACCCTGTTGTTATATCTGGCTTGTTCTGGGACAGGAATCTTCTCTTTGGGCACATTCCACCCCCAGTTCATGGTGATTAGTTCTTCCCTCACACCTTTAATCAGAGGGCCCCCAGTATCCCATTTCAAAGCCCTGGGAAAACTTGCCACGTAGTTCTTCCCCCAACTGTACCTGAGGCCCCACATTCATTTCTTAGGACATAAAAATTTTACTGGAAAGCTAAAGATAAATTATAGATGTGAAATCCCTTGGAGAAAAAAAAATTAGGTTCAGTTCACACTAAGTGTAAGTGGCCAGCACAGCATGCTTACCCGGGAGGAGATGTGGAGCGGTGGGACAAGGCCAGAAGCAGGAATTCTCGGGCTGCGTCAGTGTGGGTGAGGGCCCATGAGAAAGGAAGGGGCCTGTAGGCTGCCTGGCCTACACCACCCAGTGGAGCATCGGTCCTCACCCGCAGCCTACCCGGGTGTGTGTGTGTCCTTCCTCTGGTACCGTAGTCAGACAACTGTGGCTCGTGAGCCACATGCGGCTCTTTTGCCCCTTGAATGTGGGTGGCTCTTCCACAAAATACCACGGCCTGGGTGAGTCTATTTTGAAGAAGTGGCGTTAGAAGAAGTTTAAAAAATTGGGCTCTCCAAAGAAATTTCAATTGTTGTACTGTTGATATTTGGGTCTGTTGACTAATGAGTTTGCTGACCACTGCTCTAGTACAACTCTTAGGAGCTGGACAGTTCTCCTGGTGGTCCCCCAGCCTCATCAAGGAGCTGGACACATAGCGGGTGCCCAATAAATGCCTGGAGCTTGTTTGTTGGCTCAGAGCTTGACCTGTTGGCGACTCGACTCCTGCTGGGAGCCCCCAATCAGCAATCTTTCCCGGGAGACTGGGAAGGGTTTGCAGCAGGAGAGGGATCCTTCCTGGTTTCTCTTGGCTCTGATGAGTCTCTTTCCCATGAACCCTGCCCTTCCAGCAGCCACACGGACCCTCTAGAGCAGCTCCCTTGGCGGCGGGAAAGAGCTTCGGGGAGTGGACCCAGAGCCCACAGGGTCCCGAGCCCTTTGTAGGGTCCTGGCCTCTCTGGGGAACTGTGAATTTGCCAGAGATATGTCCTGGGTCATCTTCTCGGCTTCCATCGTCCCTTGGTGCCTTACCTTCTTTTTAACAAATGTTTATATACAGGGATGGGCAAAAGTAGCTTTCCAGTTGTTCGTGTGGAAAAATACATTCAGGTCATGATTATATGGTTTTAAAAGCATAGAGACTGTATTTTGCATGTTCACAACTATTAACTTACTTTTGCCCACCCCTATAGAGTTACCATATAACTCAGCAATACCACTCCTAGGTATACACCCAAGAGAAATGAAACCATACATCCATGCAAAAACTTGTACATAAATGTCCATGGCAACGTTATTTATAATAGCCTAAAGGTGGGAACAACTCAAATGTCTATCAACTGAGAAAAAGATAAATAAAATGTGGTATATCCACATAATGGAATATTGTGTGTGTGTATGTGTACATGTGTGTGTACAGGGGTTGACAAAGGTAGATTTACAGTTGTGAGTATGCAAAATACAGTTTATTTTTGTAATTATTATTAATGATTGAATTTGTTTTCATATGAACAACTGTAAACCTACTTTTGCCACCCCCTGTATGTGCCAAACACCAACATAGTTGCTGGGCATGCATTGGTAAACAGATAGAAAGCTTTACCCATACTAAGTTTATATTCTATTTTTTATAGGGGAGAGCAGGAATAAATGATGAAAAAAGTAAAATATAATAATATTTGGTAGTTGTAAGCTACAAAGACCCAAGTAAGCACTAAAAAGAAAAGATAAAGCAAGGAGATAGGAAATATCTCATGGGGGAGAGTAGGAATTTTAGAGAGTGGCCAGGGAGGGCCTTAGTCAGAAGGTCATTTAAAAGATTTCTTTTATTGAGTAAAAATGCCATTTTAACTATGTTTAAATGTACAGTTCAGTGATATGCAGTACATTCAAGTTGCTGTGCAACCATCAACTCTATCAATCTCTAGAATTTTTATCACCTTGTACTGAAACTCTGTATCATATTCCATTCTATGCATACACCTCATTTTCTTTGTCCATTCCTCTGACAATGAGTATTCAGATAGTTCCTACTTTTGCTGTTGAGAATAATGCTAGTATGAACATGGATGTACAAATATCTCTTTGAGTCTCTGCTTTTTTTATCTTTATTGTTCAGTTTATTAATTACATTGTTTCCCCTTTTTTATCCCCCTATAGCTCCCCTCCACCCTGTACCTATCCCACCCTCAACCCTTACCTCCCCCTCCCCACTGTCCTCTCCCATTGTTGCAAGATTTTTGTCCAGTCTCTTGCTGTACTTCCCACAACCCTTTTCTCCCCAAGAATTGTCAGTCCATTCCCTCTCTATGTCCATGATCCTGTTATATTCACCAGTTTATCCTGTTCATCAGCCTATCAATTCACTTGATTTTTATGTTCATTTGTTGATAGATGAGTCTCTGCTTTTAATTCTTTTGTGTATATACAAGAATTGGAATTGCTGGGTCACATGGTAATTCTATATTTAATTTTTTTTAGGAACTGCCATACTGTTTTTCATAGTAGCTGCACTATTTTATATTTTATATTTTTTGTGCACCTGCAATGCACAAAAGTTCCAATTTCTTCGTATCCTCATCAACCCTTTTTTCTGTCTTTATTTTTTAAATATATCTAATAGCACCCTAATGAGTGTGAAGTAGGTTTTATGGTTTTGGTTTGTATTTTCATAATGATTAATGATATTGGCCATCTTTTCATGTGCTTATTGGTCATTTGTATATTTTCTTTGAAGAATATTAAAGTTTTTTGCCGAGACCGGTTTGGCTCAGTGGATAGAGCATCGGACTGCGGACTGAAGGGTCCCGGGTTCGATTCCGGTCAAGGGCATGTATCTTGGCTGCGGGCACATCCCCAGTAGGGGGCATGCAAGAGGCAGCTGATCGATGTTTCTCATCGGATGTGTCTGACTTTCTATCCCTCTCCCTTCCGTTCTGTAAAAAAATCAATAAAATATATATTTTTAAAAAAAGAATGTTAAAGTTTTTTGCCCGTTTTTGAGTTGTGTTGTTTGCCTTTCTGTTGCTGAGTTTTTGGATTTCTTTATATATTCTTACTGTTAATCCCTTATCAAATATATGATTTGCAAATATTTTCTCCCAATATTTTGATTGCCTTTTCACTCCGTTGATAGTGTTCTTTGATGCACAAAAGTTTTAAAATTTGACCAAGTTCAAGTGACTTATGTTTTTTGTTGTTGTTCTTGCCTGTGCCTTTAGTGTTATGTCCATTGGATCACTGCCGAATCCAATGTCATGAAGCTTTCCCCCTGTATTTTCTTCTTAGAGTTTTATAGTTTTAGCTCTTATGTTTATGTCTTTCATCCATTTTGGGTTAATATTTGTATATGATATTAGGTGTAAGGGTCCAATTTCATTCTTTGCATGTGGATGTCCACTTTTCCCAGTACCATTTGTTGAAAAGATTATTCTTTCCCCATTGTATGGTCTTGGGACCCTTGTAGAAAATCATATGATCATGGGGGTGGGAATAAGATGGAGAGGGGTCAATGGGGAAAAGGGGGGGACACCTATAATACTTTCAATAATAAAAATAAATTTTAAAAAAGAAAATCATATGATCATATGAGGGGGAAGTAAATTTTTAGTAAAGACCTAGAGGAAGTGAGGAAACTAGTCTTGTGAATGTTGTGAGGAGAGTGAGTGCCTGCAATGGGGATCAACGAGTGCAAAGGCCCAGAGGGAGTGGAGTGGGCAAGGAGGTAAAGGGTTTGAGAGGAGGCCAGAGGGGTAGGGGACACGGGGAGCAAATTATGGAGGGCTTGTGTGTCACAGAGAGAACTTTACACGAGAAAATTTGGAAGCCATTGAGGAGCTACTTCTGTTTCCACTCTGGCTCCCATAATGAGAATGGACTTAGAGGTCTGTGGCAAAAGTTGGTGAACTGGTGAGGAGACTACCCAGGCAAGAGAAGCTGGTGGCCTAGGCCAGGGTGTGTCAGTTAGTGAAAATCTGGATGATAGCATTTGATGATAGACCAAATGTGTGATGGGGGTGGGGGAGGTGGGGTGAGAGGGGGAGAGAATGAGGAGATAGATAAGGGTGATGCCAAAAATATCAATTTTAGTCATTGTAAAAGTGAAGTTGACATTAACCAGAGGGAGGGAAAAAGACTGTGGCAAGCACAGGTTTTGGGGAAGGACCAGGACTTCAGCTTTGGATGTGATAAGTTTGAGGCACCCATTATACCTCCAGCTAGAGTTGTCAGGTGGGAAGTTGTAGATGGGTCTGGGGTTCAGAAGAGAGGTCTCCAAAGCAAAGAGGGATGTACAAGGTGGGGCCAAAGTAGGTTTATTATTGTTTGTATGGAAAATAATACAATCCTATCTAATAAAAGAATGATATGCAAATTGACCATCACTCCAGCACACAAGATGGCTATCCCCATGTGGACACAAGATGGCCACCACAACATGGCCAGCAGGGGAGGGCAGTTGGGGGCAATCAAGCCTGCAGAGGAGGAAAGTTAGGGGTGACCAGGCTAGCAGAGGAGGGAAGTTGGGGGCGACCGGGCCTGCAGGGAAGGGCAGTTGGGGAGGGGACCCAGGCCTGTAGGGGAGAGCAGTTGGGGGGGGCCAGGCCTGCAAGGGAGGACAATTAGGGATGACCAGACCTGCACGAGAGGGCAGTTAGGGGCAATCAGGTTGGCAGGGGAGCAGTTAGGCATCAACAAGGCTGTCAGGGGAGTGGTTAGGGGGGGATAAGGCTGGCAGGCAGAAGTGGTTAGGAGCATTCAGGAAAGCAGGCAGGTGAGAAGTTGGGAGCCAGCAGTCCTGGATTGTGAGAGGGCAGTTGGACATCTCTCAAAGGGTCCCAGATTGGAGAGGGTGCAGGCTGGGCTGAGGGACACACCCCCGTGCATGAATTTCATACACCAGGCCTCTGGTAATTAATAAATAACAATACAAGAACAAACTGTTTTGTGTACACACAACTGTAAACCTACTTTGGTCCTATCCTGTGTGATCAGACATAGGAGTCATAATATCTGCAGTGTTAAAAACTCGAGTGTTCTTGGTGTTGGGACTGAGAGGACTGTTGGAAGTCAGGGTCATGTGGATGAGATGTGATGTAATAGATGATGCCTTCCGTGACAACAACTGCAAATGCAGGGAGGGATTCACAGGTGGCCAGAGGCAGGCCCTTGGGAAGAGGCTGCCTGTGCTGCAAGGGGGGCACCTCATACCCTTGGACTCTCCAGGGCCCCACCAGGGATGCCAGAGGCCCAAGTCCTGCTGGAATACGGGAGGCCCTTTACTGCTTTCAGGACAGGGTGGACATCATTCCCTGGAGACAGATATTAGCTGGGAGCCCTGGTCCATGTCCCTTCATTCAGTGCAGGGGCGGGGGGGGGGGGGCAGATCAGGCCTCTGTTCCCACCATGCTGACTGGTATGCAGCCCCCAGAACGTCGGTGCCCATTGTGGCCTCTCAGACACACCTTCCCCTGCAGGCCTGGGAGCACTTCTCCAGCAAGTTCTTGGTGGGAGACAGGCAGTGACTTTGTGGCTTTAAAGCATGGAGGGACATAGAGTGAGGCACCCCCTGCACAGAGTGCTGTTCATGAGTGGTTGTGGGAGGGAGGGAGAGAGGGAGGGAGGGAGGAAAGGAGGAAGGAAGGAAGGAAGGAAGGAAGGAAGGAAGGAAGGAAGGAAGGAAGGAAGGAGGGAGGGAGGGAGGGAGGAAAAGATCAGTGGAAAAGATTTCACATTTTGTCACACTCTCTGGATCCTTCTCTGAGGTCACGGGCTTCTAACCTTCCTCTTTCATGCTCACAGCTCAGAGCAGGTACACTGTGTTTGGGAAGAGGGGCGGTGCCTTGGGAAGGGGGCGGTCCTCCAGTCTGCCAGGCCTGTGTGTGGGTGGAGTGAAGGGCAGGAGGAGGAGGTTTGTGGAGTCAACAGATCTGACTTTGAATTTTGTTCCATGTGTCTGCTGAGAACTTGTGAATGAGAGATGCCACTTCTCTGGGCCTTTGTTTTCTATAACGTAGGATAGCACTACCTATGTCATGGGGGGATGTTGCGGGGGGGGAGGGGGTTAAATGAGGTTTAGCCCCTGCCTGCCACAGTAGAGGGCCAATACAAGTCCATTCTTCTTTAGAAGGAAATTCTGCTCAGCCATTACAAGTTGTATGACCTTGAGAACGTGTGCAGCCCCCAGAACGTCGGTGCTCATTACCCCCCGGGGCCTCAGTGTCCTCATCCGTAAAATAGGAATAATAACAGTGCAGAACCGTTGAAAGGACAGGAAGGACACCGGGCCTCTGGTAATTAATAAATAACAATACAAGAACAAACTGTTTTGTGTACACACAACTGTAAACCTACTTTGGTCCTACCCTGTGTGATCAGACATAGGAGTCATAATACCCGCAGTGTTAAAAACTCGAGTGTTCCTGGTGTTGGGACTGAGAGGGCTGTTGGAAGTCAGGGTCATGTGGATGAGATGTGATGTAATAGATGATGCCTTCCGTGACAACAACTCTTAACAGTGACTGAAGGAAATTTCATGAGGAGGCTTTTCACTGTGCCCTTGGGTGGAGGTCAAAGCTCAGCTCAGTGAAAGCAAATGCAGGACCAAAGAAATAGCATATATAACTTCTACCATGGTGCCTGGCACATAGCAGGTGCTCAATAAAAGGTGGTTATAGCCATTATTATTACCAAGGACCAAACTGTGTCTCAGGGGGCGGATGCCCACAGAAGAGACAGGTAAGTGAGGGCCAAGGCACTCATGAAACACTTTTTGGACGAGGCGGCTCTAGCCAGATCAGGTTGGGGTTACGTGGGTCTCAAGGAGAGAGCTATCAATCCAAGGCAGAGGGCATGTAAAGGGACTAGGGCCTGACCTGAAAGGTAAGGAAGGGGCATCAAGGGAGAAAAGAAAGAACAAAAGTCACAGGTGGAGGCTCTAGCTGAGGAGAATAGGGGACTACTCGGGTGAGGCAAACATTAACCCCATCCTATGGATATCAGGACAGGCCCAGGTAGGGCACAGGGAATAACTTGCTCAGAATGTGTGAAGATCTTGGCACTGGACTGCAGGTCTCCTGAATGCTGATGCTCAGGGTGAGGTCTTTAATGAACACAAAGGCAGGGGCAGTGGGTGAAGAGAAACTGAACAAAAGAGAGAAATAGCCTGGCCAGCTACCTCATACACTGAGAGGTTGCTGGTTCTGTTCCCAGTTAGGGCATGAGCCTAGATTGCGGGTTTGATCCTGGTTGGGGCGCTTACCGGAGGCAGTGGATTCCTTCCCCTTCCTCAAAAACAAAAACCAAAGGGAGAAATAAGGAGGGACCTGGAGCTCAGCTAGGCTGTTTGAAAATGAACACAGATGAGGCTGTCTCTCTTGGGCTGTTATGGAGATTAATGGTCTCGGACAAGGGCCCTCACGCATCACTAGGGAGAGGATTTCAAAGACCCTTAAAAATCATTGGGAAACATTTCAAAAGGAAAAGCAGCTAGCAGCCCGCCAAATGCGAGGGTGTATAGCTCACGAGGCGATGCTTGTAATCTAATTGCCTATGAGCAAGAGTTTAAAACAATATTTACGATGTGGAAAAATAGCCCGTGATTTGATTTGTACAGAAGAAACATGCCTAATGAGTAAATTAGATTTTGATCTTGCTGGCTCGGGCCTTGGGGTGGAGCCTAGTCCTCCACTTTCCTCCCCACCCCTCCCTCAACAGGCGTGGTCCTGTGACTGCTCTGCCCTGGTATGACGTCAGAGACCAGCACCATCCCCCTGATGCCTGGTCATAGCAGCCTGATATCCCCCTATTTTCTTGGGTCACTAGCCCTTTAAGTCCCACCTCCTCCTCCCCCTCCAGGAAGCCTTCCTGACTGCTCCAACCTGCTCTCTCTTTAAGCCTAACCCAAGGATATGCTTACTGATTTTATTTTTTTTTCATTTTTTTTATTAAGGTATTACATGTATACATATCCTCCTCTTGCCCCCCCCTCACTTACCCCGCTCCCATACATGCCCTCACCCCCTCAGTGTCTTACGTCCATTGGTTATGTTTATATGCATTCATACAAGTCCTTTGGTTGATCTCTTATCTCCCCCCCTTCCTAACCTTCCTGTTGTAACCTTGTTGCTTTACTGCCTCTGTATCTATCTTTTTGTTCATCAGTTTATAACGTTCTTTATTATCCACAAATGAGTGAGATCATGTGGTATTTTTCTTTCATTGATGGGCTTATTTCACTTAGCATAATACTCTCCAGTTCCATCCAGGTTGCTGCAAATGGGAAGAATTCCTTCTTTTTTATGGCAGCATAGTATTTCATTGTGTAGATGTACCATAGTTTTCTGATCCAGTCACCTGCTGACGGGTACCTAGTGCTTACTGATTTTAAAGAGGGGAAGGATGGAAGGGGCGGTGAGAGAAAGAAACAGTGATGGGCCCTAGCTGGTTTGGTTCAGTGGATAGAGTGTTGGCCTGAGGACTGAAGGATCCCAGTTTTGATTCCAGACAAGGGCACATGCCTGGGTTGAGGGCTTGATCCCCAGTGGGGGGTGTGTGGGAGGCAGCCAATCAATGATTCTCATTCTCTCTCTCTCTCTCTCTCTCTCTCTCTCTCTCTCTCTCTCTCTCTCTCTCATCATTGATGCTTCCATCTCTCCCTCTCCCTTCCTCTCTGAAATCAATAAAAATATATTGAGAGGAAAAAAAGAAAAGAAACATTGATGGGAGAGAACATCGATTGGTTGCTTTCTGCATGCACCCCAACCAGGGATCGAACTTACAACTTTTCTGTATGTGGGACAATCTCCAACCAGCTGAGCCATACCGGCCAGGCCAGCCTGCTCTCTTTATGTATCTGATAGAGTCTGTGGCACAGCGGGGCTTCCAGGGGACAGAGCTGGCTCTTATTTAGACATGAACTTGGATTGCCATTGTTTGGTGCACTGTCTCCTGAAGGGTTTTAGATGTTCCTTTGTAGTCTGACTTGTGACTTTTTAAAAAAGTTTAATCTTTATTGTTCAGTTTATTAATTACATTGTTCTCCCTTTTTTCTCCCTATAGCTCCCCTCTACCCGGTACCCACCCCACCCTCCGCCCTCACCTCCCCCCCACTGTCCTCTCCCATAGGTGTATAATTTTTGTCCAGTCTGTTGCTGCACCTCCCACACCCCTTTTCTCCCCAAGAATTGTCAGTCCATTCCCTCTCTATGTCCATGATTCTGTTATATTCACCAGTTTATCCTGTTCATCAGATTTTTAATTCACTTGATTTTTAGATTCATTTATTGATAGATGTGTATTTGTTGTTCATAATTTATATTTTTACCTTTTTCTTCTTCCTCTTCTTAAAGAATATCTTTTAGCATTTCATATAATATTGGTTTGGTGGTGATGAACTCCTTTAGCTTTTTCTTATCTGCGAAGCACTTTATCTGACCTTCAATTCTGAATGATAGCTTTGCTAGATAGAGTAATCTTGATTGTAGATTCTTGCTGTTCTTGCCACTCCCGTCTGACCTGCATCGTTTCTGTTGAGAAATCCACTGACAATTGTATGGCTGCTCCCTTACAGCTAACTAACTGTTTTTCTCTTGCTGCTTTTAATATTTTCTCTTTGTCTTTTGCTCTTGGCATTTTAATTATGATATGTCTTGGTGTGGTCCTCTTTAGATTCCTATATTTTGGGATTCTGTGCGCTTCTTGGACTTTTAAGTCAATTTCTTTCACCAGGTTGGGGAAGTTTTCGGGCACTGTTTCTTCAAATAGGTTTTCATTATCTTGCTCTCTCTCTTTTTCTGGCACCCCTATAATTCGGATGTTGGTATGCTTGAGGTTGTCTCAGAGGCCTCTTACACTATCTTCAATTTTTTGGATTCTTTTGCCTTCTTCCTCTTTTTCCAGCTGAGTGGATTTTGCCTTTTTGTATTTCAAATCTTTGACTTGGTTCTTGTAGTCCTATAGATTGCTTTTAGGTCTTTGTGTAATATTTTTTTATTTCAGTCAGTATTTGCTTAATTTCTAGTTGGCCCTTTTTCATATCCTTGTAGGTCTCGTTCATTTCCTCGTAGGTCTTGTTCATTTCCTTGTAGATCTCATTAAGTTCATTGGCCTCTTCTAAGAGTCTCTTGAAAAACCTTATAACTGTGGTTTTGAACTCTATGTCCAGTCGTTTTTTCCCTCCATTTCTTTCACATTTTATTTCTTTCCATGTCTCTGCATGGTGGCTGCTTTCCTGAGTTGGTCGATTAGCTTTGTGTGGTAGATGTCCTCTAAGGGACAGTGGCTCAGCCTCCCCAGTTACCTGAGGTGGATACTCTTGCTGCAGCCCTTTATGGCTTGCATAGTCTTGTTGAAGTTAAGCCTAGATTATTGTTGTTAGCACTAGGAGGGTTTGACCTCCAGGCCAATTGCTGTGAGGGTCAGCTGTGCTCAGGTTGGATGGGCGGAGTCTCTGGGCTGAGCAGGCAGCATCAGCTCTGTCCTATGTGGCACCTGGGTCTCTGTGCCGGGTGGTAATGGCTGCAAGCACCTCTGAGAGAAAGCTGCCAACGAGCTCTACCCACTGACGGACAATTTAGCCTCTCCCCAAATGAATCTGCACACCAAAGTCTCACCCAGGGTTGTAAAACAATGCAGTCTGGTGGTTTCCCGAATGAGAGAGCAAGTCACGAGTCCTTTCTGCATGTTCATGCACCTTCTGCTATTCCCAAGTTTACGGGCACTCTCCACAAGCTCGCCTCCTCCACAAGCTCGAAGACCTTTGTAGCACCCGAGTTCCAGCATGTTTCCCTACTGTCCAGTTTCACCCCGTATGAGTGTGGGTTCCCTGGACCTCGGAACTGGGGAATCAGTGCAGTGGGACGCCTTTGTCTTTGCAGCCGCACACCCTCTCTGCTCGCTCGCGCATGTGCAGGGCTCCAAACCTTTGACTCTGCACATATCTTCAAAGTTGCCCTTTGCCGCTCCTCTGAGTCAGTGTCCTATCTTTACTTTTATTTGTGGAATTTTCACTCAGCCAGCTTTCCGGTGATTCTGGATGATGTTTGATTCTGGATTAAGTTGTAGTTTTGAAATTGCTATGTGGGGCAGCAAGATAGGTGTTTACCTATGCCACCATCTTGGTTCTCTGCTTTTCAGCCTTATTTAACAGCGCTCCAGTGGGTATCCTTTGCTTTCACCAGCCCAGTGTCCATTTTCCTTCTGGAAAGTGCCCATTTCCCTTGGGGGAATTACCCCCACCTAGGCTCAGTCCCAGTGGTCTGACTCTTCCCAGCCTTAGGCACCAGAGTTGGGCACATGACCCAGACCTGGCCAATCAGAGAAACACCCTCCCTCCAGGGCCGCAGTCATTTATTAGGGATGGGCATGTGACCCACCCGAGGCCTTCTCAGGAGGGCTGCTGGAGTGACCAGGAAGGGGCCCCTTCTGCCTCTGGGGTTGCTCAACTTGGAGAAGCAGAGTTGGAGTTTCCAGTGGCCATCTCCTCACTTCCGGGGCAGCTCCCGGACAGTGAAGCCAACACATGGGAAACATGCTGAGGAGCGTGGAGAGATCCCTAGGTCTGTGGTCAGACACCTGAATCCAGCCAGAGGCGATTCCCTCCACTTTCCTCCAGTGCCCCTCCCCCTTCCTTTCTATCAGCCTGTTTGAGTAGGTGTCAGTCGTTTACACAGAGCTGGTGATTCTGACTCACTCAGTAAGCACAGGACTGGTGTCCAGCAGTGATGAGTAGGTTCCCTTAGAGCTGAGTCCAATGTGGAGACCATCAAAGTCACAGACTCCTGGATGTCATTCTGTGACTGAGGCCAGTGTGCCAGCTTTTTCCTGACTGCTGTCTGTCCTGGCTCCTCCCGTAGGTGTTGAGACAGAGAGAAGAATCAGAACCGACCCAGCCCGAGAAGCCCATGGCCTAGGAGGGCAGGTAAGAGAGCACTGCCTGATCTCGGCCAGGGGCTAAGGGAGCAGTTTGCCATGTGCTGTGGAGAATCGCTATAACCACAGGGCTCTGGGCGTCCTTGATGGAGGGGCAGGCGCTGGATCAGGAGGGCGAGCAGGGCTTCGTGGGGAGAAGAGAAAGGCCTTCAGGGGAGCATACCAGGGTGAATGGTGAAGTTGGCAGCATTTCCAGGACTGTTGGGTGAGAAGAGAAGCATTGAAGCCGCTTCGCCAGACCTTAGGCAGAGCGGCCCCAAAGCTCCTATTGGGCAGCTGATGGGGGTTTCTGGCCGGCTCCCTTCCAGCCCATCCTAGCAGCCCCCTCCGCTGGGGGCTGAAGCACAGAGTGCAGTGGTTGTTTGGGGACATGTGTGGGCGTTCAGGGCCAGCTGAAGGTCATGGGCTTTCCAACCACATCATGAGGCGGGGGAGCAGGTGCCAGTGCTTGACTGTGTGAACCACGAGGTCATTATTCAAGGCCTTTGTGGCATCACTAGCAATTTTATGGCATTTGCTGGGTTTTTCCATGTGGCAGTCATTGGGCTGCTGTCCATCCTTCACAGTGAGTCACCTGCCTTGGTCCTCACTTTTCTGATGTTGTTTAGGAAGGTGTAAAGCTCAGACCCCCAGGTGAGAGGGTCTGTTTGGCATCTTACCGTAAAGTAAATCCAGCTGAAGCCAACTGGTTCTGTCACCAAGTACCTCCTGTTTACCGAGCCTGCCTCCCGCCCCACTCATTGCCAGAGATGGAATAAGAAGCAGGCAGCCCATTGCTGGCAATACAGGTATGCCCGCCCTCATTTCATAGTGTGGGATGCATACTGTGATGTGCGCACGCATCCAGGCAAGACACGGTACAGAAACCAAACAGAAGCGTAGGACTAATCCTGTCTTGGTGGTCGGGAGACGCATGGACAGGTGCCTGCCACACAGGACATGGGGGCCGGGAATAAGCTTGTGGCACAGTAAGATCCTCACAGTATCAGGGCCGGCATTGAGGATGGCTCCCATCTGTCATCTCTGGGAGGGAGATTTTTCATCACCCCATTTTACAGAGGAGGCAGTTGAGAATCACTGTGCTTAAGGAACTTGTCAAGGCACGGCAGGGCTGGGATTCCAACCCAGGCTGGGGAATGCAAACTTAAGGCTGCTGTCTCTGTGTCTCACTTCCTTCTGAGTAGCTGTGGCTTTTGCTACTATTGCTGAGCCTGCAGAATGGAATCTATTCTCTGCTAGGCTGATACCTTCCAATCCTCAGTAGGTGCTGAGTGTCACACGCTGGAGTGGTGACAGAGACACTCTCATGCCCCCTGCCCCCACTCTACAGGTATACGGGAGGCAGACTGGGGAGAGAGACGGACTCCTTTCTCCCGGGCCTGGCTCTCGACTCTGTCCCACGGCTCTGTTTGTGGGGATGGATGTCAGACTTCAAAGGCAGCGGCGCACTGTCTCTCCATCTCCGGCCCATGAGAAAGCGCCCAAGTCCCAGAACAAAGGCCTTTCCAGACTCGCGTCACCTGCTCAGCACTTAGCATGGGGCTTAATTGAAGGAAACAGAGCTTCTTGGAGTGAGAGCGAGGAGTGAGTGAGAAAGTCGATAACACTAAAGACACCGCCATTAATAAAGCCAGACTTGCTGCTAATATCCCACTTGAATTCAAAACAGGACAAATAATTGGAAATCTGAGCAGGGTGAGTGGCGGGGCCAGTGGTACGGATGACAGAGGTCTGGCAGCTGTGGGAGACCTTCTGTATGGGGAGATGTGGCTGGGACAAAAGCTCCTGGAGGGAGTAATTCAGGCCGGGGGCCTGTTGTCGTGCTCTCTGCCGACAGTCACGGGCTGACACCTGGATAGTGGCAATAGCTCACACTGAATAGCACTTGAAATATACCAGGCACTGTCCTCAGTTCTTTACAAATATAAAGTTAATCCTTACGATGTGTGTGCATAGCTATAATAATAAAAGTGCAATATGCTAATTCGACCAGACGTCCTTCCAGATGAAGCTGGGGCTGTGAGGGAGGCCTGGGTTCTGGGTGCTGGAGGGAAGCCCAAGTCCTGGATGCCAGAGGGAAGTTGGTGCCAGCAGCTGGGGGAACACCTACTCTTGCACTAATTTTGTGCATTGGGCCTCTAGTCTATATATATATATATATATATATATATATATATATATATATAATATGCAGTGTCCCCTCAGGAGTTTGACCTGGAAAATAGTTCAATCGCTTGCTATGACATGTGCTGACCACCAGGGGGTGGTGAAGAACATGGCAGCCAACCAGTGGTGGCGGCGGGGTGCTGAGGGAGCGAAGAAAAGAGGAGGTGGGGAGGTGAGGAGGCTGGAAGATGGGGAATCTGATTGGCTCTGATTGCCGGCCAGGCCTAGGGACCCTACCCATGCACAAATTTTGTGCACCAGGCCTCTAGTCTCTCTCTATATAAAAGTCTAAGTGACCATACAACCTGATGACCAGATGACTGGCTGGTAGCTATCATGCACACTGACCACCAGGGGGTAGATGCTCAATGCAGGAACTGCCCCCGCTGGTGGTCAGTGCTCTCCCACAGCCAATCTCCCATGGCCAGCCAGCCTCCAGTGGTCCTAATATATATAAAGGATATACTAGTATTTTATCCTTTATACCTCTATTTATCTATGTATCTCTATTATCTACTACCTACCTAGTTAGGTAGCTATTATTATTGTCCCCATTATACTCATAAGGAAACTGATTTACAGAGAGGTTAAGTAATTTGCCCAGGCTGAGTGGGATTTTGAACCTATGTAATGTGACCTCAAAGTATATGTGCCTAACCACTAGACGGCACTACCTCCTTTGAGTGACCTGGCCTTTCATCTCTGGCTTGCTGGATAATTTTGGGCGAGGACTGAAATCCATTCAGTCAATACACATTTGTGAGATACAGTGCAATCTGAGCATAATGGTAATAACCACTGTGTGTGGTTCCTATATGCCAGGAATCCCCCTGATAACCTACGAGGTAGGTAGGTAGGTGCCTTTATTGTGTCCATTTTACAGGGAGGAAAACTGAACCTGAGAGAAGCGAGGTGACTTCCCCTTGATCCTCTGACTAGTTACTAACAGAGCCAGGATTCGGAGATGCATTTTTTGGCTCAAAGTGCAGTCCCTAAACCACTGCTGATATCCAGTGCTTATTCACAAAGGGTCCTCAGGTAGAGCTGGGAGGGTGTACTCACAGGCAGTGATGACACTGGCTGATGGATGCTGGACACACCTAGACACATGTGAGCATCCCTATTGATGGGTGGCAAGCAGGTATAGCCCACTGAGTACCATTCGCTTAAATCAGGGGTGGGGAACGTCTGGCCCATGGGCCATATACAACCCACAGAATCATTTGGTCTGGCCCTGCCAAGGCAACCACAGGTGGGACTTGAAATTCAATAAATCTAGGAGCTTTTTTCAAAGCAACATACATTTATATTACGTGAATTGTAGTCAGCAAATGATATAAATATCCAAATGCCCCTTGGAAGAAAAAATGTTTCCCACCCCAGGGCATTGTCCTGGACTCCCCCAACCCTCTCTTGTTTTCATCTGCCTGATCTTCCACCTGTTCATCCCACAGCCTGTAAGCAGGAGGAGGCTACTTGGGGAATTCCGTGTATTCTGGACCCTGTGTGGAGGACTGGGGTGCATTCTGCTGGCAGCAGACAGAATCTACCTAGTACACCTGTATAGGAGGCAACATAATGGGATGAAAAGGCTTGGCCATTGTAGTCAGATAGGCCTTTGTGTAACTTCTGATTTCTGAACCTCAGTTTCCCTATCTGTGAAATAATCCTGCAAGTCCAGAGAAAGGGCGGAGAAGGCGGGCTTTGTGGAGGCTCACTAAAACCAGAGGCACCCTCCTTCTAGAGAGGGAAGGGAGAGCAGGGAGAGGATCAAAGCCTGCGAGCTCAGGAAGCACAGGGTGAGGAGCATGGACTCCGCCCGGCCCATTGTATTGAAACAAGGGGCTCTTTCAAAATGGGGGTCAGAATATTTAGGGAAAATAAGAGATGTGGCCACTGGGGAGGAGACTTAGAGCCTTACTGCTCTGAAAGTGGTGAAGGCTGGAAATGTTACCTCAGGTCACCTCAGGCATAGGGCCAATGGTCTATTGAAATGAGTCAGGGAATGGCTTCATTTTTAGGGTCATTATCCTAGAGGACTCCAAAGCCTAGTGGCTTAGGGAGTCTCCCTC
Organism: Antrozous pallidus; assembly: GCA_027563665.1. Lineage (NCBI taxonomy): Eukaryota > Metazoa > Chordata > Mammalia > Chiroptera > Vespertilionidae > Antrozous > Antrozous pallidus. Next base: position 30,971,354 of record CM050524.1, on the reverse strand, counting down.
CCCTGTAATCCTTCTCCGTGCACCTACTAGGCCTAGAAAAAGGCTCACAATCAGTCTAGATCTGAAATGTTTTCATCTCACCTACTCATGGATGCTGACTCCGAGTTTTTATTTTTTGATGGGTAAGGGGCAGAGGAGATGAGAGCATGAAAGGGGTACAGTGGAAAGAGTGGTCAGTGCACAGATGGAAGGCTCTGAGGTCACTGCCCTAGAGAGATCTCTCCTGATCTGATGCTGAATCTAATGACCTTGATCCTGAGTAGTCCAGCTGTGTTGGCCAATAATGGGAACTTTGTGCCAAGGGCTAGAAATGGATTTACATTTTTGCTATCGATAGAGGTGGATTCAGCATTGTGCTGGCAAATGTTTAAAAACCGGTTTTCTGGTAGTGAGAGAAGCCCTAAAGTGCAGTATTTGCCAATTTCTGTGGCGTAAATGTTCCCTCCAAGGCTGATCTCAAGTACCAGAATGAAGTCACTGAATGTCAAGTTGGGAAGAGGTGTTAAAAGTTGTTTTGCTTGAGCCTATACACTGGCTCCAGCACACTCGTGGGTGGATTGACCACAAGGCAGAGGATGCTTGAGCTTCAGGGCTCCTATTTGTGGGGGTCTTTCCAAGGCCCGTGCAATGTATTCACATGGTCATATGTTTTTGTATGGTTTGCAAAAGTCAGATGTAATAACTGCTTTGGTTAATATTTTTGCCTCTTTTTCCTCCAACTTGTATTGAATGGCTTGGAATAGCCATGGGCATGGTATAATTTGTTGTGATTTCCTTTTTCATTCTAAATATATATTCACTTTTGTACTTAATATTGATTTGTAATTTTGATTTCTTAAAGAGGGCCTCAAAACCTATATATACCTCCAGGTACAAAGCATTGATCTACTCTTGGAGTAAATTACATTACAACTCATCCTCCAGAAAATTTCTGTGTTTGTAACTTTATCTGGGAGTCACATTGGCATATGGAAATTCCCTGGATAATTTGGTCCAGACTAGCTTCCGAGAGCCACTTTCATTATATCATACCTCTCGCTCAAAGCCCTCATGGCTCCCCCTGATCTCTTAAACTGGCATTTAAGGCTCTCTGCAGATTGACCGCCCCACACCCTTTCATAAAGTATCCTCTTTACTCCTCTCTGCATCCCCCCAAATGAAACTTCTTTCCTTGCAAATTTGTTTAGATAATTTCTCCTATCTGGAGCACCTTTTCCGTTTCCTCCCCTTTTGAACTTTGCCAAATGCTTTGAGGTGACCATGTGGGTTTTTGTTCTTTGTTATATTAATACTGTGTATCACATTATTGATTTTCGGATGTTAAGCCAACTTTGCATTTCTGCAATAAAATCCACTCGGTCATAGATTATAATCATTTTTATATGTTGCTGGATTCAGTTTGCTAGTATTATGTTGAGGATTTTTTGCATCTATATTTCTGAGAAATTGATCTGTAGTTTTCTTTTCTCGTGATTCCTTTGTCTGGTTTTCATTTGAGGCTGGGATTTTTTTTTTTTTTTTTTGTGGGAAGTCTTTATTGATCCTCTTTTCTTATTATAGGCCTGTTCAGATTTTCTGTTTCTTCTTGGGTAAGTTTGGATAGTTTGTGTCTTTCTAGGAATTTATCCATTTCAACCAGATATCTATTTTGTTGGCATATGGTAATTCATAGATTTCCCTTGTAATCCTTTTCTGCTTCTGTAAGATTGGTAGTGATGTCTCCTTTCTCATTTCTGAATTTAGTTACCTGAGCCTTCTCTTTTTGTTTTGGCCAGTAGTTAAAACTTTGTCAGTTCTGTTCTTTTTATTTTTTTGATTATTGTCTATTGTTTTTCTATTTTCTATCTTATTTATTTTCACTGTAGTCTGGATCTCCCCCCTGCCCCCGCTTTATTTGGATTTAGTTTGCTCTTCTTTTTCTAGGAGGAAGTACTGGGAAAGATCCTAAAATCTATGTAACACAGTATTGATATTTTAGTAGATTGGCTGAAGCCCCAAAGCTGAAAAAATACACTGTAAAATAAGATGCCAGCCATATCTATTCAGGTAACCAAAAGGTAGCAGAGATGGTTTAGTGACTACTACCCCCATTATCTATCTCCAGCTTGTGTGAAAGAAAATAGAGATTTGAAAGGAATTAAGGAGGTTTTGTGTTATCCCATATCCCCTACTCCATGGGGAAGAGGGTGGTCCGTGCAGGTTAACAGGGTCTCAGAAGTCCTTACAGAAATTGGGAGTGGGCCTCTGACAGGATGTTTTCTGAGCTTCAGAAACCCATGGGGTATTTTGCTGCATGAAATGGAACAAAGGGCAGGAGAGGACATTGCACACACACCTGCAATCTGGGGCTGTTTGTGAACATGGACACGGCAGCCTGCTTCTTTCTAGGGACTCAAAGGGCTGGCTGGAGTGGCCCAGGGTGGTAGGGGGAGGGGCAAGGGCAATGGCACCAGAGCAGCCTTACACGAGAGATTTCTGAAGGTTGTGTGGACAGGATGGGAGGTGCTGTGGCTCAAGCTGGACAGGACCCGCCTCCTGGGGGAGGGAACCTGAGCAGTAAGGAGCTTTGAGGAGGACCATTTAGGCAGTTGCTAAAAAGGGGTTGAAGAGGTCAGCCAGAAAGTACATAGCCACCATTAGGGAGCTGTACTGGGCAGTGAGCAGGTGTCTGTACGAGCTTACAAATGTATTCCCAGTGGGTTGTAGGCTCCTCAGTATTTTGATGGCTGATGTCACAGAGGGTAGCATAGCCGGCCAGCAGTGTCTTAGAACCACAAATAGAAGTTTCCTCTCCCTTTCCCCAATCACCTGTGCCCCCAGCACATTCAGCCCCTTTAGGATCCACGTAGGGGATAATCAGCAAGTCGTCTTAGAGCTCTGAGACAGAGAACATCACACCTGTGGGTTGACTCCCGCCATTGCCCCTTCTTTGTGCCTCTACTCCACTGACTGGGAGAGAGAAACAGGAGATCCTCAGGGCCAGCCTCCCGATTGCACAGTCAGGGCAAAAGGCCCCAGAGAGGGGAAAGGCTTTGCCCAGGAAGACATGGTCAAGCTGTGTCAGAGGCTCCTGATCCCTCAAACCCCTGAAAGTTCGGAGGCTAGGGCACTTCTCTGTTTATTCAACACAGACAGCTCAAATTATAAAAGAACTCGACTTGGGGGGACAAACTGGGAGAGGATGAAATGTAGATGCTCTGAGTTTCATTTTCATCATCAGACATTTCTCAGGTAAAATGATAGTTCCAGCCTACACAGGGAAGTGGCTTATGCTAATGTCTGGAAGTTGTGGAAAACGCTGCATTTTAACTCTGTTCCTCCAGAAGTCATACTCATCTATTTGAAACTGCCAATCAACCTTCCAGCAAAGAAAAACATGCGCACACACCTCTGCACAAATGGCTTTGATTAGGCTTAGCTGTAGGTTTAAGAAAATTTAATCATCTTAACCTGTTTAGTCTTTTTCCCTGATGAAAATCATCAGTCAGATTCCAGCATGAGCCAGTGAGAGCTGAGCTGCTGTCAGCACCGTTGTTTATGTTAATACGTTATAGGCATGAAATGGAGGAAAGGAGAGTTATGAGAAAAAGTCCTGAATGAATTAGGAGGGTGCGGGTATGTGGCAGCCCCCGAGGTCAGCAGGCAGGGGCTCTGATGGACTGTTTATTTATGAGTTTCAGCATAGAACCCTCTCTCCCTGCTGGAAGGGACGTTGAGACCTCTATAAGGTATGTTTCTCTCTGCGGTCAGCACTTGCCTTCAGCAGAACTGAAGGTCTGGAACCCCACAGACTCCATTTGCTCACTGTGTGACCTCAGATAAGTTACTTAACCTCTTTAAATGTTGGTTGTCTCATCTAAGAAACGGGGCTGTCAGGAGTAACTGGCATGCTGGATGGCTTTATGGATTAGCTGGCATGTTGGGGAAAGGGTCTGGTGCTTCATGAATGCTCAGTCAAATGCTTCGTGGGACACTCTCCCTCCTTCGCGAGACCAGCCAGCTCCTTCGCGGTGCTCTATCCTGGTTCTGCAGGCCCTGTGGACATTGGTGGTGCTGGGCACAGATGCAGAGGCCCTAAATCTGGAACCTTGACCCATCTCTTTGTGACTTTAGGGAAATCACTGCCCTGTTGAATCTTGGTTTCTCAGTCAAATGAGAATGCTAATTATCCCCAACATCTATTCTCACCTTCCTCCTAGGAAAAAAAGCCCAATGGCCACCCATCTCTTAGGTTCCCTGTAGATATGAGGCCATAGGACTATTTGGGGCCATTGACATCCAAAGGAAATGTTACATGGAACTTCTAGAAAGTCTCATAAGAGAGAGGGAGAGGGAGTAAGTGAATGTCTATCAACATGTAAGGAGATAAACAATGGCCATGCTCTGAAATATTACTCAGCAATAAAAAGAAACAAACCGCCGAGACATACAACAACATGGATGTATCTCCAAAGCATTAAGCTGAGTGAAAGAATCCAGACACAGAAGAGTATATGCTAAATTATTATATCCCCAATACACATGTGCGCGCACACACACACACACACACATATCCATACACAGATTCTGAAACATTCCTGTTCACCCAGATGCATATGTATTAAGTCAAAGATGGCCACATCTTTCTTACTGATTCAATCGAGAGTGATGTCTCAATACCTCTTCCTTTACTCTGTACTGACATTCGTGACTTACAATGCAGTAAAAATGATGTCCTGGCTCCTGAGGCCAGGTCATAAGAAGCCTTGCAGCCTCTGCCTGGACTTCTTAGAATTCAGCCTCTGCACCGTTAGTAAGCCCCATCGCACAGATGAACACCTCCTTTGCAGCCGCCAGGTTACCTTGAAAGTGGAGCCTCCAGCCTCAGTTGAGTAGACCCAGATGATGAGCAAAGATCAGCTGCCCACCAAGCTCTACCCACATTGCATATTCATAAACAAAATCAGTGATGACTGTTATAGTAAGCCACTGTCTCAGGTGATTAATTATGCAGCAATATATAACTAGAACACCATCCAGTCACATGTACATGTGAGAGGAAGTGCTACCTAAGGTCCCTCAAGGGCCTGCGGGCAGTCTCCCCAGATTACATCCCCGGACCCTCTTCTACAGGGGCAGGAGCAGGTAGGCCAGCTGTCCAGGACTCTGAGCTTGCAATATAGGCAGCCAGAATGGAAGAGAGGGCAGCACCCCACAAGGATGGGCAGAAAGTGTTTAGGGCTCTTATCACTGTCTGGGCCAGAGACTCTCCCAGGATCTCACACACAAAGGCTAGAGTTAAAAGCCCTCTGGAATCCCTTCTTCCTGCATCCATCTATGACCCTATCTGACCTCTGCTGGGAGCAAGAGGATGGGAAATGCTGGTGAGAGCCAGGGAGGAAAGTAAGCTGTGTAGGCTTGTAAAGAGCCTTCTGATGTGAGCCCAGCCCCCACCATTCTAAGGGGTTTGGCCAGGTCTCTGCTAACATGCACATTCCTACTGGGATCTGCTCCTGGATGCACCCAGGAGCCTGTGGTTGTGGCTGGCCATCTCACAACTGAACCTATTAACTCTGTGTCCCATCTTATACATCTAGTCTCTAGAGTACAGAGAGGGTTTTCCCAGGGGAGTGGTGCCTGTGCAGTCTGACCTGAGGACAATGGGAAGGGACTCCCTGACTGATGGAGAATCCTGGAATTTAAACTCAGAGTTACTCCTGGGGTCAAACTCTCCAGGATCCTTTCAATATATAAGTCTTTAGGGAAAATTTAAGAAGCTCCCTGATATGTAACATATTAAGTATAATGTAACATACCAGGGGATGGTACAGGTAAGCTGTTTTTAGTCATTCATACCTTAGCATGAATTAGTTTATTCATTTCTTTCTATCAAGGGGAGGGAGAGATAAACTATGAGAATGGGAAGAATTACCGAAAAGAGAAGGGAGAATGGTATTTTAGAAACATGTTTACCAGCATTCTAAATTTGCTTAAGCCTATCTTTAAGACAGGAAATGCTCTATATTTTTGCCTAAAATGTGTGTGGGAGGACTTCCATTTCTGGAGCAATGATGCCTTAAATATGCTCAACAACTTTCCAAACGAAAACAGTAACTATCAAATAAAATGTTTAGAAAATTCTACTCCTGAATTGACAAGAAAATAGGGCATTACAGAGACTGAAGCTGATGGAGAGTATGGAGCCTAATGCCAGCTGTGGTCATGTCCAGGGCTTTTACCATCGACATCTTTGCCACAAGCATTTTTGCCACTAACATTTTCAATGCTTAACTGATTGGCCATAAGGCAATTTTGCCATAAAAAGGATGAAATCACTGCAAGTAAAAGAGGGATATTAAAAAGGTCATAATGAAACATAAAAAAATGTAAAACAAAATTGAAAAGACTTTATTAAAAACTAGAAGCCTGATGCACGAAATTCATGCATGGGAGGTTGTCCCTCAGCCCAGCCTACACCCTCTCCAATCTGGGACGCCTCAAGGGATGTCTGACTGTCCGTTTATCCCAACAAGACTGGGCCTAAATGGGCAGTCGGACATCCGTTTCACAATCCAGGACTGCTGGCTCCCAACTGCTTGTCTGCTTGCCTTCCTGATTGCCCCTAACCGCTTCTGCTTGCCAGCCTGATCATCCCCTAACCACTCCCCTGCCAACCTGGTTGCCCCTAACTGCCCTCCCCTGCTGGCCTGGTCACCCCTAACTGCTTTATCCTGCAGGTCTGGTCACCCCTAACTGCCCTCCCCTGCAGGCCTGGTCAACCCTAACTGCCCTCCCTTGCAGACCTGGTCCCTCCCAACTGCCCTGCCCTGCTGGCCTGATCAACCCTAACTGCCCTCCCTTGCAGGCCTGGTCCCTCCCAACTGCCCTGCCCTGCTGGCCTGATCACCCACAACAGCCCTCCCCTGCTGGCCCTGATTGCCCACAACTGCCCTCCGCTGCTGGCCATCTTGTGGTGGCCATCTTGTGTCCACATGGGGGCAAGATTTTTTTACCACTTGGGGCCAGACATCTTGTGTGTTGGAGCAATGGTCAATTTGCATATTACTCTTTTATTAGATAGGATGTGTGTAGGTAGATTCATGGCAATACTGCACAAACAACCAGTTTTATTTTGTGGATTGTACCTAAGCACTTGTCTTCATTCTATAGGAAATGTGGTTCAACTCTGTGCCCTCAAACAGGGCCCTTAGCCTCTCTCTCTCCTCCCACTGTAGTGTGTTTCACAATAAGAAACCAATTCTTGGGCAAAGCATCTTCATCCGAAAGAAATGCTGACTATTTTAAGACCAGCACCATGTATACTCATCACTGTATAGACTGTTATGAGGGCTGGCTAAGATTTCTATAAATTATAAAAATGGGAGTAACTGTGAGGACTTTGTCAATTGACAAATGAAACTAAGCTGACAATTAGCTTAAATATATTGCCTGCAAAGGGCAGGTATTCATCACAGAAATAAATGAAACTAAACAAACAGACAAACAAAAAATCATACCATCAACCCGTTACTCAAGAAACTCCTGCATAATGCTGGGGCCCCACGGGCTACATCTTTGGTACATGAGTAACCAAGAAATGAACTCTGTTGCATAGAATAGGGGGCAAAACAATTTGGCCCAGGTGAACAGAAAGAATACTTGACCAAAAGCTGTTTTCACATGGATATGTGGTTCAAATTCATATATACAAGTGTGCCTCAGAGCGATTGCAGGTTTGGTTTCAGGTCTCAGTCCAAGCAAATATCACAATAAGGTGAATCACATGAATATTTTGGTTTCCCAGGGCATATAAAATTTGTTTACACTGTACTGTAGTCTATTAAGTGTGCAAAAGTCTTATGTCTAAAAAAAGCAGTGTACACACCTTAATTAAAAAATACTTTCTTGCTAAAAATTGCTAACTATCCTCTGAACCATCTGTGAGCTGTACTCTTTTTGATGGTGTGATCTTGCCTTGATGTTGACGGCTGCTGACTGATCAAGTTGGTTCTTGCTGAAGGCAGTTTTTTAAAATAAGGCAGCAGTGAAGTTTGTCCCAGCAGTTGACTCTTTCTTTCATGAAGGGTTTCTCTGTGGCACGCTACGCTGTTTGATGGCATTTTATCCGAAGTAGGAATGCTTTCAAAATTGAAGTTGGTTCTCTTAAACCCTGCCACTGCTTTGTCGGCTAAGTTTATCTGATATTCTAAATTCTTTGTTGTCATTTTAACAATCTGCATAGTATCTTCACCAAGAGTAGCTTCCAGCTCAAGGCACCACTGTCTTTCCTCTTCTGTAAGGAGCAGCTTCTCATCCATTAGTTTTAACCTGAGACGCGGCAGTTACGTTACACCCTCAGGCTCCACCTCTGATGCTGGTTCTCTTGCTATTTCCATCACCTCAGAAGTTACATCTTCCACTGAATCCCCTCAAATCATCCATGAGGGTTGGAATCAACTTCTTCCAAATTCCTGTTAATGTTGATATTTTGACCTCTTCCTGTGAACCACAGATATTCCTAATGGCATATAGAAGGATCGATTTTCCCCCAGAATGTTTTCAATTTACTGTGCCCAGATCCATCAAAAGAGTCAGTGTCTGTGGCAGCTATAGCCTGATGAAATATACATTTCTTAAATAATAAGACTTGGAAGTCAATTACTCTTTGATCCCTGAGCTTCAGAATGAATATGTGTGTTAGCAGGCATGAACACAACATTAATCTCATCTCCATCTGACCAGGTGCCTGGCCCAAGAGCAGTGATGTTTTGAAAGGAATCTTTTCCTGAGCAGTGGCTTAAAATAGTTAGCAAACCATGTTGTACAGAGAGGTGCTGTCATCCGGGCTTCGTGGTTCCATTTATAGAGAACAGAGTAAACGTAGCATCATTCTTAAGGACCCTAGGATTTTCAGACTGGTCAGTGAGAATTGTCCTCCCCTTAAACCCACCTGCATTAACCCTGATAAGAGAGTCAGTTCGTCTTTGAGGCTTTGGAGCCAGGTACTGACTTCTCTCTACATATGAAAGTCCTGGATGGCATCTTCTTCCAATGGGGAGGCTGTTTCATCTCCCTTAAAAATTTGTTATTTAGTGCAGCCATCCTCACTCATTATCTCAGCCACATCTCCTGGCTGACTCGCTGCAGCGTCTACGTCAGCACTTGCTGCTTTGCATTGCACTTTGATGTCATGGAGACGACTTCCTCCGCAAACCTCACGAGCCAACCTCTGCTGGCTACAGACTCTTCTTCTGTAGCTTCCTCACCTCTCAGCCTTTGTAGAATTGAGAAGAGTTAGGGCCTTGCGCCAGATTAGGCTTTCACTTAAAAGAATGTTGTGGCTGGTTTGATCTTCTTTCCAGACCATTTGAACTGTTTCTGTATCAGCAATAAGGCTGCTTCATTTCTTATCATGTGTGTGTTTACTGGAGGAGCACTTTCAATGTCCTTCAAGCACTTTCCTTTGCATTCACAACTTGGCCAACTGTTGGGGGCAAGAGGCCTAACTTGTAGTCTGTCTTGACTTTCAACATGCCTTCCTCTCTGAGTGTTATCATTTCTAGCTTTTTAAATTTTTATTGATTTTTTTTATGGAGAGGAAGAAAGAGAGATAGTTAGAAACATTGATGAGAGAGAAACATCAATCAGCTGCTTCCTGCACACCTCCTACTGGGGATGTGCCCGCAACCAAGGTACATGCCCTTGACCGAAATCAAACCCGGGACCTTTCAGTCCACAGGCCGATGCTCTATACACTGAGCCAAACCAGTTAGGGCCATTTCTAGCTTTTGATTTAAGCGAGAGACTCTTCCTTTCATTTGAACACTCAGAGGCCATTGTAAGGTTATTAATTGGCCCAATTTCAATATTGTTGTGTTTCAGAAAATAGGGAGGTCCAAGGACAGGGAAAGAGATGGGGGAATGCCTGGTCAGTGGAGCAGTCAGAACACATCCAACATTTATCGATTAAGTTCACATTTTTACATGGGTGTAGTTTGTTTTGCCCCCAAACAATTACAGTAGTAACTTCAAAGATCTCTGATCACAGATTATCATAATACTTTTCCACACACCTCCAGGGTGTGTGGAAAGCTTGTCTTCCTCTATCGCCAGGGAAACCAGGGAAACCCAAGCCTCCCTCCTGCTTTCAGTTGCTGCAGCCATCTTGGTTTGGATTAATTTGCATACTTGCTCCTGATTGGCTAGTGGGTGTGGCTTGTGGGTGTAGCAGAGTGGTGGTTAATTTGCATATTACTCTTTTATTAGATAAGATGTTCATATATAGAGATAGAACTCCATATCTAGAAATCTGGACTCTGTATATATAGTTAATCCTCAACCAAAGATATTTTTTCATTGACTTTTTTAGAGAGAGTGGAAGTGGAGGAGTGAGAAACTTTGATATGAAAGAGAAACATTAATTGGTTGTCTCCCACATGTGTTCTGTCCAGGGTCAAGGATTGAGCCTATATCCCAGGTACATGCCCTTGACTGGAATGGAACCCAGAACCCTTCAGCACTTCAGTCCACAGGATACTTTATCCACTGAGCCAAACCAGATAGGGCAAGGATATGGAGATATATATATATACACACACACACACACACATATATATATATACACACATATATATAAAATTATAATTTCATATATATAATTCCTTTTGTCATAGGCTTATACTAATGTTTTTATATATATAATGAATTTTATATATATAATTCCTTTTGTCATAGACTTATACTAATGTACTCTTTGGTATGTATATTTCACAGTAAAAAGTTTTTTCACTAGCTTTGGCTCTTGCACAGAAGAGATGTGGCTAAATTGAGGGCGCTAGAAGATCTCTCTGAGTCAGTTTTGGATACTGAGGGCAGCGTGATGTCTGAGCAAAGACTGAGATTTGAAGTTAGGCAGACCTTGTTTTAAAGCCCAGTTCTCTTGCTTCATAACTATGTGATACTTAGCAAGTTAGTTCATCTCTCTTAATATATCTCCTCATATTGTTCCCTTTTTGATGTGTTTGGGAGATGGCATAGATTTCAAAGAATTCACGGGCAGGGGAGACCTTAACAACACGTAGTCTAAGTCCTCCTGTGGAAAGGGGATTGTGAGAACCCCTCTTTCCCCTCCCCTTAGGCTTCATGCCTATGTTTCTCTTCTTGGTCAAACCAAATAGTGTCTTCTCTGAATTCTGACAAAAAGTATTACATTCTTCTTGCTGCCTGCAAGGAACCAGGCACTATCCTCAACGCTGTGCATGTCCTCACTATTTCCTCACGAGAGCCTTGCAGAGGAGGGCTTTGAATGGAGAGGCTGGAGGCAGGAGAGGTGAAGCCACTTCCTCCAAATCATGCAGCTACAGAGTCAGAATTTGTGCCCAGGTCTGTGATAATCCAACATCTGGACTCCATCCTGCTCCTTCTTGGAAGCCCTCTCCCAGAACTGCAGGCCTGAAGGAGAGTGCCAGGGCCCTTGGCCCTCCTCCTGGGGCTCAGCTAGGCCACATTCCCAGCACTCTGTGAGAGAGTGGGCTGTGAGAAAACATAGTCTCCTCTCCACTGTATGGGTGCCTGGCGAGTCTCACCCAGAGGGGTCAGAGCCTGGCTGACTCTGAGGCCTGACGGACTCCCCAGTCCCCTTCTCTTCACCCCCAGCCACAGTCCCCTGCAATAGAAGCAGGAGCTTTGGAATTGGCTACATGAGGCTTAGAATCTGGCTCTGACTCTTCCCAGGCTGTGACCCCATGTGGGCCACTTTCCCTCTCCACACCCTGATTCCTCATCTGTAAACTGAGGAAAATAATCTACACATTGCAGGTGCACAGTCAGTGAAAGTTACGATTATTGAAGGTTAGGAAGGCCCCTGGTGAAAACCTCGGAGGCCTGGACTGCCACTACCTTCCCTTGGAGCAAAGATCCCAACTGTCACAGGACAGGGTTCAAGCAGGAAGGACCCTTGGGGTTCAGGCTTTTTGACCCCCTTGTACACTGTCCTAAGTGAGCTAAGTGGGCAGGGTAGTTAGTCCCCACCAGCTGAAGAAGAATGCAGAGGCCAAGTGACTAGGTAGCTTGTCAGGTATTTATTGCTATGTGAGGATCATAGTGGGATAACCCAACTCAGGATTTGGGCCCTCTCTTCATGGCCACTCCTGCCTTCTGCTTCCCTTTCAATTTACCACTTTGGCTCTTCCCTTAGCAACTCCCCTCCCTCAGTCTGTTCCTCCTGAATTGTCTGATGAACTAATTTATACTAGGGTGTGAATGATCCCACTTGCTGTTCTGTTTAGCCTCTTAGGTGCCTGTCCTTTCTAAAAGAAGAAATGCCACCCTAACTGGTTTGGCTCAGTGGATAGAGCATCGGCCTGTGGACTCAAGGGTCCAAGGTTTGATTCCAGTCAAGGGCATGTACCTTGGTTGCGGGTACACACCCAGTGGGGAGTGTGCAAGAGGCAGCTGATTGATGTTTCTCTCTCACCGATGTTTCTAACTTTCTATCCCTGTTTCTTCCTCCCTGTAAAAAATCAATAAAATATATTTTTTAAGAAGAGATGCCAAAGCAATGAACTTCTTATGGTAGAGTATCAGGAGGGAGAGGTCTGGGGGAGTCCCCAGAATAGGCATATCACTTTAAATATTGGCTGAAACATAAGAACTTGTTGAGAGGCAAAAATAGCAGTCTCATATGGTTCAACTTAGCAAATTACCAACCGGCTTTTTAGTGGGAGAATTCTGGACCTGAAGGCTAGTGTGCCCATGGGTTCCCCACCCATTGCTGTGGCGTTATATTGGACAAATCACTAAGTGTCTCTGAGCTTCCGATTTTTTCCCCATCTGATTACAGGGCTCACAAGCCCCTACCCACCCCCAGAGTGTGTAAGATCGAGTGTGATTGGCAAGTGTGAGCTGGTGTGGCAATTCCTGCTGCTGCCTGATGTCTGAGCCTTCGCTCTGTGCTGCCCACTTCTGGGTTTCTTTTTCCAGGTAGATAGCTCCACTTGGTTTGGGTGAGAATCCAGTTTTTTTCTTTCCTTTTGTTCTGTCAGGCTTTGGTTTGGGCAAGGACTGGCTCCCAGAGACATCTCAGCTGTGTGCCCACCATGGGCATCAGCCTGGTGGGTGCACATCCCAACTGTCTGCCTGGCAGCCCCCTTGCCACCCTGGAGGCCCACAGCCTCTTAGCTTGAGGCCCACAAAACTGCTTCTGACCAACTGGAAATGTGTCCCCAGAACAGCTCACTCCTCGAGCCTGGGAAGCAGGCTCTCCCAGAGTCACACCTGCAGACGCTGGCCCTCATCTCAGGAGCCCGGGCTGCTGCTCTGGGCCTTGTCCCCCCACACAGAGAGCTGTGCCGCTCACAGCCCTGGCCAGGCTGTGGCTTTTTCTTGTGGCCCTTTCTCTTGTTTGCAGCTGTTTTCTAGGCTGGACTACTTTAGGCCAGTGGGTGTGTCTTTGCAAGAGACAGAAGGGAGTTTGGGAGGTGAGAGGGAGTTGGGAGTAGACAGAAACTGGGTGGGTAGAGGAAGGTAAGGGTGTGGGAGGGAACTTGGGGGTAGAAGGAGTTTTGGGGATGGAAGGAAAGATGGAAGGGAGGGTGGGACAGCAGAGAGCTCAGCAGTGGTGAGTCTTAGTGCTGTGGAGGGATCTGACTTGACCCAGGAGCCCCTCGAGCATTTAAGGAAATGTGGGTGCCTCTTTCCCACAGTGGTGCCCCCCCCCCCCGGCTATGGGGTGGTCTTGCTGATGACTCAGCCAGGGGCAGTGTGAGCAGTCGCAGTCTCCTGGGAATGACATCCAACTTGGTTCTGGCAGAGGGACAAAGATGACAACAGGAACAGTGACGGGCTCCTCTGTCATTTAGCACTTGCTCCTGACCGGGTGTGAATGGAGCAGTTAGCCCTCCTGTCAGTCCCGGGTGGGAGGCATGACTATTGTTCCCATTTAGAGTGGGGGACACTGAGTGGGTAATAACCCACCCAAGTCAACATGAGGGCCTGAGTCAGGATTTGCAATAAAAGCCCACACTTTTTTTTGGTGGGGGGAGTATATTTTACCATGAAAGGACTATAGCACAGTATTTTATCAGTTCTAATATACATATTTCATTTTAACATCTCTGAACTTGTGATGAAAGCTACAATCTATGGCTCATGAATGGTTCAATGGGAGGCCTTTTTTAAATTAATGGTAAACAAAATGGTGCAGTTAATCATTGACAGTATCTTAGAGTCAAAGTAATGTGTACATTTTTTCTTTTATAAAAGTGGTAATATTATATGACCTGTTTTTTTCTCAGTTTCATTGAGAAGTAACTGGCATATATCATTATACTAGTTTAAAGTGTACTACATAATGGTTTGATATATGCATATGTTGTTGAATGATCACTGCAGTAAGTTTAGAACATCCATTAACACATAATTACAAACTTTTTTGTGTGTGATGAGAACTTGTAAGATCTGCTCTCTTAGCAACTTTCAAATTTACAATACAGTATTATTAACTACTAGAGGCCCAGTGCACGAAATTTGTGCATGGGGGGGAGGGGGGATGTCCTTCAGCCCAGCCTGCACCCTCTCCAATCTGGGACCCCTCGAGGAATGTTCGACTGCCCTCTCACAATCCAGGACTGCTGCTTCCAACTGCTCGCCTGCCCGCCTTCCTGATTGCCCCTATCGCTTCTGCCTGCCAGCCAGATCACCCCTAACCACTCCCCTGCCAGCCTGATTGATGCCTAACTGCTCCCCTGCCAGCCTGATTGCCCCTAACTGCCCTCCCCTGCAGGCCTGGTCACCCCAAACTGCTCTCCCCTGCAGGCCTGGGTCCCCTCCAACTGCCCTTCCCTGCAGGTCCAGTCGCCCCCAACTTCCCTCCTCTGCTGGCCTGATCACCCACAACTGCCCTCCCCTGCTGGCCATCTTGTAGTGGCCATCTTGTGTCCACATGGGGGATAGCCATCTTGTGTGTTGGAGTGATGGTCAATTTGCATATTACTCTTGTATTAGATAGGATAGAGGCCTGGTGCACAGGTAGAGGCTGGCTGGTTTGCCTTGAAGGGTGTCCCGTATCAGGGTGGGGGTTCCCTTGGGGCATGGGATGGCCTGGGTGAGGGGCCTGTGATGGTTTGCAGGTCAGGCACGCCCCCTGGTGACCCAAGCGGAGGCCCTGGTATCTGGGATTTATTTATCTTCTATAATTGAAACTTTGTAGCCTTGAGTGGAGGCCAGGGCAGACAGAAAGCTTGGCTTTCTCCATTGCCAGGGAAACCTAAGCCTTCTGCTCTCTCCGTGGCTGCAGCCATCTTGGTTGGGTTAATTTGCATACTTGCTCCTGATTGGCTGGTGGGCATGGCTTGTGGGTGTATCAGAGGTACGGTAATTTGCATATTACTATTTTATTCGATAGGATAGTCACCATGCTGTACATTATATCCCAGAACCTGTCTATATATATAAAAGCCAAGTGATTGGAACAGTTGGCCTGATTGGGGCCCTGGTTGGCCCTCCCCAACCTCCCATGTCCTCTTCCCCCAGCCAGCTCAGCCTGATCGGCCCCCATAGGGGTGGGCCAGCCAGACCCACCCATGCATGAATTTGTGCAGCAGGCCTCTGGTTAATATTCAAACTAGAAGTTTGTACCTTTTGACCACTTTCTCCCATTTGTCCCATTCTGCCTCTGGCACCCAACTGCCTCTGTTCTCTTTTTCTGTGATCATGGGTGTTTTTTTATATTCCACATATAAATGAGATAATACAGTATTTATCCTTTTCTGTCTGACTTATTTTAGTTAGCATAATGCCCTCAAGGTCTATCCATGTTGCAAATGGCAGTTTTTGGCTGGTAATATTCCATTACATACTTACACACACACACACACACACACACACACACACACCACACTTTCTTTATCCATCCATCCATCCATTCATCCATCTATCAATAAACACTTAGGTTGGTTCAGTGTCTTAATTATTGTAAATAATGCTATAATGAATTTTGGGTACAAATATCTCTTTGTGGTTATGCCGAGAAGTGGAATTGCTGGATCATACGGTAGTTATATTTTTAATTTTTGGTAAACTTCTATACTGGTTTCCATTGCGGCTGCACTAATTTACATTCCTACCAACAGTGTCCATCCACATCCTTGCCAACACTTATCTCTTGTCTTTTTTATGACAATCAACCTAACAGGTTTGAGGTGATATTTTATGGTTTTGATTTCCATTTTCCTGATGATTTAAGTGATGTTGAGCACCTTTTCATATACATGTTGGTCATTTATATGTTTCTTTGGTAAAATGTCTACTTGGTTCCTCTGCCTATTTTTAAATCAGATTGTTTTTTGCTAATAGGTTGTATGAGTTTTTTATATATTTTAGATATTAACCTCTCATGTGCTTTGCAGATATTCTCTCCCATTCTGTAGGTTGCCTTTTCATTTTGCTGTTGATTTCCTTTGCTGTGCAGAAGCTTTTTATTTGATGTAGAATAAATCCCAGTTGTTTATTTTTGCTTTCGTTGTCAAGCTCCAATGTCAAGGGTCTTACCCATAACTTTTTTCTTCTAGGAACATTATGGTTTCAGTCCTTGAGTTCAAATCTCTAATTCATTTTTAGTTGATTTTGTATGTGGTATAAGATAGGAGTCCGGTTGTATTCTTTGGCATGTGGCTTTCCAGTTTTCCCAAACCATTTTTTAAAGCGACTACCCTTTCCCAATTATACTAGAGGCCCGGTGCACAAAATTCATGCATGGGTAAGATCCCTAGGCCAGGCTGGTGATCAGGGCTGTTCTGTGGGGCAACCGGCAGGGCGATCATGGGTATCTCACTGGCACCCGCCTTGGTTGGCCTGGGGTCTGTGGGCTGGGGGCAACTCCTGCATTGATTGTCTGTCCCCTGATGGTCAGTGTACATCATAGTGACTGGTCATTCCACTGGTCAATTTTCATATTAGGCTTTTATTATATAGGATATTCTTGGTGCCTTTATCGTAAATCAATTGACCATAATTGCAAATGGGTTTATTTTTTAGCTCTCTCTCCTATTCCATTGATCTCTGTTTTTTATACTAGTACCATAGTATTTTGATTAGTATAACTTTGTAATATACTTGAAACCAGAATGTGTGATACCTCCAGCTTTGTTCTTTCTCAAGATTGCTTTGGCAGTTTGGGGTCTTTTGTGGTTTCATACAAATTTTAGGATTGTTTCTTTTATTTCTATGAAAAAATGCCATTGGAATTTTGATATGGATTACACTGAATCTATAGATTGCTTTGGGTAGTAGGGACATTTTAGCAATATTAATTCTTCTAGTCTATGAATAGAATATCTTTCCATTTATTTGTGTCTTCTTCATTTCCTTTCATCAATATCTTATAATTTCCAGTGTACAAATCTTTTACCTCCTAAGTTAAATTTTGTCAGAAGTTGAATGTATTCCTAGGGATTTTATTATTTTTGATGCAATCATAAGTGGGATTGTATTTTTAATTTCTCTTTTTTATAGTTTATTGTTAGTGCATAGAAATGCCACTGACTTTTGTACATTGGTTTTGTGTCCTGCAACTTTACTGAATTTGTTTATTCTAATAATTTTTTGGTGAAGTCTTTAGGGTTTTCTACATATCATATGTCATATAAAATTGAGACAGTTTTACTTGTTCCTTTCCAGTTTGGATGCCTTTTATTTCTTTTTCTTACCTAATTACTCTGGCTAGGATTTCCAATATTAGATTCAATAAAAATGGACTAGTTTTATTCTTGATCTCATAATAAGCTTTCTGTTTTTTGTTGTTGAGTATAATGTTAGCTGTGGGTTTGTCATATATGGCCTTTATTATGTTGAGGTACATTTCCTCGATATTCACTTTGTTGAGTTTTTATCATGAATAAATGTCGAATTTTGTCAGAAGCTTTTTCTACATCTATTAAGATGATCATATGATTTATATCCTTCATTTGTTAATGTGGTGTATCACATTGATTGATTTGCAGATGTTGAACCATCCTTGTGTCCCTAGAATAAATCCCAGTTGATCATGGTATATGATCCTTGTAATGTGCTGCTGAATTTGTTTTGCCAATATTTTGTTGAGGATTTTTGTCTTTTTGTTCATCAGGAATTTTGGCCCAAAATTTTCTTTTATTGTAGTGTCCTTGCATGGTGTTGGTATCAGAGTGATGCTAACCTCCAAAAAGGAGTTTGGAAGTGCCCCTCCTCTTTTAGTTTTTGGAAGAGTTTTTAGGAGGATTGGTATTAATTCCTCTTTAAATGTTTGGTAGACTTTACCCGTGAAGCCATCTGATCTTGTTTTTTTGATTACTGATTCAATCTCCTTACCAGTAATTGATCTGCTCAGATTTTCTATTCATGAGTCAATCTTGGTAAGTTCTAGGAACTTATTAATTTTTTTCTAGGTTGTCTAATTTGTTGGCATATAATTGTTCACAGAAATCTCTTATTATCTATTTCTGTGGCATTGGCTGTAATGCCTTCTTCTCTACATTTCTAATTTTATGTATTTGAGTCCTCTCTCTTTTTCTTGATAAGTCTAAATGTTTGTCTATTTTATTTATCTTTTCAAGAAACAAGAATTCTTAATTTTATTGATCATTTATATTATCTTTTTAGTCTCTATTTTACTTATTTCCTTCCTTCAGCTAACTTTGGTAAAAGCCTTCACTTTTAATCACTCTTTAATCCCTCCTTTCTGGCCAGGGGTTGGGGGAACAACTATTCACCAAAGATTGCTTTATCATCTTTAAGAAAACCAGAAAGTTATTTTTAAAAATTGAGGAAAAAAAGAGTTATTGTGCTGGTTGTATGAACCTTAGAGAATACCGGAAGGTATGAAGAAGGTCATAGAAATGATCTCCACCTCATCACAGCGGAGCACCAGCTGGCATAGGGGAGGCCCAGGTGGGAACTTAGCTCTAGTGGGTTGGAGGAGAGGACTGTGGTCATCCTTGGGGACTTCCCAGTAGGGACTGGGATGCACCATGTGAGACGTAAGAAGACACGCACAGGCAGCCCAGAGTTGTGGGATGGGCTGGCCCAGTGGGGTCTATTGCGTGCAGTGCTGCAGGGAAGGGACATTGGTTGCAGTAAACTGGTAGGCAGGGAAGGCTACCAGGAGAGAGGCTCTGAGAGGTGAGGGTTGGCAGGGTGATGAGGGGAAAGGGAAGAAATGGCTTTCAAGGAACACCAGAAACCACTTGGGGTGATGATGGAGGGGGACATTTATGAATTTACTGGTCCCCACAGGGGTGAGGGAGTGGCTGAGAGCCAGCAAGAAGATCTGGAAATGGCCTACAAAAGAACAGCTAGGACTCTGGGTGATGAAGTGCACATGGTGAACAGGAAGTATGCAGACCGGCAGCAGCAGTCACAGTGTGGCCACAGGCTAATAGGCAGAATCAGACAAGGGACATCTAGGACCAGGCCTGGACAGAGGCAGCTGGAGGGAGAGGCAGTGGTGCCTCCCTCTAATACTTGCAATTTCCATCTCCCCTGGGGACGAAGAAGGGACAGAGAGGGTGTGCAGTATTGACTGGGTGTTGATTGAGAAAGTTTGGTAGACTGGGCCTCTTGTGGAATGGCTGGATGGTTGCCTGCCAGCTGTGGGCACAGGGTTCAAGACTTAAGCTGGGCTGAGAAATAAAGGCATAGCTTTGTCCCCTGGAATCTGAGTGCACACTCACCCCTGCATGATGTTCAGCTGTACTCCTCTGACAGGTCTCCTCTCCTGTTACAGGTGGGGAGCTGAGGTGCAGGGGGGTGAAGTTGCTCACCCCAGGCCACAACCAGTAGCCAGGCTGGGACTTGAGCTCACATCTTTATGAGATCAAAGTCCCTCTCTGTTCCTCTGGTCTCACTGTCTGTGGCCTGCTTCTTGGGGATCCTGGGGCAATGTGTCAGCAGTATCCCCAGCAAACAGATCCATGGACCCAGAGAAGCGCCCCTGGCCACGCTGGGGCCTGGTTCCCCAGCTGCTCAGCACCACAGCCTTCGGACAGAGCTGGCTGCAAGAAGCAAGACTGCAGGGACCCTTCCCTCCCCTTCCAGGGCAGCTCTGAGCACCAATTGGAGGATATTTCCGGAGGCTGCTCGAGGGCCAGGCCTCATGCACAAAAGCACCAGAGTGATTTTTCATCTGAAGGCCTGGAAACATGGTGGAGAAATCTTGATGAGTCGCTCACGGAAGATGATGCAAATCTCCTGGCTTTTCGTGCCGCTGTCTCCAGTCCAAGGATACCATGTCCAGATGTGGTTCCCTCTAAAAATAGCAGGTGGAGTCATCTCCCCTGGCTAATTGTTCTAAGTGGTCCCTCAGTGCCATCTGGAAGTGGGTCTCTTCAGTGTACCAGGACGTCGCCCCAATTATCTGTGCGACGGCTCTTCAACTCTTAACGCCGGCCCCACAACAGAGGGGCGGCAGCTGTCTGCTCATCT
Organism: Antrozous pallidus; assembly: GCA_027563665.1. Taxonomy (NCBI): domain Eukaryota; kingdom Metazoa; phylum Chordata; class Mammalia; order Chiroptera; family Vespertilionidae; genus Antrozous; species Antrozous pallidus. The sequence goes on along the minus strand of CM050524.1, from coordinate 30,950,918 downwards.
CCCTCCCTTGCCAGCACCAGCTCTGCCTCTGCTGTGTGTGCAGGGCACCACACCCTGCCCTGCAGGCTCCGCCAGAGAAAGTCCTCTCCCTGGAGGAGGGTCCTTGTACTGGGAGCCTCCAGGGGGCACGATTCTGGCGGAAGGTGGGTTTCCTTCTCTTGGTGAGGACGGGAGCTGCTTTCTCTGTGCTTTGCTTCCCGGGAAATGTGGGCCAGGTCTCAGCACTGGCAGATGCTGCCGCTCTTAGTGCACGGCATCCATTCTCGATGGCTGTCCCACCAGCACCTCCGGCAGCCAGGACAGGAGATGAGCCTGTGAAGCCATCTCTCCCCTGGATTACGGGTGTCTAAGGGCCGTGCCCACCGCAGGCTGATCTGGGACAGGCGCTCATCTGGGTACCTGGGCCCAGGTGGTCTGGGGCTTGGGGCAGGTCTTCTGCCTTCCTCAGCCTCTGCCCACCCACCGGTCAGTTCTGAGGGGTGATAAATGACAGAGTTCTCACAGGTCATGAGGCTCAGGACCAAGTGCTATGGGTGCTGGTTTTGTGGGGTTCATGTCCCCCATGCTGCCCACCATGCCTTTCCTGACCTTCCTTCACTCACATGCCCTAAGAGACACCCCTGTAGCATCATGGGAGGGTGCTCGGAGTCCAGGCATGGCAATTCTGGAGCACGCAGCACGGGCACGTGCAGCCCTTGCTGAGCCAGGAGGCAGCAGTGGCACAGGCAGCTCCGCGCAGCAGAGGAGCAGCACCTGTGAGACACCTGGGTCCCACCCGCAGTCTGTCCCGCTCCCACCTGGTGTGGCACCTCCACCCAGCTGCTTATGGTCCCGTGTTGTCTTCACTGGGACCATATTACAAGTGAGTGGAAATGCAAGGGATTGGGACAGAACAAAAGCAATTCAAACGCTCGTGGGGGTGGAGTGGAGGTGGGGTCAGCTGGAAAAGATTCCCCTCAGGTTGCCTAAATGAAGGGGCCTAGCGTGGGCCCGGCTACTGGAAGGATTCCTCCAGAAACAGCTGCAGAAACAAGCCCAGCCCCCTCCCTCTCCCCCTCCTCTCCCTCTCCCTCTCCCGGCACTCTGGGTAGCCTCCCCCACGCACATTTTCTGGCCGAATTGTTCCTTGGTTTATCTTTGACCTCCACTGCAAACCAGGCTCACTCCAACAAGGCTTTGAAGTCAAGTCCCTGAGTCTCCCCCTCTGGGGCTGGGCCCAGCCCAGCTGGACACGGGCTGAGTGCAGGGCAGAGGTTGGGGTGCACATGGCTGGAGGCAGGAGCAGGGAAGGCCCATTATGTGGGCTGTGGAGGTGGGTAGGAGAGGGCAGGGATGGTGGAGGTGAGCAGGGCTGGTGCAGGCAGGATGGGGCAGGTGCAGTGACCAGGAGGGGTCAGACAGCCACAGGGTGTGAAAGCCAGGCTGAGATTCAAGGCCTAACCCCAGAGCCTGGTGGTGGATATTTCGGCAGCAGCCGTAGAAGGCTGAGAGTGCAGCAGCAGACTTGAGCTTGCATCACAGTGACCTGGAGGGCTTGGTAAAGTCCGCAGCACTGGGCCACCCTGAGTATCTGAATCAGTAGTTCCCAGGTAGGGCCCAGCATCTGCCTTTTTAACTGTTCCCAGGGGAGGCCGCTGGTGGTGGTCTAGGACCACATTGTGGAATGACGGCCTGAAGTCCTTTGCCTCCGTACTCTCTGGGGCACGGGAAGGGACAGCTAGTACACTGAAGGGAGCCAGGGGGCCTGGGAATTCACTTCAGCAGGGTTAGCTTTGGAAGTAGTCATGTATGTTGAGCTTTGGTTGGGTCCCAGTCACTTTACATAATCTCCTGAATCCTTACAAGGACCTTGCCGAATGGGGCTATCACTCCCACATTAGAGAAAGATGAACTGAGACTCACAAAGTGGAGTCACCCCAAGTCACCCACTGCCCAGTGGCAGAACAAGGATTTGAACCAGGCCATCTGCTGGGCACAGTCCTTCCTGGCTTCTCAGGACAGGCAGGCCAGTAGCCACCAACCATGAGATCAGTTCAGAGCCAGAGAAACCCTTTTCTTGAAAGGGTCAGGGAAGGACTGGCACACAGGCCTGTCTCTGCCCACTGGTGCTGCTGGCCCAGGCCAGGGCCTCCCTGAGGCCAACCAAACTGGCCTGAATTGTGAGGTAGACAACGAGGATGAGCGTGAGCAGGGAGGAAGCCGGGGATACCGTCCTGACTGCTGCTGGCCTGCTGGGTTCAGGCCAGCCTCTGCATTTGTGAACGAGGGGCTAGAATGGGCCCGTCCTGGCCCAATACCTAACTGGGCCACAGAGAGCAGCCCCCTGGGGCCTGGCAGGTTCATGGTCCCCGAGGGCCTCCTCCTGAAGCCAGGTCCACTTCACCTGTGAACACAGTGGGCCCGAGGCCAGGCCCTGATGCTTAAGAATGCCACCTGCATCCTGCACTGTTGGCACTGCCAGGGGAGAGGGCTGGTGCCCCAGGGGACACCCCTCTAGAGAACAGGGCCGAGCCCCCTGTGCTAGCTTAGTCCCATCTGATAGCATCAGCAGCAATAAAATGTTGGCTTAGCTCCTTCCATCTTTCCTTTTAAAGCTGTTCCTGAACCTTCTAAGCCTATATTTTATTCTTCAGTTGAAAGTGCTACTCCTGCCTCATCCAATCTGTTTGACTATAGTTCCTGGACTGAGCTTGTTCTCAATGACAGGACGTGCCTATGCATTTCTGGGTCTGCACAGGGACCCGTGGACACTCGGGGTGGCTGTGTTTCTGCAGCATATGCGGTGTCTCGTGTGCCTGGATGCACGCAGGCCCAGGCACACCTGTGGGGCCTGAGTGCATGTTGCCTCGCTATACTTCCCGATGGACACTGACCCCTAACTGTGAACAGATGTGCCTTGCAGGGCCCCGCAGTGATCACAGCTGTTTGGCTGCCAGAAAGCGCCAGTTCTGGGGGCGCAGGAGGAGCCTGGAACACCTTGACCCAGCAGAGGAGCACCTCACCCTCGGCGCTGCTGGCCCGGAGGCTGCTCTCCCAGCCTGTGCTGCTGCGCAGCGTGTGGGGGAGACAAGGCCGCCAAGCTGTTTTATCAAACCCTTTGAAATGGTGGGGGGCTGCCGGCCAGGCCACTGGGGGAAGCAGTGCTTTCTGGGCCTGACTTGGTGGTGACCTGTCTTCTTGTTCCTCTCTGGCCATTCACCATCCCAGCCTGACATGCAGTTGCCTGCAAGAGGAGGTCCCGTCCTCCCCATTCACTCCCTGTGCTGTGGAGGCAGGACCAGCCCTGGGAGATGGAGGGGGAGGAGGAGAGTGCCAAGGAGGCCTCTGCATCCAGGGCAGGTGTGGGAGGGGGAGAAGGGGCTTCCTCTGCTTTCCTCTGTGGTTTCAGGGCGGTCCTCATCCCCCTCTTAGCTCGAAAAAATGGTGCTAAAAGAAGACACAGAGAGGACAGCCACCAGAACAGCAGTCGCCCACCGGCGGTCCGTGAGGCCGAAAGGTTGGCCACCATTGCACTAGAACATTCCCGTGTCAGCCACCCTTCCATGCCCACTGCCCAGGATAGCTGTTGACGATTAGAAAATACTTACGACTGTGAGATAGGTATTATTGAATGAAGAGAGAAGGAAGTGGAAGCTTGGGATTAAGGGCTGGAGAGAAAAAGATGAAGCAGCCAGAGAAATGCCAGAGAGAGAAGTGAGGTGCTCGCTGGCTCGAGATGCTTGCTCCCCAGGAGGTCAGGCTGGAAGGCAGAGAGGAAGGGGTTGGGGGGGGGATTCAGGAAAGCCAGCAGTGAGCAAGGGAGGGGAGAGATTTGCCCACTCTCACTCCCAGCCAATGCCAGCACCAGCAAGGCCCCCCGGGGCCCATGGGCTTATCTCTGCTTTCCCTCCGCAGTGGGTCGCCTGAGAATGGGTGGTGATAAGTAGGAGGCTGATTTGGGATCTGGATTCTTTTGTGGGGAGAGGAGATGCTGATGCCTCTGTAGCTTCAGAGAGGTGGGGTGAGGGTGGACCTGGGTGTGGAGGATAGTGGCCATTGGATGGGAGAGCCAAGCTTGCTTTTAGGAGGGAAGTGCTATACTGAACAAGGTGCCCCATCCTCACGGCACCCCATCGTCGTCACCCCCTGTCTGCCCCAGCAGTCCTATCTGTATTTTCGGCAACTAAAGAAACCGAGTCAGAGAGGCTGGGACTTTTTCTCAGAGGGGCATCATGGACGGAGAAGGAAGGGGCCCAGCTGTGCCTGATGCCAGCGCCCAGGGCTTAGGACAGGGCAGGAAGGCTTCCTGGAGGAGGTGGGATTTGATTGGCTGGGATGTCAGTGGTAGTAATTGCATTATCCGTAAGAACCAGTTGAGAAGAGAAACCTCCTGTGTTTTCTCCGTCAGGAGAGATGTCCCATCTTGGGCTGCCACGGCTGCCACCCTGCATTAGGCTGCCCTCCGGCCTCCTGCCTGGGGCAGGGGAAATTAGAGGCAATCAATGTGATTTCAAGGCAGCAGCTCCTTCCCAGCAGCCCTGGCCATGCCTGTTAACCAGCCCACAGCTCCACTGGCCTGATACCACAAGCAAATAGCCCTAATGGGGACCAGACCTCCTCCCACCCTCCCACCTGCCTGCCTGTGTGTCTGCATGCCTGTGCGCTGAGCTGAGAGCCTTGCCCTTGGGACCTGTGTCTTGCCCCGCAGACCCCTGGCCCCCTGCCCCCTTCAGGGTTAGAGGCAGGGTTCTGAGCTGAGAGGGCTGTCCTGGCTTCCTGTCCAGCCCACTTCCCAAGCCTCCTCTCTTGAAAGAGCCAGGACTAGGTTGGGAGGGTGAGGTATTCAATTCCAGTGCAAAATTTAAGGGGATGCCCCAAAACTCAACAACCAAGATAAACCATGTTTTAATGCAGCCTTTTGTGGATTCAAAGGTAATGCAAAAAATTCATGACAACCAAAATATCAAAATCTTGAATGAAGACATGGACTGGAAGGGCCAGGATTAAGGCAGGTGAGTCATGCCAGTGCATAGTCAGATCGGTCTTTATTCGGGCATCCCTCACCCACCCTGCGTGTGGATGCGACCACCTCCTTCTCTAGCACCCCTTTGGGCCCAAGTAACAGAGGCCCTCAGCACTCCAGGCCCTTACAGCGCTGTCCCCTCTGCCTGGAAATCCCTCCTGGCTTCTTTCTCTGCTCTTCGCCTGACCTTCACAATTCCTCCAACCTCAGCTCTGGCAGCGCTCCCTTATCCCCAGGACAGGTTAGGAGCCTGTCTTTGCCTCCTAGGGTCTCTTCCCCTCCCTCTTCTCCCCCATCCCCCAGCCCTCCTCCCCCTGCCAGTCACGTATCTTTGCTCGATTAGGGCAGGTTGTTGACTCTGCTCATCTCCGCGTCCTTAAAGGCCGTCACGGGACTGGACACAGGCTGGGCTTTGATCATCTTGGGCTGACTGACTGACTGAATGGAAAACGAAAGAATAACAGGGTTGTGGGTCACATCCCATTTCAGCTAAGACTTTAATGACCAAAACCAAACAAAGCCCTTGAGGTTCCTCAGGCCCAGATGGGGCCACATGCTCCCAGCGTCGTGAAGGAAATGCTGCCACAATTTGGTCCAACAAAGAGACCATGGCAGTCTAGGCACAGGAATGTGGTCTATACTTTTTAAAAACACTCTTTTTTTTTTCATGAACAAAACTCTTGAGCTTTCTTTAAAAGATAACATAGGAAGAGGGAGTCGGTGCAGGCTAGGCCTCTCAAAATAAGACAAAACCCAGCTTTCCTTTATTTTGAGCACTGATTTCTCCAACTGCAAAGAGGCCCAACTGTATGAGATAGCTTTGCAGCAACCCATCAACTTCCAGAAAAGTTTCAACAACTCATAAAGATTCACATGTGCATGACATTCCGGTGACCCCTTTGAGGGAAGGGGCCCCCCAGAGTGCCTGAAACCTGAGTTGGGGCCCAGTTGTTCCATCCCAGGACAACCTCCAGCCAGGCTGGACACTGAGGCCCCATCAGCGGGCCCACCTCTCCGCAGCCCCCTGGAAGGGTTCAGTTTTGCATCCCCCTGATGTTTGGTGGACTTGACAGCAAAGCATGCTGGGAAAGGCACATTCCCTGGAAAATCTGACCAAACTCTAAGAACAAGAAAGACTGCCAGCTAACTTGGTGGAGACCCACTGAGAGCCACGCCTGGAGCACAGGAGCTGGAGGAAGGCATTTGGAGCGCCTCACCACGATCGTCCACACCGCCATTGTCTTCATCTGGACGGACTGACCTGGGTCATGTTACCTGCGCAGGGACCACCTATGAGCAGAGCGGCTGGAGGCAGACCCTGAGCCCTCCTCTGTTGGAGCCAGGGGCTCCCAGTGCCTGTTGACTCATCTGGAAAATGGGAATAACGTCAGGATGAGCTCATCAGCGAGAAAGCCAGAAAGCCGGCTTCCTTGCTATCTCTGTTTCCAATATGATTTTTATGGCCTCCAAGATGGTGCCTCCTTGTAAGCTTTCTCAGCAACAGGCTCGCGTTTCTCTGCAGATTCTTTCGTGTTTGGCTAAGAACAGTCTGTGCTCCCTGCGTTGGTCAAGTTGCTCGGAATTCCTAATGCTCATTCATGTTCTTTCCAAGGATTAGCAGCACACCCCTTGCTCGTCTTTCATCACACGCCCCCCGCATGCGGGGGTAAAAACTGCGCGGGCAGCACCCGGGCTATTGATGCCCATAAAATGGGGACTTTGGCGAGAGTCCCTTGCATGGGGTAGAGCAGGAACACGGCCGAATGCAGGCCTGAGCATCTTTAATGATGTGCAGAAAGAGAGGGGCCTCTGCCCACACGGGCAGATGTGCACAGCTGTTAATGGAGAAGCCCCTAAGACTGCGACCAGCGCAGAGTAACGGATACCCTCAAATGCTTCCTAGCGGAGTTAAGAATTTTTTGTTGATCGTGCCTTTGAACTAAGGTCATTTAAGTATACAACAGATGTTCCTCTGAGGGAAACAGACTTATAAAGTCAGGAACATAAAGGGAACTAATGGTTTACTGGGGGTGGCGCATTAAGTTCATAGCAGTTTAACTCCTTTCAATGTTAAACAAAACAATGACGCAATTTTATGCACAATAAAAACCTGTCAAAACAATCATCCTGGGCCGTGGAGGTCCTTTCAGTCATTCTTCTAAAGATAAACCGAGGGCACAAGTGACAGACGTTTCTGGCTTCTCCTGCGGTTAAAGCAGTCGGTGTGTCGGCCTCAGCCGCTCCAGGCCGTATCACCCAGGATGGTCAGAAAACCGCAGCTTGGGGTAGAGGGGAGGGCCGGATATAAAGTAAAAGGGCAGGAAATGCATGGTCTGTGTGGCTGCTGGCCGCGCTAGCCTTCCACGGGTGGGATCAGCAGTCACCTGGAAGGTGAGATTGGTGGGGAGCTGCATGCCTCACTATGAGAGCTTGGTCAGACCACAAGTATTTTTTGAGTGTCTGCTAAGCATCAGGCACATCCACTGGGGTTGAGCATTACCCTCTTCAGGGTCTTCTGTGGAAATGCGATTCTCCTGGGAGGGATCCTGGAAATGACTGGATTTGCATTCAGCCTGGCATGCATTAGCTGTGTGTCCCTAGACAGGTCACTTCACCTCTGTGAGCCTTTATCTCTCTCATTTTATAATATGAAGTTGGTCATGCTCACACCACAGGATGATCGACCTTGGGGGGAAGCATGGATGAAAATTCCGAGTCTGGTTCCGGAACAGGCATTTCACTTCCCTTCTCAAGGAAGAACCAGTCAGCACCCCTGTTTCAGGGAGTGTGTGGCGTAGGTAGGGAGACAAACTCCATGTGCACAAAAGACAAGTGATTCTCCCAGGCCTTAAAAAAATAGTGGCTAACAAAGGCCACGCTTAGATGCGGTAGAGCCTGAGCAGAAGCTCAGCCACGTGGACGGGGTGGTCATGGCTATGTCGGCCTCGAATTGAGGCTAGAAGACTTTGGAAAGGGGAAGAAGCTCGTTCCAGTCAAGCGGACCCCGTGAGTAAGGCACGCTGGGAGTCCTGAAGGCATGCTGGGGGCCCACAGAGAGACGGCCAGCTGGTTGCAGCACAGGGTCCAGTAGGTTACTGCAGGAATTGAGGTTGCCAGGGATGTGGGGTACAGATTGTGAGGGGCCTTGAATACCAAGCTTAGCTTTCTCTGGAGGCGTAGGCATAGTGGTTGCTCTTTGAACTGGAAAATGTTAATAACATTCGTATTTCAAGAAGATCAGTCCAGTCCATGAATGGAAAATACCTACTCCCCACCCCCCATCCTGTGCCCATGGCAGACATTGCTAATCAATCTCAGCTTGGTGACCAGGAGAGGATTGGAAGCTGTCAAAACATGCTGTGTGTGTGTGGGGGGGGAGGGGGGGGGGATGAAGATGCACCCTGTGTGTGTCTCACACACTTGAGAGCATGTGTCTCTCTACTTTTTATTTTAAGACCAATGGGGAGAAAGAGCTTAGTGTGAGTCTACAATGATATTCATCTTTGCTGCTCCTCGGACCAGATTCTGGGTCTGGAGCCTTCTCCCCAGCTTCTGGACCACTCTGGTCACTCTCCCACGCAGTCTCTGGCGCCCCCTGTTGGTTTCCGGGTCTGAGCCTGACAGCTGCAGGTGCACCTGGAGTCCAGCTCCAGCTCTAGCACAGGGCCTAGGGGCTAGGCTGCTGACAGGCCTGCCCAGGACCCCCGGCCGGGTTTCAGTGGTAAGCGGTGCCTTGTGGTTTCCCATCTGCACCCTCTTGGCAACGGTGCACATCAGCAATGTCTGACTGTTCGGGCAGGAGCTTGGAAGGCTTGGCCTCACTCTGGAAAGGGGGTGGAATTTTCCTGAAATGACAAACCATTTAAATCTTTCAGGACTTTCTAAAGTTACTGAGGTGCCAGAAATAGAAGGCAAGTTGGCTTCACATTGTTGTAATTTCCTTCTTGGTTTGCATTTGGAGTCAATTTTGGCCCACGGAGATGGCAGGGCCCAGAGACTAGTTCTCACTCTGCAGGAACGGGAGAGGGATGGAGGCTCCTGAGAGCAGGGCCCACCCTTCAACTGCTAGGGCCCACCTCTGGGAGAGCCTACCTCCACCCCACCCGGCCCCTTCCGAAGGGGCCAGCCTCATCCTTCCTCCCTGGAGAAGCCTTGAGAAGTCTGGGGAGTGTGGATGCCTGGTTTCACTCCTTCCTAATAGGCACCTCTGACCATGCTCCATCACGCCCTCCACCTCAGGTCGCCGTCATCTCTGCTGGAGGACTGGCACAGCCTCCTCCGTGCTCTCCCTGGCTCCTCTCTATCCCCCACTCTCCTCCACCTCCCCTGTACCATTCCATGCAGCAGCTGAGGTGACCCAGTAAAAGAGTAGCTGAGACGGACTCAGAAGCTCTTCCAGGTCCTGTGCACAAAGCAGCCTGCTGGGGGTGGCACTGTCGCTTCCGTCATGCCCATTTTACAAAGAAGGAAATGGAGACACAGAATGCTTCATAGCTTACTTAATAGCTTAATAGGCACTAATGGCAGAGCCAGGACGGGAAGCCAGCATCTCCTGGTCTGGAGTCCATGAAGTTAGCCAGCCACCGTGCAGTTAACCACCATGCAGTTAGCCACCGTTCAGTTAGCCAGCCACCGTGCAGTTAGCCACCATGCAGTTAGCCACCATGCAGTTAGCCAGCCACCATGCCATGCTGGCTCTCTTGATGCCACAACTCTGGCTTTCCACTGCGCTCAGAATAACATCCAGGCCCTGCAGGATGTGCCCGGGGCCACCTCTGATCTCTCTCAGGCCATTTCCTGCTTGCTCTGCTCTGGTCAGCCTGGACTGGGATTGCTGGATACTCAGTTAAATTTGGACTTTAGACAAGACGTGAATGCTTTGCGGGTGTAAGTATATCCCATGCAATGTTTGAGACATACTTATACCAAAGAAGTATTTGTTGTTTATCTGAAATGCAAATTTAATTTGTGGGTGTGTGTGCGAATATGCACAGGCGTGACTAACCCTGGCAGCTCTCGCTTGCACTCTTTCTGTCCCCTGGCTGCTGAATGGATGTCACCCAGGCCTTGCCTGCTCTTTGCCCCCCACCTGTAATGTTCTTCCCCCGGCACTGCCTGGCCGGCTGCTCTTCATCCTGCAGTTTCAGCTTGAGTGGCACTTTCTCTGACCTCCAGTCTAAAGCAGGCTCCCTGTTATTCTCTCAGAGCAGTGGTTGGCAAACTGTGGCTTGCGAGCCACATACGGCTCTTTGGCCCTTTGAGTGTGGCTCTTCCACAAAATACCACAGCCTGGGCGAGTCTATTTTGAATAAGTGGTATTAGAAGAGGTTTAATTTTTAAAAAATTTGGCTCTCAAAAGAAATTTCAATTGTTGTAACTGTTGCTATTTGGCTCTGTTGACTAATGAGTTTGCCGACCACTGTATCAGAGCATCCTCTTCTTCCCCATGATTTGGAATTAGATATATACCCTCCATTAAGGCTGCCTCACTCCCGGGCTCGGAGCTCCCCCAGGAAAGGGACTAATGCCCAGAGCCAGCAGCTGCCGGGCTCATGTTACTTGTCAGTAAACATTCCCGCCTCTACACATGCTGGTCCTCCTCCTGGGAGCCCTCAATGCCCCGGCCCCCTATCCTTACAGTCCTTTCCATTTGGCTGGTTCATTGTTGTGTCCGAGCTGGGCTAGGTGGGTTCCCAGGAGCTCGGATCTTGCCCTCGAGGAGGTCTTGTGAGTAAAGGAGATGTGGGAATGGTGAGCTTCCATGCAACGTGTAAGTGCATGGGTGGTGGTGTGGGTGATGTGGGGGGAGGGTGCCCTCCTAGAAGATGCCTGCATCACAGCCCTCACATCACCCAGGAAGAGTCAGAGCTCCTAGTCCTGTCCCAGGAGAGCTGTGTGCAGACTTGGCCACAGGGAGTCCTGGTGCCTCCTCTTTCCCAAGACTTCTCAAGGTCAGCGGCCCTGCTTGCTCCTGTCCACTTCCCCAGCTCCTCCTGTCACAGCCTGAGTCACAGCAAGTGCATTTGTACTCATGATATAAATATATATATATGGAATGCTTTGGGCTGCAAGTAACACCATTCATGACTCGCACTATTTCAGTCAGTAAGGAATGTCATGTTTCACACTGTAGGAAGCCCAGAGGCAGGTGGACAGAGCCAGAAGTTTAGTGATGGCTCCAGGGACCCACATCTCCCTGTCTGTCCACTCTGTTGTCCTCAGCATGGGTGCCAGGCTAAGGACAGTTCCCTGAGATCACAAGGTGGTCACAGTGGCCCTGGGTCTGAGTGCCACTCTGTTCTCACTCGTGGGAGAGTGAGAGGGCCTGCCCCCAGCCATGCCACATGCGCCCTTATCCCGAGTCTGATAGGGACAGTGGCCCACTCTGGACCATGGACAGGTGCCAGGCATATGCTTGTCCTCATTAGCTTAAGGCGGAGATTTCCAAACTTCCTCGGTTCTGGCACCCTTAGTGCCTCAGGAACTTTCCCTGGCATTCTAGACCAAAAGAAATATTTAACAGTTCTCCTTATTAGTTAGTCAGGCACACACAATTTAGTAATATTTATATCCTAACAATTTAGTAGCCATTTGTAAAAAACATCAACGAAAAAAATTTCTTTTCCGATCATTCCTAATTAACTGCAGTTATTTCTAATGGTATGTGTGTGCCTGTTGGGCACTGCACAACTTCTCAACCCTGGGCGTTAGACTGATGCTGTGGCCTTTCTTCCTAATTACATTGATTTTTGCGTGCTCCTACATTTTCATGCCAGCGACCACTGTAAACCTGGTTTTACACAGTTATGATATCATTAATATTTAAACTGTGAGACACTTGAGCTCGCATTCCTCAGGATTCTGACAGATGTCACTGTATTTTCCTTGAAATTTTTGATTATCACCTGGTGCCCCATTGAATTCACTGCAACACCTTGGGGTGCCATGGTGCATGGTTTGGGAACTGTGCTCTTAGAATAATTATTGTGCCTCCATGGAGCCACGCCTGAGGGAGATAAATACCTGGACAAAATAAGGGTTCTGTTCAGAAAGAGGAGTAGGAATGGATGCTGGATCAGTAGCAGGAGCCATGGAAACGGACATTAATGATTATTGCCTGGATGTTGCCTTTCAAGGCCATTAAGAAAGGAGAAATAAAGACCTTCTAGTCGCTGCTTGCTCATGCCACTAAGAGGCACAGGAGTGTGCGGTCTGCAGCACTGGAATTCCTGTGACAGGGTCGCTTCCCTTGGTTCTGTCGGTGACTGTTTAAAACGTCAGGAACTAGTTCTGGGGCTCCTAACCCCTGTTGGACCGGCTGGGGAAACAGTGAGCCCTTCTCAGAACAGTGACATGTGGGAGACTTGCATTCGCAGGCGGGTCCACTTTGTCATTCTGGGCACATACATAGTCTGACCGCTTTCCTCCCCGGCGTGTGGTTGAGATCTGTGGCATGCCGATCGTCACTCCCACCCAGGCTCCCCGGTGAGGACATCCTGTCCTGGAATGAGGGGTTCCTACTGCTGCTGAGCAAACTGACCGGGATGCTAAGGACACCCACTGACTGGAGCTGCGCTCCCTTCTTTGCGAGAGCCCCAGAGCCAACCAGCGCTTATCCTGGGAGGTCCTGGCCTGGTGGCGGATGCCAGGCTCCGGCTGGCCCCTGACATCAAGGCCTCTTTCTGATCGTGGCTCTCCATCCTCAGCCCAGAGAGAGGGTTCTGATCTCACCTGCTCTCTCCACCACCTAGAGCCACGGACCTAGCTTCTGTCTCACCAAAGCCCTGAGAAAACATCTGAGGCTGAGTCCATTGGGCCTCCCTCGGCCCCAGGTACAATCCCTCGTGGCTACCCCACAGGCTTATCAGAGTCCAGTGTCCTTGTTACCCAGTGAGTGCCGACAATCTCTTTGTGGAGATTATGTTCCCAAGCCTTCGATGCAGCTGGGCTTTGATAACCACCTGGTGTAGAGGCCTCCACCCGTCGTCCCCCCCTCCGAAGGTCCTGGTACAGAGCAGCCAGCCTGGGGTCTCTGTGGGACAGAGGTGGGTGGGGCAGCTGCTGAGTAACTCATGACACTGTGGGCTGGAGCACCTTCTCCACCTTAGAGGACCCCCTTCTGTTGTGTTCATGGTTTCATCCACAGCAAGCAGATTCGATAGCATCAAACCCTTTAAGTATTTACTTTGTGCCAGTCACTGTTTTGTTCTTTTTAATCCTTCCCCAAGGACATGCTGAGAGAGAGGAAAGGGGGCCGGGGAGAAAGAGACACATCAATGTGAGAGAGAAACATCACTGATCCGATGCCTTCCTTATATGCCCCGACCAGGGATTGAACCTGAAACCCAGGTATGTGCCCTGATCAGGAATTGGACCTGCAATCTTTTTGTGCACAGGCCGACACTCAACTAACGGAGCCACTCTAACCGAGCTGTTTTTTTTTTGTTTGTTTGTTTGTTTGTTTTGTTTTTTCATATATATTCTTTGAGTGTACAATTACATGCAGTTCTTAGGATAACTTGATGGGTAATTGAATTTCTCCCATTCCCATTTCACAGATGATAGGATTGAGGCTCAGGCTGGTTGAAGAACTTGCCCTAGAGAATGCTGCCACTGGCAAGTGGCAAAGCTGGGATACATGCCAAGGCAACTGGTCACCCCAGTGTGGCCCACTAACTTCTGCACTGCCAGCCTGTGCCACAGGCGAGGGGCCCTGGGGGACCATTCGGTTCAAGCAGTGAAGACCCTGAGTCCTGAGTTCACCCAGCTCACTGGTAGCAGAGAAGCTGTGCAACCTGCTCTTTTATCTCCTGGGCCCAGCACTCTTTCCAAAGATGTTTAACGTTCTTACATTTTGTGGGGAAGGCGGCCTTTGATGGCAGGGAAACAGGAAGACTATTTGTTACTTGGAAATCCCAGAATTGATAGCGGTGGCAAGATCGTTGGATGCGAAGCAGCAAGGTCTGTGGTTGAGGGTCCTCTATCTCTGGTTCTGAGCACAGTATGTCCAAGTCCTGATTGGGTAACAGAGACCAAGGACCCTAAACTGTGCCTGTGCTCTGTTCAACAGTGCCGCTTCTAGAGGTTCCAAGGAAATCATTTGGAATGCAGGCCAAGCTTTTCATGCCTGGACTTTCCCAACACCACACAGTGAATAAACGAAGCCTGCACTGGGGGAACGCCCACATGATCCAGGTTCAGGCCCGTGCAGGAAGACCCTGCAGCCTCTCACAGAGTGTTTAGCGCGGCCACTGCGGCTCAGTGGTTGAGCATCGACCCATCAACCAGGAGGCTGCGGTCAGATTAGATTCCCGGGCAGGGCACATGCCTGGGTTGCGGACTTGATCCCCAGTAGGGGGCATGCAGGAGGCAGCTGAGCAATGATTCTCATCATTGATGTTTCTCCCTTCCTCTCTGAAATCAATAATATAATATATATATATATAGTGCTTGCAAAGAGTGTGAGGTAACGAGAAAAATCCTGCTGACATAAAGTTAAGCCAAAGGGTACAGCAGGGTGGGGAACTGGGCATGGAGTGGAGAACGATGAATACTCCATTAGTGTGTGTGTGTGTGTGTGGCGGGGGGGGGGGGGATTACATAAATGTGATTGCCTCTGCAATTTTCTGATTGCACAATTCCATTTCCTACAGATTTAGGGTAACTTGTATAGCTGGAAACACAACTGACTACCTAGCCACAACAATAAATGGTGCCTCTCCAGACTGCAGGGCAGGGGTAGCACCCACCTTCTCTGCTCCCAGGGCCCGGGGAGAGGAGGGAAGAGGAGGGGAGGGGAAGGGAGGGTTAGGGACTGTCCTAGGCACTGATGCTCGGAACTGGCCTGGACAGCTCACCACTCTGGAGTGCAGGCGGCACTGTGCTCACCCTCACCGGAGGGAGGGCGGTGGGGTGAGGATGGGGTGATACTTTGCTGTCTAGGTCACTTCTCCATGCAGCCAGCTGAGCTGACTTTGCCTGTGGCTCAGGGAGGGCCCAGCCCCTCCAGGCCTCACAGTTGACCCCTGGAGGAAGGAGCAGGCTCACTGAGAGGGTGACTGAGCTGGCCAAGAGTTGATACTTCCCTTCATGCCCTTTGCAAAGCCAAACAAGGTCTGTGTTGCCTGGAAAGTGCTGTGCTTTGAGTGGTAGGAAACAGCAGCACCTCCGGGCTGGAAGCTGTCTCTGCTCAAGTTTGGTTTGATGTCGGTCAGGATGGCTGGGGGTAGGGGAAACCTCCTCCAGGGTCCAGGATGCTTTGCAGGGTTCAGAGCACTGGGTTTCAGTGGGTCCGCCAAATTCAGGCCACAGCGCCCCCTGCAGGCCACCTCCTGTGAGCTAAGGGTGCAAGTGGCTGGCATCCCAGGCTGGCCACTGGCTCAGAGAGGGAGTGGACCATGAGTGCACACAGCAGATCGCGCCCCACAAACCCTAGCTGAATGAACAGTGATGGCAACATGGAGTGCTTTACTTGCTGTGGGCTGCGCCCCGGGAACTACCCAGATGGCCACACAGATGGACAGCAAGGCCCCCTGCAGAGGAATCTGAGCTCTCCAGGCCCCTCCTCTCTTCCTGTGCTTCCTGTGCTCCGCTCACCAGAGCCTCCTCTCCATCCACCGCAGACACCTGGGCCAAGGCAGTGTGTCCAGCGCCAGAGCTGCAGGCGTGCACACGGCCTCACGCGGGCCCTGCTCAGGGGCTGCCTTGGGCTCCGTGCTGGGGCCTGACTCCCACCCCGGCGTGGTCTCGGGTTCTCTTGCTGGTCCTCATCAGGACCTCGTCCTCTCTGTGGTGCTGGGCGGGCCCGCTCAGCTGTGCTTGGCATGTGCATGATCACAGAGGTAGTTATGGGAACACTTGGGGCTGGTTGTTTTGGTTTTGTGTTTTGTTTGTTGCCGTTTCTTAATGCCTCGATCAGACAGAGATGTGGCTACGCACAGAAAGGTAAGAAATGTTGGCTGTGAGGGCAAGGCAAGTCGCTGCCATGTTCCAGACCTCCCCCCACTTCACACAGTAGTTACTGTTTACTGAGTCCTTCCTGGGTACTCTGCCCCTCCTCAGATTCCCACTGGTCCTCAAAACGACCCTATGAAT
Organism: Antrozous pallidus; assembly: GCA_027563665.1. Lineage (NCBI taxonomy): Eukaryota > Metazoa > Chordata > Mammalia > Chiroptera > Vespertilionidae > Antrozous > Antrozous pallidus. The sequence continues at coordinate 30,934,822 of CM050524.1, read as the reverse complement.
CATTCATTCATTCCTCAACTCTTGAATGAGTTGTTGCTATACCCCACACATTGTCACTCCTGTTTCAGTTTCAGTGACAGATTCAGAGCTTAAGTAACTTGCCTAAGGACTCGAGGGAAAGAGTGACGGGAGGGAAGGGAGGACTGGCTGGTGGAAGTGGGGGCAGGTCTAGGGCAGGCACCGCACTTGTGCCACGTGGGAGGCTCAGCATGACGGATGGAGGGGCAGTGGTGAGCATGGTTGTTACAGGCTATGGCCTGCCTGGGCTGCAGTGGAAGAGGGTGGGGTTCTCCCCTCCCCCAGTTTTATTGAGATACTAGCAGTCTGATGCACAAAATTCGTGCAAGAGTAGGCCTTCCTTCCCCTGGCTGTGGGCACCGGCTTCCCTCTGCCCTAGTTTTGTCCAGAATGACGTCTGATCTAATTAGCATATATCCCTTCTATTATCATAGACAATTGATGTGCAACAGTGTATACGTTTAAGGTATACAGTATAATATCTTGATTTACATATACTATGAGGTGATTCTCACAGTAAGTTTAGTTAACATCTGTCATCTCATCTAGATACAAAAAGAGTGACAATGTTATTTTCCTTATGATGAGAACTGTTAAGACTTACTCTCTTAACTTTCAAATATATCACAGCAATGTCAACTGTAGTCATCCTGTTGTGCCTTGCATCCCTGGTACTTAGTTATAACTGGAAGTATGTGCCTTTTGGCCATTTTCATCCAATTTCCCTTCCCCTGCCCCCTTTTCTCTGCTAACCACAAAGTTGATCTCCTTTTTCTCTTAAGTGTTTTTTCCCTCTTTTAAAAAAGATTCCACATACAAATGAGATCCCATAGTATTCGATTTTCTCTGTCTGACTTAATTCACTCGGCATAATGCCGTCAGGTTCCACTCATGTTATCACAAATAGCAGGATTTCCTTCTCCTCCTCCTCCTCCTCCTCCTCCTCCTCCTCCTCCTCCTCCTCCTCCTTCTTCTTCTTCTTCTTCTCCTTCTCCTTCTCCTTCTCCTTCTCCTTCTCCTTCTCCTTCTCCTTCTCCTTCTCCTTCTCCTTCTCCTTCTCCTTCTCCTTCTCCTTCTCCTTCTCCTTCTCCTTCTCCTTCTCCTTCTTTGTAGCTGAATAATATTCCTCTGTGTGTGCTGCGTATGTGGTGTGTGTGTACATCTTCTTTCTCCGTCACCTGTTGATGGACACTTGTGTGGCTCTTGTGTCTTGGCAGTTGTAGATAATGCTACTGTGAACATGGGGGTGCAAAAAGCTCTTTGGCATCATGTTTTCATTTCCTTCAGATGATTCCCAGAAGTGGAATTGCTGGATCACATCCTAGTCCTATGCTTAACTTTGGGAGGAGCCTCCATACTGTTTTCTAGAGTGGTTGTACCAACCTGCATTCCCACCAACAGTGCCCAGGGTTCCCCTTTCTCCACATTCTTGCCAGCATTTGTTGTCTCTAGTCTGATGCTAGCCATTCTGACAGATGTCAGGTGGTACCTTATGTGGCTTTGACTTGCATTTCCCTGATGATTGGTGATGCTGAGCACCTTTTCAAGTACCTGTTTGGCTGTTTGTGTATCGTTAGAAAAATGTCTGTTGAGGCCCCTGACCCATTTAAAAATTGGATTCTTTGGGGTGTGCATTCTTTGAAAGGTGGAACTGATGTTCTAGCTCAGAATGAAAACCCGTCTCTGGCCCATGTAGAGAGTAAAACTACCTGTCTCGGGTTTCTTGCTCGCCCATTCACGCCTGGGAAACGATACAAGTCGCAGTAGCACCAATGGGTTTAGGCAAGGCTGGTTGGCAGGGGCAGGGAGACCAGGCTCTGACTCCCTTCCGCTGCTCTCCTTGTGACTGGCCTCCCTGCCGGAGCCTCCCTACTCTGAACATAGCTTCTCCCAGGATGCCTTGCTCTTGGCCTGGGCTTCTCCTACCATTTTCATCTAATGCCTGGCTCCAGGCATCCCCTCTCTGGGAAGACGTCAGAGATACCCAGGGCTCCTCAGGATGCCACAGCCTCCTCCAGCACAGCCCTGAGGCGGGGTGATGCCCTGGCCCGTGTACCCCTGTGTCTCCCCGGCTGGGCTTAGGACAAGGGATGTTAGGGTAGGTGGGCTTGGCATGTCTGTGCGTGTGCGTGTCTGTCTCTGGTGGCTTGGGTGTGTGCTGTATAGTTTGCATGCTCACATGTGTCTGTGACTGAGGGTCCATGTGGGTCGTCTCCTGGACCCACATGCATCCATGTGTCCAGATGCATCTTTTCTGACTGCATGCGTGCGTGTGTGCTTTGTGTCTGTGTGGGGATGCTCCCCCAGGCCGAGAATGGGCGGGGGGTAGAGCCGTCACCACCCCAACGGGAGCCAGCCGGCTGCATCTCCATAGAGTGGCCTGCCTGCCGGCCTCCTGGACAGCCACCCCAGCCCAGGGAGACCCTTTGTGTCTCTCCTCCAAGTCCCAGCTGATGGTGCAGACACAGCCACAGCCCTGCCTGCCCTCCAGTTCCCCTGCCTGGGTGGCGTGCGTGGGGATGTGGCCAGCACCTCCCTGCTCTCCCTGTGCTCGGTAAGGAATGGATTATAATTCCTGGGCAGGCTGCATCTGTAACCAACTTGAGGGAAATAATTGTTGAGCGAGTTGAAAGACAAAAACTTGGAACTTCCACCCAGCCATCCACCCGTGTCATTAAATAAGGCTAATCTAAGTTCTCAGCGCCTAATTGAGCAGCTCCCAAGGCCGGCGGAGGCCTTACCCTACATGGCTCTCCAGAGCGCCCCTGGCAAAGTCCCTCAGAAGTGAGCTTTGGGCAGCGCGGTGGGCAGTGACCTTGCAGCCTAAGGACGGGCAGAGTCTGTGATGGACAGCAGCCATGCCTCAGGGACCTGGCTCTGAGCTGGGAGGCAGGCCCGGCTCTTGTGCTGCCCTGGCCCTGGGAAGGTCACCCTGCAGCCCAGGCCTCCTCGGCTCGGGCCTGCTCACGGGGCCTGTTAGAGGCACGGCGGGGAGGAGCTGGTGGAAATGAAGCACCGTTCCTCCAAGCTGTGTCTTGTTGACAGCAATCAATGGGTGACTGGAAGAAATAAGAGGTAAATCTGTGCCATAAGTCCAACTTTTTAAGGGACTGTTGTGCATCATTAATTCTTTCACCCATTCAGACATTTAGTGACTCATTAATTCAACCATTCCTCCCCTTCTCTATTCATTCTGTTCTTAGAGTCCCTCACTCCCGCATCCTCTTTCTGATTTATTCGTTCACTGGTCTTTCCCTCCCTCCCTCCCTCCATTTCCATGCTTTGGGGAATTGCCTGCTAGATGCTTATCTCAGTGGCTGCCCAGAAATGAAAAAATCGTAGGGGCCTGCTGCCCTGAGGATCAGTGTCCAGGCTGGGCCCCGAACTTGCGTCTCTTCCTCTCTCCCTGTCTCTGGCTCCCACTGCCCCTCATTGGAGCACATTTCCTCTCTGCCCCCTCTCTCGGGGGAGAAGGGTGCGTGGGAGCCAGGGGTGGGCCGGTGGGGGTGCCCTAGCGGGCACTAGGGAGGAAAAGTGCTGAACTGACCTGATAAATGAACCAATGGGGATGTGTGGCCTGGTCCCCCCTCCCCCTTTGATCAAAAGCCTCTGAACCCCTGATGACATCCCATGGCATATTCCTCTATTAATCAGAAAAGCCTTGACAGATGTAAGCAATTTGTCTTTGGAAAGGACCGGAGCGGGGGGAGTGTGGAAGGGAGGGAGCCCGCTCCAGCCTCATCCGTGTGGAGAAGATGCTGAGGGTGAGCCTTGAGATGGGGCTGAATTCATGCATACTAAGAAGGCAGAGGAACCCGGAGCCAGGCAGATCAGAAAGAGAAGTGTTTTCATTTCAAAGCATATTTCTCCCTTGATTGAATCGGGCACCCCCACTCCCACCACCCAACCAGGGATGCTGGAATGAGGCTGGGATCCTGGGGTTAATCCCACCCAGACCCCTTCAGGGCTCAGATGCTTGAAGCAACAGGGGTTCATGTACGATGCTCTGAAAGCAGCAGTCAGCGCTGTCGGTGCCATGGGCTGCATCAGTTCTCACCTGCGTGTCATGGAGAAGCTCAGCTTAAAAGCCACACCAGACGCCGAGTGGATCCGCCATGCAGCGGTCAGGACAGGCACCAGAGATGCAGAGAGGAAATCATGTCTGCTCTTCAGAACCCCAGCCAAGGCCACCAAGCAGATAAATAGCCCTGGAGGTGGGCGGGCAGGGGAGAGAGCGTACCATGTGGTCACAGAGAGAAAGTCACCAACTTAACAAGGGGACCCATGTCCCAGAGGAGACACCATAACCTGGGCCTTGTTAAAAGGGTCATATGAGAAGGGCCTTCCTTTATTTGTCAGTTTGGAGAACTTCTACTCATCCTTCAACATCCAACTTGGGCCTTCTCCTCTGTTAGCCCCTTTTTCTCATTAATTCTTGAGGTAAGAAACTGGTCTGATTCATCTGTACATCTCAGTGCCCAGCCCAGGGCTTGGCATAAAGTAACAACCAGTGCTACCTGAAGTGAGTGGAAAAGAGTTGCAAACAGTGGGAACAGCATGTGCAAAGCTGTGGAGGCAGGCATGGATCAGCATGGGGGTGTGCAGAGAACTACGCCTGTGTGAAGCTGTATCTAAACAATGTCTGTATCAACAGGGAACCCCAACCTACATTGCATTCCTGGGTTTTCTCTTGAATATCTGGCACCCTGCAAAGGCAGCCTCAAGATCTGATTGCATCTGAGGAGCACAAGGACTACATACAGTCTTATTCTCATTGTGGTTTTGTGTTGTGTGTGTGTGTGTGTGTGTGTATGTGTGTGTTTAAGAGGGCTCCATGAATCTGTTGAGATGCCTCAAACATAGATTTTTAAAACTGGCTCTTGCGGATTTCAGAGATGAGAGCCACAGCCAATGTTTTGATCCTTGCCTCCTTCCCTTTCCAATAAACACCTAGCACACTTTGCCAAGCATTCTGTGGTCGGGATTTACAGACCTGTGACTCACCCAAGTGAGCCAGGGAACATGAAAAGATGTCACTGGGGAGAAATATGCAGGGAAGGATGGGAGAGGTCAGCGCCTCCACCAAGCAGGACAGACTCCCACAGCTTTTCCTAATAAACAAGTTTCCAGGCCCTTTGAATTCTTCCGGAGAGGAGAGGAACGTCAGCATTCGCATGGAGAGGGGGGACACCTCGGATAGAGGGCCTCAGAGAGGGGGTTAGAAGCTGGGGCAGGAAACAGACCTGGGAGGCAGGCTGGTCCTGCAAAAGAGGTTGCCAGCAGCCATCACCGAGTACCTGCTGTTTGCCCATTGCCAACGGCGGCGAGTTGCCTTGTATAGGGTCATGTGGCCAGTAAGGGAGGAACTGGGATCAAAGCTGGGTCCAGCAAGTCTGCTGTTCTGGATTCCACTGGGATTGGACAGTGTGTGTGTGTGTGGGGGGGGGGAGTGTCTTTCAGTGGGGCTGGGACCTGGGCCTGAGCCACCACACCGTGTGCAGATTGCTGCCCGTTGTCTCATAGCCAAAGATGCTCACAGATTCCAAGACCCTCAAACCAGTTCCACAGGAGTTAGAATGAGAGGATTTGAACTAGGATTTACTCCAGGCCTGCAATGTCCTCTGAGTGCCCCAACCCACAGGGCAAACCCTCTGCTCACCAGGAGAGCGCATGTCCCGTGCCCACATTGTGCTCACCGCCTTCCTGAGCCCTCCAGGCGGCCATCCCTCCACGCAACCCTCCTTGGCTCCTCTGCTTTCATTTATGTCCTGGTCTCTGAGCCAATGCTGAGAAAAAGCTTTTCCGCACACCGAGTTCCTGTGTGTGCTGCTCTGCGTGCAGCGTTTTATATACATTATCTGGATGAATTCTCCCATCCCTGCTCAGAGGTGGGTCCTGTTGTCTTCGTTTCTCAGAGGAGGCAATGGAAACCCAGAGCCAACAACTGGAAAGGGACAGAGCCGCGATCTGTACCCTGTATCTGCATGACGGGGGCACCGGTGTCCCTAAGACCTGCTCTTCTGTCTCTAGGCTGCCTCCCCAGGTCAGCTTCCGTCCTCCTGTCTTGCCACTGTTTCTGATTAATCCTGACTTCCCAGGTGAGGGCCTGGGCCCCTCTATCTCCGAGTGCCGTTTGAGCTCGTTTTTCACTGTGTGTTTAAGGCATCTGAGAGTGGCCAGAAATCAGCCTGTGGTTTCTGGAAGGTCAGTCAATGCATCAGTGAGCCTGTGGTTATGTGCATCTGTGTATGTGCATGAGAGCATGTGTGACTATAATTGTGTGCATGTGTGTGCGCACACATGCATATGTGTGAGTGTGCGGGAGGGCAGCGATGGGAGACAAGAGCACCAGGTGAGTCGGAAGGAACGTAAGGTGATGAGAGAACAGGGCTCCGAGCTGACAGGGACAAACGCGGAGCAAGCGTGAGGGGTCCCAGCAGGGGTGCAGGGAGACGGGAGGCCCCCGGATGGGTGAGGCCTCTGAGAGGCAGGCACTCTCCTCTGACTTGCTTGGTCATGGCTGCCGCAGCCTGGCACAGATGTGTGTGGACCCATAGAAAAGAAAAAGAAGTATTTCTGAAGGGCCTGCCTTAACGATGAGGTATGAAGAAATATAGTATTAACTGCCATAAGCTGATCACTTGCTACATCCTAAGTATGTTACATGCATGAACATAAGTACTCCCAGACCCTTACAAGGACTGCATTATGAGTGAGGAAACTTCCCCAGGCCACACAGCAGACTGATGACCGTGGAAACCTGAGCCGGGGCAAGGATAGGTCTGCCTCCCAGGGGCTGGAGCTGAGAGCCCTCAGCGGGCAGTGCAAGGTCAACCCATCTGAACCCCGAGGATGCGTCTTAGAGGCTGCAGAGAGGCCTTCCTGACTAGGACCCAGGGCCAGGCCTTCACCTGAGGCCTCAGGGTAACACAGCGTGGACCTGGGGGTGCCAGGTGTAAGCAGTGCGACTGGTCGGGGGCGGGGGGCGGGGGGCTGTGTTTTCCCATGTTGGCCCATAGCACCTGTCGCAACGTTGACAGAACGTTGGAGACGTTTGCTCTGAGTCTTGGAGGTCAAGTAGGGGGGCACCAAGGAGACCCCGAGGCAGGTGCCTGATGTCACCAAGTGCATCCTGCCTCTGTGTCACCGAGCAAGCTGTCCCCATCTACTTCCCAGGCTGGTCCTTACCAGCCCATCCGGGCTGAGCTTTAGGCCCACCTCCCCCAGGAAGCGTTTCTGGTCTAGTCCAGCCTCCTCGATCACACCCTCAGGGCGGCCTGCCTGGCCTGTGCGCAGGGGGACTCTGACCCGTCCTGGGGGCTCCATGGAACAGCACAGCCTGGAGGCCCTGCAGAAACGGGCTGGTTGCTGACATGGAGAGGGAAGGGAGAAGGAGCCATTGTCAACTCCTGAATGAGACGGGGAAGGGGCTGTGGATGGCTTCTCACTGAGAGGAATTCTAGCTAAAGAGCTGCAACTGAGCAGTTCCTGGAAGTGTGTACAGATGGTGAGTGGAACCAGAAGACTGTTTTAAATGCCTCTTAGCATAAATTCTAAAACGAGTCAGCCCATCTACCCTCCGAGGCCCGAGGTCTGCCCTCCAGGGGAGGAGTGAGCAGCTGCAGCCAGAGATGGGGGCCCGGGGGCAGGGAGTGAGGAACTGCCTAGAGCAGGGGTAGGGACCTTGTTTTCCTGCCCAGGGCCATTTGGATATTTATAACATCATTCAGGGGCCACACAATATCATCCCCTTAAAAATTAGCCTGCTATATTTGGTCAAACATTTAATAAATTCACCCTAATGCCTTGGCAGGGCCAGACCAGATGATTTCATGACTCGAGAGCCGGCGGTTCCCCACCCCTGACCAAGAGTACTCCATCAGACTTTGGCAGGAGGGAGGAGGGAGGAAAGCAGGGGCAGTGGTCAGACTGCGTCATCCGGTTTCTCCCAGAAGCCTTCCCCCCAGGAAACCAAAGAGAGCTGTGGTTTGAGAAGATACAGAGAGTGTTTACGACTTCGGGGCTGACGTGTCGTTCCCAGGGAGGTGGGCTGAGAAGCGTGTGGACCCTCTTAGCAAAGTGCTACCTGGCCCCACTGACCAGAGGAGAGCCAGCAGGGACCAGGCAGAGGAATCCAGTGTGCCCACCAGCTCCCGCCGAAGAGGTGGGAAGCAGGGGGTGGAACTGCCAGGGGCTGCCACTGTGAGGGTCTCAGTGACCCCCGAGGAGAAGCCAGGCAGGGAGAGGCTGAGCGGGGCCAGGTGGTGCATCTGGCGGACACTCCCAGCATCGCTGAGGGTGGGAGCAGGGGCTGAGGTGGGGGAGCCCAGTGGGCACCGACCATCCTGAAGGAGTTCTCCGCGCTGACCTCCGTCAGAGGGGGTCAGGAGTGGGTTGAGAGAACAACCCCAGGGCTTCTCTCCCCCTTTCCTGAGACCCCTTTCTCCACCAAAAGAGGACGCATAAGCTTCCCCTTCCCCTTAGAAACTGTTTGGGAAGAGGAGGAGGAAGGGAGAAAGACTGAGTATTCATCTTAAAAAGATGGGGATTCCTTTCATTGTGAAATGCAATGGCCCTGTTTCCCTCGCTATCTTGCTAGAGCAGACCCATACCCTGTCCCTGTGGGTATAGTCCAGTGTGTAACACGCTAAGTTCTTGACCGTGAAACAAGATTAATCTGAGGCTTAGCCATAAATTTATGCTGAGAGCATGGTGTTCACCTGTGAGGTTGTTCTGTTCTCTCTCAGATAATTTACCACTTACCATTTAAAGTCACTTTCTCATTTATCCTTTTAAATACCCAGAAACAGAGACCTTTGAAGACAGTTGTAACCCATTCCTCCCTCCCTTCCAGTGGGAAATGTTTGCTGTGTTCTCTTATTCTTCCACCCAGTTCCTGGATACCCTCCTGTGAGTTTCCTTCTGTGAGGGAGAGGGGAGAGGCTGGGGATGGCTTCTCCAGCAGGCCCAGCGTAGGTGGTGTCCCATAGGGAGGGTCCATCGCCACTCGAGTACAGATTGCTGTGAGGAGTGCCAGGGAGAGCTTCATAGCTAGCCTGCAATGATATTTGCCATCTTAGCTTTAGGCTACAAGTAACAACTAAGAGTGACTTAGAAAATATAATTAACAGGAAGACTGAAGGAAGGTCCATCCAAAGTCAGCTCAGTGGCTCAAGGATGTCTTCCAGCAGCAAGGCCATTCCCCGTTCTCTCTTTCCCTGTCCTCAGCAGGTTAGCATTTTTGTCCTCATGCATGTTGCCTCACGGTCCCAATATAGCTGCCACCGCTCCAGACATCACATCCTCCCACAATGTATACACGTCTAGCTCATGTGCCTCTCTTTCCTGGTAGGAAAACTTCTCCCAGAAACTTGACCAGGGATGGCTCATGTGTCTCCTCTCCAGACCAGGTTCTGCACACACCTTTCCTAAGATCAAGACATCCATCATCCAGTGCTCAGGATTCTGTGAGCAGGAGGCAGATTGGATGACTTTGGGCCAACAAAACCACAGTATTTGTCAGTGGTTCAAGTGAGAGCAGGCAATGAGAGGGAGCCAGGGTAGGAAATTTCACGTGGCAAAAGCTAAGAGGAGACAACAAGAAGTTGAAAGAGGTAGATGGTGAACTGCAGTGTAGATGACGGTGGCGGTGATGGTGATGATGGTGGTGGCCGTGAGGCTACAAGTGATGGGGCGCTTACTGTGAGACATGCTGATCCGTTCTAAGCAGCCGACACTAGTCCTCACAGCAATACTGTTACTTTACTTACGAGGGAATTGAGACGCAGGCCCACGTGCTGGCAGGCGCTGGCACTGAGGTCATTATTTCACCACCCTGGCTGCTGATGTGGGTTGCTGGGAGCATTTCAGAACAGCTGCTGTGTGTGGATTCCTCCTTTCCTCTGCCATCCCATAGTCAACAACATTTAACAAAGTCTCCTTGCATCAAACAGTTAGACTCATCAAACAGCCTCGCATCCTCGGATATGGTGGGGAACAGAAGAGATAAGGGCTCTGCTCGTCTGCAGCTACATGCTAGTGGGAAGTATGGGGTCATCCAGAAAGCAGTCCATCGATAGGAAGGTACTGTGGTGAGGGTTAAGTAGGACGTTGTGACACGTTGGTGCCTCCAGGAGCACGTGGGTAGAGAGCTTTGTTTTCCCGGGCTGGTCTGGGAAGAGGTTCCAGGAGATGGCACCCGGGCTGGAACTTCAGTGGCGAGATGGCACAGCTGTGTGACTCTCTGGTGGGAGAGAATTCCAGGCAAAGGAACAGCAAGGATGCAGGCTGAGGGAGAGGGGGGCCGGGGGGCATATAGGTAGCGTTTGAAAATCAGAAGAAAACCACCGTGGCTGGGGCCTGGCTGGGCAGGGGCTGGAGTGTCTGGGAGAAGAGTCTGGATGTTTTTCTAAGTGACCAGAGATGCCATAGAGCATCGTCAGCGGGGGAATGCATGATCTGATTTATGCTTTTAGACAGGTATCTCTGTGCCCAGACCCCCCCACCCCCCGCCACCTTACAAGGTGCACATTGACACCCTGTTCTGTGGGCCTCCATCATGTCTCCCCTGGAGGACTCTAAGTTCTTGGAGGTGAGAACTGAACTCACCCCCTCTTGCACCTGCCTGAGCAGAGATGCCAGTTGTCATGGAGAAATACTGAAAGCTCCTATCTTTACCTGAAGGGGCCTGGGAAACAACTGTCCCCAGTGAAAACTGGAGCATGAAAGCAGCTACTTCCAAAGTTGTAGGCTCCCCTGGTCTCAGAGAAATCCTTTAGGAGAAGTATTTCTGCCCGCAGAGGCGTTTCTCCCGTTTGGTGGGGCCCTCTCCGCCCAGCCTCCCGCATGAGCCTGGGAGCAGCCCTGGGTCTCATTAGGAGGAGGCTGTCAGATGACCTCAGCTTTCGGCGGATCATTCCTCCAATGAGGTCTGATAGGTAGCAGACGTGTGTGCTGGGGGTGACCTGGCAAGCCGCTACCCTTCTGCCCCCGCCCGCCAGCCAGGGGCTCCCCCTACCCGCTCAAGGTGCTCTCAGAACTTAGCTCTGAATGCACGAAACATGAGGCCATCCCCTTAATCAGAGCTGACTTAGGGGAAAATTAAACACAGAAGGACACATCGGCTCCAGGGACGGTTCCTGCCCTGCCTGCCCAGAGGCCCAGTCCGGCTCTGAGCACCTTCGGGGAGAAAGACTGACCCTGCTGTCAGCCACGGAGCAGTGACCCCAACGTGGCGGTTGCATGCAGATGATCGTATCGCCTGGAACAGGGGGAGAACAACCAAAGAAGACTAAAAGGGGGGCTGTTTTTGTTTGGAATTGTCTGTCTGCTCTCCAAGTCCCCGTGGCTGGGTGTCATTGCTTTTTCAGAAGTACTGAGTTTAAAATCTCATTAAGTTTTTCCAGGTTTGTCAGTTACAAATTACCCAACTCCTTCTGGAGCCATTAGAAGGTGCAGGTTCTGCTTCAGGCGGTTCGATGGGGAGCCCAGGGGGCCAGTGCAGAGGGACTGTTGGGAGTATGGGGCAGGCAGCCTGGGAGAAGAGTGTTCAGGGGGTCAAGCCCTGTGGGGGAGGGGGAGAGACTGAGCTAGGCTGTGAGTCAGCTCCACTATCACCATTTTTATTGAAAGACAGGCTGGGGGTCTCTGCGCTCGAGCCGCATTGAACTTGCTCCGGGCAGCGGGGAGATGCAGAGCCAGGCGCTTCTTCATCCAACTACTTGGCCTAGGGAGCCCTTTGAAGGCTGCCGTGGGCTCCCGCTCCACTCAGAGCCCCTTTCTCCTGAGGATTTAAAGCATATGCTCGGCCAAGGCTGTCAGAATGCATCATAGAGATGGTCCCAGACCAACTGCCGAGCACCCCCCTGTCCTGATCAAAGCGGAGGAGGCAGGCATCCCCCTGGCTGTGGACGCGGGAGCAGAACGTGGGAGAGCCAGCTGGGGTGCAGGCCGGCAACCCTGCTGCAGAGGTTTGGGGGTGCTGTCCATGAGCAGCTGTCCAGATAAGCGCGGGGATAGCGCTGGGCCAAGGTGCCCAAGCTGGGTCAGTGACTCCTCTTGTCTGAAGCCAGGTCACAGCTGCTCTGGCTGGGCCAGGGAATCAGAGTCTGGTGCCCGAACTGGTGGGGCTGGTGGGGGAAGGCCATAGGCTGGAAGGGCAGCCTGCCAGGCTCGGTGGGAAACTGGGGAGCATGGATGGGGCTGATGCCTGGGAGGTGGGAGGAGGAACAAAGGAGACCCCAGGAGCCCAAATCTGAAGCTAACTCTCATTAACACAGTTACCTGGCTTGAGCGCCAGCCACGGACCTGGCGCCATGCCAGAGCTGTCACACCTGGCCTCACGGGTCCTCCTGACCGGCCTCGGGGTGGGCCCACGAGTGCTGCCCTGTGTGACAAAGACCACAATCAAGTGCAGAGAGACAGTGCTCTGCCCAGTTTGTGGCTCAGTTAGGACCTGAACCTACAGCTGTGTGAGCCCAAGCTTGGGACCCCTCATCCCTGGCTGCACCGCTGCTCAGAGATGAGCTGGGCGTGTCCTCAGAGAGGAGAGGCGGTGACGGGGAGCTCGGGGCACGGGCTCCGCCGTGGGAGGCTGGCTCGGCGGCAGTCCACGGGTGGGAACCCAGGCTCAGCAGCTGCAGGTGCGGGAGACTGACATACAGGAGTGGTCACTGGGAGGGGTCTCGCTGGTGGCCACGCGGGCTGGACCTGTTCCCAGCCCTCTGCTCTGGTCCCAGTGCCCAACACATCAAACTTTTGGGGTTCTGATATGGCCTCCAGCACTGGCATTTGTCAAGTGTTTTCTCTCCATCACCAGCCGGGCACTGGCTTCAGAGCCAGATGGTTCTGGGGGAAAACTCCCTCACGAACCAGTTGTGTCACTTGGGCCTGTGGTGCTGCTTTTGAAGCTGTTGCCTCGGCTCCAAGCCCACCCTCCGTCCTGCTCAGTGGTGCTGGGAGACTCCACCGCTCAGGCAGACGCCTTGCCAGTGGCAGCCTGTTAGGCTCTGACAAGAAGTAGCACTATAGGGGGCCTGCACATCTGCTCCCCGATCCCATCAGTGTGACCTTGCACTCAAGCAGCAGCTGCCAGTCCTGGTTGTCCATTCCTTCCACACTCCCACCCCATCGGGTCCTCTCTGAGGTCCGAGTCCCAGCCTCGTGCGCCCCTCCTCCAAAAGTCTAGGTCTTGCTGAAACTGATTTGGCTCAGTGGATAGAGCGTCAGACTGCGGACTGAAAGGTCCCAGGTTCGATTCTGGTCAAGGGCATGTACCTTGGTTGCGGCCACATCCCCAATAGGGGGTGTGCAGGAGGCAGCTGATGGATGTTTCTCTCTCATCGATGTTTCTAACTTTCTATCCTTCTCCCTTCCTCTCTGTAAAAAATCAATAAAATATATATATTTTTTAAAAGTCTAGGTCTTTAGATTTATTCTCTCTCTCTCTCTCTCTCTCTCTCTCTCTCTCTCTCTCTCTCTCTCTGTGTGTGTGGTGGGGGGAGAGGGGCACGCAGGCGGAGACTCTGCACTTCCTGGGCTTGTATATCTATTTCCTTCAACAAGTTGGGAAAGTTTTCAGTCATTATTTCTTCAAATAGGTTTTTAATTTCTTGCGCTCTCTGTTTTTCTTCTGGTACCCCTACGATGCAAATGTTGGTATGCTTCATGTCTCACAGGTCCCTTAAACTATGCTCATTTTAGGGGGAATTCTTTTTTCTTTTTGTTGTTCTTGTTGAGTGTTTTCTGCTTCCTTATCTTCCACATTGTGATATGATCCTCTATTTCATCTAATCTACTGTTGATTCCCTCTAATGCATTCTTCATTTCAGTTATTGGGTTCATTTCTGACTGGTTCCTTTTTTTTTTTTTTTCTATCTCCATTTTTATGTTTTCTATCTCTTTGTTAAATTCTCACTGAGATCATTGAAAATCCATATAACCGGTGTGTGGAACTCTGCATCAGGTAGATTTTGTTCTTTTTTTAGAGTTTTGATCTGTTCTTTCATTTGGGACATGTTTATCTTCTCATGTTGGCTGCTTCCCTCTGTTGCCATGCATTATGCAGAGCTATGGTGTCTCCTGGTCTTGGTGGAGTGGCCTTATGTAGTAGGTGTTCTGTGGAGCCCTGAGGCATTCTCCCTGGTCACCTGAGCCAGATGTTCCAGGGGTGCCCCTTGTGTGGGTTGTGTGTACCCTCATGTTGTAGTTGAGCCTTGATTGGTGGTGGCACATCAGTGGGAGGGACTGACCCTCAGGCTAAAGGGTTGTAAGGACTGGCAGTGACTTCAGTGGAGGAGCTGACCCTCTGGAGCGGGATTTGCTTTAGTAGGGTTCTGGTGCCTGCTGAGTCTGCCTTCTGAGTGTGTTGTTTGTGGAGGTGTTTGGGTGGTGCTCTGGTGTGGTCTAAAGCTGGCCACTGGGTGTATTTGTTCTGAGGCCTCTTGGGAAGTACAGACCATGGTTAGGTGATGCCTGTGCCTCCTCTGGGGCCACTTGATATGAGTTACAAAGTGTTCTGCAGATGGGTGCCACTTGTTCGGGTCTTGGAGGTGCCTGGAAGGGCTAAGTTGCAAACCTAGACTTGCGGTCACTAGTGCTGGGTTTAGGGTTTAGGAAGAGGTATGGGCCACACTGAGGCCAGATGCTGCTTATTTAGGAAAGTCTGCAGCATGAGCCAAGACAGGCTGTTTATATGGAAAAGCTTGGGTGAGCCTGCAAGTTGGGTGGAATGATGTCTCATGGAATCACGAGGGCAGGGCAAACAGTGTTAGCCAGGTTGATGGAGGCTAAGATATGGTGCCCACCTGTGCCTGCACCAGCAGGGGGAAGGCTCAACAAAGGAACAGTGGTCTCTGCCAACACTTCTGTCTTGGAGAAAACGGACCCTCCAGCCCTCACCCTGAAGCTAGACAATTCAATTTCTTTCCATTGATCCCTAGAGCCTTTTGAGCTGCTGCTCAGCGCTGGAGCTCAGAGTGAGCGCGTCTGTCCGCTAGTGCGTCCATGTGCGGGCACTCTAAGAAGATCTCTAGGGAATCCTGGGGCCTTTGTTTCACCCAGCCACAATCTCTGCTGGTTTACACAACCAGAGTTCTGTGGACTTTTTTTTCTGGCACTGGAACTCTGGGCTGAGGAGCCTGATGTGGGGCTGGGACTTCTCCCTCCTCTGCATCTGAGATATCTCCTGACTTTTAACCACCACACATGGGTGTGGGATTAGTTCTGTCTTCACCTCCCTCCCTCCTACCAGTGGCTTCTTCTGTATATTCTTTGTTATAGGACTGCTGATCAGCTATACTTCAGGCGGCTCTCAAATGACGATTGTTCTGTCCTTATTTGTAATTTTGATGAGGTCGTGGGAGGATGCAGGTACAGCATTTATACCTGTACCATCTTGACCAGAAGCCTGTAGCACATCTTTATCTATTCATCTGTTGATAGAAATCTAGGTTGCTTCCTTATCTTGGCTATTTCCAGTAATGCTGCAATGAACATAGGTATGTACATGTTTATTTGAATTGGTGTTTTTGTTTTCTTTGGATAAATACCCAGAAGTGGAATTGCTAGATCGTATGGCATGCTCTATTTTTATTTTTTTGAGGAATCTCCATACTATTTTCATAGTGGCTGCACTAATTTACAATGTCACTAACAGTGTACAAGGATTGCCTTTACTCGACATCCTTGCCAGACACTTGTTGTTTGTTGATTTATTGATGATGGACATTCTGAGAGGTGTGAGGTGATATCTCATTGTGGTTTTAATTTGCATTCCCCTGATCACTAGTGATATTGACCATCTGTATGTCCTCTTTGAAGATGTGTCTATTCAGTCCTCTGCTCATTTTTAAATTGGATTGTTTGGATATTTTTGGTGTTAAGTTGTATGAGTTCCTTATATATTTTGGGTATCAACTCCTTATTAGATGTCATTGTCGAATATCTTCTTTCATTAAGTTGTCAATAGTAGGTTGTCTTTTCATTTTGTTGATGGGTTCCTTCACTGTGAAAAGCCTTTTTAGTTTGATGTAGTCCCATTTGTTTATTGTTTTCTTTTGCTTCTCCTGCCCAAGGAGATCTAGCCAAAAAGATATTGCTAAGAGTAATGTCAAGGAGTTTATTGCCAGTGTCTTCTTAGGAGTTTTATGGTTTCAGGTCTTACATTTAAGTCTTTGAGTTCATTGTTGTATATGATATAAGAAAGTGATCTTTCTTTCTTTCTTTCTTTCTTTCTTTCTTTCTTTCCATGTATCTCTCTAGTTTCCACAAAACCATTTACTGAAGAGACTGTCTTAACTCCACTGTGTATTTTTTCCCTCCTTTGTCATAGATGAATTGACTATATAAGTGCATATTTATATCTGCTCTCTCTATTTTATACCACTATTCTCTGTATCTGTTTTTATGCCAGTACCATACTGTTTTGATTATTGAAGATTTATAGTATAGCTTGATATCAAGGAGCATGATACTTCCCACTTTGTTCTTTCTCAAAATTTCTTTGGCCATTTGAGGTCTATTGTGATTCCATATAATTTTAAGATTTGTTTTTCTGAGAAAAATGCCATTGGGATTTTAATAGGAATTGTATTGAATCGGTATATTGTTTTAGGTAATAAGGACATTTTAACAATATTAACCCTTTCAATCCACGAATAAGGTATAGTTTTTCATTTTTTTTTTGTATCTTCTTCATTTTTCTTTCTTCAATGTCTTATAGTTTTCAGAGTACAAGTCTTTCACCTCTTTGGCTAAATTTATTCCTGGGTATTTCATCCTTTTTGATGTAATTCTAAAGGAGATTTCTTTTTAGATGAAAATTTTATATATGTCCCTCTTTATTTCCCATTGACCCTTTCTAGCCTGCCTTAGTTTTGATCATTCATTATTGATCTATAAAAATGCAACAGGTTTTTGTATATTGATTCTATATCCTTCAACTTGACTGAATTCATTTATTCTAATAGTTTTTGGTGGAATTTTAGGATTTTCCATGTATGGGATCATGCCATCTGCAAATAATGAGAGTTTTATTTCTTTCTTTCTGATTTGGATGCCTTTTATTTAGTTTTTGTCTTATATGATTGCTCTGGTTAGGATTTTCAAAAATTTGTTGAATAGAAGTGGCAATAGTGGCCATTCTTGTCTTATTCCTGATCTTAGAGGAATAAGATCAGCCTTTTACCTGTAAGTATGGTGTTAACTGTGGGTACATCATATGTACTCTTTAATTATGTTAAGATATGTTTTTTCTATGTACTCACTTTATTGAGAGTTTTTAAAAAAGCATGAATAATTTTGTTAAATGCTTTTTCTATATCTATTGAGATGATTGTATGGCTTTTATTCTTTATTTTGTTAATGTAATATATCATGCTGATTGATTTATGAGAGTTAAACCATTTTTGCATCCCTGGGGTGAATCCCACTTGGTCAAAACATATAATCATGTTACTGAATGTTGAATCTGGTTTGCTAATATTTTGTTGAGAATTTTTATATCTATATTCAAGAAAGCACTAGTTCTCCAAAGCCTTGGCTTAGTCTAGGATCCAAATTCTTTCTCTTGGTTCCATAAAGGGGCTAATAGTTTTAAAATTAGTTAATACCAAGGGACATTAGAAGGGAAACATGGAGGACACAAGAGGCATTAACCACTGCAGGTGACACAGATCAGCTTGGAGGACCTATGGTAGCTGCTGCCTCACACAATTCAATATTAGAGCCCCATGCATAAAATTCATGGATGGGTAGGGTCCCTAAGCCTGACCAGCAATCAGAGCTGATCTATGGAGCGACCAGTGCGTTGATCTAGAGGGCCCCCACTGGCACCCGCCTTGCCTGACCTGGGGCCTGTGGGCTGGGGTCAGCTCCTGCATTGAGCATCTGCCCCCTGGTGGTCACTGCAGGTCATAGCGACCAGTCTTTTCGCTGTTCAGTAGATTTGTATATTAGGCTTTTATTATATAGGACTAGTGCACAAATTTGTGCACCTTGAAAGGAACTGTGGGTCCTGAGGCTGCAGTGGGCACAGAGGTGGGTCTCGACCTATCCTTGTGCCCCTGCCTGGCCCCTCCCACCTCGGCCCCTGGTCCCGTCTGCCAGCAGCCCCACTTTTATCACCTTTGCTCTCATGCACTGAAGGTGCTGGCCCTCCTCACATATGCTTATGGCGTGGAGTGATTGGAGCCAGCGCCAGCAGTGGGTGTGAGCAGGGCTGACGCTGTCAGCAAGTGCAAGTGGGTACTGCTGCCTCAATTGCCCCTCAGGAGCAGGGGGAGGTAGAGAAGCCCTCAGGGATGATTGGGGCCAGCAGCCACCACTTGCACCTGCTGATGGTGCCAAGCAATTGGGGCCGGCACCTGGTGCCAGCAGTGGGTGCAAGTGGGAGCCAGTGCCAGCAGCAAATGCGAGCACTAGGTGGGACTGCAGTCCATGGGAGCAAAGAATTTTCAGTAACCATTGGAGGCTCGCCCTGATGACAGCGACCAGTGCTCCACCTTGGTCTGGCACCCCCACTCACCTGCTCCACCATCCGCCACGGCCAACGCCCTCCATGTTCTGCGCTCTACTGCCTGTTGCTAACACCCACCATGTTTCACGTATGCCCCTGGTGGTCAGCGCACATCAGAGCTACCGGCTGTTTGGTTGTTCCACCATTCGGTCTATTTGCATATTAGTCTTTTATTATATAGGATGGCTGGTGATGGCGATTTCCAGTGGCCACAGTCATGACTACCATTTAACAGCTGCTACTGTGCCCTCATGCTGGTCTGGCCATTTTATCTACATTAGTTCACCTTTTCCTCATGCCAATGCCATGACTGAGACACCACGATTTTCATGTTTTATATATGATGAAGCTGAGTTCAGCAAAATTAAGTAACTTGTCCAAAGTCATACCTCTTGAAACTGGCAATTCCAGATTTGAATCTGGGTACTCGTCTGAATTCCAGTACACCTTGCTGCCACTCTTCCTTACTAACCTTGGGGTGTAAAAGTTCAGAACTTTTCTGGGTGGTACCTCCACCGATGGAATCTAAGGACCCACTAGATGCCTCAGTGAAGCCCCAAACCTTAGGCCCTCCTGAGCAGAGAGAAGGGGTGGCAGCTGGCCAGGTCATCTCTTCACCTGGCCCCTCACGTTCTCTGCTGCATCTGCAGTGGGATGGAGCCCAGAGAACTCACCTCACTGTGCAGGGCACGTGTCCTTGGCAGGGGGAGCCCCTCCATGGTCCAGTTTCTTAGAAGGGTGCTGAGGGCATGTGTTGGGCTGCTCAGGTCTTGGAAATGCCATCTGGGGGTGTCCCAGCAACAGCCTGGTTCCTGGGCTTCCCATGCAGCTGGAGATCAAGGCTCACATCGTCTCCTGGGCCTCCTTGACAATCCCCCCAAACACCCAATTGTGCGCTCTGTAAATATTTTGGAGCATGTGAGACCGTATGCAGAGTTTACAGGATAGATATAAAATTACCGCCCTTGTTTGTTGCCAGGGGCCTAGAAACCCCATGTGAGCAGCCTTCTTGTTTCGTGGATCAGGGTGTATCAGCAGTGGCACTATACGTTTGGGCAGGATAATTCCTTGGGGGATGTGGAAGGGGTAGGGGTTGTACTGCTCACTGTGGGATGTTTCACCATGTTCATGGCCAGTAGCACTCTCCCCGCCCTCTCCAGTCCCCACAGTCAGGTGCTACTCAGACATTGCCAGATACCCCTGGGGCAGATGCGTGTGCAGAATCACCCCAGTGAAGAGCTCTGTCGGGGGGAAGCCACCACTCTGACTTGGTGACAGTCAGTGGTTTTATTTTTAGCGTTGTAACACTCATGTGGGTATCCCATGAGGGTATCCCTAAAGCAGCAGTTTTGTTTTATTCATTCTAAAACTCGGTAAAAATGGAATCACACATGTACTCTGTCTGTGTGTGTGGGATTCGTCCCTGCGACTGCGTGTAGTTAGCGCACGTGCATTTCATCGCTGTGTGGTGTTGTCTGCGAGCAGGACGCATTCCAGCACCGAGGGCCCTGGGCCGCCCCCGTCTGGGGCTGTGGCGGGCGGTGCGCCCTGGTGTGCCCCTGGGAGCAGATTCCCCGGGGAGCATCCTGTGGGCATTTCCCGTGTCCGGAGTAGTTGTGCTAAGTTAGCCTCCCACCAGCAGGGGGCGCACATCCCTGGTGTTCCAGATCTTTGCCAACTTTGGACATGGCCAACTTGATACGCGTTACATTTCATATTCTCCCATTTGTCCGCACACCACGGGGAGCCTGCCCCCTATGCTATCCTGAGAGCCCCAAGCCTTCCTTCATGCTGGCTCTCCCTGCCTGCATTGCATCCGCCTCACTTCTGCCCCCCTCCCTCAGGCAGAGGGGTCCCACAAAAGCAGGGATGTGTCCTTTACCTCTGGGTCCCCCGAATCCCACCAGAAGACTGTGTTGGACGAATGAGTAAATGATTCACGGGGGTTACTCCCTCCTTTTGCAGCTCAGTGGGGGGAGGGGAGAGGAGGGGCCCAGCTCCTGTTAACCCTGCCCTTCCAGTGAACACTCAGCCCTGACTGCTCCTCCTGTTCCCTGTGCCCCAGCCCCAGGTACATCTCTCAGGACCCAGAGCAGAGAACTCCACTCAGGTACCTGCCTGTTTCCCTGAGGGGGCTGGACTTCGGGAAGGTCTTGTTAGGGTCGGGAAGGGGATGGGCTGGTGGTGGGACTGAGGCACACTGCAGTATAAGCTGAGCTGGTCTAATTCTCTGCTGTGTTTGGGGCAGTGGTTGGCAAACTCATTAGTGAACAGAACCAAATATCAATAGTACAATGATTGCAATTTCTTTTGAGAGCCAAATTTTTTAAACTTAAACTTCTTCTAACGCCACTTCTTCAAAATAGACGTGCCCAGGCCTTGGTGTTTTGTGGAAGAGCTACACTCCAGGGGCCAAAGAACCGCATGTGGCTTGTGAGCCGCAGTTTGCCAAACACTGGTTTGGGGAACAGGGACAGGGACCAAATTCCCATCATAAGAGAGCATCTCCAGTGAGGTCTGGGGATAGGCAGACAGCAGCTAGCAAGGTCAGGAGCCCGGAATCCCAAGAGTATGGAACTGTAAGGCGGGAGGCAGCAGTGAGGGACAGGCTTCTCTCGGACAGAACACCCCGGTGACTGCCAGTGGGCCCGGCTGGCATGGCGGGGGGCGGTGAGCAGGGAGTAGAGGTAACTAGCGGGTACATTGATTCAGTACCACTGTATGCGTAGCACCGAATTAGGTGCTTTACTAGCATTATCTCATGTTCCCATCTTAAGGATGAGCTAAGGTAGCCTCATTCCCCTTGTACAGATGGGGGCTCTGAGACTCAGAGAGGAGAAGCAGCTTGTCCAAGGCCTCTGCTTCTCACCAGAGCTCACTCCAGCCAGGGGTTGAATGGGTTTGAAGCCTCCCACTGCACCACACACTCCTGGAAGGCCAAAGCCTCAACATACAACGCTGACCACAGTGGGCAGGATCCAGAGGGGAGAGTGACTTCGGCCTCCAAGACCCCAAGCGAGCCTCTCTAGGGTGAGTGGGGCAGGGCAGGTGTGACAGGCAGAGGGAGCAGGGCCTGGAAGAGCAAGGGGCCCCTGGGAGACACAGAGACCCCCCTGGAGCGGGGGCAGAGATGGGAGTGGGCAGGGGACCTTAGGAGTTTCAAAATGAAAGGCCATGCTGGTTGCTAACGTTACTGTCCACCACCTTCCCCAAATTCCTCCCAGCCTGTTCTTTCAAAGCATTTACAGTCCAAGTCTTCCACCCGGATGACCCCTTGTAAAGTCTCTTGAGGGAGTAGTGTTGCCAGATAAGATAAAGACATATAATTAGTTTGAATTTCAGATAAATATCAAAAAAGTCTTTCGTAATTTAAGTATGTCCTAAGTATTGCATTTATCTGAAATGCAAATTGATCTGGGTACCTGTATTTTCATTTGCTAAATTTGGCAACCTTAAGAAAGAGGCCTGTGCTGGTATCACCCCCATTCTACCCACAAAGGGGTGGAAGGCACAGGTGGCTTGTAGGGGGCATGGCTGGCACTGGCACTGTGTACCTGACCCCAAGCCCGGCCCTCTCCACTCCCCACAGCCGCCCCCTCGGAGAGCGAATTGCCAAATGGAGCTGCAACCTGACATCTGGGGCATGTGTCAAACCACAACAGAGCTCGTCTTCCCTTTCATCAAGCGTGGCCGCGGGGAGCTGCCGGGCCCTTGGAGGGAGGGAGAGTCTCACTTCAAAGGCCACGTCCCGAGAATCCCAGCCACAGCCTCCAGGTTTGCTTTTGGCCTCATTTCTTGGACTCCCTTGGCTCTGGGGCCTGAGGCTTTACTCGTATGCAGAGAGAAGACATCACCTCTCTTTCCCACTGCGGGGAAACAGCACCTGCACTGAGCGGAGTTGGGCCCTTTTCCAGATGCTTTTACATCTCTTCGTCAGTTCTCAGGGCACCCCGGCTGCAAGGCGAGGACAGAGCCAGGTGGGGGGGGGGGGGGGCATCGCCTTCATGCGCTGTTGCTCCCATATTGCAGATGGAAAAATAGAGCACGAGGCACTTTGGAGGCTGGTCAGGGCTCCCAGAGGCGGCTGGCTTCTCAGCCTCTTTTCCGACTCAAAGGTCTTGCCAGGCTGCCATGAGGAGGGGGCAGCTATGCGACATGGGGGTTGTTCCTGGCTCTCAGAACACAAATCTCACTAAGCCAGACCCCAGCCAGCGGGGCGCCCATTGTCCCAGATTCTGCCCCTTCTCTGCCTTCTTCACGAAGGAGGCAGCTCAGGACGCAGGGGGTGGAACGGGTTTGAACTTTGCCCAGGAGGTAGCCCCGCGTCCATCTTCAGGCCAGCCGGCTGCCTGCCGTCCTGCCTTCTCCTCCTCCGGTGGTGGCTATGGTGCTGGCTATGCTGCCCGGTTCAGAGTTAACATTCAGGGGACATTCCGTCCAAAGCCACCAGCAATGGGAGGAACTGTGAACGCTGGTCTCTCAGAAAAATGACCAGCCACCGGCAAGGGAAAGGAAGCTACTGCAGGTGCCCCGTCACTCCCCAGCAGAGGAACCTCTGCCGCAGGCCTCTGGCCAGCCAAGGCCTCCGACCGCCAGTTCCCGGCTTGGTGATGGGGCTGCTGTGGCGGGAGACTCTAGGGAAGCAGGTCTCACCACGCTGTGCGGGAGGGGCTGGCCCGGGCAGCACCCTCTGCTCCTGTGGGCAGCAGGAAGCTAAAGCACGGTGGTGCATTGGATTCCACACGGCCCTGTGGTCTGCACAGCTTTCCCCCGAGAGGGAAGCTGACCTTGTCCTCTGTCCACTTCGTTCCCCAAGGGTGTGTGTGTGGGGGGGGGGGGGGGGGGCGTGTGCTGCTATGGATTCTGTAACCAGCCTCTCTCCTTGAGACAGTTTGGGCCTCAGCTGGGCTGCCTGCCTTGCTGGGGGGCGGGAGGGGAGGCCTTGGGGACACCGCTCGCGGCATCAGTGCAGACGGGAACGCGTGTGTGAACAGCCCCGCGTCATCGGCCAAGTGCTGCCTGCTGTGGCCTGCCAGCTGTCCTCCAGAGGTGGAACAGGTGCGTGAGCCTCCACACTCAAGCCCATTGCGGGGGCCACGAAAAGGGAGAGGAGGAACCCGCTTCCAAATCACAGCTAAGAACGGGGTGAAGTGCACACGGCTTACCCCGGCCTCCACCCGGCCGCCCAGCTCTGTCTCACTCGGCCGGGGTCTTCCCGAGCTGCCCTCCGGGGGCAGACGTTCCCTACCCACGTGGCCGGAATGCTAGTCTGGGCAGCGGCCAGGCACTCAGTGCCCCCACCTGACTCCGTCCTTGCCTTGCCGCCTGTGGCCCAGCCCCACTCACCCCCACTCCCCAGTCCCCGTCCTCCTGTGAACCCAGACCCCTTAATCCTCGCCACTGGCTCAAGGCCCGGCTCTCCCTTCCACTGTCCTCGCCTTTCTGGCCGCGCTGCCCACGTCGGCCATGTTGCTGCCCAGGTTTGTTATCGTTTTGTGATAACCACATCTCACAGGTGCCCGGGCCCTCCAGCCAACAAAGCCCTTTCACAAGGCGCACTCCCATAGTCCTCCCTGCAGCCGTCCGCGGGACTGCGCTCCCACGTGGCAGATGAGCATAGAGAGGTCACCTGCAGGCTCTGATTCTGAGGCACCCGGTCTGCAGAGGCTGAGCTTGCTTTGCAGGCCTGCGTGTCCTGTCACACTCTCCCCCACCCACATAGATGCTCCCAGCAAAGCCTCCTGGCACATGCAGAGGCTTCTGGGTGCTGGGAGGAGGGCTGGCCTTCTGGCTCTATGAACCAGACCCTGGTAGAGACGCAAGTCTTCCCAGAGACAGGCTGCACAGATGTCTCTCCGAGCTTCCAGAATGAGAAAGGGGTTTGGGAACCTGGCTGTGGGCTTTGGCATTTAGGAGGCAGACAGGATCTGCAGCATGGCGGCCCCAGCTCCTGTCTGCTCCCACTGCCTCCTGTATCTCGGGAGACGCCATGCCTCTGGCAGGAAGGAGGGAGGGTGGAGATCCTTCCTATTCACACAGGCTGGTGAACAAGGAACCAAGAGGCTGCATAAGAGGGAGGACACGCGGTGTCATGCAGAGGAAAGCTGGAAGCAGAGACTGCTGCCCCATCTGCAGGAGGATGAGCATGGAGGCTCCTCTTGGGCTGAGCTGTCTAGGAGGACCTGACGCTGAGGTCTGGGTCCCGGCAGCGGTCCCACAGTGCCACCTAGTGTCGGCCAGGGAGAATGCGTTCCCATTACCCCACAGAGTTGGGTGTTGGCCAGGCATCCAAAGCACCTCCTAAGGATCAGCTGAAAATCTCCATCTACACAAATCAGTGAAGGGCACCGGGGAAAGCATACATTTGAAAATGTTGAAGATAATTTTGGGGAATGCAGAATGGTACAGCCACTTTGGAAGAGAGTTTGGCAGTTTCTTACAAAATGTACATACTTTATGTGATCCAGCAATTGTATTTCTAAGTATTCACTTAGATCAGTTGAAACGTATGTCCACACACAAATCTTGATTTGCATGTCTATAGCAGCTTTATCATAATCACCAATGATTGGAAGCAACCAGGATATCTTTCAATAGCTGGATGGATGAACAAACAGTGGTACATCCACGCGATGGAATATTTTTCAGGGGTAAAAAGAAATGAGCTATCGTGTCACAAAAAGAAGTGGAAAGGGGAATATGATGTGAAAGAAGCCAGTTATAAAAGGCTACATACTTATGATTTCAACATACTTCCGATGTCTTTTTAACTAAAACTCTGGAAAATTCAAACTAACCTATAGGGAAAGAAAGCAGTGGTTGCTGCTGGAGGGAGTTGGGCAGGAAGAATGGGATGAAGGGGTCACGGGGGCATGAGGAGATGTTTGGGTGAGAGACGTTAATTATCTTGATGGTGGTGACAGTTCTATGTTGTGTGCATAAGTTAAAACAAGGGGTTATAGGCTTTAAATATGTGCCGTTTATTGTGTTCCAGTTATACCTGATTAAGGTGGTTTGCTCTCTTGTCTATTTATAAAAAACAGAAGCCCGATGCACAAAATTCATGCCCTCGCAGCCCTGGCTTCATCCGGAAGTCAAGTTCAGCTGTCTGGTCTAATTAGCACATTATGCTTTTATTATTATAGACTAGAGGCCCAGTGCACAAAATTTGTGCACAGGGGGTGGGGGGTGTCCCCTCAGCCCACCTGCACCCTCTCACAGTCCCGGACCGCTGGCTCCTAATCGCTCACCTGCCTGCCTACCTGGCCGCCCCTAACTGTCCTCCTGCCGGCCTGATCACCCCTTACTGCCTCTGCGTGCCAGCCTGACTGCATGGAAATGGTCGCCGAAACCTACACACGTGTCCCCCCAGACAAAGAGAAACACATGGCCACACATTTGCATGACACAGCCCCCCCCCCCCACACACACACACATTGCATGTGCACACACACTTAGGACACTTTAAGAATATACATTCTGCCCTTTTGGTCTGGCTCCCCATTAGGAGTGACCAGAGCTTCTGCTGTCGGCCTCCCCCAGCCAGGCCCCAGGCATCCCCAGGACACTGCAGCCCTGAGTCTAAAGCGAAATTGTGCCTGGGCCCCGATCTGGGAACTGCAGGGTGATCAGATGCAGCACGTTTTCTCATGAAAGAATATCTGGCAGGCTTGTTAACCTCTGAAAATACCAGCTCTTGCTCCGAAGGACTTCCTGAGTCCAGATCGAACTGAAAATTAACCTCGTGACAGACCACCCGGTTCTGAGCCATGGGAATTGCTTTCAACCCAGGCCAGCATGTCCCTCAGACAGAACGTTCACATACCATCCTGACAGCGCCGGCGCGTGGGGGCGGGGAGCCAAGCGTCGGCTGTTCCAGACCACATCCACGCTGGCTGTGGCCCGGGGTGGCCTGGGCCTGCATCCCGGGGGTGGGGAGGGGGAATCTGGGATGGGCAGGAGCCGGCGGAGAGCCTTTGACTCTCACGTCCTATGCGGACAGCCTGCCCGTCGTCACCCACAAACGCAGCCGTGGCCTCCGGCGGTTGTTTCCTGTGTCGAGTGGCCAGCGTGGGCAGAACTGTGGTGGAGCAGGCGCTGTCAGAGAAAAGAGAGTGCCATTGGGACCTGGGAGATACACCGAGAACCCCGGCGGGAGGGGCAACCCATCTGCTCCCACTGCTTTGTGGCGGGGCAGTCTCCCCGATGCTGTCTTTGGGGGCCACCTTCTGGGCTCAGAGACAGTCGGCATCATTTCAGGGCGTCTCCGTGTTCTTCCTCCCCCCATGAACCCTGTGAACAGAGCTTCTCCAGCATTGCAGCTGTCAGCCTCGTCTCTAATGGAATGAACTGGGCGGTTGGGGGTGAGACCCTTCACCTCGGAGCCTCCCCCTGTGCACGCAGAGATGGGATCTCAGCGCCTGCCCTCTGTGTCTCGGACTTGGCAGGAAGAGCAGCCGGGCGGACGGAGGGTGTGCTCTGTGGGGGAGGACGGTGGCTGCGTTCGCACACCTTTCAGCGCCTCACCACTGATCAGGCTGTTCTGCTCAGACACAACCCTCCAGGCCTCCAGGCACACCTTCACATGTTTCCGTTTCCACCCGGGACTGGCCGAAAGTTCCCTGGCTCCCGGCCCCTCCTCTCCTGCATTGCTGCCGCTGTCCCGCTTCTCCCAGGCCTGGCGATGCTCCAGGTTCTGGCATGGCAGCCCTGTGCTCAGCCCCCAGCGCTGCCTCAGACTTCCTGCTCCTGCAGCTCCCAGCACTGCCCCACTTTTCTCAGGCAGTCAGTTCGCTTCCCATTGCTCACAGACCAGAGGCAGGCAGGCGCTCTGTTTTCCTCCTCAAGACATAGCCACTCTCTACCCATCTCTAACTCTTTGAATCCCTTCCCATCAATGGCCAGTGTCCCCACTCAGGATCCCATTCCCCGCAGCTTCCCTGAGAACCTCCCACCATCTCTTGTCTCTTCTCACTTTACTCTTTCCCTTGCTGCCTGCCCCTTCTCAGCCACAGAGGGCTTGGCCATGGACTTTGTGTCTGTAGGAACATGCTGGGCATTTGCATTCTGAACAGGAGCGGGGGGGGGGGGGGGGGGGGGGGAGGTGGGGTTAACTCTGGGTGCGGGTAAAAAGGGGGCAGACATGGCTCTTGGTGAAGGCTTCAAATACAGGTTTTTGAAGACGGGATAGAAGTTGCAAGGTGTTGCTCAAGGTTGTAAGCATTCTTTGATAGTCCAGACCAGCGGTCGCCAACCTTTCAGATCTCATGGACCACCAGTGGTCTGCGGGCCACCGATTGGTGACCACTGATCCATACTGTCACCCTTCTCCCACAGGTCCTGTCTTTTCTCTCTCCATCCCTCTCCTGGACTTCTACTCCCACGCTGTCATCTTGAAGAATTCTAAAAGCCCAGGGCAAAATCCTAGTCCCTTTAGGGAAGCAATGAAATGTTCAGACCTTGCTAAATCACTGACAGTTGGGTAATGAAAAGGTCACCATACTCTTGTTTTACAAATAATAGGCCCATTCTGGCTCCACAGACCCCTTTCCCAGACTTGACCTGATGAATCCTAGCAATAGAGGCAGCAAGGTTTCAATCAGAGGGTCAGCTCTCCCTATTCCCCTTGGGTGAATAGGACCCCACCCAGGCCAATCAGCTTCTCTCACCAGGAAAGATTGTAATTGGAACCAAGTCACTCTGAAAGCAGCCTCCTGGAGAGATTTCTCTTGAATTCTTGCCTCTGGGGACCCTAGAGCTTCTAGTCTTCGAGTACTTCAGTACTTCGAGGCTTGGCTGCTCAGCTTTCCCTTTAACTCTGTGAGAGATACTCAGCATCTCTCCAATAAGCTCCATCTCTGTTTTAGGCGGGAAAGATGTCTGTTGCTTACAAGAGCATGTTAACTGATGAACATGGAACTCTCTACAGCTCTCCCTCTGCAGATCTTCACAAGTTGCCAACTTGCTGCCACACGACCTTCTTGCACCCTCTTCTTGCTCCAGGCATCAGATCCTGAAAGTCCTTTATCTTCAGAGTCTGCAAGGTAAGGACTACCATTATACCCATTTTGCAGGAGAGGTACTGAGGCTTTGAAAGAAGTGAGCATCTGCCCAAGATCATAGCTGGAACCAGGAAATCTTGGTTAACTCCACGGCAGTGAAACTTTGTGTTGCCCGCTAAAGGAGGTTAATGAAAGGAATGTGGGAAGGGCTCTGGCCAAGACGGCACTTCCTCCATCCCTCTCTTTTTGTCAGACTTCATAATGGGCCCTCCTGCTTCTGCTTCATTTGCCTGTCTTTCTCTGCAGAGAGCATGTTGCAGAAAAAGGCTGCTGTGAATGCTGAGTATTAGGTTATTCACCTCAAGCTCTTACCATCAGCTATATTAGTAGCTTCTGTGTCTCTTAGTTTGAAATATTGAGAGAAAATCTGCTTGGTGCCTGGAAAGCTGGGGTAGATTGAAAAACGTTCTTCCTCATCAAAGGACATTTATCTCCTAATCCCTGGAACCTGTGAATGTTACCTTCTATGGAAAGAGGGTCTTTGCCAAAGTGATTAACCTAAGGATTCTGAGGTGGGGAGATTATCCTGGATTACCCAGATGGGCCCTAAGAGCAATCATAAGTATTCGTATGAGAGTGAGGCAAAGGGAGATTGGGCACAAACGAGAAGGTGGCATGAGGATGGAGGCAGAGATTGGGGTGATGTCGCCATAAGCCAGGGGATGCTTGCAGCACCAGGAGCTGGGAGAGATAAGGAACAGATTCTCCCCTGGAGCCTCTGAAGCGAGCCTCTGCTATGCTTTGAATCAGTGATGCTGATTTCAGATCACTGGAATCAAAAACTGTGAGAATAAATTCCTGTTGTTTTTAAGCCACCACATTTGTTACCGTGGCTATAGGGAACTAATACAGCAATGGACCCATTCCTCCTGCATTAGGTGCCCCTCATTATTTACTCAGTTCTGTCTGGGGATGTTAGTAGGAAAACAGCCACTGAGGCCTGTCTTCTCATCAGTGGCTTTGGGAAAGGAGGTGATTGATTCTCAGAGAAAGGGCCAGGCTGGGAGACACCGGGCATGCATCCCACTCCCCTGACACCTGTCTCCACTTAGGTGCCCGAGGAAGTGTTGGAAGCCCAGCGCAGCACCAAGCCTAGGGCTCTCTCCTTCACCGCCCACCGAGAAAGATCAGAAGATTAGTTTTATCTGTCCCGCTAATTCAAATAAGTGTTTACTTAACACCCTTCTTTAGCCATGCCGTGGGATAAGTTCTTAGCACAGGCACCAACCTATGTCCAGGGGGGAATAAGACCAGCACATCTTAGACAGCAGGAACGAAAATAACAGGATCATTTAATCATTAATTGAGTAATTTATTTGACAAATGTTTGCTGTGGACATAGGTGTACCAGGGTAGGTGATATTATAATCAAATATAGAAAGTCACTAACTTCATGGGTGAGAAAAATAAGTTCAGATAAACGAGGAAAATAATCACAAATTGATAAAAGGTTGTGAAGGAAAGGAGTAATGTTCTGAGAGAGAAAGTGTATGAGTTGATGAGAGATGATGGATGGGGCTGGTGGCAATCAGGGCTTGGACTCAGGATTTATATTTGGGGGTATGGGGATTGTGAGAAGTTTGAATGGAGAAGCTGAATAGGCAATTGGATTTAAACTTGGCTCAGAAAAAGTTTGGGTAGGAAATGGTTATTTAGAGCCGTGGAAACGAAGGGAGGCCAGGGAAAAAGAGCACAGAGGGCTCTATGCATAGAGAAGGACATGAACACTTTCACGTGTGAACAAGCAGTTTATAGAAACAATCTGTAAAGGGCCCAGAAGCTACGTGGCTTTGGGCTTCCTCCTCCGGACTACATTTCCCAGAATGCCGCGTTACCGAGGGTCGCTCCCAGCATCCTCCGGCGCTAGCGGCCCCGGATAATTATGGCGGCCCTGAGAGCATCTGTGTTGTCTTGGGGCCTTCTGAAAGGTTCTCAGGGCGCGGAAAGGGTCTGTTTCCGGGCCCGGGCTCGGCCCCAGCCTGGCGCCCTGCTCCAGCCGCTGCCAGGGCCCTGCGGAGCGGGAATGCCATGCCGTTGGCTCGGCTCCGAGGCCGGTAAGTGACCTGCCCGAGGTCGGCTGGCGCGTCCTGGAGTCCCACGCGGAGCCCCACCTCCACCCCGCCCCACTCCTCCCTCGGGGTGAGCTTACACCTGTCCGCTCTCTCAATCGGCAGGGTTTGTCGTTTCCAGCTTTAGCTCCTTCGTTTATCCACTTAACCAGCAGCGCTTTGCACGGCTTTCCCCGAAGGAACTCATGGCCCATTGGGAAAGTGGCAGGGCATTGTGACCGGGCGGTGATAGGGGAACGCACACAGGCCTGGAACTCAAACTGGGGGGGAGGGCTGGGAGGGAGGGGTTCCCGGAAAATTTTTAGTTCCTGGAATGCTTATGACCAAAGCTGAGACTTGGCTAACCATACGAGGGAGGGGGGAAAAAAAAAAGCATCCTAAGTAGCGGAAACAGCATAAGCAAAAGTCCAGAAATAAGAACACAGGTAGTTTGGGAACCAATTTTGGAGGTAGGATTGATGAGAAGGGTTAGTTATGACTTTGGATCTAGGTTTAAAACAGTGGTTCCCAGTCTTTTTCTGGCCATGCCCCACCTAAGCATTTCTAAAATTGTGATGCCTTTCTCCCTCCCCCGTGACATATCATTTTTATTATTCAAAAAGTGAACGCCTCTATTCACATGGAGGAAGCCTGAAAGGCCCTTAACTTGGTCTAAACAAGTTTGGTGCCTGTGCTCGGAGCATGGCATCCACGAAAGAGAAAACTGAAAGAACGAAAGGACAGTTGAAGTATTGAGGAAGAAATCACTAAGAAATTGTTTTTAAAAAGTAATATGAAGCGATATGAAAAAATAGCAAAGTTTCAAAACAAATAATAGAGAACTGAAATCCATAAATAGGTCACTACATATTTATAAACTGTTTACGAGGCCCCTAGAACCATAAGAAATGGCAAAAAGTTTACTGTTAATAACTCATTCTCGAATTGCCCTCCTTAAAAATCAAATTGCCCACCCCCTCCCATGGAGAGTGTGCCCCATGTTGGGAGCCATTGGTTTAACAAGAGAAATCAGCGTTGTCGCTCAAGTTTCCAGCAATTGAGCGGAGAGTGATCCTATTTATACCAAGACAAGACTAGGTTAATTGTAGGAGCAGCTTTGAAAGGGGGAGGTAAAGGCGGTAGATGAGGTGAAGAGATGGGGAAAGAGGCAGAATTCCCTTACTGCTGAATAGTATTCCAGCCTGTAAATGTAGCAGTTTTTATCCGCTTGTCTGCTCATGTACACTGGGCTATTAACATGTTAGTTATTGTGAATTGCGCTGCTAGGAACATAGGGATGCCTACTTTCTTTTGGGATCACTCGGTCAAACGGCAGTTCCATATTTAATTTTTGGGGAACCTCCACACTGTTTTCCATAGTGACTGTACCGGTTTACAATCCCACTAACAGTGCACAAAGATTCCCTTTTCTCCACATCCTTGCCAACGTTTGTTAATCTCTTGTCTTTTTGATGCCAGCCATTCTAACAGGTGTGAGGTGTTAGCTCATTGTGGTTTTGATTTGCGTTCCCTGATGATTAGTGATGTTGAGCATCTTTTCATGTACTATTGGTCATTTCTATATCCTCGTTGGAAAAATATCTATTTAGGTCCTTTGCTCATTTTTTTAATTAAATTTTTTTATATTTTGCTATTGAGTTGTATGAGTTCTTTATATATTTTGGATATTAACCCCATAACAAATATATGGCTTGCTAATATTTTTTCTCATTTCCTGGTTTGTCTTTTATCTTGTTAATGTATTCTTTTGCTGTGCAGAGCTATTTAGTTTGATTTTGTTTCATTTGTTTTTTATTTTGCTGCTTGTGCTTTAAGGTGTCATATTTTAAAAAATCGTTGCCAAGACCAATGTCAAGGAGCTTTTCTCCAACATTTCCTCCTTCTTTTATGGTTTCTGGCCGTTTATTTAAGTCTTTAACCCATTTTGAGTTAATTTCTGTGAGTGGCATATGATGGTCTAGTTTCACTCTTTTGCATGTGATTATGCATTTTCTCAGCACCATTATTGTTTTTTCCCTGTTGTGTATTCTTAGCTCCCTTGTCCAATATTAGCTGACCATTTTTGCTGGGCTTATTTCTGAGCTATCGATTCTGTTCCGTTGGTCTATGTATGTGTTCATATGCTAGTAACATACTGCCTTGATTACTATAATGGCCATATATGACAAATCTACAGCTAACATACCCAGTGGTGTATAGTACAGTTTGAAATTAGGAAGTGTGATGCCTCCCACTTTGTTTTCTCAAGATTGCTCTGGCTGTTTAGGGTCTTTTGTGGTTCTGTGTAAATTGTAGGATTGTTTTTTCTGTTTCTGTAAAAAGTGCAATTGGAATTTTTTAAAAAAAATAATTCTTTATTGTTGAAAGTATTTT
The DNA here is from genome assembly GCA_027563665.1 of Antrozous pallidus. Lineage (NCBI taxonomy): Eukaryota > Metazoa > Chordata > Mammalia > Chiroptera > Vespertilionidae > Antrozous > Antrozous pallidus. The sequence continues at coordinate 30,901,787 of CM050524.1, read as the reverse complement.
ACCCCCCCCATTAACCCCTCCCCCCCTAACTTGCCCTCCCTCCCCCTGGCAATTGGAATCTTAATAGGGATTAGATGACTTTGGATAGTATGGACATTTTAACAATATTCTTTCAATCCATGAACACAGATAACCTTTTCATTAATTTGTGTCTTCCTCAATTTTTTCCCTCAGTTTTATAGTTTTCAGTGTAGAAAACTACAGAATTTTTGCTGAAGCTATTGCCCTGTAGTTTCCTGTTAGTTTTCACCTTCTTACTGTTTTATTGCTTTTTGATGCTGTTATAAATGAAATCATTTTTAAGTTTCTTTTTCAGAAAATTTGTTAGTGTTAGAAATTTTTCAGAAAATTTCTATTCTAATCAATAGAAATGCTATTGATTTTTAATACTAATTTTGTATTCTGCAATTTACTGAATTTGTTGATTAAATATACCTTTTTTGGTATATTTTCTATGTATATAGGATTTTATATATATAAAATCATGCCATCTGCAAATAGAGACAATTTTACTTTTTCCTTTCCAGTTCTTTCTTCCTTTCCTCCCCTCCCCTTGCCTAGTTGTTCTGGCTAGGATTTCCAGTACTGACAAGTAGCGGTGATGAGGGTGGGCACCCCTTTCTTGTTCCTGATCCTGGAGGAAAGGCCTTTAACCTTCCACCACTGAGTATGTTAGCTGTAGGTTTGTCATGTATGGCCTTTACTATATTGATGTATGTTCCTTTTATAACCTAATTGGTTAAGAGTTTTTATCATGAATAGATGTTGAGCTTTGTCACATGCGTTTTCTGCATCTATTGAAGGGGTCATTTTTCTTTCATTCTATTAATGTGATGTGTCACATTGACGAGTTGAGTACGCCAAACCATCCTTGCACCCAAGGATGAAACCCACATGAGCATGGTGAATGGTCTTTTTAATGTGCAGCTGAAATCAGTTTACTGGTATTTTGTTGAGAATTTTTGCAGAGACTATCACCCTATAGTTTTCTGTTAGTGTCCTTTTCTGGCTTAGTTATCAGGGTAATGCTGGCTTCATAAAATGAGTTTGGAAATGTTCCCTCCTCTCCAATTTTGGGAAGAATTTGAAAAGGATTGGCGTTAATTCTTTAAATATCTAGTAAGATTCACCTGTGAAGACATCTAATCCTAGACTTTTCATCATTGGGAGAATTTTGATTACTGGTTTAATTTCCTTACTAGTAATTGATCTTTTCTGATTTCTTGTGTGTTTTTTTTAATTTTTTGAAATAAAAAAGATGTCAATTGCGGTTTACATTCAAAATTGTTTTATAATAGTTCCAGATGTACACCATAGTACAGATTGGTAGTTACAAAATAGTCATGGAGATGCAAAGTGCAGACAGGAAATAAAGTCAGTAATTATGTAAGGTACTAGGTTGGTCCTGGAAATATGTGGGGGAACAGTTTGTAAAGTGTATGGTTATCTTCCTCATTTAATCTAGGGTGTATATTTCTAAGAATTTTTCCATTTCTTTTAGGTTGTCCAGTTTGTTGGATAGTTGTTCATAGTAGCCTTATGATCTATCCTTTGTATTTCTGTGGTATCGGTTGTAATGTCTTTTTAGTTTATAATTTTGTTGATTTGGGTTCTTTTTTTCCCCTTTGTTAGTCTAGCTAAATGTTTGTCAATTTTATCTTTCCAAAAAAATCAGTTGTTTTGTTCATCTTTTCTGTTGTTTAGATTACAGTTTAAAGAATTTACTGTGTATTCTTTGGAGAATGGTTTATAGTGGAGTCAGAATGGAGACCAGGAGACTGGTAAGGAGCTAAGGCAAGGGAGGAGGACAGCTTTGATTAAAGTAGTGGCAGTGGAAATGGAGGATTAAAGACAATTTATGAGGTGTGATAGGCAGTATGTTCTATCAATGTCCTTTTTTGTAAAAAGGGATAATCATAGTATTTACAAGGTTGCTGTGATGATTAAATGTGCTAGGCACTTAGCTCAGTAATCCCTGGCCCATACTAAATACCTAACACGTGTTAGCTGTTATTACTATTACTGCAGCTGCTTTAGGCTAGGCGTGAGTCAGGAATGGCTGACCATAAGGTATCTGGCTCACAGGGCCTATTGGATGGTGGTAAGTCAGGGAAGAGTAGGAAAGGCAGGTTCAAGACAGGAGTTTTAATAATATTGAAGTGCATGTGCAGTTTCATTGAGTATTTGGATGCAAGATGATCTTGGCTGGAGATTCAGATTTGAGGGTCTCCTGCATATAGAAGTAATTTAAATTATAGGAGGCTAGGAGATCATTACTGAGAATGTGAGAAGGGAGAAAAGAAGGACGTAGTTCAAAATGGATACCAGAATTTACAAGACGAGCAGAGGAAGAGGTGGCCAGGAAAGAATGCCTTTTTTTTTTTTAATGGAGGTTAGGCTAAGGCTGTGGTCGGCAAACTGCGGCTCGTGAGCCACATGCAGCTTTTTGGCCCCTTGAGTGTGGCTCTTCCACAAAATACCACGGCCTGGGCGAGTCTGTGTTGAAGAAGTGGCGTTAGAAGTTTGAATTTAAAACATTTGGCTCTCAAAAGAAATTTCAGTCGTCGTACTGTTGACATTTGGCTCTGGTGACTGATGAGTGTGCTGGTCATGGGGCTGAGGGGTAGGAAGTCTGCCTGGGACAGACTGAGACCTGGGTCTCCTCCCTTGTCCGGGGCTCTTCCATGACCCCAGATGGCCTCTTCAGTGTCATGTCCAGTCCAGACCTTTTCCTCAGCCTAGAGTTTCCTTTCCTTTTCTCTTGGCCCTCTCGAAGCCCTTGGAAGCCATCTTCTGATCCCATCACACCCTACATGCTCCCAGGCTGTTTAATTCCCTCCTCAGTGGTCACTAACTTTCCGTGCTCTAGTCCGTACACTTACACTGAGGAGTACCGCAATCGATTGGAATTGATAGAGGCTTGGTTTAGGTTCTGGCACTCTCACTTAATAGCAAGGTCTTTGGGCAGGTGCCAGTATCCTCATTTACAAAAATGGGATATCAGTGCCTATTTTGTGGGTTGCTATAAGCATTCCTGAAAATGGAATTCTGGCATATAAGAGACAACGCTGTAACTGAAAGCAACTATTATTATTATTATTATTATTATCATTATTATTATTATTATTACATTCATTGCTTTTTTCCTGTTGCTTCCTCCACTACACTTTGAGTACCTTTTGGGCAGAAACTGTATCTTCATCATCATGAATATTCAGTAAATTTTAAATAGAATGAATCAATAAATATCATAAGTATTAGCATTATGTGTTGAGGTAGACATTGGATTAATCATTTTTTATTTTTAACTTTTCTATTTAGAGGTTTTGTTGGCTTGTATTTTTCTCCATTTCTTATTTGCTAAAATCATTTTAACAGAAGCTGGTAGCTCTGAGATCAAGAAACCTACATTTATGGATGAAGAAGTCCAAAGCATACTCACCAAGATGACAGGCTTGAATTTGCAGAAGATTTTTAAGCCAGCTGTACAAGCACTGAAGCCACCAACCTACAAGCTAATGACTCAGGAGCAGTTGGAAGAGGTACGTGAGTGCAGGAATATTGGTAGGATACCTTTCTTCATAGGGCTAAAAGATATTTAAAGACCCCTCCAGATGTGGATACTTACTCTTCCACAGGAACTAATGAGGGGGGAATTCCAGGCCCAGAACTAAGAAATATGAGCCAGCAGGTGGAGGATCAGAAAACATGGCCAAAGTTAGGCAGACTGGGGCATGTGGGTCAGGCATCTGGGTGTTCAAGCAGAGCAGCCTCTTCTCCAAAACAAGCCTGAGCATTCTTCCTTGCCCTGCCTGCTCCAGCTTCCTTCCTGGAGAAATAGTTGTCGTGAACTGCTTTGAGGCTGAAACTTTGGTGTGAGTATGAGATCTTTTGAATAGCATCCTACTCAGATATTGAGAACTTATTGGAAAAGGCTTGGATATATGAATTTGTGAAGCATAATTGCTCTTCTTGCTAATTGAAAAGTAATTTATAATCAGCAAAAATTCAAACATCCAGTGACATATCACAGGAAGAGGGAAGGTTCCCCTTCACCTCTGAGTGGTAACCATTGTTAACAGCAGCGGAGCAGTGTGGTCAGCGGTTAAGAGTGTGGACTCTGGGGTTGAGTTGTGTAGGTTCAAATCCCAGTACTGCAATTCCCTTAACATTTGTGTGCCTCTGTTTTCTTGCTCATAAAATGAGGTAACAATAGCACCGTAATGTAGTTGTGGGCCAGATACATTCAGAGTATTTGAACAATATCTGGCACATAGCAAGCACCCAGTAAAGGAGATGCTTTAGCCTATTTCAAGCAGCTTTTGTGCCTGGCTCTGCCTCAGCATTCCCTTCTGTTTACAGCAGTGGTTGCCAACCAGTGGTCAGTGAGGTCCGAAAGGTTGGTGACCGCTGGTTTAGTGAATGGTTGAGCCTGTAGCCGGTTTCTCGGCCCTCCACAGAGGCAAAGCCGGGGCCCCCGAGCCCACTCACTGATTCATGGCTCTGGCTTCTTCCCTTTGCAGTCCTCAGCGTTTTTGATTAGTGTCCACTTTTGTCAGATGAGCCCTTTGTCTGTAGTCAAGTTGCTTTCCTTAAGAAATATTTTACTTCATTAGGCTACAAGAAAGGCAATTGAGGCAGCTAAAGTACGATTAAAAATGCCACCGGTTCTGGAAGAGCGTACGCCAATAAATGACGTGTTAGCCGAAGATAAGATTTTGGAAGGAACAGAAACAGCCAAATATGTGTTTACCGATATAACATACAGCATACCACACCGGGTGAGTATATGTCTCATAAAGAAATTATTTTTGTTTGGAATACTACGTGGAGATGGGATTGAGGGACAAGGGTCTACATCAGGTGACCCAGCTGTTTGAATCTTCCAAACCAGAATTTCTGTGTGGAGAACCTTTGGAAGACACAGCTTAAGGAAGAAGAGGGATGCAGACCAGCCCCACATCATGTTGCCATTCCCCTACAAATATGGATGCAGTATATCCAGGTTGACTGCCAGGAGACAGGGGTGCTGAGACAACCAGGGGCACAAATATTCAAGGCAATGGGAGGAGGGAGATTCTTTCTGTCCAGGTCAGACTGGCTCCCTTAGCTGAGGCTGTTTGAAAAGATAGTGTTTCTTAAGTACTTGATGATACCAAAAACCCACCCAGACTGCCCAAAGGATTTTCATTTTTCAGAATTCGTAATAAGAATGGCATATCTCCCCAGATAATTCCCAAACAGCACCACTTCTTATGGTTTATGGTTTTTAATCTTCCTCCTCTTCCCTCAGTTGCCAATTCCCAAAGGAGACTCTGGTACTTATATTAGTTTTCTCTCTGAGCCTTTTCAAGTAAAGAGTAAAAAGAGTAATTTACAATTCAGCCCACAAAATGCAGTAGTGTATTACATAATGTGAGGGTTGGGAAAGAGCTACCCCATATTAGCCTCTTTATCAGACAAGGTCATGGTTAGAAGACATGATTTGAGCAATGTCAGTGTTTGTACATGAACCACCGTATACCTGATCTATACACATTAATTACAATTTTTGCTTTGTGGTGCTTTAAAATTTTTTACAGTGCTATGAAGACTGGTTTGTGGGAGCATTCTATAACCTGAAAGGGAAAAAGACACTTGCAATTCAAATTACCAAAATAATTTTGAGGAATAATTGTTACTTTGACATCTGCTATTTTTTTCTATTTTAAGTGCTTGATAAAAGTTTTAATTATATTATCCTCAAAACATGTTCAGATACTCTTTACTGACTCTGAAAAGATGAGTCAGTGCCATCTGGTTAATTTGATTGGACATGTGTCAATTTTCTGCTATATGCAGAGCTCTGTGTAAGTCACTCTGGGTATTACAAAGAGTTATAGTCACAATTCCTGCCTGTTCCCAGCTCTTAACAGTGTTAAGTGTCTGAGCGTGTTAAGAATCTTGCACAGGATACACTGTCAGTTGAGTGGTGCAGAGCTTAGTGGAGTTCGGAGAACGAAGTGATCCCATGGTCTGGGACTTGCAGTTGGGAGAGTGGAAAGCTCAGAGGCAGGTGAACAGTCAGTTTGACACATTTTGGGTTTCTTTATTCCCAGGACTTTCACCGTAGATCCTAAAGTAGGAAAGTCTGTTTAAGTGAGACTTTGGCATGGAGAAATGAAAGAATTTGAAAAGGTTTCATAGCATTTTTTTCATCTGAAATGCATTTAGATGAATCTTGAATCAGAAATTTTTAGTTGAAGCATTTTATGTATTGGACTCACTTTAGGACCATGATTGGCACTTAGTAATACTTTCATTTTAGATTTCTGATTGTCAGAGGCCCAGCAGTAATTGGTCAAGTATCAAATCTTACCCAAGTCTTTGAGGTTTGAAATTATCATTGAAATATACACATGATTGCATTTCATGTTTCCCAGTTGTACCTTATATTGCTGTTTGCAAACTATTCTCATGATGGTGTTTAGTGGGACCCTAGAACTGAAAATAAATCCTCATAAACTTATCCTTGATTATATTTTCTATTTCAGGAGCGTTTTATTGTCGTCAGAGAACCAAGTGGCACACTACGCAAGGCCTCTTGGGAAGAACGAGACCGGATGATCCAGGTTTATTTCCCCAAAGAAGGTCGGAAAACTTTAACACCAATAATTTTCAAGGAAGAAAATCTTAAGGTAAGGTGACTTGGTTTCAGAGTCAGTGGTGATGGTTTCTTTGCTGAAATAGTTGACTCTGGTGCTGCTGGGCATTTTGCTTTGATAAATGCATAAACATTTCCAATGATAACTAGGGTTATTGATCTTGTGGCTGGGATTCGAGTGCAGATGTAACAGTCACAAAGCCTGTTATTTCTGGATACCTCTTGATGGGCACAGATGTGCCTGTATGTGGATGGGCATGCCTATCTTGTCGTCAGTCAGGGTAATTGTTGAACTTTCATGTTCTTCTCATCTAATTCCAACTCTGCTGTGTGGGTTTAGACCATGTATAGTCAAGACCGGCATGCTGATGTCCTTAATCTCTGCGTTGCCCAGTTTGAGCCAGATTCTGCTGACTATATCAAAGTGAGTATATTTTCTAGTTTCTAAAGTATGAGCTTAACCATGGTTATGAGTAAGGTTCTTAATATAGCAAATGAGTTCAGTCCGTGATCGGCAAACTAGGGCTCTCGAGCCACATGCAGCTCTTTGGCCCTTTGAGTATTGCTCTTCCACAAAATACCTGGGTGAGTCTATTTTGAAGAAGTGGTGAGGAGAGGTGTTTCAGGTAGAGGGAACAGTGTGAGCAGGCAGGAAACAACAGTGTATGCCTGAGAATTGACCAATCATCTGGTGAGGCTGTATATGTAGGGGGTGGTCAGGATTAGGAGGGGCCCTATCACAGGTGACTTTATTTAGATGCTAGGCTGAGGAACTTGGACTTCAATCAGCAGAAAGCCTTTGATCATAGGAATGCCCTCATCAAACTCTTCATTTCAGAAGATCAAGGATTCAAGGAATGTTAGTTAATAAGATGGGAAGTAGTAGTTGATGGGATAGGGTAGCTGACAAGATTGGGGGCGGGGGTGGGGGGCGTGGAGTGCAAGAATATTCTTGATTTCTTTTTTCCTCCCTGCTAGTGACCAGGAAGAAATGACCCATTATTTCCAGTGGTTTCTCTATATGTGTGTTTCATTATCAGTGCTTGGCTGCTGAAAAGTAGTTAATCTGGTTATAAATGTTTGGCAAACTGTTCCAGGCTGCCATTTGTATCTGCAATGGAGGGTTGGTCTAAATCATCTTTCGGTTAATGATAGTAGGGACAGATATAAGTAGACTTGATTTTACTGATACTTTCTTGATTGAGCAGCACTCATGCTAGTAAATGTATATCCAGTAATGCCACTCACTTATATGTTTCTAAAAAAAAAAAATCGCATCTTATGTGGATAGGTTCATCATCAGACTTACGAAGATATAGATAAACATGGAAAATATGACCTTTTACGTTCAACAAGACATTTTGGTGGAATGGCTTGGTATTTTGTAAATAAGAAAAAGATTGATGGCTTACTGATTGACCAGATTCAGAGAGATTTGTAAGTATGATCTTAATTCCTAAGTAAAGTAAACCTGTATTTAAGCTGTTATTTTTCCAGTGATAAATGTACTTTCCAGTGACCAATAGCTTTCACTTAACTCAGTTTGTTTATGGGTTTGTTCTTTCAGCACAGCCCAGTTTTCTGTGTTGTGTACACAGAGCTAGATTCTTTGAAAGGGTAAGGGGCTTTGGTCTGTTCTGTGTGCCCTGGATACCGACTGGTACCTGGCATGCCCGATGCTCGGGGGATGGGGAGAAGAGGGCCGGTGTGCTGTTTCTGGTAGGACTACTCTTCGGGATTTTCAGTACAAGTCATCATTTAGTTTATGAAAATACTCTGGTTTTTTATAGACCTTGCTTTTGTAAGATTAAGGCATTGGAAAAGTTCTAGTTCTCAAAGTTGCATGAAATGAATGTTGTATTTTAGCATGTAGACTGGTATGTGCTCAGCCTTCTTAGCTGAAATAATAGTGTACTTTACAACTTGTAGTAGAATTAAAGAGAAATTTTTTGGATATGTTTCTGTTGATTGGGTTAGAAAGGCCTAAATAACAAGGAAAAGAAACCAGCATGGCTGTACTAAGAAAGTCAACTTTTCACTAAAAGCCCTTGCTGGACTCAGAAGGCAATTTATTGCTACCTTCAGACTAAGGTGTTTTGACTCAGAGTATCCACCATTTAATCTCAGCCATTCCTACAAAGGTAAGGCATTTGTAATTAGAAGGTGCCATAGGCATTGTCTAAGAAATACAGTCCATATTTGAAAACACAGCATCATTTCTCATAGAAACAGCATTCCTAACCATGGGTGACCAGGCAGCCCACTCCAGCATGTGTAGAGGGCAGGAATGTACACACCTTCATCCCCCATAAGCAGAAGGCTGGCTGGGGGTCATGAGGATGCTTAAAGTGAATCGCCTTTAGGTGCATTAGCTTTTACACAATATGTGATGTAGTAATATCATTATGACATCTGGAGCAGTTTATTTGCATCTGGGGAAGGAGTTCTGTGAACTGAGTTAACCTTTCCTACTCTGTATAAACTGTGGGACTCTGAACAGCTTGCTGCAAATCCCAGGTTAGCCAGTAGAGGGTGCATGCTCTCGCTGAATGGAGCCTAGGCCAGAATTTGGAATCAGCAAACATTTCAGACTTTTAAGTTCCACTGTGGTTTTTATATCCTCACCTGAGGACATGTTGATTTTCAGAGAAAGAGAAACATTAATCACCTGCCTCTTGTACAGGCCAGGTTCAGCGATCAAACCTGTAACCTGTAACCAGTAACCAGGTATATGTTCTGACTGGGAAATGAGCTCATAACCTTTTGGTATGCCCGATGAGCTGAGCCACCTGTCCAGGGCCCATTGTTAGTTTTGAATTGAGAGTCTTTTAAAATCTTTTTGAACATGTACATTATTTTTTAAATTTCAAATATGGGCTGTGTGTGAAGCTAAATTATTCTGTGAGACATAGGCATTATACTTTAGCATGAATGTAATGAAGCCCCGAACATGATTCTGCTATACAAAAACCAGTTAAACATGATTCTGACATATACAAAGCTCTAAAGGGAATTATGTTTGTATTTTGAGGAAATATTTTGTTGTCATATTTATTGGACTTTGTTAGACTATAACAAGCACAATAGATTTATAATGAACATTTTTGAATGTTTTTCCCCTGGAAAGTTTTACTATATGAGGTCTGGTTTCTCAGTAATCCCCAAGGGATGGCATTTAGGGTGGATGGACCCTGGGATAAGCCCTGAGCATTTCTCTAAGGCTTAAGAAATTCTTTACCTACCATATTTTCCGGCATATGACGACTCCAACCCAGGAAAATCTTCTCAAAAGTGGGGGTCCTCTTATACGCCGGGTGTAAAAATACCGTAGCTTGCAGTTATGATGGGCGTTGCTAACTCGCCAGGGACTTGCCTGGCACTTGCCCTCTCTCTATTGTTATCTTCTTCCTATCATCAGTTCCAGTCGTCTTCTCACTGGAAAATACGGTATTCCTAAGTCATCCCACCCTCTGTACCCCAGCTCAAGTTAGGAAAGCAGGATCACTGCATTCGGGTGTCTTCACTCCACCCCAACCAGAAGCTGGTATGTAGCAGAGCCTCAAAGCACAATCAGTCATATTAGAAGAGTTATTTTTAAATATCCACTTCGCTTTGAGATGGCAAACAGGAGGAAGTTATTGACTATGTTAGAAGTTAGTGACTGGTGATGGTTAGGGAAGTTTTAATGATAAAAATTTTATAATCCTTAATTATATTCTTATTCTGGCTTTCCTTCATCTGATGTGCATAATTTCAAATTTGTTTCACCAGTATGCTAATTTTTAACTAATAGGTTCCTGTGAGTCTTTCCTTGGACTCCTAGGAGGCTTCTAAGTAGTGCATTTATCCATTAGCTGACTCTGGATAAAAATTTGGTTAGTAGGAGATGTCACCGCTAATGCTTACAGGCGGTGGCTTTGAGCCTCCCTTAGCACCAGCCTCTGGCTCATGTGGGGCCAAGGTATACTCCTGCCCTCTGAGTTGATAGATTACATTATCTGCAGGTGAAGAGGGCTGGGCTAAAAATCACCTACCATTAGCAATGTTGTTTCTATGAAAAGTGATGCTGCTTCCAAGAATGCAGCCACTTTTAGAATATATTTACTTTATAAAGGAGGAACTGCCTGCACAGTTGGTATGAAGCCTAAATTAGCTAATTTTCCCGACAATGCCTTCGAAAATATAAAACTGAAGGATTAAATCCTTCTGGCCCAAGGGAAACTTGAAATGTAATTTAGTTTTAAGTAGGCACATCCCTTTATAAGACTGAGCTGAGCAAACGGAGAAAAACAATAAACCCTTTCATTCTAGAGTCGATGATGCCACCAGCTTGGTCCAGCTGTACCACATCCTCCATCCAGACGGCCAGTCAGCTCAGGAGGCCAAGGAGCAGGCTGCTGAGGGATTACATTTAATTAAGGTAGAGGGGCTTTTCCAGCGGGCTGTTGTGTGGTAACGAGGGAAGAATTCTGAAATACATCATATTTAATGGTAACTAACCAGGTCTGTGGTCTTGAAATAGTGATTAGAGTCCCCGTATTTCTCCATTCGAAATACTGGACACTAGAAACAGGTTGGCTGGGGAAGTTGCAGCAGTTCAGATGGTGGGGTAGCTGCCCCTTGTTCTTTGGAGTCCTGTCACCTGATGCAATCACCAGCAGGGCATGATGGTCCATGTCCCCAGTGCATGGGCCACCTTCTTATTCAGATGTCCAGAAGGGGAAATGGTGGTGCTCGTATATACCAGGCCTTAGTTGCATTATTGTTTTGAACTGCAGATCTCAAACCGTGGGCTTACACATGTTCCTCTGTAAAATGTTTAAGTTGATATTGTTAGGATTTTTTAGGAAGGAGTGGTCATTGTGTAATTTTCATCTCCTCTTATGCTCAGAATAGACATGGTTTTGTGGATCTGGCTTCTGTCCCACATTATCATGTGCACAGTCTGAGAGGAGCATAGAGAAACCAGTACAAACACTGGTTTTCTGTGATAAGCCAGATAAAGCAAAATGCTTTAAAGTGAAAAATTAGTTTGCTGAGACTAATCTTCCAGATTTCTCTTGAAAAAAAATTTTCTAGCCCAAGGGAAACTTGAACATAATGGTTTTTTAGCAGAAGGTGCAACGTCAGGTTTTATTTTTCTGAACGAGGACAGTCCTCGTAGGGCACTTCTGGTATTTTTAATTAGTATTGCTTGAACTGTGCTGGATACCATTTGTCTCAGTAGTACACTTATCCTATCTAATAAAAGAGAAACATGCAAATTACGTACCTTCTCTACGCTACCAGCCAATCAGGTGGCCTGAGGTCCACCATCAAGTCTCACCGGGGAGGGCGGGGTGGCAGCGAAGGACTGAAGTCACTCCTCTGGAGGCAACCCAAGGTCTTATTTCAGCCTGATGTGGGGCTGCTTCCCCCGACCATAAGTTCCCAACACACTTCCAGCCAGAGTTAAAGGGGCTTCTTCTGTTTTTAAGGCATCGCCATATCCAGTGCCTGTCAGGCCCCTGTGAAAGCACTACTCCTTAGGTCCGGGGTGCTGGGAGCTGAAGCAGAGAGGCTGTGAGGCCCAGCTCACCCAGGATGCTGGCTCCCATCACCCCCTCCCAATTATCCTCCTGGCCGAACCTTCCCTGAACACCTGCTCATGGAGAGCAGGAGGTGCTGGTGGCAATGGGACTGGAGGCCGGCGGGAGGAGTGTGTGGCTGCGGCGTACAGGTTGGGAAGCCTACACCCTCCCCCAATCCAGAGGGGCTTGACAGGGGACCTCAGGCCTCGATCCCTGCCCTGGCACCAGGCCAGGGGACCTCAGGCCATGTCCTCCACCCAGTGGGACTTGACGGGGAACTCAAAGTGTACTTTACGTCCTGGTGCTGGGCTAGGGGACCTCTGGCTGCTCCCCTTGCCCAGCAGGGCTAGATAGGGAACCTCAAGGAGTGCTTCCCACCCTGGTGCTGGGCTAGGGTACCTCAGACTGCTCCCCCGTCCCAGCTCCAGGCTAGGGGACCTCAGGCCGTGCCTCCCACCTGGTGCGGCTTGATGGGACTACAGGCCACACTCCCAACCTGGCAGGGCTTGACAGGGGACCTCAAGGTGCGCTTCCCATCCTGGTGCTGGGTTAGGGGACCTCAGACTGTTCTCTTCACCCAGCAGGGCTTGACAGGGGACCTCAGGCTGCGCCCCCACCCTGGCACCAGGCTAGATCTCAGACCATACCCTCCGCCCCAGCACCAGGCCAGGGGATCTGAGGCTGTGCCACTCCTGCCTGGCTGGGCTTCATGGGAGATCATCTCAGGTTGTGTCTCCCACCTGGTGAGACTTGATGGTGGACCTCAGGCCACACCCCCTGTCCTGGGCCAGGGGACCCCAGGACACCCTCTGCCCTGCGGGGCTTGACAAGGGTAGGACTGGCCAGATCTGGATCTACCCCAATGTGGGGATAGGGGGGTGGCTGGCTGGGTCTCACGTGATTTTGAGGCACATGTGAGTTGGGACTTGACTCTGGGTCCCATGGTGTGCCCCAGACTCTGACAGGAGGAAGGTTTTTATATATGTTTTACTAATTTTCTTTAGTCTCTGATACTTCTATTATAAAGAGCAAATAGCATCATTAAATTGTTTCCTCTAATTAATACCCTTTTAATTGTGCACAAATTTCATGCACTGGGCCACTAGTTGCTTTATAATCAGGAAAACAATTGTGAAACTTGGAAGGCTTTTTCAACTGGTGCTCTGCTACTATAAAAATGTCTATAGTGATAAAAATGTTTGTTCTGCTTTAAAACTTTTTTTTTTTCATTTAAACAGGTTTTTGCAAAAACAGAAGCACAGAATGGAGCATATATAGAATTAACACTACAAGCTTACCAAGAAGCTTCCATTAGCCAATCTGTAGCTTCCTGAAATTTTTCAAATAAATTTCATTTTGCTAAATACTAACTAGCTTTTTTGTTAATCTTATTTTTTAACACTAAAAACTTTTATTTTTTTAATGAATTTATTTTTATTTTTTTAATCTTTATTGTTCAGTTTATTAATTACATTGTTCCCCCTTCCCCCCCCCCCCCATAGTTCCCCTCCACCTGGTACCCATCCCACCCTCCGCCCTCACCTCCCTCCACTGTCCTCTCCCATAGTTGCATGATTTTTGTCCAGTCTCTTGCTGCACTTCCCACACCCCCTTTCTCCCCAAGAGTTGTCAGTCCATTCCCTCTCTATGTCCGTGATTCTGTTACATTCACCAGTTTATCCTGTTCATCAGCTTATTAACTCACTTGATTTTTATGTTCATTTGTTGATAGATGTGTATTTGTTGTTCCTAATTTACACTTTTATCTTTTTCTTCTTCCTCTTCTTAAAGAATATCTTTCAGCATTTCATATAATACTGGTTTGGTGGTGATGAACTCCTTTAGCTTTTTCTTATCTGCGAAGCACTTTATCTGGCCTTCAATTCTGAATGATAGCTTTGCTGGATAGAGTAATCTTGGTTGTAGATTCTTGCTGTTCATCACTTTGAATATTTCTTGCCACTCCCGTCTGGCCTGCATCGTTTCTGTTGAGAAATCTGCTGACAATCGAATGGGTGCTCCCTTATAGGTAGGTAACCATCTGTTTCTCTTGCTGCTTTTAATATTCTCTGTCTTTTGCTCTTGGCATTTTAATTATGATGTGCCTTGGTGTGGTCCTCTTAGGGTTCCTATATATTGGGGTTCGGTGCGCTTCTTAGACTCCTAAGTCAATTTCTTTCACCAGGTGTGGGAAGTTTTCGGTCACTATTTCTTCAAATAGGTTTACATTGTCTTGCTCTCTCTCTTTTTCTGGAAACCCTATAATTCGGATGTTGGTATGCTTGAGGTTGTCCCAAAGGCCCCTTACACTATCTTCAATTTTTTGGATTCTTTTGGTTTCTTGCTTTTTCAGCTGAGTGGATTTTCCCTCTTTGTATTTCAAATCTTTAACTTGGTTCTTGGGGTGCTCCAGAGCACTTTTAGGTCTTTGTATAATATTTTTTAATTTCAGTCAGTGTATGCTTAATTTCTGGTTGGTCCTTTTTCATATCCTTGAGAGTCTCCTTTATATCCTTGAGGGTCTCCTTCATTTCCATGTTGGTCTTCATCATTTCCTTGCAGGTCTCGTTCATTTCCTTTGCGGTCTCGCTTATTTCCTTATAGGCCTCGACTTTTGCTGGAGCCTCTTGAGAAGCCCTATAACTGTGGTTTTAAATTCCATGTCCAGTCGTTTTTTTCCCTCCATTTCTTTCACATCTGATTTCTTTCCATGTTGCTGCATGGTGGCTGCTTCCCTGAGTTGGTCAATTAGCTTTGTGTGGTAGACTTCCTACTAGGGACAGTGGCTCAACCTCCCGTTACCTGAGGTGGATATGGGTTGCACAGTCTTGCTGAAGTTAAGCTCAGGTTAATCGTTGTTAGCACTTGGAGGGGCTGACCTCCAGGCCAATTGTTTGTGAAGCTCAGCTGTGCTCAGGTTGGATGGGTGGAGTCACCGGGCCAAACAGACGCGTTAGCTCCGCCCTGTGCGGCCCCAGGGACTCTGTGCCGGGGGCAATGGCTGCCAGCACCTCTGGGAGAGAGCCGCTGCCGAGCTCCACCGGCTGCCGGGGAATTCAGACTCTCCCCAAATGTCTGCACGCCCAATGTCTCACCCAGTGTCGTAAAACAAAGCAGTCTGACGGTTTTCCGAATGAGAGAGCGAGTCGCAGAGCGCTCTCTGCGTGGTCACACAGCTGAGCTGTTCGCACAAGCTGCCTTCTCCACAAGCCGGCAGACCCGGCAGCACCGAGTTTCGGCGTGTCCTCCCACTGTCCACTTTTCACCCGTATGATAGTGGGTTCCCTGGACTTCGCCCAAAGCTGGAGAATCAGTTCAGTGGGACGTCTTTGTCTCCCCGTTTGAGAAAACTGGCCGGTTTTCAGCCGCCCGCCCTCTCCGCTAGCGCGCTCCAAACCTCTCTCCGCGTGAATCTTTCAACGCTGTCCGCCGCCGCTCCTCCGAGTCACAGTGTCTGTGGAATTTTCACTCGGCGAGCTTTCTGGTGATTCTGGAAGGTGTCTGTTCTTTCGTTAAGTTGTAGTATTAAAATTGTTGAGCATGACGGCAAGATAGGTGTTTTACCTATGCCGCCATCTTGGTTCTCCAATCTACACTCGCTTTTTGTTAATTTTAAACACTCAGTTGGATCAACATTGTCAAAATCAAAAATTGGAGTTCCCTATAAATTTGTTTTGTTCTTAAGTTCCAAAAGTGGCCCTACCACACACACACAAACTTGTTACCCCACAGGGGATATTAGAGAAGTGTACTGAGTGCCTGGATATTAGTTTCCCTAATCACATAAGGTAAGTGCAGTGTGAGAAGAAAAATACTATGCCTTCTGGTTTTAGACCTGGATTTCCAGAAACAAGCAGCTACAAGATAAAATCAGAGCAAGGCAGAAGAGCCCAAGCCACAAGACTGAGGGGTGATGTAAGGAGGTTAAAAGTGTGGTTGGTGGTGTGTGACAATATGACTCAGTGATGCAGAGAGAACGTGGGCTGATGTGTACAGTGAGGTATAGTTGGCCCAACCTTCTAAAGTAGATGCTGTTTTCTTAATTAGAAAGGAAACTTGAAGAGTTTTCATTAATTCAAAAGATTTTATGAGATATGGAATGACAGTATGAAAAAAAGTCAAAGTCCATGTCTATTTTGGTAAACAAGGAGGGCACAGCAGTGTTTACATACAATTTAAGGAGTTTCTTCTCGGAGTCTCAGAGCACTGTGGTCAGGGCAACAATTAATACCTGTCCATAATCTGTTTAGTTAGTCCTGTAAATGGGAACCATTATGTTCAGTCATCCAAAATATCTTCATCCAGGTTGATATCTGTTGTGTCAATATCTTCTAAATCCAAATTATCCAAATCTTCTAGTTCAAGTAAATTCTACACAGAAAAAGTTACACAGTGCTGTGTTAAAGAAAAGTCAGCTGATTTATGACCTAAAGAGGACTGAAATACAGGCGTATCTCAGTGCTACTGCGGGTTCAGTCCACGACCACTACAGTAAAACAGTCACATCAATTTTGTCTCCCAATGCATATAAAGTTATGTTTATGAACTAAAACCAATCCTCCTCAGACTACTGCAGAAAATTCAAGAGGAAGGAACACTTTCAAGCTCCTTCTATGAAGCCAGCATCACCCTAATACCAAAATCAGATAAAGATAACACAATGAAAGAATTACAGGCCAATATCCCTCATGAATATAGATGCCAAAATCATTAGAATTCTAGCAAATCGAATCCAGCAGTACATCAGAAAGATCATACACCCTGACCAAGTAGGATTTATCCCTAGGATGCAAGGATGGTACAATATTCGCAAATCAATTAATGTGATACATCACAAACAAAATGAGGTATGCCTGTAGCCCGTCAAAGTCAAAAAGAGTTCCTTTCCATTTCCAAGTCCCTGCTCTGAAACTGATCCCATCACTTAAAATGGGAAGGTTGGGGATGGTGATCATACCTTTTCAGCTTTGTTGGCTGTGTGAGATTCTATGATAACTGGAGTAGGGGAAGCAGGTTTCCCATCAAGTTCCTGAAAGCCCAAGTGGAGATACATATAAAAATAGTAATTTGTTCAGGAATTCAAAGATTTCACCCAAGGGAAAGCTAACAGGATTAGGAAGTGGAAGACATTACTTCAACCAGATTATTTCAAGTAGCATTCCACTGACCTGTTGAGTTGCAGATCTTGAGGGCGGAAAGCCTTTTGCTTCTTCCATGACATTTCTTTCTTCATTTGGCTATCAGAGAATAAAGCAATACTAAAATGAAATATTCTGAAGTTGTAATTCATCTATGAAGTTGGCTTAAATCTCAGACATTAGCTCTTATTCCAACAACAACATGCAGCACATTTTAAAGCCTTGAGTCGTGAGTGGCACTCACCGTGACAAATGGGTATTGCTTGGCTGGCAGCAGGTCAGCATGTGTTCCCTTCACCCATTCTTCCACAACAAAGGCTTCTTTTAGTCCAGGAAAAAGGTTCTCGTACTCTGTTGGATCAGCAAGGGATTCCGCTGCCTTCTGATTGACTTTTGAGAGACTTTCTCTCCACAGTTTAACCACCCTAATATAGATATCACAGATTCAAAGTAAGTGTGCTGCTTTTATCTGAAACGTTTCTTCCTGAAAGTAAAGGTCTGTACATGTACCTAGAAACCTGACTGGGCAAGTACGTCCGGGCCAGGAAAGCAGCTTCGGGCAGTCGTCCAGTCCTGATCAACAGCTCTAGGCAAGCATCGAGCCTGGCGACGGAAAGGAGAGGCACTGTCACCAACAACAAGGTGACACTGACGTTTCACAATGAAAGAAGCATGGACCTAGTGTGTGACAGCATTCCCTCCCCAGCTCCCGCACACACTCATTTTGTCACTGAGCCATTTAACCTGTCACCACCTGTGTGTTCCCACTCAGTGGACGCCAGGAGTTGTGATTTGTGAGAACACTTTTGTGACCATCTCCACCTCCTTAACCTTCAACAACTCCTAAGGAGAACTGAGAGAGGCTTTTTCAAGACACATGAAGGCAGCTGAGATGAGCACCTTTTAAAGGCTTCAGGAGTTAGGGGTGAGGGCAATGTCTCCATTATGGCCTGTGCTGGACAGTCCAGTGGGAAAATACCCAGTGTCTTATTTTAAATGTTTCAGAATTAAAATTCTTTGGGTTTTAGAAAGGTAATACAGTACATATACATTACCTAATATCAGTATCAAATGAAAATCACAATATTCTGCAATAACAAATACTAAATTCTATAAAAGTAACTAATAGCATTTCAGAGTTAAGGTCATGTTTTAAAATAAGTTATAAAAAACTATTTTCAAAATATTTTTCAATTTCTGAATTATGGGTAAGGAAGAATGGACCTATTACAGGTATATAAATTTATAAATAATATTGTTTATAAACACAAATATTAAAAATAGACAACATATAAATAACTGGGGTGTGGGGTGCACACTGAAAGGTTTTATGTTAGTGTGGGGTTTAAAAAGTTAGTATGTAGGCCAGAGCCAGTCTGGCTCAGTGGACAGAGTGCTGGCCTGCAGACTGAAGGGTTCCGAGTTCAGTTCTGCTCGAGGACACAAACCTCAGCTGCAGGCTCAATCGCTGACCCTGGGCGGGCACATGTGGGAAGCAACCAATCGATGTGTCTCTCACATGGATGATACTGTCTCTCCCTCTTCTACTCTCTTAAAAAAATCAATGGAAAAATACCCTTGGGTAAGGATTAACAACACAAAGCACATAAAACAAGGTTAATGAATACTTGTGTTTTATTTCATAACATGGCCAACTAATGTTGAAATGACTTGATCTACACTAACTGCCAGACTTAATGTGACATTTTTATGCTTTACGGTTGGACTCAAATCTAAAAGTAACTGGTATCTTCATCTCCTTTTATTCTTGCCATGAACAGATCAGAATTACGCAATCTGGGTGAAATCATCTGCTATTCAGGCACTAACTGGAACAATACAAGCAAACCTCCTGCCGTCATAAAATGCTCAGCCAGTAAGTGGTAGGGCTGTTGAGGAATTCCTCCTAATGAGCCTCCCAGAATAGCTAATTTTCCTCAAACATTAGACCAAGAGTGCTAAGAGCATCCTTCAGAAGGTGAGTGCCACCAGGATAGCACAGTCCTGACTGCCACCACCAGCAACACCATTTGGCCAGGCATCGGCTCTCTGTAGGGTTCATTCTTCACAAATCTCCAAGTGCTTTTATTTACTATACCCCAACTTTTAAACCTTGAATTCATACTTACTTGCCCTGTAAGAAGTAACTCATGAATGCCACATTATTCTTGCCATCTCTCTCTGCACCCTCTGCTAGCTTGTTCACCATACTAGCATTTCCAGAGGCGGTGGCCAACAGCAACAGACCCCCATAATCCTGTGCGTGGTGCAGGCACTCCTGGGCGAGGGCAAACTGACACTTACTGATGGCAAGCTCAGCAAGTTGTTTCCACTTCTGTTCTGACTGTAAGAAAGTTTCTATGTTAAAATATCTTTGGGAATAAACATTTGAATTTCCAATGTCAACATTCTATTAACCTGAACAATTCTGTGCTGACAATGGGAGATCACAGGAAGGGACAAAAGTAGCTTTATAGGAATTCAGATGGAAAATACAGTAAAAAATAATAAGAATAAACTTTCATGTACTCAACTATCTGTAAACCTTTTGCCTCATTATATTGAGCTGTGCTTGTTAAACTGGTTCTATCAATCAAAATGAAATGACAAAATGTATAATGAGGAAATGGAAATTATTCACATACAAAATTAAAACACAAATCAATTTTAATGATACATGAATAATTAACCCATTATATTTTTATTTTATAATTGCAGTGAAAATAAATAACCTAATAGAAGTTTTAAGGTAATTAGATTACAATTTTAATGAGTGATTTAATACCATTTTTTGAAAGATTATAAAATTGTTTATGTCCTTAAATATTTAGTAATAAATATTATTTGTCATTTGTAGCTTTTCAAAAAACAACTAAAATACACATTTGGGGGATATTAATGTAGCTAAAATTTATTTTATACATCTGAAAAGAACTTACCAGTAAATGCTAGACTTAAACCACAACTAGAAGCCCTCAATTTGCAAAAATTCATAAAATGTCACTAAACTATCAAAATATCAGAACCCTTCTTTAAAACCAATATCTTTCTCAGTAGTTTGGGATACTGGCAAATTACTGCTACACCTGCACTCTTAAAGTTTTCAGACTAGTTTACCTACTATCTTACATCTTTCCTAAAACAGATCTGGAAAATATGAAAACACTTTAATTTTTTTAAACAAATTAAAATGCTAAGAACATTGCCAATATAATCCATGTAACTTGTGTAAAGATGAACATAATACATTTTTAAACAAGACCAAAGAGACAACCTCAGCAGAATGAGTCTAATTTGCAATTTATACTAAACACACAGAAATACTTACTGACCTATCAGTTATTAGTACATACCTCTGCTTCCACTGCTAACTGGTACGCAATTTTTAGTTCTCCAAGCTGAAGAGCAAGTTCAAAGCGATGCTCAGGATCTGTGGATACTGTAAGAGCTTGCTGCTTGAAGCCCTAAACAGATTTAAAAATGTGTGTGTAATCTGTACATAAACACACATGCATTCAGTAAATCTTCCACTTCCTTTTCAGGCTGAAATAGATATCTCTGCTGACACAGCACATTTGAATCAAAAGGAACAGGTAACAAAATACTCCAGTGAGAAAACAGGAAAAAAAAGGAATGATTAACTGATAAGAACCCCAGCAGAGAAAATTCAGTCACACAATGCCTACTGTTCTCAGCAGTGGAAGCTGACCAATACTACATAAACTCGAGTAAAACAACTAGTAAAATCAGAAATGCAAAAAGTAAAAAGTGTCAAAAAGAACAGGATTCCAGAAAGTTGAATGAACAAGAATCATATTTTAAAAAGGCACAATGGGGTAGACCTATGTGTTTGTAATCTCACTAACCTGGGTCTCAGAGATCATCTAGACCAGTCACTCAAAAAAAGAAAATACAAGCAAAAGGTTTTGTCTTATACAACACCTGCAGGTCACTTTAGCAAACATTTGCTTTCAGCTCCTGACATGGATTGTCGTTACCTATGCTTTCAGTGTCAGTCTCATGTCCAGTGTATTCATCAGCAAGTATCCCTTCCCCTGCTCCACTCCTCAGTCATCAGAAACGGGTATTTAAACCAACTACTGTAATTTCTAAATTAGTTTCTCTCCCAAGACAGACAGTACTGGTGAGGTTTGTCCTATGGGCAAGTTCTTCAGCTCCAGAGAGTGGTGTATTAGACAAAAAGCTCCGACTTCATTGGACTGAGGGAGAATGCTCAGTTACGGGGTGGTCAGCACGGAGAAAACTGGTGAGTTTTTTTTATAATATCTAAGAGTGGCGGATGGAAGATCTATGGAACTAGTCAGGTAAAGGCAAGGACAAAGCAGGTGAAATCAAGTGGATTAATACCTTCTGTTTTCCTCCAAATGCCCACTGAAATGACATTAAAGGGGTTCTTTTTTTTTAAAGGCATAAGCTCCCAACAACACACAAAAAGGCAGAGAAGACATTAGTTGCAAAAGGTTGGAAGCTGGAAAGCTGGTGGAGGAGTATAAAGATTCAGGTGAAACACTAGGGAAAATCCTAAATCAAGAGTGAACACAGCATAGAAAATAACCCAGTTTACACGCCCAAATTCCCAAACGTGTCTCATGAAGGGTAGTACGCTAAAACAAAACTGCCTGAAAGGTCATATAAGCAGCAGTTAGATATCCCAGATCCCCAATTCCTCTTCCACACCCCTTGACATACACACAAAACATGAGGTTTGTTTTTTGAAAGGATCTCGTCTGAGATACCCTGTACACCGAAGGAAAGAGTCCTGAGTATCAAAAGGGAACCGGTTATGAAAATGGATGTGGAGACTAGGTGAAATACTAAATTCTGAGACACTAAACTGTTTTCTATTTAACCGCTGTAAACTCTAACCAGCCCAAGGGGTATGACTTACAAATACTAAAATCACTAAAATGTCAATGAGGACTACATGTCAGAGTGCCTGGTACAATACTAAGTGCTCATTAAATGAAGAGTGATTAAATTCATTAGATAAGGATACTGACACTGAGGTTCCCCAATCAAATGGCTCAGCCACATCACATGTGAGTTCATACATGTGATAAGCCCACCCACAAACTCGGACCTTTTGATTTGCTGCTTAAACTTCTACTCTGAAATTAGTGCCCTAGGATCACCAGACACCTGAGGAAAATCCCCGATGAGAACAAAATGAACCAACAGTGGTAACTTACCATGCAGGGACAAAAGAAAACTTCAAAACTGTAACAAAAGAGAAACTACCACATCCTCAGAGAGAGAAGAGAAACTACCCATAAACAAGATTTTTAAAGTCCACTAATAACCAAATGAGAAAGCCAGTTCAGGAAATCCAACACTTGAATAACAATTCTACAAAGAGAAAACTATAAAACAAAGGAAATCATTGGAGGAATGATTTTTAAAACTCAAAAATGAAGGATGACTCCTCATCTAGAGTGGGAAGTCGTAAGAAATGTCTTAAAACTCTAGTTAAAAAGTTCATCTAATATCCAGCAAAATGAACAATAACTGACCCCTTTTAAGGCTCACCATCATGATATCCAGAACAATAGGACAAGATCCAAAAAAGCTTCCAGAGAGAAAATAGATTAGGTATCAGGAATATAAATGGCTTTAGACTTTAATAATAACTAGAAGTTAGAAAGCAATAGTACAATGTCTTTGATTCTGAGAGAAAACTACCCCCAACCTTGAATTCTATATCTAGTCAAGATCACAAAAAATTTACTTCCCAATAGACCCTTTCTCAGGAAACTACTGAAGGACATGCTCCAGCAAAATGAGGACATACACCAACCAGGTAAGAAGTCAGGGGGCACAGGAAACAATAGATCCAACTCAAGGGGGGCAAAGGGGAGCCCCAACATGATGGTGAAGGGGGGTATCCATGATGAGAGCAGAAAAACCAGACTGAAGTTGACTAAATATACTGAAAGGAGATGTTAGGGAAATCTGGAGAATCATCAGAGGAGGGAAAATCACCATAAGTACATTAAAAAAAAAAGGCAGGAGAGAACAAAGATGGCGGCATAGGTAAACACCTATTGTTCTGCCCCGCACAACGATTTAAGAACTACAACATAACAGCAGAACAGACATCACCCAGAATCGCCAGAAAGCTGGCTGAGTGAAAACTCCACAAATAAGAGTGAAGGTGGGACACTGAGACTCAGGAGCGGCGGGAGCGCAGCCTTGAAGACGGAAACAGGTTAGGAGCCACCCTGGTCGGGCGTGCGGGCTGTAGGGCTGGAGCAGCAACCCCGGCTGATTTCGCCAACGGGGAGGGCGGAGACGTCCCACTACATGGATTCCCCAGCGCCAGGCAAGGTCCGAGATCCGGGGTACGTGGAGATGTCCCACTGCACAGATTCCTCAGTGCCAGGCAAGGTCCAAGGTCCGGGGGACACACCCTGGAAGCGGGGCGCGGCAGAGGTCTCCTAGTCTGAGGAGAAACCCGGAGGCTGGGAAAAGAAGTTTGCGCGCAAGTGTCGCACAAACCCGCAACTTGCCCCCTGGAAACTTGTCTCCTGGTCCCGGAAACCATCTATTTTACAACCCTGGGCTAGACTCTGGGTGTGCAGACACATTTGGGGAGAGGCAGAGTTGTCTGGCAAGGGGAAGAGACTGGCGGCTTTCTCTTGGAGGTGTCTGCAGCCATCCCCATCCAACAGAGACCCGCGCGCGAGCGCCGCATAGGACATAGCTGACACTGAGGCTGCCTGCGCAGCTCAGAGACTCCGCCCATCCAACCTGAACACAGTTTCCCTTCACAGCCAAATGGCCTGGAGGTCAAACCCTCCTAGGGCTAACAAGAACAAGCTGGGTTTAAATTCAAAAATACTGTACAACCCATAAAGGATTGCAGTAAGAGTACCCATCTCAAATAACTGGGGAGGCTGTGCCACTGACCCTTAGAGGATATCTACCACATAAAGCAGCCACCATGCAGAGATATGGAAAGAAATCAGGTGTGAAAGAAATGGAGGAGAAAAGACGACAAGACATAAGAGTTCAAAACCACGGTTATAAGGCTTTTCAAGGGGCTCCTAGAAAAGGCCGATGAACTTAATGAGAACTACCAGGAAATAAACAAGACCAACCAGGAAATGAAAGAGACTTACAAGGAAATGAATGAGGCCCTCAAGGAAATGAACAAGACCTATGAGGATATGAACCAGACCCTCACGGATATGAAAAAGGACCAACTAGAAATCAAGCATACACAGACTGAAATAAAAAATATTACACAAAGTCCTAAAAGCAGTCCAGAGGGCCACAAGAACCAAGTCAAAGATTTGAAATACAAAGAAGCAAAATCCACTCGGCTGGAAAAGCAAGAAACAAAAAGAATTCAGATAATTGAAGATAGCGTAAGGGGCCTCTGGGACAACCTCAAGCATGCCAACATCCGAATTATTGGGGTGCCAGAAAAAGAGAGAGAGCAAATTAATGAAAACCTACTTGAAGAAATAGTGACTGAAAACTTCTCCCACCTGGTGAAAGAAACTGACTTAAAAGCCCAAGAAGTACACAGAACCCCAAAATATAGGAATCTAAGAGGACCACACCAAGACATATCATAATTAAAATGCCAAGAGCAAAAGATAAAGAGAATATTAAAAGCAGCAAGAGAAAAACAGTTAGTTATCTACAGGGGGGCACCCATACGATTGTCAGCGGATTTCTCAACAGAAACGATGCAGGCCAGACGCGAGTGGCAAGAAATATTCAAAATAATGAATAGCAAGAATCTACAACCAAGATTACTCTATCCAGCAAAGCTATCATTCAGAATTGAAGATCAGATAAAGTGCTTCGCAGATAAGAAAAAGCTAAAGGAGTTCATCACCACCAAACCAATATTATATGAAATACTGAAAGATATTCTTTAAGAAGAGGAAGAAGAAAAAGGTAAAAATATAAATTATGAACAACAAATACACATCTATCAACAAATGAACATAAAAATCAAGTGAATTGATAGGCTGATGAACAAGATAAACTGGTGAATATAACAGAAACATGGGCGTAGAGAGGGAATGGACTGACAATTCTTGGGGAGAAAAGGGTTGTGGCAAGTACAGCAAGAGATTGGACAAAAATCTTGCAACAATGGGAGAGGACATTGGGGAGGGGAGGGGAGGGTGGAGGGTGGGATAGGTACAGGGTGAAGGGGAGATATAGGGGGATAAAAAAGGGGAAACAATATAATTAATAAAGTGAACAATAAAGATGAAAAAAGGCAAAGTTTAAAAAAGAGAATTATTAACTTCAGGGAAAACTGCAGGAAGGGAAAGCTACAATATACCCCATGGCTCAGCTGTGAACAGTGTTTACATATCTATAGTAATGTAAATATCGATACTGATCTATTAAAACTCATGATATAATCATATTGGAAGGATAAGGAATAGGAAAGTGATGTGGGAAGGAGAAGGGGTGAAAGAAAGATAAATCCTCAACTAGAGTGGGAAGTCATAAGAAATGTCTAAAACTGAGAAACAGCAATATAAGCATGTTATTTAGAACATGAAAATAAATACTAAGTCAGCTAAATGAATTAAGTGATTACTTCCAGAAAAAAGAAATGAGAGAGGGAAGGTAGGGCTATTTTTTTCATAAGCCTTGTAAAACTTTATGCCCACATAACTTTGGTTAAAAAAACACATTAAAAAAAAGACGAATTTCATGTTATGTTATTTTACCATAAAAAAAAAAGCCAGTTAAGAAAGAAAACTACAGTAATGAAAATAGTAACAGGATGAAAAAGAAGTTTACAGAAAGGAAAGACTGATTGATAATCATCCCCAACATTTAAATGGGGTACCAAGGATGTAGGGGAAGAAGAAGGAAAGAGTATAACAAGTGACTTACATTTATAGGAAAACTCCATTGCCGCAAGGAAATCAGTGGCAATTAAGAAAGTTCTTCCAATTTATACTGACATTCTTTCTAATTGCTGGTTTTAAAAAACCATACAAATGGGGGGAGGATAATGGGCAGAGGGGAAAGGAAAACATGTACTACTATTAAGTATAAGTTATACTGCAAAAATAAAAATAAATAAATAAATAAATAATAAATAAAAAACCATACAAAACTAAAATAAGCAAATAAAACCTCTCACCTGCTTTTCCAAGAAATGTGCGACTCTAGTCCTTTGCTCCTTTGGAATGGTGGGAAGGACCTTATCAGCCATGCTGAAGTCCCTCCGCATGACAGCCGTCTGGTATTCCAGCACGGAGACCAGGAGGGAGTAGCTGACGATGTTCAGTTCTTTATCCCCCAGATAGAGCCTGTTGTCTTTAGGAATATAGCCCAGGAGATACATCGTTCTGTATTAGAAACAGAAGCTCATTTAGCCCAAATCAGTGCACATAGATACCCCACATTTTGCCTCTAGCTCAAAATCTTTCCATTTAATTGATGTAATTTTGGTTAGCAATTGCCAACCTACTAAAACTATAATACTGAAAAATCAGGCCTATCATTCCTACAAGCCAGCAATAGGTTTTGTTTAAAAAGCATATTTTTAAATTTAGGGTGCTTAAGGCAAAAGCAAAACAATACTCAGCTACCTGTCCAAGTGGGCAATGGTGACTATTTCTCCTCCAACATAATAATTTAATCTGTTCACAGAACTTGTGTAAATGAAGCAGTCGCCTACCCACAGCCCCGTTTTCACAATTTCCTGAATCTCACCAAGAACCTACAAAAAAAAAAAAAAAGGCTATTAATACCTTATTCAACATTAGAAATTCTGTAACAAGAAACTCAATGTAATTAAGATAGGCAGAGTAAGGAAGGCAAAACAATATCCTAATTCAAGGAAGAAAATCTAGCCTGGCTGGTGCAGCTCCACCTGCGAACCAGGAGGTCACAGTTAGACTCTGGTCGGGCACACGCCCAGGTTGTGGCTTGATCCCGTGTGGGACACGCAGGAGGCAGCTGATCAATGATTCTCTGTCATTACTGATGTTTCTGTCCCTCTCTCCATCTCCCTCTCCTCTTTAAGAAATCAATTTAAAAAACACACAACAAATCGTGTTTTATAAAAAAAGAAAGAAAATCTATCTTTGGAATTTTTATCTTCTTTCTCCATTTAAGAACAGAATCCTGGATGAGTATTTGTAATGTAAAATCTCATTGTTGTGTCAAAGCCGTGATTTAAAAAATGTTTATCTAAACTCCTTACACACATGAAACCAGCAAAGTATTTCATAAAATCTTTCAGGGCATCTCCACAATGGATGGTTTATCTTTTCCATTTGAGAGCTCATTTAAATCACTGTTGTCTAAAGCCAAAACACCTTCTAAATTGCTTTAATGAAAGATGATCGAAGTTAGTCTAAGGATTTCCTAAAATCAAAGCACAAATTTCTTTTAAATATAAATACTTTAGACTATGATCTCTAAGCCAATATTTTAATTTTCATATTTTACTGTAACTCCTTAAATGCTTAGTTCCCCAAACCTAATTTATACTAAAATGTTAAAATGAGTGAAATTCTAAGAATATAAATCACTTCGAAACAAAGCTAAAGTTGTGCTGATGCAATTACCTCAAAGGCATCTTCAATGCCATCTTCAGTAACTCCCTCATGCGTTTCCTGTGCAGCCACGACTTTTTCCGACAGATACTTAAGGATAAAAAAGGACTCCTCAGTGGCAATACAGACGAGCTCTCCAGAGTCAGACCAGAAAATCTGCAACATGACAAAACACAGAAAATGATTTTGGATTTCTGAGTAGATATGATAAACTGCATACACTTTCTTTCTTACAAGATTTATCTTATAGAAAGTGTATACTTAGTAATTTACTACAGTGTATATATACATACATTTGAGGTGGACAGGACAGTGCTGTTCATTTAGCCTAGAAATGGACAACGTGGGAAGACAGGTAGGAGAGCTTTCAGTTCACTAGATGTGCTGTAATTTAGAGGCCCATTCCCTATTATTCTAGAATAGTGTTTCTCACTCCCCGACCCCATGATCAATTTTCAATTCCCCCCTAAATTTTTTTAGACACTATTTTCATAATCACCTTCCCTTATGAAGTTTTAATACCACAGATATACTGTCTTTACATTTATTAATATATAATGCATATACATATAGTATATAGGTTACAATACATATATATATACATATGCATACTTATACTTTATAGATACAAAGTTAAGCTTTTTCAGCCCTCACAAACTGATTTTTGTCCCTTTGCCCACTGAGAGTGCATGCTCTAGAAGACAGACACATGACTTAGGTAGGTGGAGTTGCTGCCAAGGAAAATTTCCTGACAATGAAAGCTGTCAAGGCAGCAGGCAGTTCTAAAGTAGAAAACTTTGTCCCTGGAGACTTTTACCTGAAGTTTAAGCAGCCACTATCAGGGAAAGTGTGAAAAGACATTCTGAAATGAGTGGGACTCCCCACTTTCCGAGTGAAGGACTCCCTGACCTCTGGTCTTCAAAGCATGCTTTTCTCACTCGGGCAGAAGCCATTTAAAACATGGAAAGTGCTTGGCATTTATATAACTTCGTATTTTTCAAAATATCCAACATCTATTGTCTTATTTTAAGTTGCTAAGCAATCCTGGGGTAAAGGGTGCTATGTCCAGCACAATGGGACAGGGACTGTAGGGTACAGGGAACCAGAGACACAAATTCCCAAAACAATGGAGGGAACTCACATGTTTGGGCTGAATTTCAATCCTGCGTATGAGTTCTGTATTGTCCCAGTCATAGAAAGCTAAGCCATTTACAGATCTGACCCCCAATAAGAAGCCTCCATAGATACCTGAAAAGAACAAAAAGGTTTTTACTTAAATGGTAATCGAGCCATTACGAAGCTTCTAAAAATGTATCATACATAAATAACACTCACTTTCAGCTCCAAAATCTGGTTTAAATGATTTTTTTTCCTTAAAGTTCTTAAATATCTTTACAACACTGTTGCTCTCTCTTATTGCATATCTGGGGGGAAAAACAAAAGGCAAACATAGCATATGCTAAATCATAATTCCATCAAATGTTACAATTATCTTCAAATATACTTATGCATATATATAAAATATTTAAAGATTCGCTAATATAATTTTTCCTTAAAAGTTCAGTGAATAGTTGGATAAATTACAAATGGGTTTCACACTAGTATACAAATTACTAGGGCTTACAAATTATTTTAGAAACGGAAAAAGGCCTAACTGTCCATCATTAGGTGAATTATTGAATCAACTGTGGTATATCTGTACAATGGAATACTACTTTGCAAAAAAATAACCAATTACTGATTCATGCAACCATGGATGAATCTCAGAAACACTGTGCTGAGTAAAAGAAGCCAGACAAAAGAGTGTATATACCATGTGACTCAATTTATACAAAACTCTAAAGACAAATCTGTATGGTAACAAAAAAGCAGATCAGTATTTGCCTGGGGCTTGGGAGTAGAGGTGAGTACTGACTGCTTAGGGAAACATGGGGACTTTTTGAGGTGACAGAAATATTTTATATCTTGACTGTGCTGATGGTTAAAGTCTGCATACATCAGTTTAATTTCACTGAAATGTACACTTAAAATAAGTATTTTGTATAAATTATACTTCAGTAAAAGTGACTTTAAAAATAAATTTTTCTAAGTGATTCCATTTATAAGTGATTTTGCCATGTTTGGCAAAAACTTAAGAAAACTGCATATATTCAGGCCTCTTGAAAAGAGGGGCTGTGGCTGTGGCTGTATATTCAAGAATATTCATTAAGTGCTGTGCTCAAGACAGAAAAGAAGCCCAACAGTGTAGTGTCTTCGCTGGACAAAGATGAAAAAGGCGAACCACCAAACCAGAGGCACCACCAGGCCTTGCCTATGGGCTCCCACAAGGAAATGGGTGCTGGGTTCCCAGTTGAGGGGATGATCAGGCCAGCTAAGTAATGACCACAGAAAGGACAAAGGCAGCTCAAGCTGCACAGCTGCCTCTGACTCTACCCTCCAACAGGCAGCTCTGGTGAGAGCTGTTCGTTAACACTGAGAAGCAAAGCACACACTGGGCCTCAAGAATCTCTGACCCAACCACACACAGAACACCATTTGCAATCAGGGCAAACTGGGTATCACATAGCCTACTCACTCTGAAGAATCATGGGCCCATGCAAACTCCTGGGCAGACCCAAAGCTCTTGTTTCTCAAAGCCATTGCTGTGTAGATGATATACTCGCCATCACCACAAACCACAACAAACCTAGAAATAGAAAGTATGGAAGCCAGGAAGGGAATTAGAGGGCCAATGACATGTACAAGAAATAATGGTTCATATTTATGGTCAAGTATTTCTAATAACAAATGTTATTTCGGTTGACGGTCACAACTGAACCTAATATCTTTTAAAGTTATACACTTCTTTGAATACAGAGCTAGATATAAATATTCTACCAAACAAGTCAAAACACAAATTATGAAGATGGGTTACTGCTACAGTGGCTTTACCTTATAAAAAGGAGAAAGAGAACAGCTGGAGATGCACAGGGAGGATTCTAATAATTTAACCAGTATTTGTTGACCACCAAGATGCCTAGCACTTTGCTCATGACAGTTACACCATAAGGGCAGCCATGGTGGCTCAGTGGCTGCGCACCGATCCATGAACCAAGAGGTCACTGGCTCATTTCCCATCAGGGCACACGCTTCTGTTGCGGGCTTGATCCCCGAAGGGAGTGTGCAGGAAGCAGCCATCAATATTTCTCTTACTAATGTTTCTGTTCCTGTATCCCTCTTCCTTCCTCTCTATAAAAATCAGTAAGAAAATATTTTTTTAAAAGGCACTATCTTGTTCAAGACTACCTTCATTTTAAGACTGATCATTCAGCCCCAGCTGGTTTGGCTCAGTGGATAGAGCGTCGGCCTGCAGACTGAAGGGTCCCAGGTTTGACTCCTGGCCAGGGCACATGCTGGGTTGTGGTTCGATCCACAACCACAGCAGTAAGGCGTGTGCTGGAGGCAGCCGATTAATAATTCTCTCTCATCACTGATGTTTTTCTCTCTTCCCCTCTCCCTTCCTCTCTGAAATCAATAAAAATATATTTAAAACAAACAAACCCCCTGATCTTTCAAATGAACAAAAATATCTCACTCCAGCCCTAGCTGGTTTGGCTCAGTGGATGGAGTGTCGGCCTATGGACTGAAGGATCCTGGGTTCGATTCCGGTCAAGGGCACATGCCTGAATTTCGGGCTCGATCCCAAGTGGCGGGGGTTAGGGGGGAGTGCAGGAGGCAGCTGATCAATGATTCTCTCTCATCACTGATGTTTCTTTTTCTCCCTCTCCGACACACTTGCCGGGCTAAAATAAATTTTAAAGCTCCACAGGCTTAAATTCATTGTGCTAACAACTCTTCTCTCATAAGATGTTTGGTGATTTATGAATCTTAAGGGAGGAATAGAACTGATGGGTCAGATTACAAAAAGAAAATGTTATTGCCAATCCCAAAACTTTTCAAAAGACATATATATATCAGAGCCAGCTTTCCTTCTTAAGAGCACTGAACAGCAAATACTGAGAGGGCACCTACTGAGCCTCAGGGTAAGACACGATCCTTGCTCTCAAAGGACAAGGACACAAACCCAACACATTTGAAATAAGAGTAAATGTTCAAAATTGTGTGATGGGACTAGGCCAGGAAGGCAAATATGTGTTACCTTGCATGCCAACTCGATCCACTGGTATGGCTGCCTGCAGCTGTGCTGAGGGTTGTGCAGCCAGGGCAAAAGCTCAGTGAGGGATGCCCACCACAGGACAGGAGTGTACATTCTGTGGCTACTCAACTCCTGCTCAAAAGGAGATTTTGGGGATAGCTTACCGCCCATTAGGATTGTGCTGAATAGTCTGAGGGTATATTTCACAACTGCCCATATCCTTTACTGCCAGTGGCAATCTTTCTCCGTCTTTAATTTCAGTATCTCCCATTGCTTTTAGGTTGGCCTGCTGGACTTCTGAATGCTTGGCCCAAATTATCTTTCCATTGGCATCCATGGACATGGCAGGTTCCTCCCGACCAAGCTGGAAGAATGACAAATGTCTCTTAGCAAGGAAAAGCAAAAACCACAATAAAATAAACATGTCCTTTCTTCCACTTCAAATCTCCAGTGCTTCCTCTTTTGTGCTTAATAAAAGCAGTAGCAGTTTAATAAAACTGGTGACTTGGAAAATGACTGTACTAAAACAATGATTGCTTCCCCGATGTTCACCTATTCAGAGACAGTATAATTAGAGATTACCTTAACAATGATACTCCCTTCGTCATAGCCTAAAGCGACATTATTGGACCCTCTCAGACTGGCCACACACCACACCCTCTCCATTCCATAATTCAATGTGCTCTCAAGGCGATACGTGCTTGAATGCCATATCCGCACAGTTCCTAAAAAGAAGAATGTGAATACTCCCTTTTAATTTGAATATCCAACAATGAACTGTGTCAGGTAAACCAGATGCAAACAGAGAACACTTCCTGCCATGGTAACTTATCTTTTTATAAAGCGACATAAATTAGTAATAGAAAATTAATAATCAACTAAGAAATGTCATTTTAATGTGAGTTAATATCCTACTGGCTATAGTGCTTACTGTGTGCTTTATACATGTGATTTCTCCTCATCCTCTCACTGTAATCCTGTGAGGTGGGTAAGTCTATTCCCAATTCATAATTCGCCCAAGCCATATCCATGAAGTGGCAGAACCTGAATCTGACCCCAGGTTTTATGCACCAAACCACAGGTTTTTTCCAGTTTCTCTCTAGGACTTCTAGATATCCTCTTATTTAAGTAATAAGAGTCAAAACACATTAGGATGATGATGATGTTCCTTTACTCTTATAGTTTAAGTATTCTACTCAAATAAAAATATTAAAATTTCTTGGAAAACTCCAATTACAATGCAGAGATCTACCTGACCTACATAACCACTTAGTTTAATTATAAGCATACATTTCTAACTTACCATCTTCTGAACCTGTGATGATGATTGGCAACTCAGGATGAAAACTGGCACAAGACACATTTTGGGCATGGCCCTCCAGTGTTTGCACACACGTTTTATTCTGTAATCAAGACACAGAAAACATTTTTATTAGTGAAAAACAAGTAACTATCTCTTCCTTAATTTTGCCAGCACACAGACATATTATAAATTATAGTGGTTATGACAATCTAAATAGTTTTCAGTATAGACATTCTTGAAATAGAATTATCTTGTGTATATATATTTCCTCTTATTTCATAGTATAGGCAAACGTACATGTAAATCATCACATTTAAAAATGAACACACACACAGACACACATGATCTCTGGTTTGCATCTGAGTATTTTCCCCTAAATTCTTAAGTATCTTTAATGCTTTTATCCTGTATTTAAATACAAAAAAAAAAAATGGTTCTCTATGTCTCATTTTATTACACTGCTCGGGGAAATTATGTAACAAAAAACAATTAACAAAATCTTGAAGATAAAAACCATAGTAAAGGAGTTCATAATGAGGTTTATAGAAGTCTATGTGGAAAATGGTTGTTCCATGGCTATTTCATGACATCATTCATTCATCTGCTAGTGTTCAAATATGAACAGAAGCCTGCCAATGACGACACTGAAAAATTTAAGAATTCACATTAATTATAATGCTAACATTTCTTTTTTTTTTTTTAATCTGTTAACAGTTTTATTTCTTTTAATGTGAAATACCATGGAACAGGATTATAAAGATAGAAAACTTAGTCAACAGCTGCCTCACAAGGGATAAGACAAATTCTGCCAGCCAAGCCCACGTGGGTCAATGGTTGAATGTTGATCAAGAAATCACGGTTGGATTCCCAGCCTGGACACATGTCCGGGTTGCAGACTCCACCTATATTAGGGGTGTGCAGAAACATCATCAATGATGTTTCTCTCTCTCTCTCTGAAATCAATAAAAATACCTACACTTATAATAGGATAATATGCAAATTGGTCAGGATGCCGTCACCTAATGACCAATCAGCAGGAGGGTGGGGCAGCGAGCTACAAGCGACAGAGAGCTACAGGAAAGCGGGTAACAAGCTACCAGTGGCAGAGAGCTACCAGCAGTGGTGGGCAGGACGGCCAGGTGAGGCAAGCAGCAGCGAGCTACTCATGCATAGGGCCACTAGTATTAAATAAAAGAAAAATTCTGCCATGATATTAGAAAAATAAAGGAGAAAATTTATATTGTAAGAGGTACCATTTCCCCTCAGAAAACCTCTTGGAATTTCCTGAATAAATGGAGTTAGTCATCTAAATAAATCATATTTTGAGAAGAGCAACTGATAAAATTTAAAGGGATTATTAAAATAATATTTACAAGACTGAACAATTCTTGAACTCTTATTAAAACCACTAAGAGCGAACAATTCTTTTATGAATTTCATAAATGACTAAATGTGCAACTGACATCTGCTAGTGGTGGTCTGGTAATACACTATTTGTCCAGTAGCCAAACATTTGTTTTTACTGTGTTTTCTAACCGTAAGAGGTTAAATGCAAAACCTATATGATGCCATACACATAAAAAATGGTCACGGGGACCACGCTACCAATGAAATGGTTGGAAACCAAAGGTCAAGATAAAATAAAATAGCACTCTGCATGCTTCACTTTACAAGATGCATTTCCCTAGAAAGAACACAATGAAAATGGCTGCAATTACAAGAAGTGAAGGAACAGGACAGGTGGCATTATCTCTGAAGGATGGCGTGAGGTTGAGCCAGGTTTATCTGAGTGTGCTCCTTTTCTGAGCTTTAAACCTTCATCTCTCAGGTGTCGATTTTCTTCTAACAGCTTTGTCATTTCCTTGTTTCAGTATCATTGAATGAGAAACACTGTATGGTTTTGGCATGGGTCCATCTTGTTTAGATGCATTCAGTGGAACAGCTTTGCTAGGTTCCATGTTTATCATTTTTCTTGGCATTTCAAAAACACATCTCCATTAATTCATTAGGTTTTACCTCTTTTCACAAAGCGCCTATACTGAAATGTTTGGTGGAGCAAAAACTGTACCATAAACTTGTGTTCTCTTCATTGGGATCACAGTCAAAAGGCTGTAGCATTATTAAAACTATTACAGTCAACCCAGATCAATAACTCCACTGGTGGGCCTCACACAGTATCCTGTCAGATGGATTTTGCAACTTAAGATCTGTAGTGCCTACATCTGTAAGGCTGAGTTCTGTGGGAAGGTGGAGGACCAGGATCTACTCGCTGCGCCATGGCACCAGAGACAGAGCCATCACAGTGCAGGGCAGTGCAGGCACAGGGTCAGGGGTGTGGCTGTGGAGGCAGTGTGCTGGCTGAGGACGGGAGACTATGGGGGCTATGGGTTGGCCGAGCTCTTATGATGTGGCCAGTTCACAACTCCCACATCCCAGTGCCCACTATTAATTATGTCCTGGGTTGGTGGGCTACCAGCTGGGTCAGCAGCTCTTGGATCTCACAACTGACTCAATCCCACACCAGCTGCTGGGGCTACATGCACTGTGATCCTCGGTGCCCCATGTGATGACTTCCGAATACCATGTGCATGTTCTGGCATCTAGGAGCCTAAAATTTCTAATTTCTACTATTAAATAAACATGACAGTATTTTATTTTTAAACTGTGTTAGACATTTGTTTTCATTTTTATGGGAGATTCTGGGACCACAGTTTAGGTAAAATACGAAGGCCTTATATTACACTACCAGAGACCTGGTGCACAAACTCATGTACCAATGGGGTCCCTCGGCCTGGCCTGTAAAATTGAGCCCAAACAGGCTCTCCGACATCCCCTGAAGGGTCCCAAATTGAGAGAGGGTATAGACCAAGCCGAGGGACCTGACCGTTGCACAACTGGGGCAGGGAAAGGATGTAGGAGGTTGGCCAGCTGGGGAGGGACCACAGAAGGGTTCCAGGGTGTGTCAGGCCCCATGCTCAGTCCTGATCAGCTGGACCCCAGCAGCAAGCTAACCTACCGATCAGAGCATCTGCCACCTGGTGGTCAGTACACATCATAGTGAGCAGTTGAGTGGCCTTAGCATATCATTAGCATATTATGCTTAGATCAGTTGAATGGATGACCAGATACTTAGCATATTAGACTTTTATTATATAGGATGAGCAAAGTTCAACAATCCAAGTTTTAACTGCTGTATAAGAAACAGTAAGAAGCATATCTAATTTATGGCGAGTAAAGTTATAAAAGAAATGTACCTGATAGTCCCATATTTTAACCAGACGGTCATCCGCACCTGAAATGAGGTATGGTTTGTCGCCACCACTGTAGTAATCAATGCAATTCACGCCTTTCTCATGTCCCTCCAAAGTGAAGTTGGGTGATGAAGAGCCCAGCTGCCACACCTTCAGAGAGCAACAGCAGCCGCCAGTCAGTACGGGGTCAGCCCTACCACACCTCTGACAGACAAAGTGTGCAAAATGGCAAAGCCCAGCAGAGAGAAGCTGAAGAATGTTCATTTTTTCCCACCCATTTCTTTTTGTTCTTTCTCACTTTCCCTGAATTTCCAGGAGGCAGAATCATTACGGTATAATCTGAAAATGCCGATTTCCAGGCTTTAATCCCTAGCAATAATGATTTAGTGGCTTACAATGAGCCTAGGAAACTAGATTTTTAACAGACATACCAGGTGATCCACTTTGAGAAACTTTAAGGGTAGGAAATGATCTTATGAGAGATTAAATATAAAGCTAATGAAATTTAATAAGATCTATTAAAAGGAGAAAATTACTACTTAAGTGAAATATGGAAAAGTAATCAAACATTACTATAACATTGGTATTGACTATCTTTATAAATATTTATAAAATGCCAAATGTATTGGGAGACCCTATGAGAAATATAAAGATGTGTAAACAAATGTTTACCAAGTACTGCATACAATAAATTACTACAGCTAAAGACAATTCTCAAGATATACCAAATTTAGTGAAAAAAATTAATCACTAAGTTTAATTCAAAGTTTACAATCTATGTCAAAAGCAAGGACAATGCAATGAAAGGAAAAAAGAGTAAGATCAAAACCCTGGCTGGTGTTGCTCAATGGATAGAGCATTAGCCTGGCGATGCAAGGGTCCCAGATTCAATTCCGGTCAAGGGCACATGCCCCAGTTGCAGGCTTGATCCCCAGTAGAGGATATGCAGGGGGCAGCCGAGCAATGATTTTCTCTCATCATTGATGTTTCTATCTCCTTCTTCCTCCCTCTCTGAAATCCACAAGAATATATTAAACAAAACCCTAAGATGTTCAGACATATAACATTTAATAATTGTTAAACAATTAACATATATTAAGTATAAAAATGTTATAAAAGCATACATGTGTAAGCAAAGTTGATGCAATATATCATTTTAAATTTATGCACAGAGATATTTTAAACACTATAATGGAAAAAGGAATATAAGTACACTGACTGCAATACATTTTCAGCATCTTTTGGGGGAAGGAGGGTGACACACAGTTCCTGCCCCAAACATCAACATTTCAGGGAATAAAAATTTCCCAGGCACATTAATTATTATCAATGTGAAGGCCATTAAGAGAGGCAAAAGGCAATGGAATGAATGGGATGAGCATGGATGTCTGGAGAGCTTCTCAGAGTAAATCACAGTGCTAAGCCTTGAAGGATAAGTAATTCACCAGAGGAAAATAAATCAGAAAGGGAGAGTAAAGCGTATTGCAGGCACAGGAAATAGCTAAAAATAAGCTAAGGTTCTGTGAACATTCATGGTAACTATAGAGAACAGTGTCTAGACCAAGGTTGTAAGAGACATCTCATAGTATTAGCTGAGAAGCCCTTGTATTCATTAGGCATTTAATTTTATCCTTAGGTTGGCAACTGATTAGATAGAATCCATGTTTTAGAAAGTTAACTGGCAGCAGTATGGAGAAATAAGAAAAAGAGAATGGAGGCAGATATAATTCAAATAATAAAGAGATTCATAATCAGCAGACGTCAACAACAAATACACTAAAAGGAGAGGAAATAGTAACCAAGAGAAGATGTGGGCATTTTCAAAATTCTGGGTTTGTAGAGGTTTAAACGTCTTATAAAATATTGCTACCACATGGAAAAACACCTCTTCATTAAGAACACTGAGCTGCCACAATATTTTTTCTAAACAAAATATACCTTTCTGGATCAAAATGAAGTCCTATTTTGACTTCAAAATGAGCTTTCGAGAAAAACTTTAAAAATGGGGACAACTTTCTGGGCAGCAGGGAGTAAAACACCTAAAACCACTATATTTCACCAATAATCATAACCGACACAAATAGTAATCACCCTACCTTGATAGTTCTGTCCAAAGATGCGCTGGCAAACTGATTGTTATCTTTGGGATTGATTACAATCTGCATAACATAATGGGTGTGTCCTTCAAACACTTGTGAGCAAGACCATTTTTTATCCCAGTCCCAGAGCTTAATAAGCATGTCATCTAGGCAAAAGAAAGTCTCACGTTAGTTGCAATTTCTATTTCTTTCATTCAGAAATAAGAAATCTCTGTGTCTTTTAAGGCAGCAGAACACCAATCATTTTATGAAACTTACAGAAATAGCGTCAGATTTAAGTAGATATTTCAAAATCCCTATTTATTCTAAGAATAAACTTAATTTTCTACAGAAAAGTAGAGATAAAACAGAGAAATTACTAATAACAAATATAAAAATTTCATGGAAAATTTTAAGACAGATCTGAGCTTTACAGGACAAAAGTTCTGTAAAGCAAGTTCGATCAGAATATAAGTATGGCCCGGGTGGTGTAGTATAGCGGCTGAGTGTTGATCTAGGAACCAAGAGGTCACTGGTTCGATTCCGGGTCAGGGCACATGCCGGGGTTGAGGGCTAGATCGCCTCTGGGGGGCATACAGGAGGCAGCCCACTGATGATGTTTCTCTCTCATCTATGTTTCTCTCTATCTTTTCTCCCTTCCCCTCTGAAAAATCAATAAAAACATTAAAAAAAGAGAAGAATTTAACTATGACTGAATAATGATGGCAATGACTATTAGGGAATAATACTACAAGACTTGTTTTGAAAGTTTTTAATTACTTCTCAATTTTTAACTTTAAAATGTTTCAAAGAGATATTAACAATTCAGTGCAATTTGTTTTAACTGCCCTCCAAAAGTCCACTGTTTTATACATAATACCAAGGAGCAAACCAGTCTGAACATAAAGGTAAAACTGACTAGGGTATATGGCAATCTGCCAAAGCTCCCTCATCAGCATGTAAATGAGCTTTCTGTTCAGCAGATGTTTAAGCATCTAGACCTTCAGATCTTCCCTGACAGGAATTGGAGCAATTCTGCTATACAAATCCTAAATAGAGTTGATATTTCATTAAAAATATAAAAAGTACGCAGCATCGATATCAAGTTAATGGATTTAAATAGTTTAAAGGCTGCTTGGAATTAGAACTCCACTTGTAGCAGCAGTAAAGAGCTGCATGTCTCAATGAATGAAAACAAATTACTCAAAGAGATGCACATGAC
The DNA here is from genome assembly GCA_027563665.1 of Antrozous pallidus. Lineage (NCBI taxonomy): Eukaryota > Metazoa > Chordata > Mammalia > Chiroptera > Vespertilionidae > Antrozous > Antrozous pallidus. The sequence goes on along the minus strand of CM050524.1, from coordinate 30,861,879 downwards.
CAAAAGGGGTCACCTCTTACCACTGCTAGTGAGAATGAAAGGCTGGGTTGGATGAACAGCAATACAGCGAATGTAGTCTGAGTGCGCTTCAAACATATGAACTCTCTCCAGAGTGTTGTAATTGAACACTCTAATCTGCATGTCATCCTAGAAATGGAAATTTAAAAACTATCATTAAGGTTATGAAGTAAACTGCATGAAAAAAATATACTACAGGTTCGGGGTATAAAGCCCATGCTTCAAAACATTGCACTAATTTACAAAACAAACCAAGAATCAGAATTCTGCAACTCATTTACATAATCTTTGACAAATTCGAAAAATGCGATTAGAAATTCATGTAATTGCTTACCGCTCCTGTTACAACCCAATTCTTTCTTGCAACAAACTTGGCAGCTCGAACAGGAAGGTCACATACTTCAAATGTTTTCACCAACGTCTTTAAAATGTAACAAGAATATACACTTTGAGTTATGGTAAAATAACTGAAAAATCTATTTTATTTTAAATATCTAATTTAAAAGTATTATTAGGCTAAAATATAAAAGCTCAGCAGTCAAGTTAAAAAGAAATAGATCTTTTTTTTCAACAGGTTCAAAATTAAAGTACTTATAAAAAATAAAAGAAGTGAATGTTCACAAGATGAAATTCCAGATCCTTTGTGCTTCAGCTTCCTCTTTGGCTACTCCCAAACTTACCTTTACTCTGTTGCCTCTGCCTGAAAACCCACCCAAAGGATCTTATACTTCCCTATCATAACTTAGCACCTTCATAGTTATGTGTTTAATATCCTTCCTGCTAAGCTCTCTGAGAGCAGGAATCTTGTTCACTACTATATTCCCAGAGCCTAAAACACTGATCGAAAACAAGCAGCGTGTTATAAGTATTTGTTCAATGAACTAGCTCCTAATCTCTTCTTTTTAAAATGAAACCCATAAACTCAGAAGATAAACTCTCAACATTCACCCCTGCTCTTTGTAGGAGCATCTTCTAGTTTTTTACCTTTATCCTGTGTATATTACTCCTCTTGGGGCAGCTTGAAGGAACACCTACATCACTGTTTCTCTTTAGTTATTTCACTAAAAAGAGGTAACAGTATTTTTCAGTTTACTCCTGATCTTGGTCCTCTAAGCCTATTTTGCTATCTTAAATTCCTCAAATGTGAATATGTGAACTTTTATCTGTATTTAATAACTTAACCTTGAACATTGTGGATAATCCTAATAGGGGCCGTAACGACCAAAACAACCAGACGACCAAACAGTAGGCTGTGGGGGGCGACCAGCCCAGTGGTGGGGGGCACTGAGGGGCAACCAGGCTGGCAGGGGGGGCATTTAGGGGTGATCAGGCTGGCAGTGGGGGGCAGTTAATGGCAACCAGTCTGGTGGAAGGGGCGGGGGGCAGTTAGGGGCAACCAGGCAGGCAGGTGAGTGGTTATGAGCCAGCAATCCAAGATTGTGAGAGGGATCCTGGACTGGAGAAGGTGCAGGCTGGGCTGAGGGGGGGATCCCCCACTCCCTGCACCTCCCCCCCTTCCCGCGCACGAATTTTGTGCACTGGGCCTCTAATCCTATATAATAAAAGAGAAACATGCAAATTTGACTGTACCTTGGCTCCTGATTGGCTATGCTACCAGCCAATCAGGAGCGGGGGTAGGGCCAAGTGGCACGAGCACTGGGCCCCGGGGGGTGGAGACGAAACGGAGGTGGCAATGAGCACCCAGCCCCTGGGCGCTGTGCAGGGAAGCGGCGGCAGCAGCAGCAGCAGCAGCAGTGGTGGTGGTGCGACTGGCCCCCGGGTGCTGTAAGCGGAAGTGGTGGCAAGTGCCCAGTCCCCGGGGCCGGGTGGTCGCAGGCAGCAGGGGCTGAGCTGAGCAGGGCGATGGCTGGGTGCCCAAGGCCTAAAGCCTCACCAGAAGCTTTAGGCCTTGGGCAGGCTGGGGGTGAGCCATCAGTTGGACATCCCCTGAGGGCTCCCAGTATGTGAGAGGGGGCAAGTTGGGTTGAGGGACCCCCCCCCCCACCCAGTGCACGAATTTTGTGCACTGGGCCCCTAGTTACTATATAAGCAGACAAAACTATATGGTAAAGTACTGACTATATGTTCTGTACTTTGAAAGAAAAAGATTAAGGATGGTCAAAAAAGATTAGAAAATATGAGATAAACTAATTTGAAGGATACATTATTTACTCATATGAAAGAGAACAAAACAAGCATGTAAGGCAAATATTCTGTAAAATGCACATTCTAATATGCATAATCAAAAGCTGACTACAAGTATTTCTCTGATGTAATTTAAAATGTGTGTGGCTTTTTGAAAGTCAATTACATACCATATTAAGCACTGGGAAAGAAAAAAAATTTGAACTCCCATTCTTGAGATTGCTAAAATATTCACTAAATGGAAAATTAAATATTATTAATTACTTTCTCTAGAGCAAGTACTCATATTGGCGTTGGTTTCCTTAATCTCAAAAAAAAGCTAATGCTACATACATAATAATTTAACATTTAAATACTGTATAATACAAGCCCAGAACAGTATCTCCCACAAGCTATGTTCCTCTTTACTGAAAATACTTTGTACCAGTTTGAGAAAGCAATCTGAACATAGCTACTGGACTCTGTTATATTTTCCTCTTTCTCATTATTAACACAGTCTAACACAGCATTTCTAATAAAGCCCTTAAAATTCCTACCTGTGTTTCATGATTCCAAACACACACACTGCCATTGTAAAGACTTGCCAACATCCATGGCTCTGTAGGATGCAAATCCACACTCTTAACTCGATCAGACCGGGCAGTTAGCTTTCTCTTGATATCAAGTCGTAGAGGCTAAAAAGAAACATTTAAAAAAAGTTAAATTAAAATGCTATGCCAAATAAAATGTTTGAGATTGTAACTAAAAACAGTGTATTAACAACAGGCTTACAAACAATTTAGTTTTTGCTTTGCTAAATTGTAGAGTTTTAAGTCTAAACGTTTGGATGGAGAAGTAGACCAAAAACAACAAAAACCCAGAATGCATGCTACCTGCATTAAAGCAAAGATATTCACAAGGTAAACTCTTCTACTTCTTCACTTACATACACACACAAAAAAAATATTTAAATTTATAGCTGAAGTTGTCAAGCATTTTGGTCTTGGGACACATTTATACTCTTAAAAAAGTTCAGCACCTTAATAAAGCTTTTTTATATGGGTTATATCTACTGATATTTACCATGTTAAAAATTAAAACTAAGACAACTTAAAATATTTATGCATTAAGTCATGTTCGAGTAACAATAAACCCATTTCATGTGAAAAATAATTATATTTTCAAAAAAATTTAGTGAGAAGGGTGGCAATGATTCACATTTTTACAAAACTTTATAAGTTCTGATTTAATAGGAAACAGTTGTTTTTTCATATTTGCTTAGGCTTTCACTATGTTGTAATATGTTGTTCTGGTTGATGCATATGAAAAACACATCTGGCCTCACAAAGATACGTAGTTAAAAGAAATATTTTAACTTTTTTTTTTTTTTTTAATAACTGTGGATATTCTTCCTTGACATCACCACCAACACTTAACAAGTGGTAGTTTTTTAAAGGTCACTTGCAATGTAAAATCTGAAACCATACAAATAAACTCTTTATACTTTGTTACTTAAAATCCATTGGTCTATTTTGTATTTTTAATAGAGCCATGCATCATTTTGTAACATCATGCACACTGATCATTTGGAAACAGTTGGTTCACTGAATTATGCAGATCTTCCACATTTTGACATATTTCACTACACAGCATCAAAATCACATTCATTAACATCACCACCAACTTCAAATGATTTTTTTAAGAATTACAATATGATAAGGTCAGTGATAAAAGTTTTCTAAAATTCTAACTCACTGAAATTGTATTATTAGCAACAAATCCTGTCAGGGACCAAATAACTTGTTTCAGTTTTCAGAATACGTATGCCAAATAATCAAGTCTGAGCAACCAGTCTGTCAGCCATTGTTACAAGTAAAGCTAGCAACTTAAACAGTGCGCAACAGAAGTACCTCACTCATGCTTCCCATTTCATCACACAGAATAATTAAAAGTTGAATACATGGCGTTGAGATGTAATAACATTAATAATTTTTATTGCTTCATCAATGACATTCTTAATGAAACTGGCTCTTCAGAAAAAATTGTGTGACAGTGAAGAAATACAATATCAGTACAATTTTGTGACACTGGCAGTTTCAACTTTCATTACTTTTACAGAATCAGATATATGTTACAAATAGCAACACAGTAAAAAAAAAAAAAAAAGGCCCATAATGTCTTACTATCAGGAAAACAGTTTTCATTTGTGGACCTTCTAAAAAAATATGGAGGACTCCTACAAGATCATAGACCACATTTTCAGACTCTTGGTTTATAGACTATTTAGTAAATAAATATAAAATATCACTAAACCACAAATTCTGGCCCATGTCATTAGTATCACATAAGAAAATATTCTTAAGAAGTGTTATTCATGAAGCCTTTGTTTAATAATCCTAAATTATAGTATTAATCAAAACAGTATAGTATTGGCATAAAAACAGATCAATGGAATACAAGAGAAAGCCCAGAAATAAACCTACACACATATATAGTCAAATAACCTATATATACAAAAGGCTAACCGATCAATCAGCCAGTAGCTATGATGCACACTGACCACCAGGGTGCAGATGCTCACCGAGAGACAGCAACTTTGCAGAGTGCCTTCTCCCACTCCCAGCCCCCTCAGAGGATGTAAAGAGCTGGTTTCAGCCTGATCCCCACATGCCAGACCAAGGGACTCCACCTGCCGGAGGGACTCCGCAGACGCTCTTTAAGCTTCGGGGCTGCCCTAGGTGCAGCTAGCCAGGGAGAGACTATGAGAGGTTGTCTCCAGGGTGTGTCCAGCCCATTTCACCCAGTCCTGCCTTATCGGCCACCTTCTAATTAATTTCCTATCAATGTGCATGAATCTGTGCACCAGGCCACTAATTTATGATAAAAGAGCCAAGAATACACAACAAGGAAAGGCAGTCTCTTCAATAAATGTGTTGGGAAAACTGGATAACCACATGCAAAACAATGAAGCTGAACTCCTACCTTACACCACCCGTAAAAATTGACTCAAGACTTCAATGTAAGACCAGAAACCATAAAACTCCTAGCAAAAACCTTGGAACAAAGCTCCTCGATATCTATCGCAGATATTATTTAATTTGATACCAAAAATAAAGGCAATGAAAATAAAAACAAGTGGGACTACCTCAAACTAAAAAGCTTCTCCACAGCAAAAGCAAACATCAAAAAATGAAAAGGCAACCTACTGAATGGGAGAAAATAATTGCAAATCATATATCTGATTAGAGCCTAGTGGCCAAAACATATTATAAATTCATACTACTCAATAGCAAAAAGACAAAACAAAAACAATCCAATTAAAAATGGGGCAGATGATCTGAATAGACATATTTCTAAAGAACACATGTGGCCAACAGGTATATGAAGAGATGCTCAACATCACCCCTCACCAGGGAAATGCAAGTCAAAAACCACAAGAAAAGCCCTGGCTGGGGGACTTAGATGGTTGGAGTGTCATCCCGTACACCAAAAGGTTGGTTGTGAGTTCAATCCTCAAGTGGGGCACGTATTGGAGGCAACTGATATGTTTCTCTCTCTCTTTCTCAAATTAATAAAAACATATCCTTGTGTGAGGATTTAAAAATAAAAATAAATACATACATACATAAAACATATTCTTGGGTGCAAATAAAACAAAAATACACCATACAGTCAACCACCACCATTAAGAATGGCTGTATCAAAAATACAAAAACTAACAAGTGTGGAGAGGATACAGAGTAAAGGGAACCCTTGTGCACACTTGGTGGAAATATTAATTGGTGCAGCCACTATGAAAAACAGGTCTTAAACATCATGCTAAGTGAAATAAGTCAGAGAAAAAAAGACGAATACTGTATGATCTCATTTATAGGTGAAATTTAATAAAAACAAACTCACAGAGAAACCATTGGTGGTTGCAAGGGGCAAGGGATAGGGGATTGGTGAAATGGATGAAGAAGTCAAAGATTACAAACTTCAACTTATAAAATAAGTCATGGGGACAGTATGGTGACTATAATCAATAATACTGCGTTGCATATTTGAAAGTTGCTATGTATTGTGATGGACATTAACTAGACTTATTGTGGTGGTGATCATTTCACAATATGTATATACAAATATCTAATCACTATATTGTGATTATTGCTATATTTCAATATATATTGAAACTAATATGTTATATGTCAATTATATCGCAACAAAAATAAGTCCAGTTCTTCAGAGAAAAGTAGATTTATTTTAGCAATAATGCTAGGCAATGTAATGTGTAATCAACATGGGCTATATCTATGTCCATGAAGGCCTTTGGAGTCAAATGGGAGCAGTTATATATTATTTTAATGAATTTAAGTTATGGGAGCCTAATGGAAAGTAGAACAATTTTAAACAAGAACTAAAATACTCCCTCAAGCCAGAAAATACTAATAGTTTAAAATTGCTTTTTTCAACCTGGATTCCTCATCTAAACCACAAAACAGAAAATAATTTAAATAACTAATTTCTTAATTCTCCCAAAGATACTATTTCAGGAGAAAAGTTAATTCATTATATATATGACGCCTTATGACAGTAGCCTTAATTCTCTCTTTTAAAAGCTAATTGAGGAAGACTGATTTAAAATCTATTTCCCCTTCAACAGTTCATAAACACAAACTAAAAGTTTATTTGGCAAGTTGAGTTACCATCAAGTTTTTATTTTTGTGAACATCCATTATACTCATGAATGGGACAGAAATTTAAGGTTACTTTTCAACATAAAATGAAGATCACCAGATAATTTCAGCAGAGAGAATTTCCCAAGACAAAGCAAACACCTCACAAGGCTTTTATTCATATTTTGGCATCTGTATCAAATTTGGACCACTGATTATTTCGAACCTTGTTCTTACGTCTATACATGTCTTTCCACTTTTACCACCAACCTATACCTCTTAATTTACTTTAAAAGATCTGAGTTCCCTGGCTCATCTCTATGATCACCACAAAAATGTTTCCATGTCATACCTTCCTCGCCATCTCCGACTTCCTAATTTCAAACATCACCTCCACATTCTTTGCTCATTCAGAGGAGGAGGACCTTTTACTTCTATCCATTTCTGAATTTTGCCCCATTATCATCACAAATTTCTAACTTTTTCTGATCTCTTCAGAGTCAACAAACATGAAGGGTCTGTTATGTACCAGGAACCATGGTGAGGGCTTTCACTAAGTCAACATATCTCATATTTTTCCTCTACTAAATGAGGACATTGGACACTTACAAGTGTATATTTTATCATTAAAATGTTTTAAATAACTGATTACTTAAAAAACAATGCTCCAGGAAGGTGAGACAAGAGACTGAGGAACCTCAACACACCTTTGAAAAAATAAAAAATACAATTTTTATTTCAGAGAAGAAGGAAGAGGGGAAGACAGAAACATCCATGATGAGAATCATTCATTGGTTGCTGCCTGAATGCCCACTACTCAGGACAGAGCACACAACCTAGGCATGTGCCCTGACAGGGACTGGAACTGTGACCTCCTGGTTCATAGGTCAAAGGTTAGCCACTGAGCCACACTGGCCGGGCAACCCCAGGATACCTTTATTTATACCCAATGCACAAATTCTAGTTTCCAAAAGCACAGTCAAGATCTCTTGCTATATTTCTCCCAACATGTGACTACTTGGAATGAGACATTGTACTAGGTCAGTGGTCAGCAAAACTCATTAGTTAACGGAGCCAGTTTGCCGACCACTGTACTAGGCACTCTGGAAAACAAAGAGGATTAAAACACTCATACTGAAACCTCAATTCTAAATTACTCCCTCCATCTTCCAAAAGCTGGATTCATTTAGTGCTCAGCTGAAATGCTTGTCATCAATATGATCTTTCTTATGACCCTAGCTAGAAGTAGCCTTCCCTATGGGATCCTGTAGACTAAATTTTAACCTTTAAAAATATATGCAGTCTCAGCCCTAACCGCTTTGGCTCAGTGGATAGCGTGTTGGCCTGCGGACTCAAGAGTCCCAGGTTTGATTCTGGTCAAGGGCATGTACCTTGGTTGTGGGCACATACCCAGTGGGGAGTGTGCAGGAGGCAGCTGATCGATGTTTCTAACTCTATCCCTCTCCCTTCCTCTCTGTAAAAATCAATAAAATATATTTTATATATATATATAAATTTACTCTATTTCTAGAGTAAATGTTCTTTAAGGGTAGGGTCATCGCTTATTTGTGACTTTATCTCCACAGCACCCCATATAAGTATACCTCAGGAATATTTCGGTCTGATTTTAGACCATTGCAATAAGACAAATCACACAAATTTTTTGGTTTCCCAGGACACATAAAATTGTTTACACTATACTGTAGTATATTAAGTGTGCAACAGCATTGTGTCTAAAAAGCAATACCATAATTTAAATGCCTTATTGCTAAAAAAAAAAAAAATGCTAACCATCACCTGAGCCTTCAGCAAGTCGTGATCTTTTTTTTTTTTTTTTTTTGATTGATTTACAGAGCAGAAGGGAGAGGGATAGAAAGTCAGAAACATCGATGAGAGAGAGACATCGATCAGCTGCCTCTTGCACGCCCCCTACTGGGGATGTGCCCGCAGCCACGGTACATGCCCTTGCCGGAATCGAACCCGGGACCCTTCAGTCCGCAGTCCGACGCTCTATCCACTGAGCCAAACCGGTCTCGGCAAGTCGTGATCTTTTTGCTGGTGGAAGGTCTTGCCTTCAATTTTTAAAATACCCAATTTTTGTGAAGTGCAATAAAGTAAAGAACAGTAAAATCAGGTATGCCTATATTTAGGTACGAGGGTTTAGGGACAGACAGTACAATCCTGGTCTAGAGAATCATGTTGAAATCAAATTTCAGTTCCACCATTCATTTAAAATGTGCAATAGTGAGCAAGTTTATTTAGCTTCTCTCAGGCTGGACACAAGTAAAAGAGAGACAATACAATTACCTGTTTCTTAGAGTTATGAGAATTAAGAGGCAAAAGTTTGTCAAAGTGCATAGAACATAGTAAACACTTTATGGTAAAAGAGTGAATGAATAAATCCATTTAGGATGTTACATAAAAGATTTAAAATGTATTAAAGAATGAAGGAACCCTAGTCAGGTTGGTTTAGGTATTAAGCATCCACCTGTGGACTAAAGGGTCTCGGGTTCTATTCTGGTCAGGGGCACATTCCCGGATTGTGGGTTCAATCCCCAGTAGGGTGCAGCCAATCAATGATTCTCTCATCATTGATGTATCTCTTTCCCTTTCCTTCCTCTCTGAAATCAACAAAAACGTATTTTAAAAAAAGAAAAAAAGAATGGTCTAAAGTCATACCACCCTTAACCGGCCCAATCGAATCTGATCTTGGAAGCCAAGCAGGGTTGGGCCTGGGAATACTGGGTGCTGTAGGCTTAAAAAAATAAATAAATAAATATATATATATATATATATATATATATATATATATATATATTCTTATTTTATTTTTTTAATAAATATATTTTATTGATTTTTTTACAGAGCAGAAGGGAGAGGGATAGAAAGTCAGAAACATCGATGAGAGAAACATTGATCAGCTGCCTCTTGCTCGCCCCCTACTGGGGATGTGCCCGCAGCCAAGGTACATGCCCTTGACCGGAATCGAGCCCGGGACCCTTCAGTCCGCAGTCCGACGCTCTATCCACTGAGCCAAACCGGTTTCAGCATAAAATATATTCTTAAATGCAAAAGAAAACTAAATTATGAACCTTTTCCAAAAATGCCCATTACTAAAAGCACAGCAGACCCCAGACCCAAGCAGGTCGCTGGCAATATGAGGTGGTATAACGACGAAGACTTGAAGTCGTGCTTGGGGCTCAACCTGAGGACCCAAGTAAGCTCATGGCTGAGATTGGGGGTGGGGTGTCTATGAGCAAACCCACTGAAATTTCATGCAACTCTGTGCTTCTCTGTGCATTTTTCTGGGAGTATCTATACTTTCACCAGATTACCCAAGGATTCAATCTCTGTTGTAGTTCTGTCTCAATTTACCTCGCACAAACTTAATTCTAAGTTTTATTTTCTGACTGCCAGATGAGGAACTTGGACTTAATAACTAAGCTTCAAAATCTTTGAATCTGGCTTTTTGGGATGGAGAACTAAGATGGCGGCAGAGGCAAAACACCTATCTTGCCGTCATAATCAGCAATTTTAACACTACAACTTAACGAAGGAACAAACACCTTCCAGAATCACCAGAACGCTCGCCGAGTGAAAATTCCACAAATAAAAGTGAAGATAAGACACTGTGACCCGGAGGAGCGGTGGTGGACAGCGTGGAAAGATTCGCGCGCAGAGAGAGGTTTGGAGTGCCCGCCGCGGAGAGGGCGGGCGGCTGAAAACCGGCCAGTTTTCTCGAACGGGGAGACAGGGGCGTCCCACTGGACAGATTCTCCAGCTCTGGGCGAAGTCCAGAGAACCCACTATCACACGGGGTGAAAACTGGACAGTGGGAGGGCACGCCGAAGCTTGGGTGCTGCCGGGTCTGCCGGCTTGTGGAGAAGGCAGCTCTCGCGCGAACAGCTCGGCTGCGTGACGGCGCAGAGAGCTCTCTGCGACTTGTCTCTCATTCGGAAAACCGTCAGTCTGCTTTGTTTTACGACCCTGGGTAAGACATTGCACATGCAAAGTCATTTGGGGACAGTCTGAATTCCCCGGCAGCCGGTGGAGCTCCACAGCGGCTCTCTCTCAGAGGTGCTGGCAGCCATTGCCCCCGGCACAGAGCCCCTGGGGCTGCATAGGGCGGAGCTAACGCTGTCTGCTTGGCCCGGAGACTCCGCCCAACCAACCTGAGCACAGCTGAGCTTCACAGACAATTGGCCTGGAGGTCAAACCCTCCTAGGGCTAACAACAAAAAGCTGGGTTTAAATTCAAAAACACTGAATACAACACAAAAAGGATTGCAGTAAGAGTACCCACCTCAGGTAACCGGGGAGACTGAGCCACTGTCCCTTTGAGGATAGCCACCACATAAAGCAGCCACCATGCAGAGACATGGAAAGAAATCAGGTGTGAAAGAAATGGAGGAGAAAAGACGACAAGACATAGAGTTCAAAACCACGGTTATAAGGCTTTTCAAGAGGCTCCTACAAAAGGCCGATCAACTTAATGAGAATTACCAGGAAATAAACAAGACCAACCAGGAAATAAACAAGACCAACCAGCAAATGAATGAGACTTACAAGGAGATGAATGATACTTACAAGGAAATGAATGAGACCCTCAGGGAAATGTGCAAGACCTCTGAGGATAGGAACCAGACCCTCACAGATAAAAAAAAGGACCAACTAGAAATCAAGCATACACAGACTGAAATAAAAAATATTATACAAAGTCCTAAAAGCAGTCCAGAGGGCCACAAGAACCAAGTCAAAGATTTGAAATACAAAGAACCAAAATCCACTCAGTTGGAAAAGCAAGAAACAAAAAGAATTCAGATAATTGAAGATAGCATAAGGGGCCTCTGGGACAACCTCAAGCAAGCCAACATCCGAATTATTGGGGTGCCAGAAAAAGAGAGAGAGCAAGTTAATGAAAACCTACTTGAAGAAATAGTGACTGAAAACTTTCCCCACCTGGTGAAAGAAACTGACTTAAAAGCCCAAGAAGTACACAGAACCCCAAAATATAGGAATCTAAAGAGGACCACACCAAGACATATCATAATTAAAATGCCAAGAGCAAAAGATAAAGAGAGAATATTAAAAGCAGCAAGAGAAAAACAGTTGGTTACCTACAGGGGAGCACCCATACGATTGTCAGCGGATTTCTCAACAGAAACGATGCAGGCCAGACACGAGTGGCAAGAAATATTCAAAATAATGAAGAGCAAGAATCTACAACCAAGGTTACTCTATCCAGCAAAGCTATCATTCAGAATTGAGGATCAGATAAAGTGCTTCGCAGATAAGAAAAAGCTAAAGGAGTTCATCACCACCAAACCAATATTATATGAAATACTGAAAGATATTCTTTAAGAAGAGGAAGAAGAAAAAGGTAAAAATATAAATTATGAACAACAAATACACATCTATCAACAAATGAACATAAAAATCAAGTGAACTGATAGGCTGATGTACAAGATAAACTGGTGACTATAACAGAAACATGGACATAGAGAGGGAATGGACTGACAATTCTTGGGGAGAAAAGTGTTGTTGGAAGTACAGCAAGAGATTGGACAAAAATCTTGCAACAATGGGAGAGGACATTGGGGGAGGGGGAGGTGAGGGCGGAGGGTGGGATAGGTACAGGGTGGAGGGAAGATATAGGGGGATAAAAAAGGGGAAACAATTTAATTAATAAACTGAACAATTAAAAAAAATCTTTGAATCTGTACTTCACACACACACACACACGCACACACACACACGCACATAAAGTCAGGAAAATGTTTAAATATAAAATATTGACTTTCTTACTTTTTTTCAGGAAGGGTATTTTCACACTATTGTTTTCTTATAATTAAACACTCTTGTGGAAAAGTACTTCAGGGCATTTTTGAGAGTGAGAATGATAACAAAACAAAACAAAAAAGTGCTGTCGATGCCATTCTGACCAGCCACCATGTTTGCAAATGCAGAAAAGCAGTCCAGTTTTATGAACTCTCTCAGCCTTCTTTTCCCTTAGAAACCTAAGTCATAACCTCAAAGCATTTGAAATCCCACTTTTGACTCCTTCACACTTTATTTTCTTTTTATCTTTTGCCTCTCTACTTAAGTCAGCACACACTATACCAGGATTAAGTTCAACCTGAATGCGAGGCCAGCTGAAACCGGTTGAAGGGCAGAATGCGGTGATTCTGCCAAAGCCTTCCAGAAGTCAGTTTTCGGCCTTTCGTATTTCCCTGCACCGCGGATACCCCCGCAGACTCCAGGAGCTCTGTCACAAGCCCTGGGCACCCCAGGAGTCAGGGGCCCCTCAATTCCTGGCACTGCGTCCCTGAACCACTGCGGACTCCTGGGTCCCACCGCCTCCTCACGAACTCGCACGGGACCAGGACCCCACAGGCCTGAGGCGCCGGCCACAGCGGGACCCCAGGCCGCTTCTTACCGCAGCCCCCCGTCCAGGAGTCCCAGGAATGCCTCCCGGCCCAAGGGACCCTGCTCCCTCCGGCAGGGTCTGCACCTACCATGGCTCTGTCGGTTCGAGTCCGGACGCCCTCGCTAGCAACCGGCGACACAGTCCCTGAAGAGACCCACGGACCCGCTGACCGACTGACTGACGTGGAACTTCCGGGAAGTAGTTCTCGCGATAGAGAGACCAGGACGCGAGCGCCTGCGCCAACCCAGACTGACGTTTTCCAAGTCCCGCCCCAGTTTTCTAGGCAACAGGGTCCGCCCCAAGGAGCCTAGCCTTTCGGCAGGGCGAGGGCAGGCGAGGTGTGGCCTGGGCCACCGAGGGGTGTGGCCTGGCGTGGCTGAGCGTGGGTGAGAACCTGAAAACTAAGAGCTAAAAAGGATGGGAAAAACGAAAAGATTCATTCCCGCAGGACGCCGGAAATTCGTGTGCTGCGGCTGAGGAGCGCCGTGGGGCCTGCGCCGATTCTGGCTAAGGAGAGGGATGTGGGGAGGAAGGCGAGGCAAGACTCCCAGCGCACGGTACTCTGTTGGGCTGAGAACGTGGCTGAGTTCCCTGCGGGCCCTGGACCCGACACTGATGGAGGCTCTGAAGGCATAGGCTGGACTGTGGGCTCAGTTTCAGGCCTCTGAGCGAAGAGCCTTCAGTTGTGGGGCTCCCGGAAGATGGGACTCCCCGCTGTACCTGATTACTCCCTTAAAAAAAAAAAAAGATATATTTTACTGAATTTTCACAGAGAGGAAGAGAGAGGGATAGAAAGTCAGAAACATCGATGAGAGAGAAACACCAATCAGCTGCCTCTTGCACACCCCATCCTGGGGATGTGCCCGCAGCCATGGTACATGCCCTTGACCAGAATCGAACCTGAGACCCTTCAGTCCGCAGGCCGATGCTCTATCCACTGAGCCAAACCGGCTTCGGCTGTACCTGATTACTTCTTATTAAGCATCGACTGGGTGCCAGATATAGATCCCTTTCAATTCCTCACATCAAATCTGAATTATCTCATTACTAATGAGGAAACTACGGCTCAGAGAAGTTAAGTGTCCTGGCCAAGGCTGCATATTAAGTGATAATAGAGTTAGAATTTAATCCCTGATTGATAAGTCTTGTGTTCTTTCTACAACATTAAGGTAGCTGAGCTCTAGAATAAAGGACTAGTGCCATAAGGCGTTATAAAATAAAGTACGAGAACATTTACCTACCACCTTTCACCCTCCTTTATTTCTGCTTTTAAAAAACAACAAAAACACAGTGGGCCAAATAAAACTTGCCCTCTGGCTACATGTAAATGAGTAACTCTGGCCTGAGGGGAGCCTTAGAATTTTTTTGGCCTCTAGATTTTCAGAAAGGCAAAAATAAATAAAAATATGTGTGCTGAAAATGATATTAAGAGGAAGTCTGGACTCTGAACCAGATTATTTGGCTTTTAGTAAGAGTTTTGCTAGATCTCAGTTTCCCTTATTTAAAAAAAAAAAATTCGCCCTAGCCGGCTTGGCTCGGGGGATAGAGCGTCAGCCTTTGGATTGAAGGGTCTCAAGTTCGATTCCGGCCAAGGGCACATGCCTGGGTTGTGGGCTTGATTCCCAGTGGGGGGCGTGCAGGAGGCAGCCAATCAACGAATGATTCTCTCTCATCATTGATGTTTCTTTCTCTCCTCTCTTCCTCTCTGAAATCAATAAAGAACTATATTTTTTAAAATAAATATAAAAATAAATAAAAGACTAAGTTGGGTAATTTCTAAAGACGCTTTCCTTTTCAACAATCTGTGTTTCTGTGATATTCAATAGTAGAAAGAAGAGTGGGTCTAGAACTGGATTTTCGGGCCAGCAGTGTGATATTATGAAATGTAAACCGAGACTAATAATTGAATGGTTTGCTTATGTTTAAGCTTAATTGTGGATCACAAGAACTGAAAAATTTACAGTATGAACTATATGTAATTTGCTTGAATAGTGAAGCTTCCAGTATTTCTGATTCCTGGATACTCTTTCACTTGAACAAGTATCTTTGGACTTGGCACTGTATCAAGTAATTCTATATCAGTGGTTGGCAAACTGCAGCTCGAGAGCCACATGTGGTTCTTTGGCCCCTTGAGTGTAGCTCTTCCACAAAATACCATGGCCTGGGCGAGTCTATTTTGAAGAAGTGGCGTTAGAAGAAGTTTAAAAAACTTGGTTCTCAAAAGAAATTTCAATCATTGTACTGTTGATATTTGACTCTATTGATTAATGAGTTTACTGACCACTGTCCTATATAATAAAAGGCTAATATGCAAATTGTCCCCTCTACAGGGAGTTCCACCAGAAATTTAACCTTCCCTTCCCTCCCAGGCCAACATGGCCCAATGAACCCCTGTGCACAAATTCATGCACCGAGCCTCTAGTATAAAATAAAGTGATACCCACAGCTGATGCCTGAGTTTTCAGTTCCAGCTGTGGCTGAAGCCTCTGGGCAGCTGGCACCATGGATCTGTATCTCGACCAATGGTGTGAGCTGGGCCCTCTCTGGAGAAGAAACCTGGGTCCCCCGAGATATGTGATCAGTACTGGGACCCCGCCAGAAGGCGAGGGGACCCCAAGGCAGGTACTGGACGTGGAGGCCACAGGGGGGCATAGACTACAAAGGAGACAGAACTGAACCTCACATCACCCTGTTTGGCCCTGGAGGATGGCTGGTTAGCCAGAGACGGGTAAGATTCCTCAGGAAAGGAACAACCTAAGACAGGCACAGTCGCAGAGGGGCCAACAGGAGAGAACTAAAAGGTCAACAGAGGTGGGGCACAGACCCTCATCCACAAACCTTGCAGGGGTTTGAATCCTCACCCCTCCTGAGGGAGGTCTCCTACCCCCACGGCTACTTCACCTCCCACACACAACTCATATGGGGACCCAGGTGGCAGACAGAGACTCAGCCAGCAATAGCTGCTCTATATCTAAATTCAGTCTATTACCAGGAATGCTCAGGACCTACTCAAAATTGCAAATATTCCTTTCCACTAGTATTTACAGGGTAAACTAAGATTTCTGCTTGAGTATTAAAATTGACAGGAAAATAGTAATCAAGTTTTCAGATTAATTTAAATTGGCCAAGTGAAATATGTGAATACTCAAGAAAATTATAGTGTACTGGACAAAAAGCTTTTCCTAAAACATTAACTAAAAAATCTATTAGTAGTTCATCTCACTGTAAAATTGCCTAACATCCAAAGAACCTAAAGCAGTCATATTTGTGTGCAAAAATTAAAATTTAAAATTACCAAGACTGCAATATAAAATTTCCAAAAGTCCCCATTAATCAAAAAAGGGGAGGGGACAGCGGGGTAATATCATGTAAGGGAAAAAAATATATCGAGTAAGTAAAATACATCTAGAAAATTCTTACTCCAGTAAAGTAAATTCCATTTGTAAAAACAATTGCAGGACACCCATGAAAAAACACACATGGTGTCAAAATAAGCCAAAGGAAAATCATTTAGGCAAAAATTAAAAAGAATCCCAAGTCTATTTTGCATAGAGGATCCCTTTGTTAACTTTTGGTCGAGAATGTGTTTGTGTGTTTTCAGAGAACAACTCCAAGACCATGTGGGTTCCTGCGACTGTGAGGAACTGATGGATCTGTTCCAGTCACGAGTATGGTCCAGAGATGGGGGACACTGACGACACCTTGCCATGCTAGCAGTCGGCAGCTGTGCATGTCTGCAGGCAGCCCAGGACCAAACCAGAGAGGATGGATCTTGCATTGACACAATGTGTCCACCATCTGGATACCATTGCTGACTTATACACATAAAGAATTATTTGACACTGAAACTGGGACTCAGAACAGTTGGACATTGAAACTGAGACTGAAACATTTTTTGTTCTTATACATTTATTTCTAGTATGCAGAGGCAAGATACTTTTGAAGAAAAGAAACAGGGGAGAGTGATTGATATAGAGGCAGGGTGGCCTTGAACAGGCTGTCAAGCTACAGGGGGAAGGCTTGGGTGGATGGGAGGCAGATGTGGGGGGAGATCAACTGAAGGACTTGTATGCATGCATATGAGCATAACCCATGAATGAAAGAGACTGGGGTGGGGAGGGGGGAAGGTGGGGATATGTGCTGGGGGTTAGGGGAGGCTGGGGGGAGGATAAGGGGGAGGGGGAAAGGAAAACATGTACTACTATTATACTGCAAAAAAATCAATAAAAAAAAGAAAATAAAAAATAAAAGTTAAAATAAAATAAAATAAAGTGATACCTCACCTCTATTCTCAAGGAACTGGTATTGATGAGGGGCTGAACCCTCCAAGTATCACACTCAATTTGTATCTTTTTTCCCACTGCAGTTAACCATTAAGCTCTGCAGTTGTGTACTGTAAATCATTCTCTTTAAACCATTACATACTGAATTTGTACTATATCCAAAGCACTACGCTAGGTGCTGCTTGAAAATTATACCTATAAAAATCTAGTCTTGAATGTTGGTTGAAAGAAATTCCATTTTAAAGAAATAAAATCCTCAAATATGAACTAATACATAAAATAGCACTACATATATGTGTGTGTATTCCTTTGTATTCAATTGTGGGTTTAAAATAAGCTTTTTTGATTATTCATTGGTTTAGAGGAAATTGGAAGTTTAGGAAAATAGCTCTGGGGGAAAAAATAAATATGGACAAGCTTCTACAAATTGATAAAGGGTTTCCCAAGAGGTTGATTGCAATTGATCAACAGATCTTAAAGTCTTACCTGATCAATTTCTAGGATGACTGTTTCAACCCTGTCTTTTCGCTGCTTCTGGGAGAATTCCAAGTGGAAGTTCAGCCAGCAGTGTTTATATCAGCACCTAATATACACCCTTCTCTCCTCATTCTATTTCCACCTCTTTATAAGAAGTTAAGAAGGTGAAAAGAATTTCTAAGGAAAAGTCTACTCGGTATTTAAAAATACATATATACAGTCCTAGCTGGGTAGTTCAGTTGGTTGGAGCATTGTCCCGATATACCAAGGTTGTGGGTTCGATCACTGGTCAGGGCACATACAAGAAACAACCAGTGAGTGCATAAATCAACTGAAATAGATAAAGAAAAAATACATATATACATGCCACAGGAATGGTCAGTTTTGCACAAATAACTGAATATCAGAAATCGGGGGAAGAGAGAGAGAGAAATAATATAGGACAAAATACCTGGTTGGAAGGTGACAATTTTCATAAAGGAGACAGAACTTGAGCTGGACCTTTGGGTGAAGAATGTGTGATATGTTTGAAGACCAAAAAAGTCCGGTTTGTTTGGAGAATAGTATTCATTGATAAGGGCAGTGAGGGAAAGGGCTGGAGAGGAAAAACAGGGCTAGGTCCTGAAGACTTTGAGCCCACGGAGGAATTGGGCTTTCCTTTGGTAAGTAATTGGGAACTATTAGTATTAGGCCAGAAAAGAAACCTGTTCATATCTGTGCCCTATAAGATATATTTATTGTTGATGTGTATGAATAAATGGATTGGGACAGTGAAATACTTTATATAAATTTGGGGGAAGTAGGTGTGAAAATAACAGTAATAATAACTTTTATTAAATGCCCACTATGTACCCCGCTTTGGTGCCCTACAGCACTATTCATACTGCACTTCATGTAGTAATACCAAAAAATAGGCATTTTCTCCAATTTAGAAATATAAAAACTAAGATCGAAGTGTATTAAGTAAAACATTCTATGCCACACTGCTCAAGAATGAGTGACAGACTTGAGATCTGAACCCAATTCTATCTCTAAAACAAATGCTCTTTTACTAAAATGTTATTTCTTCTGTTTTCACTGAGAAGCTAGAATCAATAGGATACACAAATATTTGTTGGGAGTTAAGGGATTGGAAGGCATCCTAATGCTAATGTTTTGACTCTAATGAACCCAAAAGAATATCTTTAACTAGAAGCCCAGTGCACAAATTTGTGCACCAGTGTGAACCTTCAGCCTGGCCGAAACCAGCTTTCTGATATCCCCTGAGGGGTCCCAGATTGCAAGAGGACACAGGCCAGGCTGAGGGACC
The DNA here is from genome assembly GCA_027563665.1 of Antrozous pallidus. Lineage (NCBI taxonomy): Eukaryota > Metazoa > Chordata > Mammalia > Chiroptera > Vespertilionidae > Antrozous > Antrozous pallidus. The sequence continues at coordinate 30,842,587 of CM050524.1, read as the reverse complement.
CCATTGGTGCACAATCAGGGCTGGGGAGGGACATGGGAAGTTGGCCAGCTGTGGAGGGACCGCAGGAGGGCTCCAGAGCATGTCCGGCCATCTTGCTCAGTCCCTGATCAGCCAGACCTTTGCAGCAAGCTCACCTCCCAGTTAGAGCGTCTGCCCCCTGGTGGTCAGTGTGTGTCATAGCGAGCGGTTGAGCCACCTTAACATATCATTAGCATATTACACTTTGATTGGTTGAATGGTCAACCATGACAAGACACTTAGCATATAGGCTTTTATTATATAGGATTAGAGGAAGTGAAGACAGTAAATGACACAGAGAAGGAACAATTAGAGTAGGACAGCTAGGAGAACTGTATGCCACAGAAGGAAAAGGGAAGGAGGCTATTGTGGGATGAGTAGAAGTCTAGATGGCTTTAGAGAAGTTCAGGGGGCTTGGTATATGGAAAGGAAACACTTGTTGCCAATTAAACCATTATGAAAATACCAGTAGCCTTAAAGAGATTAATTGACTAACACTAGGGAAAGCAGGTTTGCAAGAGATTAAAAAATTATTGAAATAATGAAGTGAAGGTGGTGAGGGTAAACTATTTTACCAAAAGACATGTAATAAAAAGGCAAATGGTGCCTCACTGAAAGTGGATTGATTGTTCCCATATTGAGGTACAGTTTGCATTAACGATTTTATGAAACACTTCAAATGGGTGTATACAACGAAATGGACTTTTACAGTGGGAATAGGAACTAAGCAGACAAATGTCATGAGGGTATATACAAGGCATTCTGAGCAGAAGGAAGAGTGAGAGTTTAATATTTCCAGAGAACTAAAAGTAGTCTAATGTGCCTGGGCCAGAGAGTAGGAAGGGGAGGGTTGAGAAATGGAACTGGAAAGATAGATGAAGCTCAGATCCTGTGAGGCCAGGGTTGTTAGGTTAAGGAGTCTGGACTCTATCCTGAGGCTCTAGGGAGCCTCTGAAGAATGAAGTCGGGTAATCTTCATGCTCCATTACAGAGTCATCATTGCACGTCAGTTACTTTCCCATTAAAGGAAATGTTAACGCTATCAGCCAGGTTTCTGCATACAGTCAAGGAAAGTGAGTGAGAATTTTGACCACATAATGACATACCAACCATCAGTAGACTAAATTGAGCTGGAGAACTACTAAGCTGTCATCCAAGAAGAATGAAGCTCGTGGTTGCCCGACACTTAGAGGCAAAAGCTTTGACTTATTGCAAAAGCACCTATCCACTACAATGTGCTGTGCACTGCATGTGATTACCTTCTAAGAATTTAAAATTTGTCAACACAAATTTACTTCAGGTGAGTTTGATGTAGGATTTGGGATGGAGGGAATGCTCACTTTTGTTTACCTGAAAGCATAAAAATCCAGATGTTTAGTCATGTTTTTGGTGTGGGCATAATTTTACCTTTTAAAAAATTGTACTAAGTTCATGTTCCTTTAATAAACATTTCAGAGGCATCTTGTAAAGTGAGTTTTGAATGAAATGGAGGTGGTTTCACAGATGGGCATTACGAGGCATGTAAATAAGGCAGGACAGTTTGGGGAGTTTGTCACTTAGTGACCTCCATAGCATTCCACAGACCCACACATTCCATACCTGGCTCTTCACACATGAGGTGCTAAGACCACCCATGGTACATCATGACCAGCAGGCTCTGGAGACGGCTCTGTCCCAGGGGTGTTGAGTGGAATGACCTCTGTGGGTCTCGGTCTCATGATCTACAAAACAGTGTTGGATAAAATAACTTTAAAAATCCCTTTCTACTCCAACCTTTAGAATTTTAAGTGATTCTATGTTCTGATCACATGAAGTGGGAAAGGGGAGTGGCTGCAGGAGATATTAATAGACATTTGCTTTTACTTCGTTCATGTGTTGACAGTTGTTCTTCCCACGTATTCCACAGCCTGCATTGCTCTCTTTCTCTGGAAGCCACCCGAAATCAACACATTTTTCTTGAGGCTTCATTACACTTGGAATCATACTGTGTAAACCTGACTGTTCTGGGCCTTGGGTCAAAGAGCCTGGTGAGTGTGAAGGGACCAGAGCAGAGGTCCGAGCGTGCACTTTATGCAGCAATCCTTAGTGAACATTCTCTGATAACCACAGAGTAACTTTCTCTGTAGAGAAAGTGTTTTACAAAGTTTTACATAAGCAAGTTGATAGGTTTAGAGCAATTATGTTCCCTCGAGAATTATGTCCTTGCAAGTGACAGTGCTGCATATAAATAAATGAATAATAATGACAAATAGCCTGTGTATCTGGCTATTTTTTTCAAATTAATTGAAAAAAATTTGATGTAAAAGTGAAATATCTGGAGTGACAAGGCACTGCACAGTATAATTTCCATCCAATTGCCTTATTCCACTTCCTTCTGAAGAATTTGTCAGCTCAAGTTGATCTAAGGGCATTACTGAATTTGAATTCAAATGTAGCTCAAGCCCCACCGTTTAAAAATGAAGTCCTTGGGCTTTGAAGTTCTGATATGTTTTTGTAACTGAAGATGATAATCCAAATCATATTGAGTTGCATTACTACAGGATTGGTTTTTGTTTGATCTCAAAGAAACTTTGCATTGGTAGTGTTTGATCCATTCACCAGAATCCAATAAAGGTTTTGTCTTCAGGAAGAATACTTGTTTCTTGTGCTAAATATGACTGTATCTTAGAACATGTAACTTTATCCTGAAAAGGTTTTTCTATCAAGTGAATGTTAATTGGAACACACACACATACACACACACACACACAAACACACACACACACATGTAAAGTCAATTATCTCAGAGGGAAGTGGAAGGAGATTATAGTTGCTTTTGTTTACTTATATTTTCTAGCTTTTTATTATCAACTTAAAATGTGTAATAAAGAAAATAAATATTTTATAACTATAAAATATATCAAAGGAGCTTGTCATTTGAAGGAAGCCATATTTTGAATCTGACTATAAAGCAAAGAAATGCCTTTTTTTCTGCATAAATCTGGATTTTCATTTAAAAAATATATTTTATTAATTTTTTACAGAGAGAAAGAGAGAGGGATAGAGAGTTAGAAACATCGATGAGAGAGAAATATTGATCAGCTGCCTCTTGTTCACCCCCTACTGGAGATGTGCCCGCAACCAAGGTACATGCCCTTGACCGGAATCGAACCTGGGACCCTTGAGTCCGCAGGCCAACACTCTATCCACTAAGCCAAACTGGTTAGGGTTGGATTTTCATTTTATAAAGCCTATTTAAGGTGCAACAAAATGATATAGTCCCGTGGTCGGCAAACCGAGGCTCGCGAGCCACGTGCGGCTCTTTGGCCCCGTTAGTGTGGCTCTTCCACAAAATACCATGGCCTGGGCGAGTCTATTTTGAAGAAATGGTGTTAGAAGAAGTTTAAAAATTTTTGCTCTCAAAAGAAATTTCAATCGTTGTACTGTTGACATTTGGCTCTCTTGACTAATGAGTTTGCCAACCACTGAAGAGTCATCTCCAGGAACGAATATGCACTCTGCCCGAGTGTGCGCAGGGAACTCAGAGCCAGGGTTTGTGGCATTTCGTTTAGGCATTCTCCTGGCAGAACTAGACAAAGAAATAGCTTTGTTGGAGTGTTTAAGCTTTCAAGGGTCTCAGAAAGGTGACCAGTGTGACCCGGGAGCAGAGGAAGAATGAAAACGGCGAAGGAGTCTGTGGGAGAGCTGTGAGCGGGGCTCATCTTCGCTGGTTTGTATTAATTCTGCTGACGTGTATTAAATTACCAATTGTTAGATAGCTGCTGCCTGGAATGTCTCTACCACCCATGCCGATCAAGTCCTTCTTCTGGGCTTATCCAGATTCTAGCCACTAAAGGGGTAGCAGCAACTTATATCACAGAGCCCCCCGGGGTCCTGATCTTGTACAATGGCCAGCAACTAGTCTGATGGCGGGAATGTTTTTTGATTGACGAGTGCAAGTGCCTTAGCATTGTTAAATATTCTATCAACCTGCAAGGTAAGGATAAGGATCAGGTCCTTGATGCATCATCACTAGATGAGGAACCAATGGAAGGAGAGAGCAGGCGTTTTCCACCAATAAGCTATATCCACGGTAGGGCAGCTTATAAGGTAGGCCAGATTGGTCTTTGATCCAACCTCTCAGGCACTTCCTCCCTCTTTCCCATCATTCTGGAGCTTCTACAGGGGCCTTGTCCTATAATTTTCTCAGACATCAGTCTGATGGATTCATCACGTAGCCCATCACTTTAAAGTGCAATCAATCAACATGGGTGTTCCAAGCCTCTCACAGAGTGCCGAGAATTTTATAGGGGATCACAATCTAAGAAAAGGAACCAAATTCATTTGTGTGTGTGTGTGTGTGTGTGTGTGTGTGTGTGTGTGGTGATGTATAGAATTCTAGGTTAGCACTGATTTTCTTTGAGCACATTAAAGCCATCTCAGTCTACCCTTTTCTGACTTGCTGTTGCTCTTTTGAAAATAATCCTTTTTTTCCTCTGGCTGTTTTAAGTGTTCCTCTATGTATTGGTTTTCTGCAGTTTCATTATGAGTTGTATATGTGTGGGTTTCATTCCATTCTGCTTGGCATCCACTGAGTCTCTTAAATCTGTGAATAGGTGTCCACCAGAGGTTGGCAAACTGCGGCTTGCGAGCCCAGGTGTGTCACTCTGTTGACTAATGAGTTTGCCACCATTGGAATAAGGGCTTAATCACAAGGAACAACAACAGCCTGTAATTATTGGAATCGAGAGAGTCTATCCTCTTCTTTCAGCTCTTCTTGACAGGCCAGTTTTAGAACTTTGTACCATATTCTCCACATCTCCTGCATGCTTTTGTGTATTCCCCATTTTCTTCTCTTAGTACTGCATTCTGTAGGTCTTCTGTCCTACCCTCCACCTTCCAATTCATTATTTCTCCCTTGTAGTGTCAATAGTTGCAAATGTGATTGTTGAGGCTATTTTTCCATCGATTTTTGTTTTTGAGAGAGAGAGAGGCGGGGGGAGAGAACCGGAGAGAAACATCAGCTGGTTGCCTCCTGCACGCATCCTGACCAGGGCTGGGGGGTCAATCCTGCAACCAAGGTACATGTCCTTGACTCGAATCGAACTCAAGACCCTTCGTTCCAAGGGCTGACGCTCTACCCACTGAACCAAACCAGCTAAGACTGATTATTGTTTTTGATCTTAATGATCTTTTCTTTATTTTTAGATATGGCGTGTAACTTTTTATAGTGTCCTTGTAGTTATTTTCAAGGTTGTCATTTATTTTCAGAAACATATAAGCATAATTACTTTTAATCTTAGGACTAATAGCTGAAGACTGTATGGGTCTATTTCTGCTGTTTTGTTGGTTCTTCTTCCCTCGATACTTAGTTATCTTTGATGGGAGAACTGGTCACTGTTCTTAATTTATGGGGGTTCTCCTAAGCCTAGTTTGGATGTGCCCCACTCCAGGGAGGCTTTATTTGGGTTTTGCCAGGAATTTAGGAGCAATAACAATTGAGATCTTGTTGCACTAAATTCATAGCTTGATTCAGGCTGAGTGTACCCACAACACAAACCCACAAGGGGGTGGTCTGTGGCCACACTTCTCAACTACTTTTATTCCTTTACTTTTTAATTTTCCTACCTTGCTCACTGCCAAGGCAGGCCTTCCTGCAGTCCCCTGAGGTTGAAGGGTAAGGGAGGCAGATTTAGATCCAGGTAATCATTAATCTACCTGTGCATTAACTTGGGGAACACGTCCTATAAAATGGCATTTTCAGTGGGCCCCTTGACTGGTGCCCATGTAGCCCCTAGTGGTCACACAGTCTTGACAGATGCCCCTGGGGTTTTGATCATCCAACAGTCTTCTTACCATTTTGGTAGCAGGCTCTCTCATCCAGATATTGACCAGGAAATTCTTTATTGTGCTTTCGGGTCTTCGATCATCTTAAGGTAGTAGGATTTGAAAAAATCTATTTTACCAGTATTTTTTGTTGTTTTTTAACAAGTTGTGTTGATTTGAATAGCCTAGCTTACTCTTACCAGAAACCAGAAGCCTGTAGGGAGCTTATAATTGGGTCTTAATAAAGGCACTCTGAGCATGAAAGACAATCATGGTGATGTGTTATTTTGAGTTAGAATGGAAAAAAAGATCTAGGCTAAATTGGCAAGGAGCTGCACAACAGAACAGTGCACATACCAAAGTTTCATTTTTTATAGGAGGTGAGACCAACTTCTCAGTGCCCCTGAAACTTGAATCTATCGATGGGTGATATAGTAGAACAACATTTTGACATATTTGGCAAGAATTTTCCCAACCTTTTTTTCTCCTATCTTTCTCCTATGCCTATTTTCTCCCAGCATCTCTCAGCCTTGACTCCCCAACAGCCTCTGTCCAATCATCTATCTCAAGTTCTCTCTTCATTCTCTCCACCACTGCTGCCTCTCTCACCTAGAGAGGTGAGAATGTGATGGAGGTTCACCACAGTCACCAGTATTCCAAGATCAGAGCAGGATCTTTTCCCCAGGGAAAAAGGTACCTATTGGTATACTTTTCTATACAATTCTCAGACTTCATGGAACCCATGTTAAAAATCCAAGTAACAAGCCTGTAGACAATGCAATCAAGTTCATTAACATTTCCTGATGATCTATTATGTGCTATGAATCATGTAGACTTCTAGTTCTAGATAAAGACACTATTTCTATCCTAAAAGTGTTGAGCTTATTATCCAATATAATAAAGCCTACCATGCTAAGTATCTGGTCAATCAATCAAAGCGTAATATGCTAATGATATGCTAAGGCAGCTCACTGTGATGTGTACTGACCACTAGGTGGCAGATATTCTTAATAATAGGTTAGCTTGCTGCTAGCCAATCTGGACTGCGTGAGACAGGCCAGACATGCCCTGGAGCCCTCCTGCAGTTTTTTCCCTGCTGGCCAACATTCTGCATCCCTCCTTGGCCCCAATCATGCACCAGTGGGGTCCTTTGGTCTAACCTGCACCCTCTCGCAATCCAGGACCCCTCAGGGGATGGTTGGAGAGCCAGTTTCAGCCTAATCCTGCAGGCAAGGCTCAGTGATCCCACTGGCATATGAATTCCTGCACTGGGTCTCTACTGATGATAAAAAATAAAAATAAAAAATAAAAAATTGACCTCACAAATATATCCACAGCGACTACTCTTTGAAGAGACTTTATGAAAGTATTTTGTTTTTTTAAATTCTTGCCCAAGAATATTTTCCTATTGATTTTTAGGGAGAGTAGAATAGAGAGGAAAAGACAGAGAGAAACATTGATGTGAGAGAGACACATTGATTGGTTGCCTTCTGCACGAGCTCCGACCAGGGCCCCGGGCTGGGGAGGAGCCTATAACCAAGGTACATTCCCTTGACCGGAATCAAACCTGGGTCCCTTTGGTCCACAGGCCGACACTCTATCCACTGAGCCAAACTGGCTAGGGCATGAAGTTATTTTGCATGTTTAAAAATAAAAAACCACCACCACCAAAGCCCCTAAGAAGTTTGGATGAACTATCAATTCCAATTGCAGCAAAAAGAGCTAGAGACTAGCTGCAGATTTTAGTGGCCTATAGCCACATGGCCAAACAAGTGAAGAATGAGGGACACAGTGCAGTGGTCACCCTATAGGTGTCAGCAGTGCTTCTACAAAGAGGCCCCTCTCCCTGGACCCTGGACATGGAAGGCCATGTTCCCATAGGAAGCTGGCCCAATGGCAGTAAGAAAGCATTTGCAGGATACCATAGAGATAAGCGAGCTGCACACTCCTGAGTAAGAAGGAATGTCAGTCTTGCGTTCAGCATTAGGGGAAAAGGCAGAAAGACCAGAAATTTAGTCAAATCTTCCAATAGTCAAGATTACAGGAAAGAGGGCTCTTAATGCCTCTTTAGAACATTTCCTACAGATCAAATAGTTCCCCTTCTCGTCCCTTAGCACTTACATTTACAATGTGCCGAAAAACTAGTGTGTATGACACACCCTGGGTGGGATTCACCAGTGAGCCTGTGACTGCATAATGGAATCACATCATATATTTAAATTTATACAAATTCAGTGATTTGAGCTCAGAAATAAAGAAATTGTTTAAATAATATTAAAATACCTTTTTCGTCCTCATGGAATGAACACAAAGAATAAGAAGTGAGTCTTTAAAACACTTCATTTCCTTTGTGCCATCAACAATGAGAACCTGCTCCCTAACTGAATGAGATTCAGGGATTTAAAAACAGGTGATTTTACTATTACATGCCTCCAAATGCAATCCATCTGTCATCTCGTATCAACTCAGGGATCAATAATTAAAGGGAAAGGAGCTGTGTTGCATTTACTGAAAGATAATAAAAGTTTCCAGGATGGCTCCTTCCTTAAGAATGTTTTAAGGCTTACTTTGTCATGATTTCTGTGTAATATGTTAAATGTATAACCCAAACCTTGCTTGTGTGAACTCTATTTTAAATGTAAAATTGTGTGCTCTTTGTTGAGGAAGGGCAATTTAGACAACTAACCAGCAAATGTAAGGTGCTAAATGGGTAAATGGGTGCTAAGTGACTTTATAGAAGACCTACTGTGTGCAAGGAATTGTTAGGTGCTTCTGGGGATCCAATGAAGACTCCTGCTTTGCAATACTGCCAGTGTTGAGCTCTAGGAAGAAGGTGAAAACCAAAGACAAAAGGAGAAGGGTGGGACACCATCCTTTAGAGCAGTGGTTCCCAACCTTCCTACTGCCGCTACCCTTAAATACAGTTCCTCATGTTGTGGTGACCCCCAACCATAAAATTATTTTTGTTGCTACTTCATAGCTGTAACTTTGCTACTCTTAATGAATCGGAATGTAAATATCTGTGTTTTCCGATGGTCTTAGGCTCTACAGCAGCGGTTCTCAACCTGTGGGTTCTTAGCCTACTGTAGAGCCCAAGACCATCGGAAAACACAGATATTTACATTACGATTCATAACAGTAGCAAAATTACAATTATGAAGTAAAAACAAAAATAATTTTATGGTTGGGGATCACCACAACATGAGGAACTGTATTAAAGGGTCACGGCATTAGAAAGGTTGAGAATCACTACTTTAGAAGATTGAGGAAGGTTTCTTGAAGTGGGAAACACAGAGTGGGCTGGATTTCAGCTGAAGCCAATAGTATCCACAGTCGGTCATAGTCACCGAGTTTGGTGCTTCATCCAACAACCCTGAAGTATCTCCATTTTACAGAAGATAAATCTGCTGGTCACCAATGTTAAGTCACTTGGTCAAAGTCACAATATGTGGTAGAGCTGGGCCTCGGACCCAGACGGCTATTATAAAGTAATGGCACTGCCTATTATAAGGATAATGTTAACTAGGCTCTCAGAACACCCAATAATCAATGAGCATTCAATAAATGTTAGTTCCCTTTCCTTATTTCTATATTGTATCTCACTAGAGCACCTCGCTCAGCAGTAAATGTTTAATAAAAGGGCCAGAAAGAAGTGGGTTTGGGGGGGGGGGGGTATAGGCCAGGGAGCTGAAGAAATCACAGTGGCCTGGCTGGCTGGAAGAAGAGCCAGGGCAGATCCCATGAAAACATGACTCCTAGCCCATGAAAACGGGTCTCCTGTTACTGAGGAGCTGAAAACAAGACCTTCATCAAGACACCCAAACCTACTACTACACATATTTGTTAATTAATTTTCATAAAATATGAATATATATATATATACATACACATACTAATGTATCTATAATGTAGATACATATGTGAATATACACATATGTGCATATACATGCACACACACACATATATAAATTTGTATATCACTACCCATGGGAGTAACGAATTTTTTTCTAACTCACCTACAGTGGATGGTGTTGTTTTGGCTACTCAGTATACCCTTCCTATCCGGGAAAAAACTTCCTGTCCCCTGGCCACAGCGTTTACGCACGGCTATATGGCCTCCATGCACCCTGTGAGGTGCTGCTGTTTGAACTGAACTCAAGAGGCAGGGCAGCTGGTGACAACTGGCAGTGGAATCCAGCAGCACAGAGGGCATGCCCAGGGCACGGAGAGCAGCGGTGCCAACGAAAAGGGCCCCGGGGCCGTGATCCCCGCCCGCCGTGCCTGCAGTGCCTGTGACGCTGTGTGAGATCAGGGCCCGGCTTGTTCCCCAGCCAATCTGCTTCTGATCATCCCTGGAGGCGCTGTCTGTTATTTTCAGTGAGAGCCCGGCCTCCTACAGCATCCACTAACTGCCCACAAACAATAGGTGGTGTGGTCCTCTCAACTGCCGTTTTGAAACCTCGATGTGAATCACAGCCAAAGCAAGTTTCAGAGAGCAAATAACCATTCCCAGCTTGGTCTGGAGTTTGGTTGTCCTTTATAGAAATGAGACTATTTTCCGTCTGGATGTATGGGGGGTAAGAAAGCAGTCGAAAATCAATAATCGAACAAGGCCTGACCCTTGGCTCTGTGTGGCTCAGCTAATGTCTTGGCTCATTTCTTATTTTATCGAAAGCCAGGTCAGATTGTCCAGGTGCAATGTTCATAAAAACCAAAGCCTTAGTGTGCACATTTCTTTAAGGTCAGGGTAATTTACAGTCTGCCCGGAGCAGCTTTCAGAGATGTAGAATGTGATGTAGAATGTGACTGTAATCCACAATGCACTCTCATTACCCTTCCCTCCTATTAGAAATTGATTCTGGCTTGGTTCCTTCAGTGGAAAGTGACTGTCAGCAATTGCTGTTTCTTTTTCCACCCATTGGGGTTCCCCCCAACCAAAGTATTAAAGCATCTTTAATGTTCCTTTAGGAAAGGTTAAATACAGTTTTCACCAACATTTGGAATTTCATGTCCGTCTGCTATTTCTATGGTGCCTCACTCCCTGAGCAATTAATAACCATGTGGAGTGGAAGTTTGTTTGTTTGTTTGTTTGTTTGTTTGTTTGTTTTTGTCAAATTACCTGAGCTTGACACCTCTGGATGCCAGGTGACGGAAGGAGAACACAGCCAAACAAGGCACGTAGCCCTGGCCATGGTGGGCGGCATGTGTCTCTCTCTCTCCCTACCTGAAACCTGACTCTAGACAGGCCGGAGAACACACTGGCCTCTCCACAGATTAGTTGAAGTTAACCAAGAATGTGGTCAGTTCACCTTTGCCTGTGATTGTTAAGAGTTCTTGTAATTTTCTTGTAGTGTAATTGGACACTATGATGGTCCATTTTATGGGGTCATGGGGTGCCCCTAGCTTTTTATCTAAACGTTGTTTCTAGGGATGCCTGTGTGGTGTTTCCAGATGAGATGAGCACTTGAATTGTTCTGAATAAAGCAGGTTGCCCTCCCCAGTGTGGGTGGGCATCATTTAATCTAGTGAAGGCCTGAATAGAAAAAATAAAAAGGCGGAAGAAGGGAGAATTTGTCCTCTGCCTGACTGTTTGAGCTGGGACATCGATCTCCTGCCCTTAGAGTAAGACTTAGACCAGCGGCTCCCCTGGTTCTCAGGCCTTTGGACTCAGATGGAATGACACCACTGGCTTTCCTGGGTCTCTAGCCTGCAGACAGCAGGTCATGAGACTTCACATCCTCCGTTATTACATGAGCCAGTTCCTCATAACAAATCTCTTTATAATGGTTTTGTTTCATGAAAAACCCTAATATAGGTGTTATCTCTTAACAGTGTCCAGGAGATCACGCTTAAAAAACCCCCTTTTTATTTTTTCACAATTTCTTTATTGATTAAGGTATTACATATGTGTCCTTATCCCTCTATTAACCCCCAACCCTCCCCCCACTCATGCCCTCACCCCCCTGGTGTTCATGTCCATTGGTTAGGCTTATATTCATGCATCCAAGTCCTTTGGTTAATCTCTCCTCCTTTCCCCCTCCCTCCCGTACCTATTTAAATTCATTTGCTTAAATATAAAAATTCATTCTGCCCTGGCCTCATGGCTCAGTTGACTGGAATATTGTCCCATACACCAAAAGGTTGTGGATTCAATCCCTGGTTGGGGGCACATACAGGAGGCAACCAATTGATGATTCTCTCTCACATTGATGTTTCTTTCTCTCTTCCTCTTCCTAAAATAATAAAAAAAATCTTCAAGGGAGGATTCAAAAAAAATCTCTCATTCCATATATTGAATATTAGATCTTTCACAGATTCCCAACTATTAAGTAGATGTTAAGTTTAATTTTCTTTAAACTTGATTGTAAAGTTTCCAAATATGGAAGCATATTGAACATGCCACATAAAAATGAAGATTTCCTGAAGATTTTGGTCAGACTGTATAGGGAAGAAACCCCTGGTTAACAGTTGTGGGTCAAGGTAGTGGACCCAACAGCCATTCACAACCTTCTTCTCCTTATTGTCATTTACTTTAAACACTGACCACCTGTTCCACATTTCTAAGCAGGAAGAAAATGACAAGAGAAGAAAACCTGAAGCATTAGGAAAGAAAAAAGAATGTTGTGAGCAAAATTATGGGTAAATACAATAGACTTTCCTTTTCCTCTTAAGTTTTCTGCATTATGTTTGATAATTAAGGTAAAAATTATACCACTGTCTGATATGGTTTTAAATGTGAAGGAAATATTTAAGACAATTATATTGTAGGTGGGAGAGGATAACAATATATAAAGGGAGATAAGGTTTCTCTATTTCCTTTGAACTGGTAAAATAATGATATCAAACTGTGATGTTATGTACATATAGGGTAATACCTAACCCAACCACTAAAAAGCTATACAAATATATACTAAAATAGACTATAGATAAATCATAATAAAATTATTTAAAGAGTTGGGATAACCAACAGGAAGGCAGGGAAAGGAGACAGAACTGAAAACAGAAAAGAAAACAAAAAATAATATGGCAAACTTATATTTTGATATATCAATAACTTCATTAAATATAAATTGTCTAAATGCACTAATTAAAAGACAAGTGGATTAAAAACTGACCCAGTTATATGTATCAACAAGAAACTTATATCAAATATAATGATACTAGAGTCCTGGTGCAGGAATTCATGCACCAGTGGGGTCCTTGGCCTGCCCCATGGGATCGGGCGAAAATCAGCTCGCCGATATCCCCTTTGGGGTCTTGGATTATGAGAGGGTGCAGGCTAGGCTGAGGGACACCAGTGCATGACCGGGACTGGGGAGGGGCATGGGAGGTTGGCTAGCTGGGGAGGGACTGCAGGAGGGCTCCAGGGCATGTCCGGCCCATCTCACTCAGTCTCAATCAGCTAGACTCCAGCAGCAAGCTAGCCTACCAGTCAGAGTATCAGCTCCTGGGTCATCAGTACACATCATAGTGAGCAGTTGAGCGGCCTTAGCGTATCATTAGCATATTACACTTTAATTGGTTAAACAGCCTACCAGTTGACTGGACACTTAGCATATTAGGCTTTTATTATATAGGATAAGCAGATTAAAAGTAAAAGAATAAAATAAGGTATATCATATAAACAGTAGTCAAAAGAAGGCAGAAACAGCTATATTATATCAGATAAAATAGACTTCAGAGGAAAGAACATTTCCAGTGGCAGAGAGGGACATTCTATAATGATAATAGGATCAATCCATCAAAAAGACACAGCAATCCTAAATATGTATGAGCCAAACAATAGAGCCACAAACCGTGTGAAGCAAAAACTGGTAGGACTGAAAGGAGAATTAGACAAATCCACAATTTTAGCTGAAGACTTCATTCCCACTTTCTCAACAGTTGATAAAACAACAAGACAAAATCAGCAAGGACACAGAAGAACTCTGTGAAGTCAACAACACCACCAATAAGCAGGATCTAGTTAATATATAGACTATCCCATGAAACAATACCAGAACACATGTTATTCCCAAAGGTCCACAGGATATATACCCATATCGACTATATCTTTGGCTATAGGACAAACGTTTCAAAGAAAAAAAATTTAAAAAAATCCGAAATCATACTGAATGTATTCTCAGACAACAATGGCATCAAACCACAAATCAATAAGAAGGAAATTTACAAATATTTGAAAACTAATATATATCTAAATAATCAAAAGGTCATAGAGGAAGTCTCCAGGGAAACTTAAAAAATACATGGAATGGGATGAAAATGAAAAGAAAACATATCAAAATATGTGGGTCTCCGCTAAAGGAGCGTTGGCAGGAAATTTATAGCCCTAAATGCTTACATTACAAAGAGGAAGGCCACTCAGAAAATGGCTTGGTAGTTTCTTTTAAAATTGTACGTGCATCTACTGTACATCTTAGCCTTTGTATTCTAGGCTCTATCCCAGAGAAATCAAAGTGTGTTTCCACGAAGACTTGTATACAAATGTTTATAGCAGTTTTCTTTGTAATAACCCAAAACTGGAAACCATTCAGATGACCTTCAACAGGTGAGTGGTTAGACAGTCTGTGGCAGACTCACACCATGGAAGGCTGTTCAGCGATAATAATAATAAAAAAAGGATGAACTATTGATTCAGGTGACAACCTGGATGAATCTCCAGAAAATGCTGCTGAGTGAATAAAAAAGCCAATTCCTAAAGGTTCCTGAAATTATGGATGAAATGACAAGAATTTAGAAGTGGAAAATAGATGAGTAGTTGCCAGGGATTAAGGAGATCATGGGTGAGAGGGAAGTGGGTGTGTCTAAAAGGGGCTCCCTTAGGGTTCATTGTGGTAAAGTTCTGTATGTTGACTGTATCAATGCTAATATCGCAGTTGAGCGGACACTTAGCATATTGGGATAATGTATTATCATCTTACAAGATGTTACCATTGGGAAAAACTGGCAAAGGGTTCATGAGATCTCTGTGCTCTTTCTTACAACTGCATGTGAATTTACAATTACCTTAAAAGAAAAGGTTTAATTAAAATGATCATTACTTTGTTCAAAGAATGTATTTTATTATTTATAAAATAGCTTGCATTCATTGTGAACTAGTAGAAGTTTAAGCAAGTAGTTTTTTACTTAACTTTTTTTATTTTGAACTACTTTCAGATTTACAGAAAAACTGTATAATAGTAGTTTCCATATATCCTGCACCTATATGCTCTTGATTGTAAATATCTTGTATAAACATAGTACAATGATCAGAATCATGAAATTAACATTATTGTAATACCATTTACCAAATTCAAACATCCCATTCAAATGTCACCAGTTTTTCCATTAATGTTCTTTTAAATTTTTTGTTCCAGGATCCCATTCAGGAACCCACACTGTATTTAGCTGTGATTTCTCCCTGTTCTCTGACTGGCTCTAATTGTTCCTTAGTCTTTTCATGACCTTGTCATTGCCAAAGATCGGTTGTTTTCGTGAATGTTCCTTATTACAGACCTGTCTGGTGTTTTCCTGTGATTTGATTGAGCTCTTGCTCCATGAAGGCATCTGGAAGCTTCCAGATTCTGAAATCAGGAAATGATTCCTAGAGAAAGGGATGAGAGAGCTCATTCCCTGGGTTCTGTAGAAATATATGTATAGTGCACACACAACACATTTACAGGGCAGCCCCTCCGAAAAACCCAGCCACGTAGGTTGCCTGCCCATATAGGCCAGTTCCTCCTTGCATAAATACCTCCAGCCACTAGGCGGCGCCTTAGTTCTTCTCAAAGACAGCATTTTTGCTGGTTAGCACCAGGAATCAGCTCTAAAAGCCTCTAAGTGTAATCGTTCTTTCTCAACCTACTGCCGAGTGTGAAAATCATTTCCCCACCGGATTCCCATGTATTATGATGTGCTGGGAAACCTGAGCCTTCCTCTTCCCCGTGGTGATTAATTTCCATGAGATATTCATTGGACTAAATGTATTTAAGTGCACACTGTTTAAAGCTCGGTGCTGCAAATGCCATACTCAAGACATACATATTAAATCCTTGACTTTGCTGCGGGAGAAAGAGGGAGGGCAGCAGGGAGAGAGGGGGAGACCTTCTCCAGTGTAGGCCAAGGGTGGAACTCAGGAGCCACGTCTAAAGCTTTCCACAGGTCACCTCAATCCTGGCTTCTCCTGGACCAGAATTACGTTACCTTGGGTACAATAATTAACTTCTCTGAGCCTCAGTCTCCTCATCTGCAAAGTGAGAAAAACAGTCCCTCGGAAGCATGGCTTTTACATGTCCAACACTTGGGAAGCCCTGAGTATTGTGGCGAACACACCTCAGGATTTTTTTCTTCTTCTTCTTCTTTAAGCCAGAGATGGCATGGGTCCCGGCTCTGTGACACTCCGCTTCTTCCCAGCCCCAAGGTGATCTCCCCTAGCTCTGGGAGATGGGTGTTAGGGGCACAGGCTCAGGAGGCCCCTGTGCGGGTTCCTGGCCCAGCTCCACCGCATCCCAGCTGTGAGACCTTCGGCACATTTCTGAAACTTCCTGTGCTTCAGGCTCTTCATTTTTAAAAGAGAATAATAACAGCCCTGGCTGGTTTGGCTTAATGGATGGAGCGTCTGCCTGGGGACTGAAGGGTCCTGGGTTCAATTCCGGCCAAGGGCACATGCCTGGGTTGTGGGCTCGATCCCCAGTGTGGGGTGTGCAGGAGGCAGCCGGTCAATGATTATGTCTCATCATTGATATTTCTCTCTCTCTCTCCCTTACCCTTCTTCTCTGAAATCAATAAAAATATATTTTAAAAAAAGAGAATAATAACAATAATAGTACCTTACCTCACAGGGGCATTGTGAGGGTCAACTGAGCCATCATATGACCCATGAGAACCGTTCAGGCATCCGTGGAGATGTGGCAGGTTCCGCTCCGGAGCCCTGGAATAAATAAAGCCAGCCTCGAGTCGAGATTGTTTTTACGGTGGAGGGTGTTGCTCTCAATTTGTAAAAAAAAAAAACCAAAAACAAACCACCTGTGAAGTGTTATATAGAGAAGCGCAGTAAAATATCCATACCTGCCTCGCACTGTTATACAGGTGTTGGCTATTATTATTATTTCAGGTGAATTCGGTCCTCATGTGCCTTCAACGCTTAGCGGGCTTCACACCCAGAGAGGGGCCTGTATTGCCTCCCCAAACCCCATCCTGTTGTCTGTCTCAGGGCCCTGCTCAGATTTTCCAACTGCTCGAAGCTCCTATGCAGGCCTGCCTTCTCCAAATGGCGCCCGTACCATGCTAGCCTCCCTTCTTTTACTTATTCAAATTGGCCCTCCTCGAACCCTGATTTGTGGCTGCCGCAGGAAATGGAGAAAACCAGCAAATTCATACAAAGATACTAATGGCTGAACAGACATTCCAGGGGCCAAAAGTCTTGTTGGTCTTCTTCACGACTGATCCCCAATACCTAGCAGGTGCCTGAGCGTCAAAGCGTTCAGTAAAGAGCTGTGGCATGCCATTTGGACCCGGAGGAGCACAAAGCCTTAGTGGAAAGGGGTGCATCTTGAATGGTGGGATTTCAGACACCTTGACAGGCCCGAGAGGAACATGCTGAAGGCAGGGTGTCCGGCCTGTGTCCCTCAGACCACAGCACCAGGGGACTTTCTGCTCCACTTACACATGCACCTGTATTTGTAAAGTCTTTTTCTTTTGAAATGAATTTTGACTTACAGAAAAGTTGCCAAGGAGGTGCCCATTTTTCCAACTTCCCTGGATGTTCATGTTACCATCTGACGTACTCATAGTGATCCAAACCATGAGACTAACACGGACGCTGTGGATGTCACTACTGATGCTATGAAATAAACTACAGGCCTCATTTGAATTTTACCAGTTCTCCCACTACTGTGGAACTCAGGCTGCAGTTAATTGCCTCAGTCTCCTCCAGCCAGTGATACGCCCTCAGTCTCTCCTCGTCCTTGGTGACCTTGCCACTCTTAACGAGTCTCCATTAGATACCTTGTAGAATGTCTGTCAGCTGGGTTTTGTTGGCTGCTCCTCACTATTAGATTGAGTTGTGGATTTTTGGCAGGAATACCCCAGAGCGATGTGACCTTCTCAGCATCTGTATGGGGGCGGGGGGACACTTGATGTCAATATGTCTTATTATTGGTGATAATTAACCTTGATCACTTGTTCAAGGTGGTGTTGGCTGGGTTTCTTTACTGTAAACTTGTTCTTTTCCCTTTATAATGAATGAATATCTTGAAGGAGACATTTTGAGACTATGCAAATATTCTCTTTCTCCTCAAACCTTCTCACACTAATACGAGCATCCATCGGTAGATTTTGCCTGTAATAATTGTTACTGTGGTGTTGGCCTCGTGGTGATTTTTTAAAAAATATGTTTCTCATTTTGTCTACATTTATTGATTGGAATTCTTCTGTAAAGAAGAGCTGTCCTTTCATCCCCATTTGTTTATGCAAGTAAAAATTTGTATCAGTATAAAATAATGGATTTTTATATTATTTGTATGGATTATAATCCGATATTTACTTTATTTCTCACTTTGTTCCAGTGTTGGCCAACGGGATTGGCTTCAGGTTGGCTGTGTGTCTTGTCATGTGCCTCACCCTTTCTGGAGCTCTTTCATAACGTCATTTTGGTAACCACAGAGGTCTCCTGGGCATCTCCCCCCTATACACGCTCAGGGGGCACACTGTGGTTAGGAGTGGTTGGGCTAAGAATGGTCTGAATGTCTGTTCTGCTCTAGGCTAAGGCACCATTCTGCGCTGCCTCTTCACACTTCAGAGTCTTTGTTTACCAGGAAATTCAAATAACCCCACCCATCACTCTGATCCCTAAGTCTCAGCCAGCCACTGGTTGGCTAGCAGGCCAGGGGGCAGGGTCTCGCCCCACTTATGCCCAACAGTTCCTGGAGCCACTGTCAAGGAGGGCTGGGCTTCGCTGGGGGCTCTTTACCTCTTCCCCTCTTCCCCTCTTCCCCTCTTCCCCTCTTTCCCCCCTCCCCCCTCCCCCCTCTTCCCTTTTACTTCTTCCCCTCCCCCTCCCCTTCCCCCTTCCCCTCCCCCCTCTTCCCCTCCCTCCTTCCCCTCCCCCGCTTCCCATTAAATTGAAGTCTGCAAAATCAAGGGTTTACTGGAATATTATGTTTGTTAAATCTGGCAACACTAGACCGAGATAATAAGAAGATATTTATTTTTTAAATTTAAACACACAAAACAAAAATATCTCAAGCAGAAGCTTCTAACTACTCTGGCAAGGTTTCATTGGCAATAGGACTTACCATCCCTTGGGCTCCTTTCTGAATGTGGGCATTGTTTTAACACTTATGGGAGCTGCCTGTGGCTTTGATGACATTCCAGTAGAGAGAGCCAAAATCCTCCAGGCTTCACATGACTTATACTTCTCCTCCCTTCTGCACCCTCAGGATAAAAAAAAATTGGAAAGACTTCCATTACTCCGACTTCCAGAGCTTGGAGAAGACAAGTATGTTTAGGTTACAGTAGGAAAATGTGCATAAGAAAAGTTCTTTCAGAGCTACCTACATTCCAGTGAGCAAAATAAAGACGAACGTATCACAAGTATGAAAGCAAGCAATATATAGAAGATAAAGGATGGATGAAGAGCCCTGCCTAGAAGAAAACCCAAGGAATAAAAGAAAATTCCCTCCAGTCATTTTGAGGCTGTTCTCCAGATTGTTATAGCAATAAAAGAAAAAGAAAAGAATCAGCCTTGGATCTTTGATTAATTCTCCATTTCTGCGAATTACTGCTTAAGGAGAAAATCAAAGAAATTATATATATTCAGATATATTGGTTCTACTATTGCTTACAATAGTAGACAAAAAAATTTATATAGTCAGAAACTGGTTGAGTAGATAATAGAAATTCATACCTTAGCATACCATGCAGTGTTGAGAATGAAGATTGGAATCTGCGTTTTCTATTTCTGAGTAAAAATAATTGTCATGGAACAACTTGTAAGGGAAAACCTTTTTGATGTTTGATCTGCTTACCTGTGATTGCATGCTTTTGTTCATAAAAGTTCTGGAAGAGGTGTTTTCTCAAGAAGTTAGCAATGGCTCCATGTCTTTTGATGGGATTTCTAATTTTTCCTCCCTTCTCCACTTTCCTGTATTGAGTTTACTTAAAAAACAACAACATACCATGTCATATATGTATTGATTTCATTAAAAACAAAATCCAAAAAACTTGTATCTCCCTTTGCCTTTTGTTGAGCTCAGAGGACTTGCAAAGTACCTGAAGTACTCCGGGGTAAGGTAGACCAGATGGAATGAAACCAGGCCCCAATAGCTTTGCAATGAAAGGCCAAACACCTTGCTGGGCCTCCTGACAGTTCTGCAGCCCAGGCCCTTGGGATGCCTTAGTGCAGCTGATTGACATAAAGCTACAGATGACCAGTTGCACAGGCAGCTGTTGGGACATTGTTGCTTGTGGCAGATGAATTGTTTTGGAAAGCAGAATGGGGCCATGAAGAGTAAGAGCGCAGCAAGTTACTGGCCAGACCATCTCAGGCCATTATTTCTCCTCACTAGCCTCAGTTTCTCTGTCAATGAAATGGAGTCAATGGAACCTGCATTATAGGGTTATTATAGAGATCAGATAAAATAATACATGTACCAGATATTCAATAAATATCCATTTTCCTCTTCAAAGTTTTTCCATTGGACAGCTAAAATTAGGTTTTTCATTTTATTGATGATTGAGCCTTGGGTAGAGGGCAAATTTATTTGGAAATGTTTATGGAAAGATAAATACTCTCCCTGGCCCACACATCTAAGCCCAACATTTAGCCTTTGACACATTTGAATTTCACTAGTGGTGGCAGTCTTACCACTCAACTGTTTGTTTCAAGAACTTTGATTTCCTGGTTCATTATCTTATTTGATTTGTGGGAAACAAGAGAATTCTATTGTTATCTCTATGAACAGAACGTGATTAAACAGTCATCGGGAAATCAGAACGAAAGGAAATGCTTTGCACTCAAAAGGCTGGCAATCGATTGGCAAAGAAAGGTCGGAATAGCATCTTGTCTGAAATGGAAGGAGAGTTTCACTTCCCCACAGGGTGGCAAACATTCCAGCTTCTCTCTCTGGGTTTCAGCTCCATTCCACAGCAGAGTCAGCCTGCTGCCCTGGGTGGAAACACAAGTTGAGCACATTTGGTTACTTCTGCTGTCTTCAGTCCAGCAATCTGGATTTTAAAGCGAATTAAGATGAGTGAACCAGCCCTCCGTGTTGTCTTTGGAGGGACTGTCTGTCCTAGGGTAGGATGGAAACATTCTCTCGAAAGTCAGCTGAACACAGGAACCTAGCATAATGAGGCTGCTCCCCGGATGATGACGTTTACAACAAAACATATTTTATGGCAACTGATATGTCAAAGCAACGAACTCAGAGGGCTGGGTTCCAGTTCAGGCCCCAAGCGTGTGGCCATGGAATCCAGGATTAAGCAGAACAAGGAACTCATCTGCACACAGACCAGACAATTTCTCCTGCGGAGCACATCTGTGTTTCTGTAGGACATCTGTATTTCTCATTGAGGTTAATGTATAGAAAAGATGGATACGCACATGAACCTTATGCTCAGGCCAGGAGCTTCAGAATTTTTCAATGCATGAGGTCCATGTCATAACTTTCCCAAGTCAGAGTTCCTCGACGGAAAACGTCACCTCTGTCGGGTGGTTGTACATCTGAGGGGGCTTGTCCTTCACCAACATCCTGTGTGGGAGGAGAGGGAGGACGGAGCTTCTAGGGACTAGGTATGAAGTTGAATACCATTAGTAAGTGAAGATGCTGATGAATGAACAACCTCTAAATGGTCAAGCCTTAAAACTAAGCTCTTCCTAATGTTCCTCACTGGTAGCCATGGGATTAGTAGTAAGTTGGCTCATATTGTGAACGGCGTGTGTGTGTGTGTGTGTGTGTGTGTGTGCGCGCGCGTGTGCGTGCAAGCAGGCATACACACACATTAAGTGGAATAAGAGAACAGAAATAAAAGATTCCAAGCAATTAATTGGCCAATTAGCTGTCCTCGCAATTATGGGAATGTGACATTCAGTTAAATACACAATGATCGCTTCAAATTAAATTGCCCATTTTGAAAGCGTCCTCCTGGTTCGGTTGTAATCCAACTGGTCCTGACTGTAGTGCCTTTGCTTTTGAGAGGCAAGCACAATAGTTTCCCTCACGCTAAGACTAAGCCTGCTTTCTTAATTAACAAGTTGAAGGGGGGTTGGTGATTGGGAAGTGAGGGTTCAGCTCGACAATCTTTTCCGTGATTTCTCAGGCTGGAGGGTGGCCAGCCCGGCCCCTGCAACTGAGGAAATAATGCAGGGGGAGGCAGGGCAGGCCGGGAAGACTGGCTGCAGCCAGGACATTATTGTGCAATCAGCTAAAGGTCCCTTTCCAAAGCAGGGTGGTGTGTGGACAAAAATGAAAGGAAGGTGACTACTAACGAACAGTCTCAGGTCGCAGAGATTCAACAACATTGCTGAGGTCTGGCTGGAATCTTACCAACATTTCCTGCTGGCATCCAGAAATCCAAGAAGGGGCTTTTAAGTCTTTGGCCTCTTGGGCTGACCTGCTCCAGGATGTGCAAGAACCTCGCTTTTCTCTGGCATTCTCCCCTCCTGGCACCATGCCCACCCACTGCCAGCCCAGAAAGACAGCACTACTCTCAGTACAATGGGGCCCACCGTTCCCTCGCATATCATTTTCATATCCTTGAGCTCAGAAAGAGGGATGAGGAGAATCAGGATTTGGGGGGACACTGGGAACTCCTGGACAGACCTCTGGTGCCTTGAGTGGCAGCTCAGATCTCAGTGAGGTTCTGCACCCAGTGAACATTAACAGTGCAAGCGTATCTGACAGGTGCTCCTGGGACACCCACAGCCACCACTTCCACTCTCCTGCACTATGAACTGTGCTCCTGCTGGTCATTATACACATGAATCAGCACTTGCTTAAGAGCTGGGGGAGCTTTGGGAGCCAGCTTCCTGCAGGCTCTGCTGCTTCCCCAGGTCCTAACAAACACACACCCCACACTGCACCTGGGAGGCATGTCAGGTCTGCAGGACTGTGGCATCCTCAAGCTTCTTGAAGACCCAGGGCAAGGAAAGGGCTCAGAGAGGTTAAGCAACGAATTCAGGCTCACACAGGCAGAGGCTCAGCAGCAGGTCTCTCTTCACCTTCCCTTCCTGCCCAGTCAGAGCTTGTCTGTGGGGGCCCACAGGTGACTGAGTTGCCTGTTCTGTGTACAGTTGTAACAATTCACTCAAGAACAACTCAGCCCAGCCGGTGTGGCTCAATGTCGACCTATGAACTAGGACATTGATGGGCAACCTTTTGAGCTTGGTGTGTTAAAATTCGCCAAAAAACCGAGCATAGCTCAGGTGGTGTGCCACTTTGAAAAAAAACCAAAACACCATAATTTCGCGATATGTATAGTTTAAATAACAAAAATGTATAATTGTAATATATAACTGTATTTAATAAACCAAAAACTAATTATTTAGCTTGCCTGCTTAGTGACTTCTTTGTTCATCTGTCAGTCGGTTTCTTTTGTTGGTCTTGATATTATTTAACTTGTGTGGGGTGCCGTGAACTAAGATAAGTGAGGGGGAAGGGGAATTCCTTAACTAACCTGCCTATTAGTGACTTTTTTGTTGCTGAATTTCATTGGCTAAACCTTCAATTGAAGGTTGGTATTTTGTACACTTCAAGCCCAAGCAAGCGTTACTAACTTCATCTGCCAATCTGTTTCTTTAGTTGGTTTTGATATTATTTAACGCTGAGAATAAGGTCTCACAAAAGTACGTAGAGGGAAAATTTGTGAATAAAATCATTGCTATATTTTTCAGGGTGCTAAAAGTGTCTGGTAATCGGTTCCAGGCACTCCAAATTTCCTGTTCGTAGTGGCACTCCTCTTGATTCTCCAAGTGGCACCTTTCCAGATTCTCAAGCTTTGACCTCAATTCGACAAACACCTGAGCCCAGATGCTGTCTTGAAATTCTGCAAGTTGCATCTCCAAATCATCAATTTGCATCCATTGGAAACCATTTAATTCCAAACTACTGTAGACTACCACATCAGGATACTTAATTATTTTTATGGTCTGTTGTAGGCTTCTAAATTGATTAAATCTATCACTGAACTGGTCAAGTAATGAGTCTAAAACATGCTGGTACTTTATATGCAAGGGTTCCATTTCATTTTGTACAGCTGCACTGGCCTTCTCAAAATACTTTGTTACTCAGAGGAAAATACTTATAAGTTTTAGTTTCTACATCTCGCTTGAAAATTTTAAGTTTACTTTCAAAAGCTTGTATGTATCCAAACATGACGTCAATACTTTTGCCAAATCCTTGCAACTTTAAGTTCAGTTCATTAATATGAACACAGAGATCTGTAAAAAAATATCAGGGTGTTGACCCATTTATCATTATTGAGCTGAGAAAAGTTTCCCAGATCCTTATCCTCAAGAAATAACTTAATTTCTTCAAAGTACTCCACAAAGTGATCAAGAACTTTGCCTCAGCTCAGCCATCTTACATTATTGTACATCAGCAGTCCACTGTAGGTGGAATCAACCTCCAGTAAAAATGCAGAAAATTCTGGCTTGGGAAGGGGACGAGCAGCTATTAAATTAACTATTTTTGTAACAACTGACATTAAGCCATTTAAGTCGGTGAATCCTGCCTTGGCACATAAAACCTCCTGATGGATAATACAATGAAAAGGCACAATCGGATGTCCAATAGCTTCCATAAACAATTTGACAAATTCGACTTTTTTCCCCCACCATGTTTGGTGCCCCAACTTTAGAGATATCAATGCTTAGGTCACAGAATGTTTGTATAAAACCTTACATATTTCACTTCCTGATGTACTTGTTGGCACTGATACTAACTTTATCAACTCTTCTCTCATTGTGAGACTATCAGAACATCGACCAATAATGGCCAACTGAGCATGTGATGTGACATCAATAGTTTCATAAAGAGAGATAAAAAATATTTACAATTACTCATGTCTCTCTTTAATTGATGTTGTACGTTTGTGTTCAGTTTCATTATTCGGTCATTTATGATATTTCTACTAAGTGGTAACTCAGAATTCTCTTAATAATTGCATCTTTATTCTGCATATCATGAAATAGAACTGGTGCACATCTTAGGAGAGTGTCTTTAATAAATTCTCCCTCAGTGAGTGCTTTTCCATGCTGAGCTATGGAGTGAGCAATGCTCAAACTTGCAGATGTTAAATTTGTAGAGCCTTTTATAAATTTAAGGATGGAATTACATTGGCTCTTATAAAACTGTAGCTGCCTGGAAATGTATTCCTTCCTTTCATTCTCACCTTTTTTCAAAAGCTGAGAATGATTAGTTTCAAAATGTCCATTTATATTCCACATCCTGCTTACTACCATTTCAGTATATAGAACGCAAAATGATCTGCCATTTTTTTCTATAATGCCTTACATCTCAGTCCATGTCTCTTGAAAGGGTCGGCTACTGCTACTACCACTTCCTTTACTTAATCTTGTTTTTATTTTTTATTTTTTGGGTTCTCCATTAGGGGAATAGTGACAGAAGATAGAATTATAGATAGCCTGTTAGCCCTGCAGGCAATTAGGGGTTAATTAGCCTAACTGACCACAAGATGGCACATTTAACTGTCTTTTAGGAAAGTGTAGGGTTAATAAGCAGAAAGAGGGGTTAATAAGGATTCACAACAGTAATAGTGGTAAAATGGAGTCTGCACTATGTTGCAAAATGATGTTCCTTATATAAATTAAGATGGCTGCCACTATTTCTAATGGCAGGAAACGGCACCCATAGCACAGGCCCTAGCCTCTCCCAGCCTCCCCCTCATGTATCTCAGTAATGATGGGCAATTAGAAATCCACAACACCCCAGAACAGTAGATTGGATGATGGTTGCTGTGGTTATGTGGTTGCTGGTAATGGTGATCACAAGGCCCCCAGAGATGCCTTCCCCACGGCATTCTGCTGCTCCCTGCTCCGCTGGCGAGAAGTGAGGTCAAAGATCCCCTAGTGGCCTAACTGGAAGTCCCAGAACTAGCCGCTCTGTGCCGGAGTTCTGTTGTTTTGGCCTACAGACCTCTGGCATAGAGTGTCTACACTACACTACAGCAAACATTTCATCCTCGGCTACAGCACCTGGCTGTGCAGTGGCCCCATACTTCTCTGTATGCGACCTCATGTGGCTGCGTGTCACGAAAATAGCTACGCGTGTCAGTGCTGACACGTGTGTCATAGGTTCGCCATCACAGAACTAGGAAGTCATGATTTGATTTTCAGTCAGGACACATGCCCATGTTGAGAGCTTGATCCCCAGTGTGGGGGAGGGGGGTGCAGGAGGCAGCCCATCAATTATTCTCTCTTATCATTGATGTTTCTATCTCTCTTCCTCTCCCTTCCTCTCTGAAATCAATAAAAATATATTTTAAAAAAGAGCAGCCCTCATTCCTCAGCCACCAACCACCAGCTCTCTGGCACCAGCGTTCCCTGCCCCCAACCCTGCTGCCTGCCCACAGGCCTGCTTTGTCATGTTTTCCCTTCCTGCCTCCCTGTGACCTTTGTCCCAAGACTCCCCGTGATCAGAGAATGACAAAGTCCTCCCCGTGTGGGTGTGACAGGCAGGAGACTGGGAGAAGGGTGAGAGGAAGGACACACCTGAGCAGAGAGGTGGCGGCAGCTCCCCCTGGCACTAGGGCAGTGAAGCCATCTGAACAGATCTGGGTGGACTGGCCCAGGTGTTGCCAGCTGGAACACCAACTCCATTAGGGCGAACACACTGATTGGTCCATTGGAAAATTGAATTCCTCCCACGAAGTTTCTCTGTTGATGTTGAATGCAAACTAAGGAGTCAGAAACAGGACTTCAGACAAGCTGGTTTTCCAAGTAGCCAAGGGGCAGAGTCTACTTGCTGGCTGGTGGGCTTAAGATTTGCTCCTATAGGGATTCAGGGACAAGAGGGGGAAGCGGGGAGGGGGGATTGGCCTTTTACTCTTTCTCCTTCTTCTGATGGGAGAACCAGAGTCAAGAAGGCTTCCTTTGCCTGGCAGGGTGGCTCAGTGGTTGAGCATAGGCCTATGAACCCAGAGGTCATGGTTAGATTCCTAGTCAGGGCATATGCCTGGGTTGCAGTGCAGGCTCCATCCCCAGAAGGGGGCAGACAGGAGGCAGCAGATCAATGATTATCATCATGGATGTTTCTATCTCTCTCTCCCTCTCCCTTCCTCTGTGAAATCAATCAATCAGTGTGTGTGTGTGTATAGATAAACTGTGATGCCCACCCGCCACGTCCATGAGCCAGAGGTCAATGGAGTGTCTTGCTCTTTTCCAGGGCTCCTTCTCCCCCTTTTTAAAGGGAGGCTCCCAGAGTGGGTTGGGCCCCACCAGGGATTTCTGGATACCCTACTTTTTTCTGCCTTTAGGAATTCCTGGGGGTCTACAATGAATATGAGCACCGATGTTGTCGGGGAAGCACTGGGACACTCCCACTGGTTAGGGAGAAGTGTGGCTGAGTGCCTGCTCTGCCTTAGCTACCCTGGGTGGCTTGGGGAAAATCAAGTAATCTCTCTGTGCCTCAGTTTCCTCATCTGTCAAGGGGGTTTTAATACTATCTGCCACTTCTCCGGCTGCTTAGGAAGATCACTATGCAAACTAGAAGACACGTCATCAATGCAAAGGTGACTCTTCTTAGTGGCCCCTGATCCAATGCTGTGCTTTGTCATTTCTCCCCAGTTGAAAATAAGACTGGGTGAGGGAGGGGGGAATGAGGGAGGTAGTCATTTTCTTTAGGCCCCATCATCATTGAAGAGCTCTGGAGTGGAAGTGAATACAACTGAATTCGAGCCCCAGATTCCTCCGTCACTAATGCAGCGACCTTAGCAAGTTCCTTCTCTGGCTTCTAGAAGTGGGGAAGGGACGATCAGATGACGCTAAACCCCCTCCTGGCTCCGGTTCTGTGAATTTTATGAACTCCTTCCTTACCCTATCGTCAGGGTTATAACCACATTCCCACTGTGGTCTTGACTTTAAAGGGCTTTATTGAGGTGCACTTGGCATTGAATAAACTCCCAGCTGACACTTTTGCAGTCTCCCAACCCTCACCCTGACAAGAGGGAGCAGCACTGTTTTTTTCCTGGCTTCCGGGGTTCCCATTACCCAAATGTCACAATGGGGCTGAGCAGGGACCTCCGGGCCTGTGATGGGGAGAGAAGAAACGTTGACGGGGTGATCACTTAAAAATATTGACCAAATCTTTGGAATCCTGACTCTTTCTGTGAAGAAGCAGGTTTCGGCCAAGTCTCCCGTGTTCCCAAGAGAACCAACAAGATGGAGAAGGATAGGATGAGCCATGGTGGCAACACCCCACATCCGGTCTGTGAAGGAACCTCACAGGCGACAGTAACTATTCTGAAATCCTGGAAACTGGGTGAAGCAGATTAATCCTATACTGTGATTCAAAAATGCGTCTTCCTATATATTCCAGATCATCGTCATGTGGTCAGCTGCTTCGCATCCACTGGAAATACGAGAATGAAGACGAGGCAAGAACCCCCATGACCAGCTCCCCTCTTCTGCACTACTGACATTTGGGGCCCATCATCTTGGTTGTGGGGCCGTCCTGTGTCGTAGGATATGTAGCAGCATCCCTGCCTTTACCCATCAGACGTCAGCAGCACCCTGCCCCCAGGGATGACAACCAAAAACATCTCCCCTAGCTGAATGTTCCCTGGGGTCAAAATTGTCCCATTTTGGTGTTTTGTCTTGTTTCCAAAGTCCCATTTGGTTTTTTGGGAAAAGTAATTAAGGACTATTGTTTTAGGCGCTATTGGTTGTGTGACGGCTGCACACCAGGCACTGAGTTAAGGGCCTTACAGACGGGCATCTCGTTTACCATGACCAGTGCGTCACCAGGGCCTCTGACTTCTTTTTTTGTGAGAAACACACAAAACAACAGGCCTTTCTGTCTCTCTGGAGGGAACTGTAGGTTTTCCCTCTGCCTCTCACCTGAGCCAGCAAGGAGGAGGGCCAGTGTCGGCAGGGGGAAATCACCAGGGTCCTGGCCCTGTCACTTCTTAGGAATGTGCTTTTAGGGTCCTTCTCACCCTTTTGGAGGCTCATGTATAAGACGAGGAGGACGATATCTGCCCTGCAAGGCTGTGAGGCTTAGAAACAAAGTCTGTGAGGAGAGGGAACATAGCCACTTTGCTGTACCACTGCCTGCCCCGTGCCTGGCCGCTGGCTCACAGTAGATGATCAGTACATGCCTCTTGGTGAACAGGTTGATGGAGAAAACGTTGGGCATCCGTCACAGGCGCGGGCACCAGTGTGTACCCAATAAATACCAGGCTGACCGTGTCTGCGATGCGGACGGGCCAAGGAAAGAGGCACCAGCCGGCGTCAGGTGCTTTGGAGAGCAGGCCACACACGACAGCCACCTCTGTCCTTGTGGAATGTGTGAGCCAGGAGGACGTAACACAATGCCACAACTCACCAAACCATCGCCAGTGTGAAAACCACGGCAAAGCCGAGGTGCCACACACTCCCACCTTGCCACCCAGCCATGGCCGCTGAGACCCTTTCTCCCTGAGACCCTCCCTCCCGCGGCCTAGCCTGTGGGACTGTGGTTCGCGAGGATCTGGGCTCTGGAGACGTTTTAGAGAGGTCTTCATTGCTTGTTAAGCTTAAAACAATGAACTTTAATAAAAGAAAGCATGTCCATTGGGCTTGTAAATTCTTAATAGGAGTTAGAAGTAATTAGCTACTCTGTTTGGTTCTAATTCAATAAGTGCTTTCTTTTATTAACTTCATCGTCCGTGAAGATTGGAATTGAGGTTTGTCTGCATTTGGAAAAGGTCGCGTTTGCCCGGCGATGGTTGGGTGACTGGCTAAGGCAGCCACCTGTGCTGGCAGCACCACCAGGAGACGGGGCTCCCGTGAGGCTGTGTGCCAACCCGGCCCCGTTTCCCCTCTCTACCTGCGGAGCCCCCCTTTCTCCTGAGAAGTGTGTGTGTGTGTGGGGGGGGGGGGGCATTGCCATGTAGGGCTGTGTAGGGAATGCACCTGGTGTATGTGTGGCACAAGGAGGGGTCCGTTCATGACGATCCCCTCTTCCTCCTTCCCTTTACCCTGAGACAGCCCCTCCCAGTCATACTCTCCGTGCCCCACGGCGGTGGGTGATAGTGCCCGGATCTGATCAGACTGGGAGCTCCGGGAGGGCCAGGGCTGGGACCCCTCCCCCGAGTGCCCCTCGGTGCCCTCCCTGTCCTGTTTGCTGGCACTGCAGGGGACGACATCCCCCAGGCTCGCTGGCGCAGGCTTTGGCGAGCGTCGACCAGTGGGAGCGCTGATGGGAGACTGGAAAACGGAAGGAAAGGAGGAGCCGGGCTGTTCACCCCGCCCTCCCACTTCTGCGTTGAGCTGTCTGTTCGGCAGAGGCCGTGTCTCCTCTGATAGCCATGGTCCAGCCCTGCTGGCTGAGGCCCTAACCACACCACCTCCTCCTGCAGCCCTCTGTGCCCCGGGGTGGTCCTGGCAGCTTCCTGCTGTGGCTCAGCTCTGAGGGCCTCTCCGGCTCCTGTTAGGCGTCTGAGCTCTTCCATCCCTGTGAGCACTTCCTGCTCTGCACCCCCTCCATGTGAACGGCCTCATGTGGCTGTTTCCCTGACAGGAGCCGGTGGATGCCTCTGTGTCTCCAGCCTCTGGCCACGAAAGGAGCTCTCTGCGCTCCTATTGGCTGGGTGCATTTCCTGTTAAACTATTCCAGAAAAAGCGGATTTTGCCCGCCTTTTCCAGGCCTTCTCCTTGGTCTCACCTCACTTTCCAGAACCTTAGCAATCTAGAAGCATGAGGAGCAACTCAAGTGAGGGCCAGCCCCAGAAAAACAGCGACCAAATCTTTAAAGCTCTTGAAGATTCTGTCTGGTTCATTACTGATTCGTTTTCTCAAGCCCCAGCTTCTAATTGGATCCATCAGCATAACAAGTGTAATCAGTGAGCCAAAATTAAATATCTCCACCTCTGCCCTCTAATCGGTCACAGATCGAGAGTATAAAGAGCCGGTTCAAGTGAAGGGCTCAGCTCCGGGAGGCCAGCTCAGCCATCAGTCCTGGCAGGCTCTGCACAGAGGCAGGACCTAACCCTACCCCAGCTGGGGATGCAAATGAGTCACTCTCAATGAGGTCCTGCCTGCAGCCCAATTAGTCCTGAAGGGGACTCACAGGGAATGCTGATTTAAGAAAAACACAACCTGACTACAGATGACTGGGAGGGAACGGCATTGGTGGTCTCCTAACGTGCCAGGGGTCTGGGCCCCCCAAAGGTGGGTCTGGAGGTCCAGGAATGGGTGGGCCAGCCAGTTCCTGCCCAGGCCCCCTCTTTCTTGGAGGGTCTTAGAGTCTGGAGATAGACCCACCTGGGTTCTCATTCTGCCTCCGTTACCAGCGGTGGGGTCAGGGTGAATGTTTGACCTGGTCTAAGCTTTAGTTTCCTCATCTGTAAAATGAGCTGCTCTGTCATAGTCCTAGAAACAGCTCCAGGACAGAAAAAATGGTCCACAAAGAGCCTAACCCGGACCCCCCGGCCAGGACCCAGGCCAAGCCTCTCCAGCGCCTGTGAGCCTACTTGCTCTGTGCTGACCTGGTGAGTCATTTAAATGAACCTTCCTGTGTTTTGGGGTGTGTGTGTGTGGGGGGGGGGGGGGGGGGGGGGGGGCGGGTTCAAACTAGAGAAAGCCCCTGAGCGAGCCTCGGCTGCTGTTGCTCTGGCTGCAATCTGTACAGCCTGGTCGTCTAAACCAGTGGTCAGCAAACTCATTAGTCAACAGAGCCAAATATCAACAGTACAACGATTGAAATTTCTTTCGAGAGCCAAAAATTTTTAAACTTAAACTTCTTCTAACACCACTTCTTCAAAGTAGACTCTCCCAGGCCATGATATAGTGCCGCATGGCTCACGAGCTGCAGTTTGCTGACCACTGGTCTAGACAGTGCCTTTCTCTGCATTTACTCACAATGAGTGTGGGTTCTTCCCGTCTCTCCTCTCCCTTCCCCTCCCTTTCCCTCCTCTCTTCTTCCCTCCCCCTCCGTCCACCTCTCCCATCCTTCCCTCCTGCTCTGCCCTTTCCTTCTCCTACTCTTTTCTTTCTCCCTCTCCCCTCCTTTCTCCTCCTCTTTTCTCTTCTCCCCTTTTCCCTCTCCTCTTCCTCAACCCTGATGACATCATGGCTTCCTGGCCCCAGAAATGTCTGTGGAGGCCTGGCTGCTCCTTCCTCCCCAGTCCCGCCAGGGGAGGGAACACGAAGGGGGTGACATGTAGCCATTGGAGGGTGATGTGGGTGATGGGGAGAGGGTGTGTGGCTCTTGCAATTGTTGCTCTGTTACCTGGTGTGCTAGGCCCAACCCAGATCCCTCCGCACCCCCTTCCCCTTCCCACTGCTAAGCCTCATGGAGTGTCATTCTTCTCCCTCTCCCCCAAGCTCACACCCATCTTTACTGACCCGGCTCCCGAGTGAACTTCATGCAGCCATTGCCTAGGGCAGGGCTCCTTCAAGTGCCCTTGACTGGGAATGGAACCCAAGACCTTTGGTGAGAGGGCTGACGCTCTGACCATTGAGCAGCTCTGGCCAGGGCCTCAGTGGGTTTTAAAGGTTGACCATGTTCACTCTACCCCCAGCAGCCTTATCAGTGTTGGGGGGAGCACTCCTGTCATGGTTTGGTTTTGAAATTGGCTAAGGGAACAGCCACAGGAGGCCGGTGACTTTTCTCTCAGCCACAAGAAGCGCAGGGCTGCAAGGCAGGCCTGGCCCCAAACATGGGCCCTGGCTTTGGAACAGGTACCTCAGATGTGACCACGTCTGGGCTGAGATGCACCTTTGTTGAAAAAGAATGACCAGCAGAATGGATACAGCCACTATCGGCCTTTCACACTGTATGTAAACGAGCTCATTCCGTGTCCCTTCATTTGTGGGAAAATACACAGAGAAAATCCCCTGTGGGAAACGGGAGTTTTAAATGATACTGTTTGTTCTCTGCAATTAAAGAAGTCTGTGCACATGTGAGGCAGGAGCACCGTGTTCTCCAAACACCCCGTGCACGGAAAGGCTTCAGGGTAAAGGGGATCTGGGGTTCCAGGCTGGGCTTTGCTGCAGGTCTGTTCACAGCTATGGAGACACCGATTCTTACTGTGAATGTCTAAGGAGGGGATATGTTCCCAGCATTTCCTGAGGTTTATTTGACCGTGAATCTTGTCACAGAATCTTGGTGGGGGCTATCGGACCCTAGAGTACATTTGTAAACCCTAGAATCAAAAGTCACTAGTGGCTCTAACCCCCTACATGTACGGAATACTTTATAACTGGTCCCCACTGAACTTTCAGACACGATTTCACTCAGTAAGGCTTTCTCCAGGGACAAAGAAGAGGGTCACTTGAGATTGTGGTGGGCAAGAGCAAGACTGGGGGCACCAACAGGGGGACCTGGGCACCTGGAGAAGCTCCAGGGAAGCTGGGGACAAAGGCCCCACCTCAGCAGCCCCTCCATTGGGTTTCTGCTCTGCCACAGCAGATGGGCTGCACCTCCGGATCCCCCGCCCCCCAAACCTCCCCAGATTCCCAGCCAGCATGAGGCCCCAGGCAGGCACTTCCCTGGCTTTCTTGCGCAGGAACATGTGTGGTTGTGGAGGAGCA
The DNA here is from genome assembly GCA_027563665.1 of Antrozous pallidus. NCBI lineage: Eukaryota > Metazoa > Chordata > Mammalia > Chiroptera > Vespertilionidae > Antrozous > Antrozous pallidus. Next base: position 30,809,031 of record CM050524.1, on the reverse strand, counting down.
CAGCTTTCCAGGAGGCCCCTGTCATGGCTGTCTGTCCACAAGGGTTCCCTGGGCCACACGGCCAGAATGCAGCCTTTCTCTCTGCATCCAATAGCATTTAGGATGCTCAGGATCAAATGAGTGATCTGATCATTCAAATCATATCAAATCCACATGCTAACCCTCTTGGGGTAAACCTACTTTTCCAGGGCAATGTTTGCCTAATGGTGGGATTGCAGGCCCTGCTGCAAGTGATGAAAGCGACGTCCTTGACCTGTCCTGCCTTCCTGGGACCCGGTGAGTGATCCACCATCAATTTGTACCTGTTAACTGCTATGCTTTTTCAGATGCACCACTGCATTTTTGTATCTGGTAGGAAAATACAAGGCTTCTCAGAGTTATGAATCTAATGGTCTGGAACCACCAGAAGGCCTTGGAGGTACTAACCCAGTGGTCAGCAAACTGCGGCTCGTGAGCCACAAGCGATTCTTTGGCCCCTTGAGTGTGGGTCTTCCACAAAATACCATGGCCTGGCCGAGTCTGTTTTGAAGAAGTGGTGTTAGAAGAAGTTTAAGGTTAAAAAATTTGCTTCTCAAAAGAAATTTCCATCGTTGTCCTGTTGATATTTGGCTCTGTTGACTAATGAGTTTGCTGACCACTGTACTAACCTATCACGCTTAGCATCTGTTCATCTGGACCCCTGGGACTGTGGGGGAAGTAACTCCACATAATGACCAGAGGTCGCAATAGCCAGGTCCCATTTCAAGCATTTTTAATGCAATTTTTGAGGAGCACAAGAGACATGGTTGGAAAGTTGTAAGGAGGACATTCTGATAAAAGGGAAGTGTGTGGAATGCCAACTGCCCTGTTTATTGGAATTCCGATTTTGGGGAGTGTTGAAGGTGGTGCCCCTAATTATTTCCTTGACCTTTCCAAACAAGTCTGTGCATGTGCAGACCGCCGGGTGTTTACTAGAATCCTTATGCTTAATCCCTGTATGCCCTTGCCTAGAGGACAATGTAAACAAGTGTCCTCCCAAGGTTACTCACCCTACTGATTGTATCTAAAGAAAAACATTCCAATAAAGGCCTAAGGAGGCGGGCAATAGAGGCTGCTCTGGCTACTAAAGCCAGGGAGGGGCCCCTTAGCTCTCTCTTGCACAGTCAAACTGTGTCTGAGTAATCTGTTCATCCATTGTTCAGGGGCCCCCAGGGCTGAAGCACAGAGGGCTGGCCTGGACCAAGAGCAGCTGGAACTGCAGGCTGCAGAGGCCTTTAGAAGTAGCTCTGCCCAGGCTGCTCAGGCAAAGGACAAACTAGAAGGCATATGCATCTTAAGATAGAATCCTGGAGAAACATCTGTGCTATCTAAAGGAATGAATCTCAAGTAGGCAACGTTCAAGAATTAGCAGGAGATACTTTGTTGGCCAGAGAACATTTCCAGATAAAACAACCTCCCCCGCCCCCACCCCCAAACAAGTGAACTAACAGAAAACCAACAAACAGGCTAAACTAAAATATAAACAACAACAAAGCCACAGAGAAAACCACAGGCAGGCAGTCACCTCTTCTGCTTGGGGATAAAACTGACAGTTCTACAAATACAGGGAGAGAGAGATAAAGGATCTCAAAGCATGGGAGTTTTTTTTGTTTTTCATTTAATGGTGATGAGAAGGAAGACTGTTTGTCACTGGATCACATTTGTGACGTTTAAAACCCACCCAAATGTCTTGACAGGCTCTGTCAGGAGTGGGAGGGTCCCCACGGCTTTGTCTCAAAGCCGGTAAAGAACCCTTCACTGAGAGAGAGTGTGGAGCAGCCCCTCACGGCCATCACTTCTTTTTGAACACTTGACGGCACACCTGGTCACAGCACGTCAGCTCCTGCAACATCAGAAAGTGGGTGAGCGATGAACAAGCTGGGTCTTCCGTCTGCCCTGTCCCTGGCCTTCTTGCTGTCTGTGATTTGGACTGGGGCGGTGGGGCGGTGGGGGGGGGGGGGCGGGGGGCACGCGACTGTAATAAGAGGATGCTTATTCTGGGCAAAGTGTATCTCAAGGCATCCAATCAGCTGGCATGTCCTGATTGGATTTTGACACTTGAATTGAGCTTGAGCAACTATAAAAACCAAAAATTTGAAGAAATTATCCTCTTGGGTGGGATTTCTCCTACTTTCATGATTAAAGCAACATCATCTAATTTATAAAGGGCAGTAAAGCCACAAAGAAGAGAAGGATCTAGTGCGGAGAAGCAATTGGAAGGCAAGGGCCTAGGAAGATGCTTGCTGGTGGCCCCTGTGGCTCTGCCCTGTGGGCTTTGTGGCCTTGGGAGATCAGAAGGTAGGTTGGTCTCACCCAGGCAATGAAAGGGTGTGGGCTGCAGAGAAGATGCTGTTTTTCATCTAGATAGAAGGAGCCCTCAAGCCTTATCTCTAACTCATGACCCTTTAAGGGAAGAGAGAAAAACATGCGTGTGGGGAACGCCCTGAAATCATTGCAGTAGACGATGAATCCAGTGTCTTCACCACAGGGACCGTTGGGTATTGAGCTACAATTAAAAAGATCCATCATCCAACCCGTAGCACGTAGGGAAAACCTTCAATGAAAAAACACAGCACATGCCTCCCATCTGTCATCCATCAGTTGACATTGCCTCTGGAATAAAGATCTCAGGTGAGGCAAGGCTGGCTCTGAAGGGCACATGGTGACCTGAATACTGACACTGGGGCCAGGCCCCTGCCTGACTCCACAGATAAATGAATGAATGAAGTGCCATTAGTGGAATGAGCCATTTATTTAACAAACGAGTGACTGAATGCACGAAGGCGTGAAGAATTTTTCACTGTTTGAATGTTTGAACCACACGTTGCCTTGAAGATTGAAGAATAAAAAATGAAGTTTCCTACACAGATGTAATTCAAGGCTATCAGCCATGGTACCTACTGCCCTGCTTTTGTACCGAATTCCCTAAAATAGTTTGGCATCCGGCGGACACAGCTTACGATGGGAGGCCAATGCCTGTGGCCTACAAGCGGTTTGTGGGCTCAGGTGCTTCCTGTCCGTGCCACCTGCACCCCAACCTCTCTTTTCCAAGCTCACATAACTGCCAGGAGGCCTGGCCCCACCCTCTCTGGGGACATCTGAATTCTGAGCCTCACGTTTCTCTCCAGCTGCTCTTTACAGGTCCCCTGCCTTTCTCCGTGGATCTCAGCTCCCTAGCTCAGCATTCTGGACTTTCATTTTATCGGCAGCCATTCACAGGAACGGCCGTATAGATTTCTTCCTGGAGATTCCTGAGCCAGGCAGGAATGGCTTTCTGACTCCATGACCACACGCGTTTGGCGGGAGCTCAGAGTCAGGGAGGAGTGCAGGGCCATTTTTCTTGTCAAGGCGCCTGGCTGGCTGAACAGACGGCTCCTGTGAGCACCGAGGCAGGGAGCTGGGCAGACCCGGGACTTACCAGGTGTAGCTTGTCCCCTTCCACCCACTGCTTCCAGCCACGGTTCTCCTTCTCCCCCTTCTGCACGCACACGAGGACGTCGCCTTCCCAGGTGATCAGCGACTGCAATGACACGTTCCAGCAAATCGGCTGTGTGGCCTTGACTGGGACCGGACAAACATCAACCTGCGGCTGCAGTCCTGAGACTTTCCAGACTCATTTCCACACACACCTGCCATCCTAGCCAAATTGACTCGCTGTGGCTGGTTCTGTCCTCTCTTAGGGAATTCTACTCTTCCATTCTATCCGATGGGACAGACAGCATCCCAAATCACAAGGGGGAAAGGTGACGGATGTGACGGTATCATGATATAACATTTCCGGAAGGGGAAAATACCTCAGAGTCTACAGATGAATAACAAACTGGGAAATATAACTGCAACCCACGTCAGACAAAAGACCTGCTTCCCTTCTCTATAAGGTGCTCCCATAAATCAGTAAGAGAAAGAGCACTGACCTGATAGGAAATTCAACTAAAGATGCCAACCTACAGCTTACATTTGGGGCGGGGAATGTCCTTTGGTCTGGCCCTGCCAAGGCTTTGGGAGTGAGTGAATTAAATGTTTGACCCAATAGAGCAGGTGAGTTTTTAAGTCGATAGCTTTGTAGGGCCCTTGGATGATGTTATCCAGATGGCCCTGGGCTGAAAAATGGTTCCCTCCCTTGGTGACACAAGGAAAGAAAAACACACAACCCTAGCAGATGGCTTTTAAACATAAGAAAAGACAATCAACTTCACTCCTGATAAGAGAAATGCAAATGAAGGCTTTTTTGATACAATTCATCTCACAGTCAAAGATGAAAGAGTGATAAGACCCTGGAGAGAGGCAGAGGCAGGCACCTCCTCTGTGGCTGAGAGGCTCCCCCACCCCCTGTCCCCCCTTCGGCTGAAGGTTCCAGTCCAGCACAGGAAGGAGGTAGTGCGGAGGGCACCTGCCTGTGCTATGATTCTCTTGGGAACAGCCCATTGCGACTGGGCAAAGTCTGTGCTGAATACTTCTTAGCCCCTATCTGAGTGAGAGGTGTGAGAGAGAGAGAAGGGAGGGAGGAGAGAGAGAGAGAGAGAATGTTAGCCCCATCTGTTTGCTGTGGGTAAGCAGAGACAAAAAGTGGGAAAGGGGATTCTCATTCTCATTCTCTCTCCATCTCTCTCTCTCTCTCTCTCTCTCTCTCTCTCTCTCTCTCTCTCTCTCTCTCTCTCTCTCTCCCCCCCCCTCCCTGCAGGGCTAAGAACTGATTCTGGGGAGGGTTGGGGTCTGAGGGAAAGCAGAGAGGCAGAAGGAAAGTGGGTGTTAACGCAGGGAGTCATTTGAGTCAGAAAGGGCTGAATGGACACCATTCATTCAGGAGGAGGGCTTCTCTGCCGCCCATGGTGATGCAAGAACAAGTCAGAGAGAGCAGGCCTCTTTCTCAACCTAATGCAAAGGCCGGGGGAAACGACTCATTTTCACCTCAAATTCTGAGCCCGTTTTCCTATGAATTGTGGTGTCTGATGCCTCGGCCTTCCAGCCACACAGTTCGGAAAAGCCCTGTGGAGCCCTCAGCCTCTGCAGCGGCCGTCCCAGGGCTCAGACGCTGAGGCTCTCAGGCCAAGTCCGCTCTGATGGAAGCATCTCCGAAGTGCTTTTCGCTCCCGACTCCTTAGCGAGGGCACGGACTGCCAGTCAGCCTCGCCGTGCTGGCGGAGGCCGTCGGTGCCGCAGGACAGCGTGAGAGATAAAACGTGTCCCGCTCTCATAGCAAAGAATGACGACGGCTTTCCCTTCCGATCCCAGGGAGGTGACCGAGCACATGGCCCTTGACTTGGGGAAGCGTTGAGACCTGCAACTTTGAAAGAGCTTCTGGGAGCAGGGCAGAAGGGGGACTCCGAGGAGTGTGGGGCGCATGGTAAATGAGGAAGAAGAGGGCACTCTGAGGAGCCGGCCTCTGCTGGGGGCGATAACATGGGTAACTGGGGATAGGATACCCAGCTTACCTTCCCAGCTTGGGAGCCAGGGCAGAGGTTCTGGTGGCTGCATTGGCACAAATGGAGTGGGTGCTATGAATATTCAAGCTGTCCATCCTCATACAAACTACACAGGCACGGACAGTGAGCAGCCAATGGCAAACCAGAAACCCTTTCCTGGATTGTGTGACCCCTTATATGATGCAAAGGTTGGGGTGAGAGAATCCTTCAACTGAGATGAACTTCTCCCCCCATTCCTGCTTGTGGGGACTGAGCAGGTGTAACTGAATTCAGAAAACCAAAGACATGCGCACGGAGTGTGAGTGTGAACACTGTAACCATCGACCACCAGGCTGTGGTACCACATGGTGACACTGAGGAGAGGGGACGGGCTGTTACCCCTGCCTTGCCTTCCTCCGCCCACTGCCCCCACTGCTCCCACTCTCTGCCTTATTTACAAACTCCAGCTCCTGCGCTTGGAGATAACACGTGAACGCAGGGCTGCTCGCTTTCAGAATCCTCCCTGTACCCATGCCACTCAAGCACCTGGTAGTCTGGCTTTTGGAAGCCTGGGGATTTGCTCCATTAGGTCCTGGGAGTTAGGGTGACGCTGACAAAGAGCCAGAGACTTGCCTGAGACTTCTGGGATTGGACCGGGACTGGAGAACCCTGACTTCACTCAGTATACTGGGTGTTTTGTTTGCCATGCACTTCATTCTTGTTTAAAAAAATAAACCAGTGGGGTTCATCTAAAATGGAGAAATTTCATATGAAAACCTATGAATTCTCAACATCTCTTGGGGAAAAAAAAAATCTGTGAACGTGAGGCATCTGTCCCTTGAGGCCATGTGTGGCTGGTGCTGAGCAAGCTGCCCCTCCGAGGAAGCGACATCCCACCAGGTCCTCTTCTCATTGCCTGCCAGCCCAGGCCAGACCCTGGAGAGGCCGCACCCTTCAATCGCTCCTTTGCTCATAAGCTTAATGCAGAAGCTAGTGTGCCCCTTCCTATCTAAAATAAGGTTGCTCAGGGCCAGCATCATTAAGTCCACTCTGGTCCCCCTTTCCAGGTTGTTTCTGTCATTTTCCCTTTCTGAAGCCGAATTGCCAGCCCCTCCAGAGTGTGCATCTGAAAACCGCCCGCCCAGCCGAGTACCTTCACAACCCGGTTGTCCAGGCCCTTGGTGTGCTCCTCAAACTCCACGCCCACGGTGAAGTCCAAGTCATAGTTGCGGAACGTGCTGTTGGTTTTCGTCTTGAAGTTATCGCCGTCCTGATGGATGATCTTCGTCTGAGTCAGGCGGACTGCGATCTTGCGGGTGGCGAAATCAATATCTGTTGGCAAAGGGGGTTGTGGAGGTTCTGACGGGCTCAGCTAGACTCATTCGTTTCGTTAACAAGGCCGAGCCGCCAGGACCGGAGACCAGGAGCGCAGGGCAGGCCCCGTTTCTCTGCCTAAGCAGGAAACAAGAGTTGTCTTACACCCGACCAATTTGGGCAGCTCAGCCAGTGGTTGGGGAGCCCTGGTGGCAGGGGGAGGCCACAGGCAGGGTCATGCCTGCGCTGCAACTCTCCAATATGCATTCATACACACACACACACACACGCACACGCACACGCACACGCACACACACACACACACACACACACACACACACACCCCTCCACCACAGCAGCTCCATTCTACTTGTTTGACATATTGGGTTTCTTTTGAAGAGTTTGCTGAACATAAGACTTCATGTTTTAAAAGAAGAAGGACTGTTCAAAACTCACCAGCCTAGATCACAGGTAAAGATGGAATTTGTTGTTGTCTGCCAGCAGGGAAGGGCACATATAAACTTGCATTTTTAAAGCCAATTGGGAGCTTATTCCTTAGGCTGTTCTCCCTCCCTCACCAGCTTTCAGGGACCGCCACATACTGTAGACCAGGGGTCACCAACCTGTCGGGCCTCACGGACCACAGTGGTCCACGGACCACCCGTTAGTGACCGCTGCTCCAGACAATCAATCAAGACTTGCTTCTAGGTTTGCTTCCTTGTTTTTAAGGAAAAGATGGCCGTTTGTTTATGTCTGTATTATGAAAAATTTCAAACAAACGAAAGTAGAGAGGAGCGTACCAGGAACCCTACCCTCATCACCCGGATTCCACAATTACCCAGATTTTGCTGCGTTTATTCCTCTACAGCTTTTCCTTGTCCTGATATTTTAATGGAAAGCTTACTCATCTCTTAGAGACCATTAGGAAGTAAAAGGGAGCATGCCCTTCAATGGAGTGCTGCATTTCCCAAGCTCTGTACTTTACAGTAAAAAGCTAAGTGCTGCGTGCACCTCCTTGCTAACCCCTGGTTATGCATAAACCATCCTTCAAGCCAAAAGCGCGCCGTCTTTGTGGAATCAACCTAGAAACAGAGCATAAGCCTGGAGCTGCTAAATGCGTTCCTTTGCTGTGAACCTCATTAAGCTCTTGGTCTCCGACCAAATCGTATTTGACCCCCTTAATGCCTGTAAATTCTCCAGTAAAATCAGGGAAAGATGGCTTATCTCACAGTCATTTAATGTAAAAATTCACTTAAATAATGATAAAATGCTTTACACAGTGCCAAACAGCTGTGGTTATTTGACGCACACCGGCTCCAAGCCTCGGCCTTTTCTATTTCGGTCAAACCCTCTGGAGTGAGAATTTTGGGCCACACTTACACATCCACCACCCCATGCTGTCCAAGGCCCCGGACTCTGAAGAACAGTCAGATGGCGGCTGATCTGCTCACGTGCATGGCCCCCGCCCGTCACATGGACATTTTGTCAGCTTCCTCCCTCCATGGTTTGGCCAGTGGGTAAATAGCTTTTGCTCTGCTTTGGCCCTCGGTGCTGAGGCCCATGCTGGGCCACACCCAGCTGCTGGCACCACAGGTGGAGATGGAAAAAACCAACTAACCAACCCACCACAGATCACATATTAACCAGGGGAAACCAAGAAGGCGGCTCCTCCAGGCAAAATTACTCAGAGAGAACTGGGAATTACAGAGGGATTCAGAACCGAGGTGTTTGTCAGAGAGCAAGCCTGTTTTCACTCCCCAGATGTGGACAGCAAGGCCCGGAGGTGTTAGGTGGCGGGTTCCGAGCTACACAGCTGGGCCGGAGCTCCCAACAGCTTGCCTGCAAATACATCCCGTGTGTCATCCACCACTCAGGCCTTCCCAGCGGAAAATACTGCTTGTCCTTGGCTGCGTAGAGAGGTGGATCGCAGTTGAAAATGCCTATTGCTGGGGGAACGGGCTTGTCCTGGAACAGCATCCCTACTCCATCTTTCTGACCAGGGCCGGCAGAATCTTGTTAGAGGCTCTATGCAAATGTGATCAAGTACCACTTCTTCTCTGGATTGAAAAATGGCACAGCCTCCTGGCTAGCCTTTAGCGCTTACCCAGGCCAGTTAATCACGCCGCCTCTGGGGAAGGGAGCCGAACATTGGCGGGTGCGTGATATTTCTAATCAAAAAGAAAGGTTTACCTGCAGCTGTAGAACACATGTGCGCACCCACACACAGGTTACAAAAACGCTTCCCCTTTGTACTCGGCAGAGAAAATTATTTTCCTGATATGGTATTCTAACACCAGGGTTATCGCGTAGGTTTTATCTGCTTCTCTGGATTAAAGGTAGCCCAGGGCCTGATTTATAGCCAGGTGAAATGAATTTCTACCTCAGGGGAGAAGGTCCAAAGGCAAGCTAGTCCTCAATAATATATATATATGCCTTATAGCGGCCGCAGAAGCAAAAAAAAACAAAAAAAACCAACAACACTGAAGTGACTTTATTAAAAGCATACTTTTCATAACTGCATTTTGAACAATGCAAGCCATAAAGGTGAAATATGGGTAGGCTACTCAACATTAAAATGCTTTGTAAGATTATTGTGAAAAAAAAGCTAGAGCTGCAGTTTGAAAGGGCCGGCGCTCTTTGTCAATTAAAGAGCAGAGATGCACATATTCATTACATGAAATCTGAGACCCATTCCCAGTGCAGTGATGGGCTTCAAACATGGACTCCTTCATTCTCCAATCATCAGTGTTCATAGGCAATTGTGAGCAGCAGTTGGAGGAGCAATCCTCTCCATTCTTCCATGCCATTTCCTCTCCCATATGACACACTTAGAGAGGACTTGGCCTGGCCCCCTGCCTGCCTCTTCTCATTTTTCAAGGGCATTTTCAAATAGGTTTCCCTGGCCAGCAGAGGCAGGCTGGAGAACTCCCCTTGCATTATTTTACCTCCTCACTGTAGGCTACTATTCCCCACTGGGAAGGGGGTCAGGATGGAGGTGCAGCTGGTACATGCAAGGAAGGGACCAAACTCACCTTCACCTGGGTCTCTTCCACCCCCAGCACTTCCCCTGTTTGAATGTGCAACCAGGTACCACGTGGTTTATACAAAGACTTTAGCAATGACCTCATTGACTTGTGAGCATCAGCAGGAATCCAAATTTTGTGACACCAACTCTTCCTTGGGTCATTAGACAGTCTGTCTCCTTCCTTCTTTCCTTCCTTCCTTCTTTTCTTCCTTCCTTCCTTCCTTCCTTCCTCCCTCCCTCCCTCCCTTCTCTCTCCCTCCATTTCCCCCCTGCTCCTTACCGATCTTCCTCCCTTTTCTCCAGCCCATGGCACTGCCCTAGCCCAAGCCACCATCACGTTTCACCTGAACAACATAACAGCCTGCTAATGGGACTCTCTCTTCCACTCACTCCCTCACTCACTCCTCACACATTCATTTACCGAGGGACTCTGAGTAGCTCCCGTGCAGTTAGTAAGGGTCCTACCTGTCTACCTAGGTGTCCCCTTCCTGACAAACTTGGCTCAGAATGAAGCCTCCTCCCCTAACCCTGGGCCTAGCACCTCCTCCTGGAACAGTGCTGCGGAAAGAGCTTGGGTGTTAGAATCAGACAGGGATCCTGCCTACACTGTAGCATTTCCAGCCACAGATGACCCCAGGCAAGCCCCTTCCCCACTTCCCCGGGCTTCAGATTCTTCCCCTCACAAGATGGAAAGCATTCCTTCCATTCTCTTCCCCTCCCCCCATTCGACCCTGTGCTCTGGATTGTGTATCAATGTGCCAGTTTTAATACTCCACTTGGATGCATAATGAATATCTGAAAGCAAAATATGGAGAACAGAATGCTGCATGCATGTCCCCTGCCCAGCACCCCAGCTGATCTCACTCCTCCCCATGCCTTCCCGATTTCAGCCAATGGGATCACCACCTTCTGTTATTCAGGCCTAAGTTTGGGGGCCACTTTCACTTCCTCTTGCTTCATATTCATCTGCAAGCCCTGTCACTTTACCTCCAAAATATACACGGAATCTGTCCTCCTTTCTCCAGCCCATGGCACTGCCCTCGCCCAACCCACCATCATGTTTTGCTTGAACAACACAACAGCCTGCTAATGGGCATCTCTGCTTCCAGTCTTGCCCTCCTGTGACTCACTCTTCATACTGTCGCCATAGTGATCCTTCAAGAATATACATGAGGTAGGTTAAGTCTTCCCATCATAAGGCCTGACCTGCCTCTGTGGACTGATCTTTCCTTGCTCACCACACTCTCAACACACCAGCTGTCACCTGGTTCTCGAACATGCCCAGAGCCTTTGCAAGTGCTGTTCCCTGTTCCTGGAATAACACTTCTCAGCATTTAAGCTTCGGCTTCAATGTCACCTTCTCAGGCAGCCTTCCCTGACCACCCCATCACTCCTTCTTATTTTCTTACCACTACCTAAAGTCATCTTCATCCTGAGATTTTCAGCCTTTTTCATCCCATGGCACACATAAATTAATTACTAAATTCTGCAGCACACCAAAAAATTGTATTTTTTGCTGATCTGACAAAAATATAGGTATAATTTTTATTGGTTTACAAAATAAATAATAAAAACTATTACCTCCCTTTTTTGCTGCAAAGTGGCTTCTTAAAAAAAATCAGGTGCCTATACTTTTACACAAAGATTTCGGCAAATCCCCACAAAACCAATCAGACACAACCTGATCCAGCTGGAAGGCGGACCTCAGGACATGACACATTTCTCAGGGTCAGTTTACCAGCTGCTTTCCTTTGCTGTCAAAAAAAGAATCTGGGGCCTCAAGAAAGACCAGGTGTCTCAGAAAGCAGGAGACGAAGTACCCTTGACCCTTGGTCCTCCCTCTTTGAACAGTTAATGACTTTGATAATTTGGGGCAGACCCAAAGGTTGTCATGACGTGTCATTCTGCCGAGGCCAGCAGCTGGGGAGGCCAGGTGCGGGGTGAGGCACTGGGAGTTTCTCTTCCCTTCGGAGCCAGCAATCAGGCCCACAGAGAAAGCCAACTCCCTGACACTGGGACTAACGCTAAGAAAGTGATGATTCTTTGGCAGAAAGTGGAGTTATACTTCACGGTGATTACTTATCTGGGATGTGCTGAGGCCTCCATATGTGTTCTCTCCAAATGACCAGGGCCCTGCATCACCTCATGCCCTCAAGTGCAAGGCAGGCAAGCTTCTTGGACTTGTCAGTGTTGGAGAAACAGCCCCTGCCCTGCAGGGCGGGTGTGGAGGAAATTGCACAGTTCTGCTGGGTTGCTTTCAGCAGGTGAAGTTCTCAGGGTGGCCCTCCCTCAGCTGCTTCCAGCTGAGACCCTTGAGACCTGTTTTTAGTCATCGCCAGGGCCTGCCCCTTCCCCTACTCGTGGCCCCCTGGGCAGGTGAGAGGGAGCAGGTGTCCTGTCTCCATGGTGGGAAGTGACTCCAGCTAATGCATTTCTGCACGTGGCATCATGGCCTCAAGCTGGAGCAACTTCCTGGAGCCCTGCGACACCGCGGGCCGTCAGCAGCTGGGTAAACTGAGGCATCAAGCACATCCACCTTTGGGGTTTAACTAGTAAACTACCTACAGTTTTAATCTTAATCAGGAGAGTGGCAGTCTACTCCTTCTAAACTTCAGAGACTCTGGCACAAAAAGGTCCAACAAGCCCGGCTGGTGTTGCTCAGTGGTTGAGTGTCGACCCAGGAACCAAGAGGTCACTGGTTTGATTCCTGGCCCGGGCACATGCCCAGGTTGCAGGCTCAATTCCCAATGGGCGGCATGCAGGAGACAGCTGGTCAATGATGTTCCTCTCTCATTGATGTTTCTATCTTTCTATTTCTCTCCCTTTCTCTCTAAAAACCAATAACACATTAAAAAAAAAAAAAAGGAGAGGTCCAACAGTTTCCTCATTAACTGGAGATCTATGTAGTAGGACGCTAAACTGGAAATTCTGACTGAAGCTGTAAGAGACAATAGGCATCCGATACCAAAGATACTGGGACAGAGCTACCCAAACAATGCATTCCCAGGGCGGGAGCCCTCCCCCACTCAGAGGCTACACATTGGTGTGGAGGAGTCTCCTGATGGCTGTTTCTAGAGCGAGAACTGGCAGCGTGCCTTGCATGGATCCCTTCCTCCCAGAGAAGACAGAGGGTGGGGACAGAGTGGCTGGCCTCTCACCTTCAAGCTAGAGAAAGGGTTTCAGGGGCCCACCCTGCAGAACTGGAAACTAGACGGAGGCTGGACTTTATACCCAACGTCACCGCAGGACTTTTCATTCTTTAAAAATGAGCAGAAAAAGACACAAAGTTGCTTTCTGGTTATATTTCCCCGAATCTGCTTGTTTGACCAAAACCTGGCAGCTCACAAAAGGCCCCTGTTAACGTGCTTCCGGGTGTTCCACCTCAGACGTCCGTCTGGAAAAGCAGACAATGCTTCCTCCTATTTCCCCTACTTGGCAGAACCGGTTCTGAGAAGGTCAAGGTCAGAGAGAAAGCCGCAGCTATTTGGCCCCTCTGGCTGGCTTTCCTCCTCTGATGCTCTTGTTCAGAGCTGAGCTCCAGACCATTTATTTACCCACCGACAGAATTAGAACTCAATTCCTATTGCTCACTCAGGCACTAAAACCAAGTTCCACAGGGTTAAAAATTTTGCCTCCCTCCACCTCTTCCAAGTACAGTGTCCCTAAAAATGTACACACACTGTCTCAGCTGCTAGCTCAACTTTGAAAATGAAATGCATTTTAATAAACACTGCCTTTACCATTATTCAAAGTGTGTGTATCCATTTCTTGGGATGCCCTATGCATGGAGGTAAAATTCTGATCACCAGGAGGAAAAAAACTACCCAGCGTTGGAAATAAGTTTAATGTACATGAAGAAAGTTCTATAAACTGTCGAACACGTCACAGCCCTCGCTGCTCACACACTGGAAATGTTCGTTAGGCTGGAGGTTAACTGCACACACAAGACCATGATCATCATTCTTGATGCGACTTCCCATCCCTTACCCAAATCCGTGGGCCTCCGACCCCACCCGCGGCCACTGTTGTCCTGTTCTGGGTGGGCACGTTCCAGCCAGGAACGCCTCCTGTGGAGGAGATGCTAGAGCAGGCTAAGGGGAGCGGGAGGCCGGTGCAGGATGAAGTCAGGACGGGCAGCCAGAGCCTCTTGCTCAGTGCCTGGACCACAGTAGCTACCCAGCAAAGTGAGCTCTCCTTTGGGGGGCCAGCCCCCCTGGCTTCCAGTGGCTTCTGCCACCCCACAAGAGATCCCACAAAAGAGTCTGCTCGGGCACACCCTAATTGAGCCCCTGGCGTGGAGGGTACTTCAGAAGTCAGATAGCAGTATTGCCTGATTGGAGCTCTGTGACCAAACCTTTTCCTACCCTCTGCGGGCTTGCTTTTTTCTGGCCCTGAAAGATGTTAGCTACTCCCATTCTCTTCCCACGGCAAGACTAACAAAAAGGCAATGCAGGGTCATTGGTGGACAATATCGGGTCCAACCGGCTGTTTAAGAGATGGGAGTCACAGGAACGAGAGCTACTGCGTGATCCTCTCAAGTCTGGCTTTGCTCTTGTATGCATGTGTGTGTGAGAGCGTGTGTGTGTCTTTGTGCGCACGTGTGTGTGCCTGTGTGACTGTGTACGTGTACCCTCCATTCAGTGCATTTTTCCCTCTTTACCACATACTACGCTGACATCCTAGACACAATCTCAGTTACTACTATCCCCAATTGCAGAAGAGGACTGAGTCTCAGGCAATGTGTATGAGGCGCCTGAGGTCACACAGCTAGCAGGCGAGGAGTGAGACCTGCACTTAGGTCTGTGAGCTCCATAGTGGCTCTCTCCGGAGGGCCAGACCACAGTCCCTCTGAAGTTGTCCTTCTTCTTCCACCCCAGCCACCCGCTTACCCAGAGCCTTCATGTAGCCTTCAAAGTTGTCATTGCTCTCCATCTCCCAGGTTCCATTCTGGTCCCTCGTCATGGTGATGGCCTCTGGTTACCGTGGGTGTGCGGTGCGCGTCCAGGAGCAGGCTGCAGGGAGAGAGTTTTGAAATGAGTCACTTTTATAGCCAATTGGATTAGGTTTATGACTCTGAAGATAACAGGTTCAAAGGTGATAAGCACAGCCCAAAGGAACTTTCTTTTCCTTTTCAAAGTTCAGAAGGACTACAGGCAACCCATGCTCAAAGTCCTGACCTGGGCCAGCATGCGTGTCCTGTGACAGCCACACATACCTGGCCCTGGGGCAGCTCGTTTTTGGCTGGCTGGGCTCCCACAGAGCCCTTGGCCCCACACAGAGCACTCCATTCAGCACTAGAAGAACACAAAGATCCAGTACCCACTCCTACATGCACTACAGGCCACAGCCCCTAGGCCTCAAACTTGGAGTCTGTCAGCCACGTAAGCACTTCCACTTCCGGTCTGGCTAATGAAGCCAAGAAGATGAGCACTCATACCAGTGGAGCTCTACTGCACTTCGTGCTGACCACTGTCCATTCTTCATCTTGTTTTATTTTACACGAGCTCTGAGTTATGTTCAGCTATCTCCATTTTACAGATGAGAACAAATCAAGGAGGTTAAATCACATGCCTAACAACAACTGGTAAGTGGCCGAGCTGGGATTCAAACCCAGGCCCATCTGGCCCCAAAACTCTTTTTTTAGCAAAAGTCAGGTGGGAGAGGTCAGAGTTTGGTTTGGGAGCCCGATTCTCACTTGCTTTCTTCCCCAAGGGCCTCTAAACAGCAGGGTCATTCAAAAAAGGCATGTTCTAGGACAGTGGTCGGCAAACTCATTAGTCAACAGAGCCAAATACCAACAGTACAACGGCTGAAATTTCTTTTGAGAGCCGATTTTTTTAAACATAAACTTCTTCTAACGCCACTTCTTCAAAATATACTCGCCCAGGCCATGGTATTTTGTGGCAAAGCCACACTCAAGGGGCCAAAGAGATACATGTGGCTTGTGGCTTGTGAGCCGCGGTTTGTCAACCACCGTTCTAGGAGATGAATCTTCTGAAAGCAAGCAGATTAGGTTTATGGTTTAGGTTTGGGAGGGAGGCCAGATGGGGCAGTGGGACAGCCTTAAGACCCCAGGAGCAAGCTGAAGTTCACCTTGACCAACATGGCGGGGGGGGGGGGGAGGTGCATACTGACATTTGGGTAAAGGCTCTTAGTTCAGGGCTGTTCTTCAAACTGACTGTCCCAGTGGATCAGCAAATGGGTTGATTTATTGCTCTGCCACATGGTTCTGAGAGATGGGCTCCAATTAGGGGTCCCTACACTCTGAAAAAAATGGAGGTGTAGGTTGAAGATGGGTAAACCATGAGTACTCCAAAGCAAGGCCAAGTTTGATGGACACCCTGGGGCTCTAACGTATGTATTCTTGTGCTGTGAAATCTAAGCAAATGGCTCCTTCTGTGTGTGGTTTGGGGGATGTCAAATAACACATTTGTTTTTCAGTAAATATGCTGGAATCAGGAAGACACACAGCAAAAAGTGGCCCATCTGCTGTTAAAAGGGAAAGAGGAGAATAAAGGACAATTTCTCCACAGATGGAGAATTTAGTGATATCAGCAGAAGTGGATAGAAAGTGAAGAATTAGGTTTTTTTGTTGAGACCCGGCAGAGGCTGCTGTACACTGAGCACTCAGCCTTCTGGGTTGGAGACACAGCCACTCCTACCCAGACTAAGTCCCCTCCAGGCCTCCCTTGCAAGAAAGCATAAAAATACTGGCCCTGTAGCAGAAGGGGTTAGAGGCAAAAAATGGGTTCATTGCAATAAGCCAAGGACTCAGGTTTTAATGGGCATGGGAGTTATTTACCCTGTGTAAGGCAGGAAGTTGAAACTGAGATGTTAGCGGAAAGCCAGACCACTTGAGGAAATAATTCTCAGTGAGCATGTGAAGTAGCCAAAGCTGCCCAGAGACAACAAGAATGTTTGTCTATTTAGCCCAGGATTTATGTGAGTTAAATGCAGTTCTGCTCTGTTCAAACTCTGGTTTGGGGCTTGAATTCATGCTTCCAGCTAGCCAAAATCTATACTAATAAAAGTATAATATGCTAATTAGATCAGACAGCCAAATGACCTTCTGGGTGTCATTCTGGATGCCCTTCTGGACAAAGCCACAGTGGAAGAGGCTGAGGCAGAGGCAGTTAGGGGTGATCAGGCCAACAGGGGCATCAGGCCAGCAGTTAGGGGCATCAGGCCAGCAGACAGAGGAGTTAGTGGCGATCAGGCAGGTGAGCAGTTAGGAGCCAGTGGTCCTGGACTAGAGAAGGTGCAGGCCAGGCTGAGGTACTCCCCTCCCCATCTTCTCCCCCCTCTCCCCATGTAAATTTCATGCACCAGGCCTCTAGCATTAAAATTAAGTCCTGCTTGCAATACTTATAGACTGCTAGAAAGAAGTAAATGTAAAAACTATTTGGAAGGACACACCTTAGATGGAGGCCAATCAGCATTCCTATAATAAAGCCATGACAAATGTGATTTCATAATACCAAACTGTAAAACACACATGAAAATAATCCACCTAAAGCAAACATCAGCAGAAACGTACCGCCAAATTAGACTTCCAAGAGCTTTAGTCAAAAAACAAACAGATACAAACTATAAAATAAGTGTGTTTAAAATGAATAAAGAAAATTACAAGCACTTAAAAACATGAAAAAGAATAAAGTGATGTGTTTTAAAAGCTGGATTAAAAAATAACCAGAGTAGTTGTAGAAATTTAAAAATACAGTCATTAAAGTTAAAAGGTAATAGATGGGTTAAACACAGCTGGAGAGAGAATTAGTCAACTAAAATGTAGTGCCAAGAAAACTACCCCCATGTATGTAACACAGAAAACACTGGTGGAATTCAGAACACCAACATAAAAATATCAGCCCTAACTGGTTTGACTCAGTGGCTAGAATGTGGGCCTGTGGAATCAAGGATCCCAGGTTCAATTCAGGTCAAGGGCATGTACCTTGGCTATGAGCACATCTCCAGTAGGAGGTGTGCAGGAGGCAGCTGATCAATGTTTCTCTCTCATTGATGTTTCTAACTCTCTATCCCTCTCCCTTCCTCTCTGTAAAAAATCAATAAAATATATATTTTTAAAAAAACATTCTAAAATCTTCCAGAGAAAACAAAATAAGCCATAGAGATTCCCTATAAAGAAACAATACAAAACAATCTTATTTACAATTGCATCAAAAATCATAAAATACCTAAAAATAAATTTAGCCAAATACATGAAAGTCTTGTACTTTTGAAAACTACAAGACATTCAAGAATTAAATTGAAGAAGATACAAATAAATAGAATGATACGCCTTGCTCATAGATTAGAAGGATTAATATGGTTAAACTGTTTTTACTACCTAAAGCAATATACAAATGCAATGCAATCTTATTAAAACACTAACGACATTCTTTCCAGAATTAGAACAACTAATCCTAAAATTTATAAGGAACCACCGAAAATCCTGAATAGTCAAAGAAATCTTGGGAAAGAACAAAATGGGAGGTATCATGCTCCCTCACATAAAACTAGAGTGCAAAGCTACAATAACTAAAACAGTATGGTATTGGCATAAAAACAGATATGTAAATCAATAGAATATAATAAAGAGCCCAGAAATAAAACCTTACTTATACAGTCAATTAATCTATAACAAAGGAGTCTAGGGTATACAAGCAAGTGAAGACCCTCTCTTTAATAAATGGTGTTGGGAAAAGTAGATACTTGCAACAATATTTGGACTACTTTATTACATTCTATATAAAAATAAGCTCGAAATGAATTAAAAACTTGAAGCCATAAAACTCCTAGAAGAAAACATAGACAATATATTCTTTGACATCAACACATACACACACACACACACACACACACACACACGAATATTATTCAGTAATATCTTTTTGGATATGTTTCTTGGGCAAGGGAAACAAAAAAAAAATGAGACTATATCAAACTAAAAAGATTTGCACAGCAAAGGAACCCATCAACAGAATGAAAAGACATACTATTGAATGGGAAAAGGTGTTTACCAATGATACATCTGATAAGGGGTTAATATCCAAGATATATAAGGAACTCAGACAACTGAACACACATAAGAATAAACAACCCAATTTAAAAATGAGCAGCAGACCTGAATAGATATTTCTCCAAAGCAGATATATAAAGGTGGCCAACAGACATATGAAAAGATGCTTGCTATCAAGATCATCAGGGAAATGCAAATTAAAACCACAATGAAATATCACCTCACACCTTAGGAGATTAAGCTCCTAGCAAGTATTTGATTTGTCCTCAACAAAACACGTCTTCAGTGTGTTCTTTGGTCTCTGATGAGTAGGAGATGGGGTGAGTGGGCTATCATCAATAAATCAACAAATAAGTGCTGGTGAGAATGCAGAGAGAAAGAACCCTCATACATTGTTGGTAGGATTATAAATTAGTACAGCCACTATGAAAAACAGTATGAAGGTTCCTAAAAAAATTAAATGTAGAGCTGCCATAAAATCCAGCAATTCTATTTCTGGGGGTTTATCTGAAGGAAGCAAAAACACTAATTTGAAAAGATATATGCATCCCTATGTTCATTGTAGAATTACTAGTTATAGCTAAGATATGAAAGCAACCTAGATTTCTATCAATAGATGGATAAATAAAGAAGATGTGGTACATATATACAATGGGATAAGCTAAATAAATCAGACAAAGACAAATAAAGTCTGATTTTATTTGTATGTGGAATCTAAAACAAAACAGAAACAGACCCATAGATATAGAGAACAAACTGTTGGTTGCCAAAGAAAAAGGGAATGGGGGGATGGGAGAAAAATAAAATAACTCAGACATTTTTAAAAAGAAGCAATACAATAATCACATTAATCACAGACTTTTTAACAACATATGGAAGACAACAATGAAATGATATCTTATAATGATGAGAGGAAATACTCTTGAATAAGGATTCTAAAACCCAGCCAACTTCATTAAAATATGAGGGTTTTAAAAAATAAAGTATTTTAAATATAAGAGCTCCAAACTGGAAACAACCTAAGAATCCATCAACAAGTTAAAGGAGACACAAATTGTGATATATTCACTCAAAGGAATACCACCCAAGAGGAAAAAGTAACCATGTCCTGATACACATAACAACAGGGATGAGTCCAATGACATGCTGAGGGCAAGCAACTTGACACAAAAGATCACATACTGCATCCTCCTCCTATCTAATAAAAGAGTAACATGCAAATGTGACCGTACCTTGGTTCCTGATTGGCTATGCTACCAGCCAATCAGGAGCAGGGGGCATGGCCAGCAGGAGGGGATGGGAGGCGAGGCCAGCGAGGCTTGCGGGAACATGGCGCAGTGCAGTGGCTCCCCAGGCGAGGGCCCCGGGGAGGGGCAGGACCGAGCTGGCGCTGCAGGCTGGGTGGCGGTGCAGTGTGCGCCCCCCAGGCCAGGGCCCCGCGGAGGGGGGACTGGACGGGTGCCGTGGGCTGGCAGGAGGCGGCTGTGGCAGCGGCACAGTGTGCGTGTGCTCCCCAGGTGGGAGCCCCGAGGAGGGGCGGGATGGCTGCGGGAGGCCCACCTGGGGCTGCGGGGCCCGCTGGCTGCGAGGTATGCTATCGGAGAGGCGTCCACCTGCTGGGTTGGCATGGGACCCCCCAGTTCTGGATGCATTTCTCTGCTCCTTCAATCTCCATGACCTCATGCCGTTGTCAGTGGCAGTGTGTGCGAGTCCAGTAAGGTCACCCTTTCCCCAAGCACCACACACACTCCTCAACTCCCCACCTCCTCAGGCCAAGGTCAGAGCCGGGAGCCTTCCAATCAGGTGCTCTGGCTTCTGGAGATGCTGAGGAAGGCATGCCCTCAGCGGGGCTGCAGCATCTCCAATTTCTCAGCTCACGCCCTCTCCCCAGGAGGCTGGAGAGAACATATATATAAAGTTCTTTAAGCCACGGCAGTCAGAGTGGTGGGACTTGGCCAGGCAGGCACATAGAGGGGCTGGGGCCCTTTCCGGCCCTGGGGTTAGGCAGCATGCCCTGTGGTCCTGGGTGCCTGTGGGTGCCTGTGGCTGCGGCCAGCCTGAATGAAGCTGGCCCAGGTCCAGGGTGCCTATAGCTGGCCAGAGGGAGGGAAGCCTGGGTCTCAGGTGTGGGGCAAGGCAGAGGCAGTTAGGAGCAATCAGGCCAGCAGAGGAGCACTTACGGGAGATCAGGCAGGTAGGCAGAGATGGTTAGGGGTCACACATCCCCGAAGGGGTCCCTGATTGGAGTGGGTGCAGGCTGGGCTGAGGGAACCCCCCCTCCGTGCACGAATTTTGTGCACCGGGCCACTAGTGGTTTATATAAAATTCTAGAAAAACAATAACCTAATTTACAGGGATATAAAGTAGATCAGTGATTGGAGGGTATGGGGAGACAAGCTGGGGATAGGAAAGCTCACAAGGGAAATTTCTTGGGGAGGTAGGATGGAAATGTCCTATAGGTGATATGGTGGTTGCAAGATTTGTCAAAGCTCAAACTCTACAATTGATACCTGTTTCTTTTCAGTGTATGTAGGTTATGCTTTAATAAAAAAATGAATACAATTGTTTGTTTTTTAAATAGATTTTTTAATTAATTTCAGAGAGAGAGGGAGAGCTAGATAGAAACATCAATGGTGAGAGAGAAACTGGATTGGCTGCCTCCTGCATGCTCCCCCACGGGGAAGCAAGCCTGCAACCCAGGCATGTGACCTGGAATTGAACCTCGACCTCCTGGTTTACAGGTTACGCTCAACCACTGAGCTATGGCCAGCTGGGCTGAATACAATTGTTTATTAATTCACATAGTCATTCATGATTATTTATACAAAAAAGATTTAGTTATCAACTCAAACTAAAATCCCATTTTATTCCCACTTGAGAAGTTAGCTGATCGACATGAAGTACACGTGTGCTAAAGAGGCTGTAATTAGCGATTGACTAGATGTTTATAAGAAATATAAGCTTCAATATTACCTTAAAAATTTAAGAGGGACCCCTAGAGCAGCAGGCCTCAGACATTCGCAAGTGTCATATTCCTTTGGGGGGCTTATTAAAACACATTGTTGGGCACCACTCTTGAATTTCTGATTTAATAGGTCTGAGGTAGGGCCCCAAAATTTACATTTCTAATAGGTTCCCAGGGGGTGCTGCTGCTGCAGGGTCAGGACCATACATAATCTGAGGACTACTATTAGAGAGCAATGGAAATAGGAGACCAATGGAGAGAGAAAAATAGAATCTTAAAAAAAGTTGCGGTTGGCCACAGCAAGTTTTGAATCCAGGTTTCACTGCTTCTTAGCAGTGGGACCCCTGGATACTTACCTTCTTGGAGTGTCTGGTTCATTCTTTGAGTCTCAGAGTCATTGTGAGAATTAAAGGTGATGAACATAAAGCTTTTACCAGAGTCCCTGGTACAACAGAGCATGAATTTATCCCAAGGTAGTGGCTATGGTATGGGATTGCAGATTAAGCTCCTAGCAAGTGTTTGACTTGTCTTCAACAAAATACAGTTTCAGCATGTTCTTGGGTCTTGATCTGTGTGAGTAGAAGATGGGGGTTAACTGGGGAGTTCTGGAGGCAAAAAGTGAGG
This sequence comes from Antrozous pallidus, assembly GCA_027563665.1. Classification (NCBI taxonomy): domain Eukaryota; kingdom Metazoa; phylum Chordata; class Mammalia; order Chiroptera; family Vespertilionidae; genus Antrozous; species Antrozous pallidus. Next base: position 30,786,667 of record CM050524.1, on the reverse strand, counting down.
GACGGTGCATGAAAGATGGCAATTGCCAATCAACCATCCAGCCAGTACTCTCCCCTTCCATTCAAGGACAACCACCTATCTTAGAAATGACAGCAGGGCCCCTTACCTCTCCATTCATACTAGCGTGTCACATGCCTGAATGTTCTGTTTCTCAGCTGCCTGCGTGTCTCCACTTCTGAGCTTATTTGCGGTTAAGTCTTTGTGGAATCCCTTAGATGACTTTTAAGGCTGGGAAAACTCATCAGCCAGAGCCAATCTCTCTAGGTTGCAAGAACCTCTCTGGTGACCACACTGAAAAGTGAAGGTGTGGGTTCCCCAAGGGGTTTGGGTATGAGATAAATCAGTCAGCAAAGAGCAAGCACACAGGGACCCCAAGCATCTACCTGCCGTCCTTGGGGCCACCTGCCTGCCTGCAGTTGGGTGCCTCTCTGGTTCCCACAAGCTGCGGCTCCTCAGGCTCAGGCCAGCTCCTCTCTCTGAAGGGAGAAGGCCTTCACTTGGCAGCAAATGACATCAGCTGGATGCTGACTCAGCTTCTCAGAAGCACCCCTTCCTTCCCCTCCCTGTGATTTGCACATCTGGTCCCACTCACTGTGCTTGTTACAGGAACAAGACATTCCACCACACGTGTTTCACCTGGACACTCAGGAGATCAGGGACCTGGAGTTCCTTCAGCCACCAGGCAGCACAGGGTCTTCAGTTTTTACATAAATTGTGCTGCTTCTTCGAGTTTCCTTCCAAAAGGCAGGCCTGGAGAGCAGGTGGTCATAGACTCTCATCCTTCCCAGAGCCACAGGGGGTGGGATTGCTCTGGCCCAGGAGGGAGCCCATTTGTACCCCACTGTGGAAGGGAGCTAACAGGGGTCACTCCAGACCACCTCTTCCCAAGGGGACTGTCCCTGCCTCTCCTCCAAGGATTCTAGGAGGGCTCTTGCCAGTCCCACCCATAGAAACTGTTTCCACCAGATCTTAGGCATGTATGACATTTTCCAGACTTGGCAAAATCTGTTGTCACTGTAAGAAACATTCAAATTTTTGTGAGTTTATTTGAGTCTCACTGTCGGTAATTGCTAGAAAGCAAAATCTCAATGGATTGAGATAATGCTCCAGAGAATGACAGATTTGCAGTTTATTTTATAATTTTTTATTACAATCTAAAGTGAAGATGGCACTAACTGGCTTAGCTCAGTGGATAGACGTCAGCCTGCGGACTGAAAGGTCCCAGGTTCGATTCTGGTCAAGGGCATGTACCTTGGTTGTGGGCACATACCCAGTGGGGGGTGTACAGGAGGCAGCTGATCTATGTTTCTCTCACATTGATGTTTTTAACTCTCTATTCCTCTCTGTAAAAAAATCAATAAAATATATATTTTTTAAAAAGTGAAGACTCAAATAGATTACATGAAATTCATTGGTGATAGTGTAGGGAGGTGGGAGAAAGCAAATCAGGCAAACCTCTGGGATTGGATAGAAAGTACAATGACAGACATATGCTTCTTCTACATAGTGGGTATAGGATAGTTAATAGTCAACAGTTAACTCCATGACAATGAGGGGGTTTGTGGTCTCCCCAGAGCAGTGCCTGTGCTTTGAGGGGTCCAGAAAAAAGGAAATTACTTTGACATTCCAACAATATGTTACGGTAGATGCGAAATACAATAGACAGGCTCAGTTAAAGTAAAGATTGACCTTTGGCAGGGAAGATACGGGCCTAGGACATGACTACTCACCATAGGCTGTTTTTTTTAAAAAAAATATTTTTTAATTGATTTTTCACAGAGAGGAAGGAAGAGGGATAGAAAGTCAAAAACATCAATGAGAGAGAAACATCAATCAGCTGCCTCTTGCACACCCCTTACTGGGGATGTGCCTGCAGCCCAGGTACATGCCCTTGACCAGAATTGAACCTGGGACCCTTCAGTCCGCAGGCCAACGCTCTATCCACTGAGCCAAACCAGTTTTGGCTAGACTGTTTTTATTTAAATTTTTAACTTCAGACCATCCTTTGTGGTTACTTTAGGTCTCTCTGTTTGAAGGCTGCCCCACAGACCTCCCCTGAGCCAGTCAGGGTAGCAGTTGGCCCATTTTTCAACACTGTTTATTTATTGTCTCTTTGCTTGAGATGAGGGGCCATTTCCTGCTTTACCACCATATCCCGAGAGCCTAGGGCAGATGAGGAATAAACAAAGGTTTGTAGAGCCACTGCTTGTCTTGAGGTCGGGTGAGGGAGGGCCTCGGGCAGCAGAAAGCCCCAGTGTTCTGCACACTCTGTGGAAGGCAGGCCAGGACTTTGACTGCCAGTGATGCTGTGATCGACCAGCAATCTTTATTTTCAAAACTTCCAATTGAACAAAAACATTGGTGAGTTAATCAATAAAGTATCGGTCCATATACTCTCCCGTAATTTATCAAATGCTATTTGATGTGTTAAAATCAATGGAGATGTGCCCTTTCAAAAACTTTTATTAGATAGTGTTTTGTTTCCAGTAAGTGGTTTCACCCATGATTAGAATAACAATTGTGACATTTCCTTATGAGTGTTGAGCCCTTGGCCAGGCTTGTTCCATTGAACTCTCTTAACAACCTCTCAAGGGAGAAGGTATTCGTGAATTCCCACTGATATAAGGATGATGAAGAGGAGATCCATAGAGGTTAGGCTCCTTCCCAAGGCCACACAGCCAGCAAGAAGACAGTGGGTTTGAACCCACTTTTCTTTCTGAACCATTAGGTCTTTGTTTTCTAATTGAGGAACATAATATTTACTTCTTAAGGCAATGTTGAGCATTACGTCAGGTAGTGTTTGAAAATAATTGGGCACAGTGGTTCTCCAACTGTGGTCCTAACAGAACCACCTGGTAAATTTGCTTAAAACACGAGGCCAGTTCCCAGGCTACTTGAGGGGTCCTGGGCCTCTGTGTGCTTCATCAGCTCCCAGGGGATTCTTATACCCCCCAACGTGAGAACCATCTGTGCAGCACCTTATACAGGGTGGGGGAAAAGCAGGTTTACAGTTGTGAGTACACGAAAAACAGGGTTTATGCTTGCATTATTATTTATTAATGATCGTATTATTTTCCATAGAAAACAACTGCAGACCAACTTTGGCTCTACCCTATAAACGCAAAAACATGGAGGAGCTAGAAAACAAGAAAGTACAACATTCCCCTGAGGTCCAGGTGTAATGAGAGAGCAGAGGCTGGCCAAAGACATTGGGCCAGAGAAAGCATCATGGTGCCCTCTGTGCTCCATATTCTGTGGCTGCTGCTCCCTGGACTTGGGAGGGCCAAGCCTCAGGAGCTGGCATTCGTAATGGCCATGACCACTCAGCTGCCCTTGTGCCAACAGGGGCCCCGAGGCGACCACAGGCAGCATGCCTCTGTGTTCGGGCCACTGCGGGCTGCCGACAAGGAGCACCTGGTGGTGCTGCCCATCTTGACTGTGCAGTTTGCCTGCTTGTGAGTCTGATTGAATGTTTCCCAATCAGACCCCCCTGAGGCTCCATGGGCCAGGCAAGTCTGTTCCCCTTCCTGATGGAGGTGAGCCCCCCAAACCCAGAACTCCGACAAGGCGCTTAGTAAATGTTTGGTGCTACCCAGGCTGGGATAGGAGCCATCAGGTTTATCTCCACCTGGAGACTCAGAAGGAAGGGGACCTGAAGTTTCTTCAGCCACCACCATGCAGCACTGGGCCTTGCTTTCACTTTTATGAAGTTGTGAGTCTTCACTTTTGCTCTCAGAAGGCAGGTGAGGAGAGCAGAAGGTCACAAACCCTCATTCCTCCCAGAGCTATGGGGATCAGACTGCTGTGGCCCAGGAAGGGACTCCCCACCCTCTCCCATTCCCTCACCCACACTCAGGAGGAAGTAGGGAGCTGGAAGCAGTCACTCCAGGCCACCTCTTCCCAAGAGGCTGTCCCTACTTCTCCTCCAAGAACCCTCGGACAGCTTTGGGCAACTTGACTTTTCCTTCCATCCGCCCTAAGGAGTGCCTGACCTTTAATAGACCTTGGAAATATTTTCACATCAGCACATGTTGTCTACTTCATTCTTATTTATTTATTTATCTATTCCTATTTCGTTTCATTTTGAATAGTAACATATTCACATAGTTTGAAATTCAAGTAGTATGAAAAATTATACAATGAAAAGGCTTGTTCACCTATGCTCAGTTCCCGTCACTGCTACTCCCAGACAAGAAACCATTGGTGTGAACTTGTGTCTTCCAGAGTTTTTTGATTGCACTTAAAGTCATAGATGAAGATATTTTCTTCCTCTTGCCTTTTTATCCGAACAGGAACATATAACAAACTTGGGTGCACATTTTTCTTTTTTCCTTCTCTTGGCCAACTTTCCATATCAATACAGTCAGAGCATTCTCATTTTTCCTGACTGCTAACAGGTACCATCATAAATGTAACCAGTCCTGAGTGGAAGGCCATTTGTGTTGTTTACTATTACTTGTAACTACAAGCATGGCTCTTCTGATCCAGCTTGTCCATGTGGTTTTGTGCCCGAGAGAACATATCAGAGTGGTTTCCATGTAGGTTGTTCAGTGTAGCAGAGTTCTTGTCTCTCCATGTTTTTGGCAACCCTGTGTATTAGCAAATCGTTAAAAAAATCTTTCTCATTCAGGTAAGTACATAAAAATGTATTTTTACAGTTTTAAAATGGACTTCTTTATTAGAAGAACAAGTGAGCATATTTTCAAATATTTGTGAACCTCCCCCCCCCCTTTTTTTCTGTGAGCTGTCTTTTTATATCCTGTGTTCATTTGAAATTGGGTTGTTAGTCATTTTTATTGATTTATAAAGATCTTTCTAAACACTAAGGAAATCAATCTGGCCATATAACTGTTATATTTCTTTCAGTTCCTGGCTTGCCTTTGACCTTTTTTTTTTATTATTACACTTTCCTGCCAAATTTTTCTCAAAACAGTATCTGCAGATATTATAAAAGTCTAAGTACTACATGTTATCAAAGAGAAAACCACAGCCCCAAAAAGGCATCATTTGCTAAAAGTCGATGACACCAAATGTAGATTTAATGCCTGATTTGCCTGCAGTTTCAACCTCTCTCTGGAATATAATCTTAAACTACCAACCTGGAATTTTCTAGTCAAGCACCAGTCAGGTAACTTGTCACCTGGGCCCAAAGGAGGACGACATGACAAAACCCTTGCTATTCTCTTCCTCCCAAAAGAAGATGTTCTGGTCTAAAAATAATCGTTTATTTGCTTTTGCTAATCACTCCCCTGTCACATCCTTCTTCCCATAAAAAAAAAACAACTTCCATTTTGTCCAATCGCTAGGAGTGCCTTTCTAGTGGCTAGATGGGATGCTACCTGATTAATGAATCACTGAATAAAACCAATTAGATCTTCCCACAAGCAATTGTTTTTTGCCATGTTTAGCTGTTTCACTGGCACTTGCCTCCACATTTCTAAATAAATGTATATCACTTTTCTTAATTGTATCAATTTTAGACATTTTCTATTGATTTTTGTCAATGATGTTGAAGATTTAGCATGCTATACCTCCTTCCCTCTCCCCTATTTGTTCTCTAAGTATATTATCCAATTTTTGGTTAGGTCAATATTTAGTGTTTACATCCTTTTGACTATTTAAATATTGTTTATAATGGAGCCGAATAACTTACATTTCCATTCCTGTACAGATCTTTCCTGGAGTTAACAACTGCCTCAGTTATTTTTTGTTGTTGTTTCCTTGAAATTGTTAGTTTTGGTAGGTCCAAAACAGTTGAGTTTTATCAGTTTCATATGTTTCAACTTTAGAGGATCAGAAGGAGTCACCCCAAGATGCAGCCTCTGTGATAAGCAGATTGTTTTGAGTTAGTTTCTCTGAAGGCTCAGGAGAATCTTCTTTTCCCCCTTTAACTACCAGAAGAACCTGAATCTGGGGCGTTCCTCATACTAAGAGATGACCACAGGTAATCTCTTTTGACCTACCTATACGACAGACAAACATCTACTTACTAAACTTCTGTTATCACCCTGAAATGACTTTTTGAAGCCCCCGCTACGGTGCATTACCTCATCCCTATCTCAAATGTCTTCAATCCCCCTGTCTCTGAACCTTGCTGCATGGAGGGTCTCTGACTTTCTCATGTATGTAGGCTTCCCATACATGTGTATGTATTGAATTTGGCTATTTTCTCTTACTAATGTCTCATGTCTACTGGATTGTCAGACCAGCCAGAAGAACCTTGAGGGAAGAGGAAAGCTGCTCCTTCCCCCATGTATATCTTTAATTTTTTCCACACTCTCAATTATAATGTAAAATCACTCTCAATAGAATCAAGCACATCAAGGAAGACATTTGTTTCTTGAAGATAGCCATAGTCAATTTCCTGGATTGAATAGAGGTGAAAATTCAGGAACTTAGTTGTGCCTTTTGTGGATACACATATAGTTGGTCCTTTTGCTTTCAGTCTTCCCTGCCTTCTGGGACATTTGTGCTTCTGACTTCCATGTCCCATAGAGGGTTCTGTGGGTACACTGGATTATTTTTCATTGGGATATGTCTCTGTGGCACTTGAGTTTCCTTTTCCTACTCTGCTACATCAGTTACCACACATATTCAGCCACTTTCCCACTTTTTTCCATCACTCAACTGGTCTTCCACTTTCTTCACTTTTGTAGATTTATATTACTTTTATTCTTTTCTGAAAAATTGTAGACAATTTTGAAATGGACAAAAATATATGAGTGTATGTTCTGGCTAGCCCACCCACTTAAGTTATCTTTGCTTTGGTTGTCTTTGATTAGGCTACTTTCCAACTTTATAGAGATAGAAGTTAACTTGTAGAACTAATTGTAATGCAAATATTTCTGGTCTATAGCTACACAATTCATTCTTGATCATGGCAGTGTGAATAGGTTTTATCTAGTAAAGAATATAAATTTCTGTAAACCAAATCTTCATTTAAACCAGTTGTAACATCTAACTGGTTGCCTAATTGAGTTAATTTAAAATATTTGCTGTTCATTTTATATTTGTACTAGAGGCCCAGTGCACGAATTTGTGAACAGGTGGGGTCCCTCAGCCTGGCCAGTGATCAGGGCAATAGGGGCCATCTAGCCCTGTCCTGATCAGGGCCAGCTGGGGGTGGGACTATGGGAAATTGGCTGGCCATGGGAGGTTGACTGTGGGAGTGCACTGACCACCAGGGGGCAGCTCCTGCATTGAGTGTCTGCCCCCTGGTGGTCAGTGCGCATCAGAGCTATCAGCCGGTCACTCAGTCATCTGATCATAATGGTTGCTTAGGCGTTTATATATATAGATAAGGTTATGATTTCATCTTTTAGATAAACTATCTGAACAATTTTGGAGTTTCTATTGAGATGGACAATAGAGTCACCTGCAAGAACCAGGTAGACTGTGAGCTATGTGCCCAGAGAAGTATATATAGTTGATGAACAGCTTGCTTAAGCCAAGACACATTTTTTGAGGGGGGAGGGTGGACTTATTGGTGAATTCTAAGTGTCAATAGAGCTTCAACTTTGGCAATTCTATATCCTCCGTGTGTTCTTCCCCCCCTCAATTAATTTTGTGTTTCAGTTTTGGCTCATTTATAGTCCATAAGTTATACTTCTTTTGTGATAGAAATGACTGGGAATTTGGTTTGATGGTCTGACTGTTGATGATTTCTGTAGATAAATGATAGATATGTGTTCTCTGCTGGTTGAGAGATAATAATCTATTAGTTGTTTTTTTTTTTTATTTGTTTGCTTATGTGTTTGTCTATTTTTAAAACAAATTAATTTAAGAATTCATGCCTATCAGGAAGGAGAACAGCTCTTTTTGTCTGTGCCACATGACCTGTGGCTGAAATTGAATAATTAAAAGCTCTTAATGTGTGTGAATGTATTTTCCTGTCTGGAGGGTATAAAACATTAGGTTACAAAGTTTTTTAAATTAAAGGATCTTTGTTCTAATTGGTTTATAGGATAAATAAGTGCCTAAATAAAATTCTGAAAAGTAAAGATAAATACCAAATCATGTGCTGTAAAAATGTGCTAAAAGTTGTTCTTTCTGAAGCTAATTTGGAAAATTTGTAATAATCCAAGTTCACATAAAGTAAATGTTAGGCACACAAGACCCACCTACTAATGTGGGTTTAATAAAAGCAGCCTTGCCTTCTCTGATTTATCACTCTTCAATAAAATACAAGCAGATTGGAAGGGAAGACATAACTGTCATTATTTGAGGTGATATAATCATTTATCTTGAAAAAAATCACACTCAACATGCAATCTGTTAAAACTGATGAAAGTTCAGAAAGTTTACCAAATATCAGACCCAGCTATACAATCAATGACTTTGCCTTATATTATCCATGACTTACTAGAAAATGTAATAAAAAAGAAGAAATTGTTCACAAGAGCAAGAAATCTATCAAGAGTATAAGGATTAACAGAAACAAAAACATATAAGATGTCTATGGAGAAAAAAATTTTTAAATTGCCTTTCACCCCTCATTCTTATATTAAAGATACCTTTTTAAATAGAATTTCTCTTTCACTCCTAGCATGCAATGTGTCTAACATAATTCCATTTTTGAAAAAAAAAAAGTGAGGGAAAGCATATATGGTGATTAATCAACAATAGGAACCACACCTGGGGAGGGTGCTGACATGATTCCACAGCAAAGATGGGAACCTTGGGTAAGGGCTGTGAGGCCATCCATTTGGTCCCCTTCCTGGCATTAACTCCAGATGCTGGGAGGGAGCAGGAAGGGGATTTCCTATGGAGAAAGCTTAAAACCTCTATTAAAGGGCATCAGTAAAAATAGTTTTATAGTTGTGAGTATGCTAAACACAGGATTAATAAAGCTATTGTAATAATGATAACCTGCATGTTTTTTTTTCCCTTATGAACCACTGTATGCCTACTTTTGCCCACCCCTGTATAAGATGATTGGATGAAAAGGGAGATGCTTGGATAAGATAATTTAACAATCTTAAGTTTTCTCATCACCATAAGTTCATCCATAAATTCAATATGCTCCCAAACAAAATTCCAGGTAGAATATTTTTGGGAGGATTAAGGAGAAACATGATAGAATTGCTCTAAAAATTATATGGAGGGATAAAAGTCCATGGGCAGCTTAGCCTAAGATTAGAGAGTGGGAATTTGTCTTAACAATATTATGATATACCACAGTGTCAAAGTGGTATTAACCCCAATACACAAAGAGAGACCAAAAGAGCAGAGTAGAATTCAGAGACAGACCCCATTGCTTATGGGAAGTTACTGTACAACAGACCTGACACCACAAATCCATTGATTTGTCTATAATTCTTTGTTGAGAAATATTGTTTAATGTTATAAGTGTTTCCACTGAGTTCTGTTTTAATCATATCCCTCAGATTTACATGTAATTATTTTAAAACCTTTTTATTTTAATATAATTATGGACTCACAAAAAGTTGCGAAGGCTACAGAGAAGTCCCATTTACCTACCACCCAGCTTCCTCCAATGGTGACATCTATAACTACAGAACATTTTTAAAACCAGAAAATTGATTGGCACAATGAATACAATTGGGTAGAAGTCTTACTCAGCTTTCACCATTTTGTATGCCTTCATATTTTGTGTGTCTTTGTGTACAATTCTATGATATTTAATCACTTGTATAGATTCATGTAACCATCAGCACAATCAAGATATGCATTGTTCTGTCCCCACAAAGGAGCTCCCTCATTATTCTGTCCCTTTAGAGTAATATCCTCTTGTCCTTCCCTAACCCCTGGCAAACACTGAAGTGTCCTCCATCTCTCTAATTTTGTCATTTAGGTAACATAATATAAATGGAATCAAATCGTGTGCAACTTTTGAGATTGGCTTTTTTCACTTAAGATCCATCCAAATTATTGCAAATGTCAATAGTTTGTTCCTTTAACTGTTGAGTAGTATTCCATTGTATGAATGTACTCCAGTTGGTTTAACCTTTCATCTGTTGACATTTGGATTTTTTTTTTAGTCTTTTGTTATTACAAATAAAACAGCTATGGAAATTCATGCACAGTTTTTACGAGAATATAAGGTTTCATTTCTTTGGGAAAGAATACCCGGGAGTGGTATTGTGGTTGTATGAAAAGTGTATATTTAATTATAAGAAACTGCCAGGCCCATTTCTAGACTGGCCCTGCCATTTTATATTCCCACCCAAGATGTACGTGTGATCTAGTATTATCAGATACTTCGTGTTATCAGATTTTAATTTTAGCTATTCTAACAGGTCTGTTGTGGTATGTTATTATGATTTAATGCATTTTTCAATAGCTAATGATGTTGAACATAACTGAATGTTTATTTACTATCCTTATATCGTCATTGGTGAAGTGTTTATTCAAGTCTTTTGCCCATTTTCTAACTGGATTGTTTGTTTTCTGACTGTTAAATTTAGAGAGTTCTTTTCATATTTTGTATAGAAATCCTCTGTCAGTCATGTGATTTGCAAATATTTTCTCCTGTGTAATCTTTTCCTTAATAATTTTTGACTATTTTGTCACTTCAGTTTTGATTTCATGTTTGATCTATAAGTTTTTAAAGAGAGTTAATGGGACACAAAAATAATTGGAATTTAATAACACAGTGTCAGCCAGCAGAGAAGTTTATTGAGGGCTGATGGGGAAGGCATGATGCTTATGGAGGGCTTTTAGCTGAGTCTTCAAGAATAGGTAGTGATTACAGCAACCTTGAGGATTATCAGTTAGGAGCTATAAAATGGCGTGAGTCCTAAAGTGCAAAATAGCAGAGACTTTCAGACATCCCAAGCACGATCTTGATACCCCAAATTAGGTGATGCAATGCCCATCTCATCTGAAGGGCAGCACCCGCTCACAGGTGGCCTGTTTTGTGGACCAAAGGTCTCTACTTATTGCTGCGTGGCAGGAAGATTTCTTAACAAACACAGTCTGGAGGTCTCCTTAGAAGGGCCATAAATGAAAACGTGGCCAAGGTTGGGCTGATAACCACAGTGTGTGAAGTGCAGGCTGCCAATTAATGTATTTGCACAGTCCGGTAACTCCGAGGACACAGGGCAAAGTGAGGAGGATGGAGGATGAGGAGAACAGCATGAGACGAGGTCCCACCGGCTGGAGGAAGTCTGATGAAGGCTGATCAATAAGAAAGAACTCCTGGGATGTGCAACCTGCCTCAGCCATTCTCTGCCAAGATCATAGCAGCACCAAACCAATAAAAACTGAGCAGGATTGGTTATAAAAGAGTCAGCCAAAGAGGACTTCTGGGAGAAAGGGCTTTTGAGCAGGTTCAGGCGATTTTGCTAGAAAGGGAAGAACTGGGCATTTTAAGGAGGGGGAAGGAGAACAGTAGTGAAAGTGCAGGAAGCATTGCATTCACTTCAGGACACAAGCCTGGTGCAGGCAGAAAGGGTATGTCCAACTGCTCCGGGGGAGGGACTTCTTAAGGAGGAGGACAGATGCTACAGGACAGGACTACAAGGGCCCCCTGTGGGCACAGACAGTTCCCCACACCCTTTGGCCCCCACTCTTGCCTTGGTGTCTGAGATGTCAAGGAGGTCTAGGATCATTTCTTCAGATTAAGACATTGCCTCCTTCAGGTTCTTCTTTCAGAAACAAAATAAAGCTATTTCTTCCCCCTCATATGCCACCCACACAATGGATCAGCCCCAAATGCATCACCTGGAGTTATGTCTGCTAGAAATGTCCCCCTCTTACCTTTCCCGGTATCTCCAATGTTGTCCAGCTCACCCTGCGCTCCACACTGCTCTATGCCAGGAGCCCCTGGAGCACTGGCCGAGGGGCTGAGGCACTCATCTGGCCCCTGAACCTGATGTGACATTTCCTGTGTGAATGGCCCAGCCATAGCCCTGGCCCATTCAGGTGATCAGTCTACATTGATGGAGGAATGAAAGACAACAGGAGGCATCTCAATCCACTAAGGCCATTTTGAAACTGGTATCTGATACTGCCTCATCTATTTAAATTCACTGGTAGTTTTTTAGGTGTTTTTAGATGAGAACAACAGAACTTCTCTCACTTCAGGAGGCCAGAAGTCCAAAATCCCGTACGGCTGTAGTTAGATTTGGCCAGGTTCAAAGTGAAACTTCTGGAGACACCACTTTAAATAGGTGGTGCTGCATCGAGGCACAAAGGTCAGGTCTAGCTGCCTCTCCAGGCTGCGCCCATTACCGGTGCAGGTGGCACCTATGACACTGGACACCGGGAACCGGAAGCTCTGCCGCCGGTGCCGTCCCAAAGCCAAGTCCTCTGCTGCCACTACTTCCAAAGGATTGAATCTGCATTACCCATCTCTTCCCTCGGTGCCTCTGATTGAGGGAAACTTGGTCACACGCCGGGAGCCTAGATGCAGGACAGGCTGGGAAAGTTAGTTTTCCTTCTATGAATACCTCGGAGAGAAGGAATTCCTAGCGGAGGAACTCCCCACACATGGGAGACTTGCTCACAAGAGGACAGACAGTCACATATGTGACACATGTTCACTAGGATTGCCTAAGACAAAGGTAAGACTGAGAGTTAAATGTAAGGAGTTCAAACAGAGCCTCCAATGGGGGACTATGGTGTCAGGGAAAAGAACCTTTTGGCCCAGATATCACATCCATGAAGGGCTTTTCACCTTTTGACATTGTCACCAAATGAAGTGACAAGTGAAGGTCGTAGCGAGACTGTCTCTGGATAGAATAAAGTTCATTCTCCAGCTTCAGACTTGTGCAATGTGATTGGACTAGACTGCCTCGGGCACACGACACACGCATACATTTTATAAATCCCATAATTATCTTGGAATTAACACAACATAATTACATTACAGGGTAGGTTTGTGTGCTAAACTGTTTAATTTGTTACAGGCAACCATTTGAAGTAAAGCGCAAGTTTTGTTATTCCGATCTGGCATTTCTTTCTAGCGGACATCTCAGAAAGGGGAAATGGCCTTGAAATGCTCAGAACTCAAAGAAGTTGGGGGGGCGGGGGGAGAGGCGACTGTGGAGGCAGGAAGAGCACCCCAAGACCATCTTTGGAGGGGAAATGGAGATGGCATCATTGATAAGTGCCCTTCCCAGAGCAAATGAATTCCTTTATCCAAATGGCTTTACAAAGTCATTTCTGCTCTTGTCTCAAAGCTGCCTGAGAAGGAAGTCCTTCCTGTGACCTGGGGGATGCGCAGGTTCCCACCACCTGTGCAGACCCCCCCGCCCCTGCATCCCCAGCTCCCAGTGAGCTGTGGGGCTGGGGCTGAGCTGGTGAAGCCCCTGGGAACTCAGGGCTGGAGAGACCCAGATCTGCAGGTGGAGATATGAGGAGACGCTCCTGTCTGTGTGGGTGTGGATTGGGAACATTGAGGAGAATTAAGCAGGCTGTAATTGCAGTGCAGCCTTGAGCTGTTTAATTTGCACCTGAAAGGAACAGCCGGGAGGTCCTAATTAACGGAGACAGAGATTATACATTAGGGCTTCCAGAGGGGTGCTTGGGGTCTGCCTTGTCAGAGTTTGCTTGTCCGAGGGTTTTGGAGGTGGCTCAGAGAATGACGTTGATGGGGTTTGGGGATTTAGGGTCCGAAGTCCATCCTCCTCCCAGCCCTGGAATGTAGGGTCACTGTGTTGGGCCCCAGACTCCAGGGTCCCAATCAGTACCCTGTGTGTTGGTGGCCATGGTGGCAGAGACCCTACACTGCGCGGTCAGAGAGGCCCTGTTCTAGCCCCTCCCTCTGCCATGAAGGCCACTGGGGACCTCCTGCCCTGGCCAAGCCAGCCCTCCTCAATTCCGTTAGACGCTTCCTGCTGTTCTTGATTCCACTCCTCCGCCGCTTCTGTCACCCACACCATGAAATCAGGTTGATCCCATCCCTGAGGTGCCTCTCACATCTGTGTTGTTTTTATTTTTGTTTATTTTTAAACTCACATGTAAATTGGCTTGTTCTATGCCTGCCATTGTTCAAATCTATTTGCAAATAAAATGTACCAAATATCTATTCTAAATTGCTTACATGTAGTAGACTCATTTAATTCTCAGTCTGTGAGGAATTGTTAGCCCCGCTTTACAGATGAGTAAACTGAGACACACACAGGGCACACATGACTAGCTTTAATCTCACAGAGGTAGGAAGTACCGGAGTTGGGATGCGAATCCAGAGCACATAGCTCCAGAACTTGGACACTCACCCCCTCGCCTCTGCTCAGGGGGCCGCTCAGCTACCTGCTTTTGCTCAAAGGGCCGGCCACAGCCCGAGCTCAGTGTTGGCACTTCCTGCCTGGGTTTGCTCCCCATGGCCGTCCTAGGTTTTGAAAACTTGAAGTTATGTGATGTAAATATATTAATAAGTCTTTGTTTGGAGTACATTTTGAAATACCGTTAACTCCAGTTAAAAAAAAAAAAAGTCAACAAACCTTTCCAAGTTGGCAGGCCCAGGGAACTGCAGGTGCAGTGAACTGTGTCCGCAGCCTGGGGCACCAGGCCAGCGGGTCAGTGCTGTGGATCCCACAGGATGCTGCACGCTTTGGACATTCAGTGAGCCCATGACTAGTGCCCGGCTCTGTTGTCAGGCACTGATGTTATAATTGAAAATCTTTTTTATATCCTGTAACAATGGCATCCCAGTGACGGTAAGTGGCGGAGCCTGCAGTGGTGTTCCAAAATGAAGCTGACATCAATAGCTGGGACCGGAGGTGAGAGGTGCTAACATGCCACAAAGAAGGCTGAGCGAGCTGGTACGGGCTGCTGCCGTGTACGGGAGCGAGCCCCCTGCAAAATACTGGACACGCTGCCGAGCAGTCGGAGAGCCGCTTTCAGCCAGAAGCCTGCCTCTGTCGCTACAGACTTAGGCAAAATAAGAAACATCCCTCCCACTCTGCATGTCCTGTTTGGGGAAGATTAGCCTCATAGGAAGCGAATTTTGAATTAAATGGGACTGCCCTGTGCTAAGCTCCAAATTTGCTATTTTTCCTTCTTACCACTGAGAGAACAGCAGCCAGATTAGTTTTGCTGAAAGGCTGATCATGCCACTCTCCTGCTCAAAAACCTCCTGTGGCTCCCACTGCCCACTGCAACAGGTTCCGCTATTCAAGCCATTCGATCTGAGTGGGACTGTGTCTCCCATTGGGGCCCTCCCTTCCCCCTCGGGTGGAGCCGAGACTCTGACAAGGCGTGCACACGCACACTAACAGGGCCACACCTGACTGTTGAGGGAGGTACTGGGATGGTCTGATGGCGGGGAGGGGGGGGCGGGGCTCAATACCTGGATGGGGTGGGAACTCCTGAATGCCTAACAGGTGAGGCACTAGCTCAGTGCCTGGCACCTAATAGGTCTTCATTAACCATTCTGGGATGAATGAATGAATGAATGGTTGTTACAAGAGTCTTTGCCTTTGGAGTTCTCTATGTGCAGCGACAGAGACCAGGCAAAGGGGGTCTCTTAAATCTTGGGCAATTCTGAGTTTTCATTTCCTTGGTCTCCACTAGGGAAACGACCTTAATAATGAAAAACGTTAAATATTTCTTCCGTTTGTCTAGAGCAGGGTTTTTCAACTTTACCCCTGGTGACATATGGACTGGGTAATTCCTTGTTGTGGGGGGCTGTCTGTGCATTGCAGAGTGTTTGGGAGTATCTCTGCCTCTGCTTAGCAGCTTGGGTGGGGGCACTACTGGCATCTAGTGGGCAGAGGCCTGGAATGCCAGTAGAGGCTCCCATCCAAGTTATAAATGAAAGGTCTCTAGATATTGCCAAATGACCCTGGACGGAGGCTGGATCCCCCTCAGGTTACAAACACTAGTTTAGGACAGCGATTCTCCACTCCGGTGGCCTATTAGAATTCTAGGGAGCTTAACAACAACAAAAGATGCCCGTGTCTCACCTTGACACATTCTGATGTAATTGGTTCTGGGGAGTGGCCTGGATTAGGGAATTCTGAAAACTCCCCAGGTGCTTCTCATATTTGGCCAGATCTGAGTGACACTGGTCTAGTGCTCGGCTGGGGGGTGGGTCATAATGGCGGTTTGCTGACCGGGGAAGTAAGGTCCAGAGGGGTGGGGTGTTGCCCTGTAAGTGGTGGCGCTGGGATTCAAACTCAGCTCATCTGCCTCCTAACCCAGTACTGGTTCCAAGGGGCAGTGCACAGCCTGGACAGACGATATTGAGGGGGTTCTCCATGTAAGTCTCCCGTTTTCCAGAGGTTTCCCCTACCCATGGTTTCCCACCTCCTTACCCACATTTGTTTCCCCATGTTTCTCTATATAAAGGCACAGCAAGCCATTGCTGCACTTGAGTATGAACACGAGTTGCTTTCCCTCTTCTAGGGGAATTTGCAAGTTATGTCTCTTCTATAACAGTGGGGGGATGTAGTAGAGGGTAAAGGTGGGATAGATGGTGATGGAAGGAGACTTGACTTTGGGTGGTGAACACACAATACAATCTACAGATGATGTACTATTGAACTATACATCTGGAACCTATATAATTTTATTAACCAATGTCACCTCAATAAATTCAATAAAAATTAAATATGTATATAATAGTGAAAAGGAAGGCTTTACATCAGCCCATAGGTGAGGCAGGGATGGTTTTGGGTGGGTTCATGACACCTTTGAAATCCAATCAAATAGGTAATTGCCTCTGGTTAAGATTCACCTCATTCCAGCTGTTTCCCAACTGCCACCCAGTTCCATTTCATCCACAAGCAGTTTTAGAGCATCTCCTGTGTGCACAGAGTGAGAGATCTCTGCTGGTGGCTCCCCTTCACTGGGCTCTAAGTCCCCGAGGTGAAGAGCCTCTTCTCTGGCTTCTGTGGCACCCACTGCTCTATGGCCTTGAGTGGACACGGGGTGTGGGAGGCACACAGATGTTAGCCCACATACCCCAGGCCCTGGCCAGTGCCCGGAGGAAGGTTCACACAGGTGCACCATCATGACTAAATCTTCAGGCCGGTGGCGGAACTCCCCCTTCTGGCGGGGGTGGCACCAGAGGAAGCTGACTTCCGAAGCCCCAGAGAAACAGTGAACATGTGGGGTTGCGAAGCTTCTCCAAAGAGACATCTTGAGCAGAGAGCACTTTTATTGGGAGGGTTTTGTTCTAAGAAAAGGGAAAGGGACAAGGCCAAGAGACAGGCTGCTAACCGATACCTGGAGGTGGCTGGACGTTTCTGCCCCATGCTGTGCAGAGCGGGACCCTGGCCCGCATGCCCACGCCACTCATTCCCCGAGACCGAGGTCTGCCCGTGTCAGTGCACCTTCTTGAACACTTGCTTGCAGACCACACCCTCCGCTCTCATCTCCTGAAACAAGACACAGATGCTTGTCATTGGCCAGACGAAGGCCACACGAGGGGTCAGTACATCTATGGACAGCAACTTAGAAAATACCCAGTGGCTGCTATTCTTCCCAAGAGTTGGTTTGAACTAACCAATTCCTTGGAGAGTTGGTTGAACTGGATCAGTGTAGATACGGCTACAGCCTGTGAACAGAGCTGGTTGGGAAGCTGATGTGGCTCAGAGCTGACCAACAAGACCGACTCTCTGATGCTCCCCCTGCCTCCTTAATGGGCCAAAAGACTCTACGAACCTCAGGCCTAAACCCAGGACAAGGTCTGTGCCCAGCCTTGGAAGAAATCAGGTCCAGACACGAGACTCCACTCCTCAAAGGACTCAACAGGTTGCCACAGACTTGGGTGGCAAACTAGCATGCTGGGTCCAAGCTTTACTTGCGTGCTGGAGTTAGCTGGGGAGTCTGAAAAATGCCTGCGCCCCGGCTCGACCAGTTCTATCAGCATCTCAGTGGGTGGGGTACTGAAGGTGCTATTATTAAACATTCTCAGGTAGTACCAAAATATCGCCAAGAAAGCCATGCGCTGCCTACAGGGCAGCCCTGCTGATGTCTGCCAGGGGGAATGGCAGCACAATGTTGCCACCCCTCCCAAGGGTTTGGCTTTTGTTTTGTTTTGATTTGTTTTGTTTTTTTGAAGGCTAGAGACCTGTGGCCCCCAGTTTGCACCCTCTGTCATGGAGCCACAGAATCATTGAGCTGAAAGGCCCGTGGAGACCACACAGCTACCCTCACTTCTGCAGGTGAGGAAGTAAGGCCCAGGGAGGAGATGCTCACGTTTGGGCACTGCAGCCTGTCTCGCCGCCTCTGAAAATAACGCCCTCGCGCCTCTTCGCCTGCACACGTCCCAGAGCTCTTGCAGACCCTGATCTTTGCAGAACCCCTATGTGGTAGGATGCATTTTGTAGATTGGAGGAAGGTACCTACTCAAAGGCACCCAGTGGGTCAGGACTAGAACCCAGGTCACCTGGACCAGTCTCCTTTCTTAGAAGGATGATAGATAGGGAAGTCCAAGGGCACAGAAGTGATGAGAGGTCTCCTCTCTGAGGAAACGTCTAGCCCTCTGGATGCTAAGGTCCCTTCTCTGGATTTGTGGGTGCTTTTTCCAGGCAATGAATGCATGGAGCAGAAGTGGCTTGGTCCAGGGGTCCCAGGCTGGAGGGCAGGGTGAGTGGGGTCCACAGCTGAGCTGAGAAAGGCTTCTCCTCCCTGACTTGGATTGTTGAGATCATGTCTTAGAGAAGCTTAGAGCCGTGGTTGGCAAACTGCGGCTCGAGAGCCACATTCGGCTCTTTGGCCCCTTGAGTGTGGCTCTTCCACAAAATACCAAGGCCTGGACAAGTCTATTTTGAAGAAGTGGCGTTAGAAGAAGTTTAAGTTTAACAAATTTGGCTCTCAAAAGAAATTTCAATCATTGTACTGTTGATATTTGGCTCTGGTGACTAATGAGTTTGCCGACCACTGGCTCAGACTGCTTGCCTGCCACAGTTGTTATGGTGAAAACAGACATTACTTGGGAGTACATTTAGTTCTGCCACTTTCTAGCTGTGTGACTTGGAGGAGTCTCTATGCCCTCATCTTGAAAATAGGAACCACAGCAGGACCTGTCCCACCCTCTCCTCAGGAACCCACCAGGTGCAGCTCGTCACCCTCAATCCACTGGGTCCAGCCGCGTCCTTCCTTCTCACCCTTCTGCACACACACGAGCTTGTCCCCGTCCCAGCTCACTGTGGTCTGCCAAAAAAAAAGTTTATGTCAGTCTTGAGCTAGCACCTCCCGCCCCTCGCCCCAGGGGTGGAGGAAGGGCGGCCCCAAATGATGATCCAGTCAATTTCACAGAAAGTTTGCAGCCTAATACTCCCTGGCCATCATGTGTTCTTATTAAAATATACAAATCAGCTTTAGCCGCCTTGACTCAGTGGATAGAGCACTGGCCCGAGGACTGAAGGGTCTCAGGTTTGATTTCCCGAGGGCAGTTACCTCAGTTGCAGACTTGATCCCTGGCTCCTAATCTGGGCGAGTTTGGGAGGCAACAGATTGATGTGTCTCTCACATCAATGTTTCTCTCTCTCTCTGTCTCTCCCTCTCTCCACTCTCTCTAAAAATCAATGACAAAATATCCTTGGGTAAGAATTAACAACAACAACAAATTAAAATATGCAAATCAGTTTAAAAATTACATAGACCTTAACAAATTTCATTTAAAAGGGCAATCAGGAGAGGAAATGTCATTGAGGTGGGCCTATGAGAGCCAAGGCTGAGAATGGGGCTGGAAGGGAGGAGGGGCTTCCGAGGGCGGAGTGCACACTAGGTATGTATGCGGGGAGGGGGTTTGGGGGGGACGACAGTGAGGGCTGCTGTCCTGCATCTTGCTGGTGAAAAGCACACTTCACAGACTTCTCTGCCATCTCCAGAATTCATTCCTTCATTCATTCATTCATTTGCAAGGTCTTGGGACACCAAAAAGACCACACTCCTTGTCCTCAAAGAGTTGTTCGTCTTAAGGAGAACCCAGATACAAATACCACCGCAGGTAGGAATGGCAGCTCCTGCAGGCACTCCCTGTGCGTCTCTGTATCCTCCTGACTGTCCATGTGGAACATGGATTAGCATCTCCGTGTTACAGACCCGTCCGGCTAAGAGACTTGCCAAGTCCATCCAGATGGGCAGTGGCCGTGCCAGGTCGGAACACAGACCTGCAGTGCCCTGAAGTCCTCCTTCCCACTCAACTCCACAGCTCCCCCTAGTGGCCCAGGGTCACCAGGTACAGACCAGGGTGGCAGGAATCCAGATGAGAGGCAGGGAAGGTAATGTTCCGGGAGGAGGGGGCTCCAAGGCTGGGCCTTGAGTGACAGAAAAATGGAGGCGAAGCAGAGGAAGGGAGAGTGGGGAGCAGGCTGTTGAGAGAGCACCATGAGATAAAGGCCCAGGGATGAGACAGCAAGCTCCACAGGAGGTTCCCGGAGAGGGGAGAGAGAGAGAAGGAGGTCCCCTGTTCTGTTGGTGCTCACCACCCATCTGCACCCACCACCTTGAGCTCTCACATCTTCCCTGAGCACTGAGTACCCTGACAGGCGCTGGGTGTACGGAAGGGAAGACAGACCGCAGGAGGCCCAGCCTGTGTCAATGGGAGACACCATGTTTTTACTGGAGCAGCAAAGGGCCCACACAGAAATACGGGGCTCAGGGTGTTGGAATTTAGAGGTGAGACAATCCAGGAGCTGGTGGTCTAGGCTGGGGCCTGTGCACAGGTGCAGTGGGCATCCCCCCTACCGGCAGCCACCCACCTCCCTCTGAATAGCTCTTCCGCGTGGGGCCTGCTTCCTCACTAAAGCAGTTAGAACTCCGTCTGCTCCTGGTTCACTGTGTGGCTCTGAGCAAGTCCCTTCTCTGGGCCCCAGTGTTCCCATCTGTCATGCGAGGGGGTCAGAGGCCCAGCTGTACAGTGGTAGGGTTCTAGGGTTCTTGTGCTCTGGCCCTGGATCAGCTGAGTCAGGACAGTCAGCAACAGCCTGATAAGGATTCAAGAGAGGAGAAATCTGGGAATGGGTGTGGGGTGAGTGTGGCCACTCCCCATCGGAGGACTACTTTCTCCTGGCTGGTAACCCATCTCTTTCCTGGGCTTACTGATCACTACTGCCCTCTGCTGTTGGGATGACGCCACAATGAGACACATGAACAAGGGTGACAGGTGGAGCCAGTTGATCCTCCATCTTTGTTTGCACAGGAGTAAATCCGACTTCTGCCCCTGAAGCATGTCCCCTGGGGGTGATGGGGCACAGGAGGACTTGGGGTGGGGACGGCTCTTCCCCTGCAGAGCTCACTCGTGGCACATGTCCAGCCCCAAGCCCGAGAGAAGGTCCCACCTCCAAGTCAGAACATAATGAAGTTCATGTCTGACGAGGGTTGTCATGGGTCATGACCCCCAAATCACAAGACAAGATGCCCATTCCTTGGGCCTTTCCCACCCCAGGCCTGTGAAAGGGGAGAGGGGACTGAGAGATCAGGCGGCTCTGGGCTTCAAGGAGCTCCTAAGAATAACCTTAACAGAGCTTCTCTCTGTGTGCTAATCCAGAGTCTACTCTGCACACTGAGGGCTCCAGACTCCTAGAGGCCAAGAGAGACTGGCTCTCGGCTACGCTGCGCATCCTTCTGCCTCTACTGGAAACAGGAGCGTCAATGACATATTCATATCCTCTGCACCGGAAGACACAAGAAATGCTCTAAAAAGAACATAGCCATGAAAAGAATGTGGGATCTTGCTTCTTCAGAGATAATTACTCTAACATCTAGACTCCCGTCTAGTGTTATTTTCTATTGATACACATATATATTTCTGTTTATAAAAAATTAGGGCTGGCATATGAGGCAGAGCTCAGATATGAATGGACAATAACTAAAGTCTTTCGTGAAGACCGATGGGCGTGTTATTTATCACGACTAAGTGCTTCAGAAGCTCCTTCCCTTCCCAGAGATGTGGTTCCAACAGGAGGCCGTGCAGCCTGCTGAGCTGGGCGCCGAGGAGCAGAGGGCCATGTCCGCTTGCTGTAAAATGGAATGAGTCTTGGTTTAAGCAGATCTGTTTGGAGACTTCCCACAGATAGCTGTGATGACTCCCAAAGCGTGACTTCGTTCTCCTGCCTCTGCCCCACAGTCACATGTGGTGGGAGGGAGTTTCCTTTTAAGCTTTGTGTCCTGTGGGAATAAAACATCCATTTCCCAGACAACCAGATTTATCCTAAGAACAGAAAAGGGAGGTGGGGAGCCAGGAAGGAGGCTGATCACCTACAAACAATGGAAAGAAGGAAAAAGGCAATGTTGCAAGGGGAATGGGTAACAAACAATGGTCCCTTGTTTCCTTATGACACAAAACAGCACTTCTGATGACCACCTTCCTGGGTCCCAGGAAGAGGCCATTCTGTGGCCGCCTCTGCAGGGTGGCAGCCACTCCTGCTAGACCCGGAGCAGTGAGGTCTGGGCCAGGGGCTCAGCTCGTCCTGGGAAACCAGACCTCATTCAGTCTAGTTTTCTAGTTTGGAACCTCACTCTGCACAGTCCATTTAATTGGGGTCACATGGGGGAAATTTCAGCCAAAAGTGTGTTCCTGATGCTTCTCAAGTGGCAGACGCTCTGGGGCAAGCATGTCAAACTCACAGCCTGCGGGCTGCATGTGGCCCACAATGAATATTTTTTGCGGCCCAACCAATATAAAGTATGCAGGAAATGTTTTAATAAAATTTTTGTAACTTAATTTTTACAATATCCTATTATACATAATTATTAATAATGAACTACAATGTTTGCTAATGACTGATTACTATAATCCTGTTGCATTCATTTCCCTGATTCACCTTATGCGCAGGTGCACCATTTCTCTCCACTAATACTAGCAGCAAAAATTTTAGCAGCCGATCGCCACGTCATTAGTCTTGGAGTGACTTGTTTGGTGTGTGCAACAGGAAATATTTTGCTTTTGGAGAACAAGAAAAACAGGTTTATTTGCGTTACGCTTATTAATTTGGGCAGTTAGTGTCTGCTAAGTTAATGTTCAAGAAAAAATATTAATTTTTATTAAAATATTATCTTATTTTATGTGAATGATTATTCATTTATTTCAGCTCTTTGTATTCAGCATGACTATATAGAAATAAACCTATTTCTATGAAAATTGAAGCTTTTGTTGTGTGGTGGCCCACATAAACTTAAACCTTGTTTATTTGGCCGAAACTGGTTTGGCTCAGTGGATAGAGCGTCGCCCTGCAGACTGAAAGGTCCCGGGTTCGATTCTGGTCAAGAGCATGTACCTTGGTTTAGGGCACATCCTCAGTAGGGGGTGTGCAGGAGGAGGCAGCTGATCGATGTTTCTAACTTTCTGTCCCTCTCCCTTCTTCTCTGTAAAAAAAATCAATAAAACATATTAAAAAACAAACAAACAATAACAACAACAAAACCTTGGTTATTTGGCCTGTGTTAGCCTTTGTGTTTGACATGCTTGCTCTAGGGGCTGAGGTGGACATGGTACAAAACACGGAGATGGGCAGTGGCTGCCTCCAGTCCTCAACCCTGTGAGTTCTGGGATGTCACCTTGGATATGAAGCCCAGACAGATCCAAGGACAAGGGGGGAAGTATGGCTGTACTCAGCTCCCTTTCACCAGCAATTCTCATCGTATAGACCACCTAAAAGTCTGCCAATGGGCCGGAGCCCAGAGCAGCTGGCTGTAAAGCAAAGCCAGTCTAACTTTTCTATTAAAAATGAATAACCTCCAACACTTCGGCCTTGTCAGCAGCTTTCCCAAAAAGACATGCACCAACAGATGAATGCAGACAGCTTTGCATCACTCTGACAAAGGACTGTCACCTTAAGAGCCATTGGCTGGCTGCCCTGACCACTTAGAAAGCCCAGCTGGCACAGCTGCATGGGGACCAGGGACAGAAAACCTGACTCCTGCAGGTGCCTGAGGAAGGATGTCCCAAGGCAGCCTTGAGCCTCCCTGCCCTGTGCAAGTGACCTGTACTAGAAGTGACAGACCATTCCCACTAAGTGGATTCATCTTTGGCAGTGACCTGGCATGAACCACAACTAGTGGGGTTCAAGTTGGCTGCCAGGAGTTTGTGACATTCGTTACAGCTCTCACATGTCCAAACTCTCACTCCTGTGAGCGGGACTGGGGGGACAATCACTCACTCATTCCTCCACACTTGCTCGCCCAGCTCTAGGAGACCCCCCGCTTATGGACCGCCCAGAGGCTGGGAGTGAATCGTGTTTTCTGTGGTTTTAGAGCCAGAGCGTAACAGGGCAGGTCTTGCCCACGGTGATCCTGCCTGCAGAGGCCAGAGCCAGGATGGACGCAGGTCTGACTCCAAACCTGTGCTCTTTAAATTTGGGGGATGAATTGAAAAAACCAGACAGTGTACTTCTACACGTGATGTGAATTACTAAACGATGCCAATTGGCCATCCCTCCTGGAGAGTGAGTTTCAAGTGCGCTTTACCCTTTGAGGGCTCCTGGGACAAGGCGGGAGTTCTCAGCCTCTGGAGCTTGTGGGAAGGGCAAGGAGGGTCACAGAGAACCTGCCAGGTGACAGTGCTATGGGGGAGGATTCCATCGTGCTCCACTTAACATTTAAGCTGATAAAAACGAAGCCTAGTTAAGTCACCAGCCCAAGCCACCTCGGGGTTAGGAGTGGAGCCATCACTTGAGCCCACTCCTCTCTGGCTGGGGAGGGCACGCGCTGCTGTGAGGCCAGGCTGCTGCTGAGTGGCGGGGCTGGCTCCACTTCCTCTGATCCATTCCTAGGGGGCTGGCAATTATCTAAAATCAGCGCATGCGAAGGGAAAGCCAATTCACTCTAAAAGCAGATTAAAACTAAATTAATAAGGCCTTAAAACGTGAACAAGTAATTAGGGACATAAACGCCGTTAAAAGTGACTACTACAACCCAATGAAGCCACAAAAAAGGCCTTTGTGGGCATGGAAGAATGCAATTCCAATACCGCAAAGAAGCTTATAGAAAATGGTAACTAATTCTTAAGGCAAACACAATGATAGAATGTTAAGACTCTGTTGTCTCCACTAAAAAAAAAAAAAAAACAAACAAAAAAACACACACAAAACAAACAAACAACAAAAAATAACCAAAAGATGTTAAGACTCTTCTTGACATGTTGTTTTTTAAAAACTCCTTAAACATGTAAGAAAGTACCCAGCATCAATTTTAAACAAAAAACTGTCAGAGATCCCGAGGCCCCAGGAGGCCAGGGTTCTGGGCGGGGAGGAGGGCAATGGGGCCGGAGGTGGTCGCAGGGCTCCCGTGGAACTGCACGCAGTCCTAGGGGACCAGCACTGAGGGCGGCCCTGAGGCTGGGCTCCGCCTGCAGGGAAGGCAGATGTGTACACTGACATGGACCTCACCTACAATCCATGCTGGGATGTGTGATGGACACCCAGCCCAGCCTGGGATGCTGGGAAGGCTTCCTGGTGGAAGAGAATCACTGTCACCACCATCACCCTAACAACACACACTGAACACTCACTGCGTGCCGGCAGGACATTAAACAGAAATGGGTCGCAGCAAGTTGGCCCTTAAGCCACCTGGAGCAGTGATGCTTCTCCCCATTTTACAGACGTGGAGGCGGAGGCTTCCAGGTCATGCACCCAGGAAGTGGGGAGATGAGAAGTCCCTCTAGTAGCCCCCTTGGCTACTGCGCTCTGCCGTGCCCTGATCTGACCCCTGAATGAGCAGTAGGCTTTTGCAGCGCGGTTCTGTGCAAGGAAACACCATTCAGCAATTGTGGGTCCCATGCCTGCCCACCAGGGTCAGGTGCTGGAAATAGAGGCCGGTCATACACTACTGGAGAAGAAGACATGCAGACAGAGGATTCCAGCAGAACGGGAAGTGCTGGTCACAGGCAAGTGCTGGCATGTAGCTATGCAAGGGAGAAGCCTCCTCATCAGCCTCTGACGTGGGGACAGAGGTCCAACAGGGAAGGGTTCTTGGAAAAGGTAATATCGGAGGTAATGCTGGAATTGACACCAAAAACTGCCTAAAGGCTGGGTTATAAAGTAAAAATTGAAAAAAAAGCACAAGAGACTCCCAGGCAGAGAGCATAGCCTGGACGGATGCAAGAAGGGCAGGGGCAACATGAGGGGCATTTCCTGGCTGGACTCTCTTGGCATAACCCTCCATGGAGCCTGAGCCTGCACCTCCCTCCCCTGAAGTTACTGGGAGACCACTCACAGCCTCTTCTCCCTCAGCCTCGCATCTCTGTGGCTCCCCCAGCCAAGCCAGGTGCAATGGAGAATCCAGATGTTTGCTTCTCGGGCAGGCAGAGCCGGCTCTGCGCTTCAGCCAGTGCAAGGATTATCAGGCCCATCCCAAGTGGGAGGGGCATAAGGGGACGCTGTCTTGTCAAAAAAGCTCAGAGGGGCTCTGAAAGGCAGAGTCCACCTCTATTCTTTTAATCTTTCAAGGAGAACAGAAACGAACAGCTCCCAGGAGATAAGAGATGCTGGCTCGGTAACGGGGAAGAGGGAGCAGGTCAGGGGTCTGGATCCTTTTAGTCCCAGAAGGATGCCAGCTCCCACCTTAGAATCTCTGGCAGAGAAAAGGCACATCACCACTTGCTGAATGAGTAGGGACACTCTTGTTCTTTTTCAGGCCATGAACACCCATTTTTAAAGACAAGATCGCCCAGGCAATGTGGCTGTTCGTTCTTCCTTAGGCCAGCCTTATAAAGTGGGGTTCGCCCCTGGTGTAACAGGGCCCCGACTTTCTCAGCCTGGAGCACTAGGTCATCATGCGGGGCCACACACCCAGCGAGGGTATCAGCCGTGTTGTAACCCCCTTCTGCCTAACTCTGACCCTGCGCTGCCCCCTGTGCCCACAGGACCACCGTGTTGCCATGGATGCTGTCACCGTGGACTAGCACTGACTGCAGGCTGCGGGCCTGGGTCTGGCCCAGCCACGGGACAGCAGTTCTCCCGCCAGAGCTGAGCACTCAGGAGAGACCCAATGAGAGCCTTGGGCAGGACAGAGGCAGGCCTGAGCTCCAACCCATGCCCACCTCCTTCTAGCTGGATGACCTCGAGTCATTGACTCCACATTTGAGCCTCCATTTCTTCATCTGCAAAATGGGTTTGCCACGAAGAGCCCTAGGAGGAAATGAAACAAGGGGCTGCAAGGACCAATTTCAGTGCCGGGCACATACAATACTTGGTGGGCAGTAGTTCCCCCTGCCCTTGCCCTTGCCCAGCCCGTGTCTATGGGCCTACCTCTGCTCATGTGAGCCTGTTAGCTTTTCTCTGGGTGGCCAAGTGTCCCCTCACACGTTCCAGCCCCAGAATTTGTCTTCTGATGGACATGGTTCACAAGGCACGAGAATTAGTAACGATATCGCCAGAGCAGTTGCTTGAGGCTTTCCTGCATCTACTCCTCCCCAGGGAGTAGGTATTCCTTACTGTATAATTATCCCCACTTCACAGACAAGTAAAGGCACAGAGAGTCGAAGTAACTTGCTTAAGGGCAGTAGGTTATAAGTGGCAGAGATGAGATTCCAAAGATGACAATTTGGCTCCAGAGCTAAACTGGTTACAAATCAGCCAGACTGCGAGGCCCTGTCTCAGAGGCAGCTGGACTGTGGACAAGCAAGAGCTTGAAGGAGAGCCAGGAGCAGCTGCCCTCAGCTCTTGACACTGGGGTTGTTGGCCTGCAAAGTAGCCTCCACTATCAGGGATGGTAAACCAGACGTCACTCCTCTGCACCCGACGAGTCCATTCCCTGACATGACCGCTTTGCAGAGGGACACTGCATTTCATATTTTAAGAGCTTCATAGAGGGATTAATCTGGAGCTTTGACCCCTTAGCATAACAACAATGTCATCTCTCTCTAGTGACAATCTAGAGTCAGACGAGCAGGAGCCAAGGCCTGCTCTGCCAGCTACCGGATCTCAGACAGGACACCTGTTCTGCCTGTCATTGTCTTCATGGATAATACAGGAAGAATTCTGGCATTTTCATCAGAGAATCGTGAGGATGAAAGGACAAATGTGTGAAAGTGCTTCGAATTTCTGGCATGTGGGAAATACGGACACGCTTTAGCTGTTATTAAATGGCAGTGGGTCTTGCAGTGATAGGATCGATGGTGACCATTTGTATTGTTTGAGGGCCTGCTATTTTTACTTAACACTCATTTGACAAGCACAATGGAGCCCCTGGTGCTGGGCACTGGGGATACAAAGGTGCAGGTCCTACTGTCTGGAATCTCAGATTCATTAAGAAGTGTCACAGGTACTTGGGTAGCAGCACCTGCAGAGAGAAGTACTGAGAAGGCAAGAATGAGAATGGAGAGTCAGGATCAGACTAGACTGATGGAGCAGTTAAGCCTGGGCTGGTCTTGACCAATGAGAACTTATCTTCCTGGAGGAGGAGTGGGAGCCTTATCCCAGGAAAGTGAGCAGAGAAATGGAAAAAAGGGATGGCGAGTGAAAGCACCTGCAGAGAGTGAGGCGTGGGGGGTGGGGAGGAAGGTGTGTGGTGGGGAGGCAAAGTATAAGGTGTGAGGTAGGGAATGGGGCTAAAGAGGCAGGTGTGGCCTGGCCTTGCCTGTCAGCCCTGGGGAGCCTCTGGCACTGTTGAGCTTCAAGTAGCATGATCAGATCCCCCTTTTAGAAAGGGAAGGTTGGGCTGCAGTGTTGAGGGTAGTGGAAGGGGACCAATGTGAAGGCACTGCAGTCATTAAATAAAACAATCCACGGAACACAGCCCGGCACACGGTAAGCACAAGAGATGTTGTTATCATTACTACAGGCAGGAGGTAGGCAGAACTTTGGGGATGGGGAACAGGGAAAGATATGCTAATCTGTGGAACTTGTTGACTTATTGCCCATAAACGCATCTTCACAGGGATCATTTGCATGGCTATGTGGTGCTCTATGGAATTAAAACTTCCATCACTCTAACCACCCTGGTTATCTGGCACCTAGGAACACCAGCAGGAGGCAACCTGTTCTGTAAACCACACAACACAGGAGTCCCCGAGATCTGAAGGTGAGTCACCAGTAGTGTGATGGGGGCAGGCCCCTTAGGTCTGTCTGTGAAATGGGAGAGCAGCACTCCCTCTGGGATTGCTGGAGGCAGGGCCTGGAACAGAGTAGTAGCCCTCAGGTGGGGTGGGTCATTGAGGATTATTACCACACAAGTTTGCTTGTTTTTTTTTTTGTTTTTTTTTGAATGATTTCCCTGGACTATAATCCCATAAGGGGATCTCTAAGGTGACTTTTTGAGATGGGATTTCTCCCCTCATTTACTGAGGGCGGAGCCAGTCTGTTGCAAGGCTGACAAAGGTGGGTGCTGCAGCCAGGGCTCCTCTGCACCCTTACCCCCTGCCTTCAGGCCTCTCTTCTTTATACAGTTCTTCCCCAGAGTGCTCCCATGCTGTGCTAGGATCCTCAGCCAGGAAGGAAGGGGGAAGGCAGACAGGAAGGAGACCCGTTGACACCCAGACATTAGAGGCACCTAGCTAGCACTCTGAGGTATTTACATACTAAAGGAACACCTACAGTGGTCTTTAGATAGTTAACCAAAATACATGTGCCCTGATTGAGGCATTTCAGGCAGCAGGACAGGGATCTGGGGTTCCCTTTGGAGGGCAAGGATGTGTGTGTGTGTGTGTGTGTGTGTGTCTGTGTGTGTGTGTGTGTGTGTATGTGTGCAATTGTTCTACACAACTAAACTTATATACCAGAGACAGTGGTAAAAATGATTCCCAGGGAGGACGTTATTGTGAACTAGGCATTGAGGCATGGTTCTTGCTCTCTGAGATTCCCATCAGCTTCAAGTCAAATATGAATGAATCCCAATAACATGTGATATGTCTGCAATAGGACCTGGGCTGGAGGGGTTGGTTTCCAGAGACTTCCATGGGGGAAATGGGACCCTAAGGGCAGTGATCAGTTTACAGACTCTGGATGCCTGCAGGGAGAGTGGAGGGGTTTCCTGCCCCGCCCACCTCTCTGCTCCCAGGCCCTGTGGAGCCAGGGCTCTGGGTTGACAGTAACGGCTGGGAATCCTCAGAGACTGGGATGGTAAACCTGCAGTCTACTCTAGGGCATCAGAGGGCTCTGGCCCTTTGTTGGACACAGCATGTGGCTTCACAAGGCACAGTCCCCTGTACTCTCTCTATGGCCCTCAGAATGTGCCTTGCAAGCAGCAGTCATACACCCATTTTGCAGAGGCGCTGTGCCAATCATTAAAGTCACTCTTCCCCACATCACCACACCCTGTCAACACCGGCTATCTGCAGGTTGGGATGGGGCTCACAGTGCGTGCCAGCCCTCAGCAGAGCTCCGTGGGAGGCTTTGTAACACAGGCTATCTACCAGCCACCAGCTGGTTCTTAGCCCCTGCCAGCCCCAGATTCTCATCTGTAAAGTGGGTATAAGGATACTTGAGAATGGCAGATGTGGGGACCAAAAGAGGAAAATTGCTAACATCATTTGGTACAGGCACGGCACTCACTGAGAACTGAGCGCATGCTATTTTCCTTTATTGCAGCCTAACAAAAAACAACACCTGACAAACCAGTGGGGTTTCTGAAAGCTACTTTGTGAATTTTATTTGGGTTGCTCTAATTCTTCCTTTGGTAATCCTCAAAAGCATGCTGCTGACACGATTTCAAAGGTCAAAGAACTTCAGCTAAGACATGAAAGAAACTGTGTTCCCACCCGGGAAAGGCTCCAGCCGAATGCTGGGGGCCTGATCTGGGCAGAGGCAGCTCCCAAGAGCTGCCAAATCCAAGGGCATTCTCAGCTCTGCAGCCCAGGGAGTTACTTCTGCCATTGGCATTGTGTTTTTAAAAATCCCTTTAATGAGTCAAGAAGAGGATCAGAAAGCTGGCAAGAGTTTATACCCAAGTGTTAACAGCAGTTTGGTGGATTTCATGTATACCACATGTAAGGAGATGGATGGATGAATGGATGATGGACAGATGGAAGGAAGAAAGTCAGGGAGGGAAGAGGAGAAAACATAGATGGTTAAAAGGGACAGAAACCTGTAAGTGCTGATATAGAAAGATGCCTAAGAAATATCATTGAGTGAAAAAACAAAATACAGCACTGGCCAGTAGTTCAGTTGGCTAGAGCAGCGGTATTGTCTTGATACAACCAAGGTTGTCGGTTTAATCCCGGGTCAGGGCACATGCAAGAATCAAGCAATTAGTGCAAAAATAAGTGGAACAACAAATCAATCTCTATCTCTCATCAATTAAAACAACACCCCCAATATTTGAAGTGGACCTTCCTTCCCTCCTTCCTTCCTTCCCTTCCTCCCTCCCTTCCCTCCCTCCCTCCCTTCCCTCCCTCCTTCCTCCCTCCCTTCCTTCCCTTCCTTCCTTCCTTCCTTCCTTCCTTCCTTCCTTCCTTCCTTCCTTCCTTCTTGGCTTTAGAGATATTAACTAATTAACTGATTAACAGATGGAGGAAGGTTTCCAGACAGATCCACCAGAAACAGTAACAGGGGTAACCTCTGGGGAGTGGGAATCAGGCCAAGAGAGGGAAGGGGTCCTTTCCATTTCAGTCCACTGACTCTCTCCTCTGTTGTTTGGACTTTTTTCCCTTTACACTCAAAACAAAGGACCGCACAGGGGGGCGGAGGCTGGAAGCGAAAGGCAGGCTCCGGAAGGGGTCATCCTGAGTTCAGAGCTGACTATGAAGGCGAGGCCTCCGCCAGAGGAAGAGGCACCAGGCTCCTGCCTGAACAAAGGCCCCCTCCAGGGAAAACCTGACCCGGTGTTCGTGGTGGGATGACAAATGGCCCTTCTGCCACAGCACGCAGCGCAGGCTGGCTGTGATTCCTGGGAATCAGCTGCTCGTGCTGGGGGGACGGGGGACGGGGGGGTGGGGGTGGAGGGTGCTGGGAACAAAGAACCCTGTCATTCCTCATTCCCAGGGATTCCCTGGCCCCAGAGTAGGGGACACTATTTGAGGTTGAGGAGCACCTTCCTTTTTCAAGGTCCCCCATCTTGCCACAGCCTACAACTGCTCGATTTAGTAAATGATAATGGTTTCAATCTGGGCCGGAGATTTCATCCGGGTGGATAAAGGCATGCAGGAGGCAGGGGAGAAAACCTGGGTCTTGTCTATACATTTCCACCAAAATGACAGCCTCTGCTGCTTGTGGGGCACGTCAGAGCTGAACAGAACAGACTGAAAACTCTGGCTACACGGATCTGAATCCCTCCAGGCCTCAGCCTGGGGAGAGACCGTGAGCCATTTCAGGTGGTTTCTGGGCATGGATGGCAGTGTCCACAGGGCTCAGATGATAGATGAAACCGGCCAGAGGACATGGCTCTCTACACCTGGTTTAGAGAGGCGCAGGCACAGAGATGTTTCTGTACTCCAAAGCAGTGGATCAAAAGCTCAGGTTGCATCAGAACCACCTGGTGGGCACAGTGAAACCCAGATTGCTGGCCCGATGCCAGTTTCTGATTCAGCAGGCCAGGGCGTGGCCGGGAGAACCTGTTTCTTGTGATGCTGATGCTGCTGTTGGCTTGCCCTTAGGGGGCCATCGCTTAGCGAGCTGATCAGGAACCCAAGGCACAACAGTGAGGATAGGCCAGCTGATCCTTGACTTCAGGGAACAGGGTGGGGTGGGCAGACTTCGTAAACGGAGACTGTTCCATCTAGGGGGGCAGCTGTGACAGTATCTCAGGGGGCCACATGGCACAGACATAATCAGGCACCCAGTGTTTTTAGCATCTTGATTTTTTTGTAGGAACAGCTGGAAATATGGATTTTTTTCTATGACATATTATAATCTTTGGCAATAATTGGCAACTGGCTTTGAAATTTTCAAACGTTGCACAGGCCAAAACACACACAACTGCAGGCCAGATTTCACCCTCTGGCTGGGAAACTTATCTTGTTCTCCTGGAAGAGAGGCAGGGTCAGAGATTTCTGAGCCAGGGAACTTCCTGGAGGAATGTCAGCCTGACCTCTCCCAGCAGCCGGACCAGCCTCTCCCAGCAGGCTGCCTGCCCACTTCTCTCCCAGCAACCTGGCCACGCCTCTCCGGCAGGCTGGCCACGCCTCTCCCAGCGAGGGCTTCCTGAGGCTGTGGGCTCCAGTCCTCCTCACGCCTCTCCTTTGGCCACATTTTGCACACCAGCCACACTGAAGTCTTCCCGACTGCACTCTCTCACCTCCTGAGACCTCCTCCCAACAGGCCTTTTCTGACCTCTGGGCCTTTGTGCATATGGTTCCCTCTGCCTTGAATGCTTTATCCTTTCTCCAAGTCTACCCTAATTCTGACTTGTCCTTCAAGGCCTCACTCAGTTGTGACCTCCTCCAGGGAGCCTTCCATGACCACTGCCCCCCCAAACCCCAGTTCTATGCTCTTCAGCCCACTGTGCTTCCATCACAACACTGGGCTGCAACGGCCTGAAGATGCATCTGTCTCCTCCACTGGCCTGCAAGCTCCAGGAGGCCGTGCTACCTCCATGACCCACACCGAGTCCAGGGCCTGGTGTGGGATAGGTCCGAAATAGCACTTACCAAGTGCTGCTCTCTTGGCCTTGGCCTTCCTCTCATCATCTTCCTGTTTGCCTGGCCACTTCCTGTCTCTCACTTTAAGCCACAGCTTAGATTCCACTTCCTGTGGGAACTTCCCCTGACCTCCCAGAGCCAGAAGGAAGTCCCTCTCTGCCTCTCCTCCCTCCATGGCACACATCACAGGATGACTGGCTGCTGTGGCCCGTCTCCCCCACTACCCTGAACTCTGTGAGGACAGGACTCTCAGACGATTCATCTCAATAACAAAGGGCTGCAAAGTTAGAGCCAGCATTTCGAGATACTTGTTAGGACCAACAGAGGAATGAACAACACCTGAATGAATGATCCCAGGTGAGAAATGACACCTTTGTAATGTGCTGGGAAGAACACGTTCGAATGAACCACTGGATGCTGAGAACAAACTGCTTCCTCCCAGCTGCTGGGCTGGCTGGTGGGTGCAGAGCGTGTGGAGCAGAAGGGGCTACCATCTTGCTCAGGCCCTTCAGGTCCCAGAGACCACAGCCAGCATGACATCTCGGCATGCAGCTCCCTCCATTCACAAGCCTCAGGGTGACAGTTTCTGTAATTGTGTTCTAACCCTCCCACAACACGCTCTTCACTATGGCCCGCCATCCAGCTGGACAGTCAGGAGAGAAAGGCGAGGCGGGGGCCAAGGGCAGGCCTGGGCAGAGGGGCCATCCCTCCCCAAAGAGCAACAGCAAAGTAAGCAAGTGGCCATCTAGTGAGTCCTGGGACAGCAGAAGGGACCAGGAATCTTGCCCGATGTCATCTGGTTTGCCCAGCCCCTGGGCTCCCTGATCTGCTCACCTACCACTGTCCTACTGCTGGGTTAAGAAAAGAAGGTGGCCATGTGTCCCTACATTTGTGTCCAAAACCTCCCTTCCTCCTTTCTTTTTTTTAATATATTTTTTATGAATTTTTTTACAGAGAGGAAGGGAGAGGAATAGAGAGTTAGAAACATCGATGAGAGAGCAACATCGATCAGCTACTAGGGATGTGCCCGCAACCAAGGTACATGCCCTTGACCAGAATTGAACCTGGGACCTTTCAGTCCACACGCTGACGCTCCTATCCACTGAGCCAAACCAGCTAGGGCCTCCTTTTCTTTTATCATCAAGTACAGAAGTGACCCTCTTCAGAACTCCTCTGGATCCTCCTCTGCACATTTCCCTTTGTCACCTCTGATCTCACAGTGTTTGAACTGTGTGTCTCCACCAGAAAGACTGTGAGTCCCCGCACAGCAGGGATTGTGCCTGCTGGGCTGTGTCCCTGCCCCTGGAGCAGTGACTACTAACATGTCAGAAAGAGGTGGGTATAGTGACATGGTTAAGGGCAGGCACTCTGGTACTAATAGACCAAATTCAAATCCTCCCTCTGCCATTTACTTCGCTTCCCAGAGACCACACAATAAGTCCTGCCTCGGTCTTCTTATCTGTAAAATGTTGTGAAGACTGGATTAAAATAAAATGTGAACAGTACCAGGTACATAGTAAGCACTTGAGTATTAGCTAATATTCCTGGGTGATCAATGAATGTTTTCCGCATTACTGGAAGAAATAAAAGAGCGAAGCTAATCAGCCAGGTTCAAGCCAACACATTCCAGAGGTTGTGGGTGACCCAAAATAAACAGATGTTTTTTGTGTTCTGTGAGTTCCCCAACAGTGAGCTGGGGACGACTGTTCTTACAGTGCAATTCCATGCAGCGGGCCGGGGGACGGGGCAGGGGGGGGGGGATCGTGGGCAGGTCTGAAAGGCAGGGCAGGGCCCCCACCTCACCACAGCAGATCTTTTCCGCTGAGCCTCTGAGCAGATTAAGAGGCCTTGGGTCTTTACAGACACAATAGTGTTTTCTCCCACTCCTGTCCTCTCCAAGGATACTCCAGGGCCCTACCCCCTTTTCTTCTGTCATTCCAAACAGCAGGCTCACCCTCACTCCTGACTGCCTTCAGGCGAAGCAACAACAGAGGATGAGTCCTCCAGGCCTGGATCCTCAAGCCCAGGCACCAGCACTCAACCACTGTCTCAGCCAT
The DNA here is from genome assembly GCA_027563665.1 of Antrozous pallidus. Classification (NCBI taxonomy): domain Eukaryota; kingdom Metazoa; phylum Chordata; class Mammalia; order Chiroptera; family Vespertilionidae; genus Antrozous; species Antrozous pallidus. The sequence continues at coordinate 30,751,237 of CM050524.1, read as the reverse complement.
CTGGTTTCTGAACAGGCTCCCAGCAGAGAGGGACCTGGCCGAGAGCCGGAGCGTGGGCTTCAAAGTCCAAAGACCTAGGTTTCAGATCCCATCTCTTGCCAGTCCCTTCTCTTCTCCTGGGGAGCCTGCTGTTGCATAATATGGGGGACTTACCCCTCCCTCACTGGGTTGCAATAACAGAAGGGGGAGGGGAGGACAAGAGGGAGGGCCTCATCATTAAGCAGAAACTAGCTCTGGACCTGAGCCTGTGAAAGGGAGACCCGAGCACCCTGACCTCCCAGTGACCAGAGAATGTTGATGGAGGGAGGCCTGGGGCTGACCTTCCGGGAGTTTGCTGTGGCAGCACTAATTGGGGTCTCCCGGTCACCAGCTTCCCAGCCTTGGGGGTAGGTCTCCACCTCCTCCCCCCATTGCTGCAGCCTCTGGCTGGACCTGCAGAGAGCTGACCTTTCCAGTGGGTGTTGGCTACAAGGTTCAAAGGCAGCTCTGCAACGCAGAGTGGAAGACAGTGGGGAAGGGAATGGATGGTCAGGCGCCAGATGCCAGTTTGGGGACAGAAAGGGGCAGGTCAGCAGGCTTCTGGCTGGAATCCCGGTGGCCCCTGCTTTCCAGAGTGGCTTCGTACTAGGTCATATGGGAAGTTTACACATCAAGAGGGTTTCCTTTGTCTTCTTTATTTCTTCCCTTCCTGCTCTCTCCCCTTCCTCCACCACCCGGAGTGCAGCCAGAGAACAATCAACAGACATGCCTGGAATTCCAGCCCATCCCTCCCTAGCAGTGCTGCTCCAGGCATGTTACTGCATCTCCTTCTGAGACTGTTTTATCATCTGTTGAATGGGTGTGCTCAGACCTCCCTCAAAGGTGGTTGGGAGGATTAGGCCAAGTCAAGTGTGTAAAGCACATGTCGGGGCACTGAAGAGACTAAACAAGCTGAAATTTTGATAACTGTAACCAACCGCTTTGCACGGAGGAGGATGCTGGATGAGTGGGTGCTGCCTACTTGGGGCACCAGACCAAGATCCCTAAGAATACGAGGGCCCTTGCCCCCCTCTCAAATGAATTAGCCCAGCCATTGGCCAGGCCCCCCTGGGCTGGAGACGCCGGCGTAAATCCTCACCATGCACTTGCGGTCATCTATGCCCGTCAGATCCTCCTCAAACTCCTTCCCAACCTGGAAGTCCATGATGTAGTTTCTAAAAGTGCTCAGCGTGCGGATGATCATATGGTCGCCGTCCTGCACGATCTCTTTGTCCGGCTTCAGCAAGTTGGCGATTTTGCGCAAGGCCACATTGACATCTGCAGGGTGCGGGGCAGAGAGGGGCAGAGAGTGGGCCAGAAAACTCAGGGAACTGCTCCTAAAGCCGCTCCCCGAGGCGGCCGTTGCCCTGGAGAACAGCTGGGGTTCCCTCTCGCTTGCACTGTCTGTGCTCAGCCAATCTGCACCTTTTTCTTTATTTTCGTCTTTGCAACAAAGTTTTCTGCCCTTATGCTAACCCTTAAAAAACCAAAAACCAGGAAACCAAGCCCAGCGTGCCTCGTGAAATTATCTACGTCTAGAGCCAACTCTCAGATATTTCCCACGAATGAACCCTGTAACCCCCATCCTCCAGTTCAAGCCTGCAGGGCCACCTCGGAGCCCGGCGGCCGCTCTTTCGCGCAGGCTCCGGGGCGGGGAGGAGCGCCTCGGAGGGGTTCGCGGGGCGCCCCGGGCCAAGCGCGGCGAGCAGCGGCTTACCGAGCGCGCGCAGGTACTCCTCGAAATTCTCGTTGGAAAGCATCTTCCAGTACCCGGTGAAGTCGACGGGCATTTCGGGGGGCTTTGGGGGCCGGATGGTCGCGCAGCGGGCGGGGGCAGCTCTTGGCTCTGCCGGGGCAGCGGCTCCCGAAGCGACCCGGCCGGTGGGCAGCCCGGAAATGTGCGCCCTCAAGTGGGGCGGTGACAGCTGGATTCCAAGCTCGCACAAAGCCCGCGGGAGGATCCATGGTAGCCGTCGCTCCTCCTTCCTTAGCGGGGGCGGGGTCGGGATGTCGGAGGGCTAGGTTTGTCCCTGGCCCGCGGCCACCTTCCATCAGACCTTCAGTTAGCTCATCTAAGGAAGGAAGAAACAGGGGCGCGGGCGGGGGGGGGGGGGGGGGGGGCATGTTGCTTTATTGGCCCCAATTCTTCGGTTCCTGCAGGATTCCTTCAAAAACCATGAACTGCTCACACTGGGCGGCCATGGACGGTTGGGAAACAGTCTCTCTGTGTTGCTGGAGCGACTAAGGAAAGAGGCCACTTTATAGGCCTTTGTCTGAAGCGCTGCGCCCGTGGCCAGGCCCGTGGGCGCCCTGTCAGGGTCAGGGAAAGCTGAGCAGTTCTACTTCGGGAGAAAAGTGGGGCACTCTCCCCATTCCCTCCACGCCCCCCTCTCCCCCAATAAAAGCAAGGTTGTTGTTGTTTGCAGTGTAAAGGCCCTCTGGGCGATTCTGATGCACAAGTTTGAGATCCAGTGCTTTACCCAAATATAAGCAATTATTAATATACTGCTGGTCTTATTCCTCCCCTGTCACCTAATGGCAGCGCAGCACACCGGAGTTCTGCACTCTGCTTCTTTATATTCTGCTTGATATATTCTGGAGACATTTCCATATCTGTACAGAGACAGTGTCCTCCTTCTTCTGCAAGATAATCCACAGTTTACCCAGCTTGTCCCCCATCCATGGGCATTTATGTTGTTTCTCATCCTTTACAATGAAGATATTTTATCACACCTCATTTCCCACCTGGAGTGCTTGTCACAGTGCTTTCAAACCTCTCTCTCTGCCAACAAGGAGGTGACATCATCGTGTGGGCTGACTTTTTGACCCTCTGTTAAAGACTAAATACCTCTTTGAAATTGCTTTTTGCACAAATTACAGCCTAGGTGACAGCAGATATATTCTCTTTTCCTGATAGTGATTCCCTCTCAACACCCCCCTCCCTCAGTCACCCACACATTGTGTAGTCTCCACATGTACTCAGGCTGCATTAGGAAAGGATGCCTCCATTGAGGGCAGGGTCACTTCATCCGAGGGAATGGCCTGGAGTCCAGCCCCTTACCTGCCTTACTCTGCATCGGGGTGTCAGCCTTGGCACTGTTGTCGTCTTGAGCCACATAATTCTTTGTTGGGGCGGGGGTTGTATTGTGAGATTTTTAGCAGCATCCCTGGCTAGATCCCAGTGGCACCTCCCACAAAGATGTCTCCAGACATTGTGAAATGCCCCTGGGGCGGGGTGGGGGAGATCACCCCTGGATGAGACCCACTGTTCTGACAGCTATACCCCACTCAGGCTGGTCTCCTCTCTCTTTCCACCTGGCTCTGGGATGCTCAGGCCACCAGTGGCTCCCACAAGGCCCTGACTCCATGCCCCACCTTAGCCAGCCCAGAGCTCATCTCTGTGGGACAGCCAGGTGATGGGACAGCCAATCCTGGCCCTGCCCAGCCTAAATGTGGTTGGTGGTTGGGTGGATCCTGACTTGGCCTTGGTTCTCTAGGGCCTCTAACCAGGGCTAGCTGGGCTTCTGTGTTGGCTTGACTCATTGGGATGGAGGTGCAGCCAAAGGCTTAAACAGTGAATTCGTCATTCCTTAGTCACCCCCAACGAGTCCAAACTTCTGTCCCGGTTCCCCTGTACCATCCACTCAGCCGAATGGACCCCTCCCCCTCCCCAACCTTCTCCCTTCGGGCTGAGTCTCTTGAAATGGTTCATGCCAAATGTCCAGCACAGTGTTTGGCACACAGTGGGGCTCTGCCAGTGCCAGCCCTCTACCATGCCCAGAGCAGTCCCTTCATGCTTTAGGCAGAGGCCTGCCTCTCCTCACCATCCCCATCCTCCCAGGTCCATCCCAAAGAACCGCAATCTGGCCGCTCCGCCCTCCCCTGGCCAGTTGGGACCTCTCCTACTCACCTGACTTCACTGTACCACCCCTCTGGCCAGCTGGCACATGGCACTTAATTCAGGGGGGTTTGCCCATTCCTGTCTGCTTCTGTTTAGTACCCCGAAAGATCAGTATCCTCCTGCCTTTCAGGAGGGGTGGGCCCGGTGCTGGCTGTGCTGCTTCTTGCAGCTGGGGGCTGGGTGTGAGGGTGGGCATTAGAGGCAGGATGCTTGGTTGGAAGTTGGCTATCATTGACTACCTGAGTGACCCTGGGTAAGCTGCTTATCCCTCTGTGCCTCACTTCCTCCATCTGTAAAATGGGGACACTCTAAGAAGCAAAGGAGAAAAGGGATATAAAGGGCATGGCACAGAATCCTGCTCCAGAAACACTGCTATCGGAGGAGCCTTAGAAGTGAGGGAAGAGGCAAGGAGAGAAGGGTGTTGGCCTGTGCCTCCTTCTGGGGCATTGAGCTCAATCCAACGATTGGAAGTGGGAGTGCTCTGTGGAAGGGTGGAAGCATTAGGTATCACCATGGGTAGCCCACTCCATCACGTTCAAGTTAATCCATTAAGCAATAGTTTTTGGAACTGCTTTCTGTCTGGGTCATCACCTGAGATGTGGTAAGTAAAGAGAGCAACCCAGGACAGTGTGTAAAGAAGAGAGAGGGGATCTGCATGGGGTTGGCAATTAGTGAGGCAGTGAGCACGGCCAGGATCAGAGAAGTCAGGAGGAGGGAGGAAAGGTCAGGGGAGGTGAGAGATAGGTGAACAAAGCAATACAGAGGGGACGGAGTTGTTAATGATTGGGGGAGGGTATATATATATATATATCCTAGGACAGTGGTCGACAAACAGTGGCTCACGAGCCACATTCGGCTCTTTGGCCCCTTGAGTGTGGCTCTTCCGCAAAATACCACAGCTGCCTGGGCAAGTCTATTTTAAAGAAGTGGTGTTAGAAGAAGTTTAAGTTCAAAAAATGTGGCTCTCAAAAGAAATTTCAATCGTTGTACTGTTGATATTTGGCTCTGACTAATGAGTTTGCCGACCACTGTCCTAGGACATCCTAACGGGCTCTTTCCTTTAAAAAGATCAGCAGAGGTATGAGATCCAGGATTAGTCCCAAAGCCCTATTGACACCAGAAGGAAGGGGACCAGCCCAGTGTGGACCTACCCTGAGGGTGCTGAGAGGCACAAAGAACAGTTCTGGGTTGTGGGGGTGGGAAGACAGGAAAAAGCCAAGAACCCCCAAAGGGCTTCTGGGGGACCGCTCAGAGGAGCAGGGAGGACATGTGCTGGCTCCTTATTTAGCAGTCAGGGGGATACATTAGAGCTCAGGGGACCATCTCCATGAAATGATCCCGAGATTGGATTGGCCATGATCCTTGTGAGGTAGGTGGTCCTACCTACATTGTTGAGAGTTGAGCAGCTTGCCCAGAGTCCCAGCGGCTGGGCTACAGGAGCTTCCCCAGGGCAATGGGGCTGCAACAGAGAACCCAGAGGCAGACCCTGAGGCTCCAACCACCCCAATCCCTGCAACCTTCTCCCCCTCAAAAATGCTTCTCACAAAATGCTGGGGCAGGAATGTACCTGGAGTCTCATCCCCGCCCTCCTTGCTGGCCTCCCACACCCAGACACCCCCAGCAGAGGATGGGTGGCCTTGTGCTCTGGCTTTGTGCTTGTAAAGAAAACCTTCACCTGGTACCACATCCTTGCTTCTCTTCTCAAGGGCTCATTTATTTTGGAGGCCTGTAAAATCTCCTTTCCTGCGTGCAAACATGACTCTGGGGAGTGGCCCTGTTCCAGTCCCTGAGGTGTCACTGCGCCATCTGTGAGGTTAATGACTGAAAGGACAAGTGTGACCCAACAAGCTTCCTTACTGTGTCCACCATGTCAGGGAGGGAGCGGGCAGGTCAAGAGACCACAGGGAATGAGGGGCACCAAGGTCTACTGAGGACACTCTCCTTCGATGATGCAAATGTGCAAATGACTCACTATGTCCACAAGCCCCAGAATCTTAAATCCATTTTGGGGGTGGCGGGTGTGGCCTGGGGATTTTTTTCTGTCGAGAAAATGTAGGTCAGCTACCTGCCATCCACACATGGCAATTGTTTCTACAAATTGTGGCACACTGCATGGGAAGGATTTCTTTTTTTATTCTTTTCTTTCTTTCCATCCCATCCTTTCTTCTCTAATTTTTTTTTTAAGATTTTAAAAAATGGATTTTTAGAGAGGATGGAGAGGAATACAGAGAGAAACATTGATGTGAGAGTGACACATCAATTATCAGCTGACTCCTGCACACCGCTAAGCTTACTGGGGATCAAGTCCGAAACTCAGGCATGTGTCCAGATGGGGCATCGAAACAGCAACCTTTTAGTGCACAGGACGATGCCCAACCAACCGAACCTCACCAGTCAGGGCTCCTCTCACTCTTTTTTGCTTCCTTAACTATTTCATTACGGAAAAATTCAAACCTATATAAACATAGAATTACATATTGAAGTCCCATGGATTCATCACCAGCTCCAACAATTATTAATTCCTGGCCAATCTTGTTTCCTCTATCTTCCCATCCATTTCCATTTCCAACATTATTTTGAGGCAAATACCAGACATTGTAGCATTTCATCTGGAAACATTTCAAGAAGTATCTCTAAAGATAAAGGCACATTTAAAAAATTATCCGACAACACCGTTATCAATTTTGTGAGACTTTGATGAGACTCTTAAAATATATTTTTGGCCAGTAAAAATAATTTTAAAAAATATGAATTACATATATTCACAACTTTCCCCACATTTCAAGAAAGACTGTGGCCCAGTCATTGTGGCTTTGTGGTCGAGCGCTGACCTCTGAACCAGGAGGAGGTCACTGTTCGGGTCCCAGTCAGGGCACATGCCCGGGTTGTGGGCTTGATCCCCAGTGTGGGATGTACAGAAGGCAGACAATCAAAGATTCTCTCTCATCACTGATGTTTCTATCTCTCTCTCCCTTTCTCTCTGAAATTAATAAAAATATATTTTTAAAAAGATTGTGGCCCTAACTGGTTTGGCTCAGTGGATAGAGTGTCGGCCTGCAGACTGAAAGGTCCCAGGTTTGATTCTGGTCAAGGGCCTGTAGCTTGGTTGTGGGCACATCCCCAGTAGGGGGTGTGCAAGAGGCAGCTGATTGATGTTTCTCTCTCATTGATGTTTCTAACTCTCTATCCCTCTTCCTTCCTCTCTGTAAAAAATCAATAAAATATATTTTAAAAAAAATAAAAAAAGATGTGTTTCATGAACTTTACCCTGGGCCGACTAATCAGAAGTGCTGGGAAGCAGGGAGGATTGGAGGCTCTGAAGGCTGACTTGGTGGACAGAGAGAGAGCAGGCAGCTACTCTTAGGAGAGGAGGGAGGGTGGAAAGGACGGAGGGATGGAGGAGTGCAGTGAGGAGGCAAGAGTCTGAGCACAGAGTTAAGAACTTCTCAGAAGTAATGTTATCACCACATATGAGCTTTGTGCTGATATAGAATCCTGGGTAAGATATGATTTCGTAGGGTCTTCATTTTTGGAAGAGAATGTGGTTTAAAGAGGTCACATGGAAGAGCGTGCTGAGCTGGGGACTGAATTGTGTCTGGCTCCGTCTGACCCGAAAGTCCAAGGTCTTAACCACCAGTTGTCTCCTGAATAAGGCAAAGATCTATGGGGATCTTGGCCTGCTGGATCGGATAAATAAGCCCAAAGAAGAAAATCGCAGAGAGAAAATAATTCTCATCATCAATATGGAAGCAGAGCTTGAATCCCCAGGTGAAAAGAAAGCACAGGGCATATATTCTAAGCTGAAAAATCTATAAACAGTTAAAGATTAATGTACCTTAGTGAGGCTCCAGCCAGCTTTAAAAAGAACAAATCTTGCCCGAGCAATGTTTTGGCATTCTTGGGGCAGAACCACACAATGAAGAGATGAAAGGGAAGCAGCTGGTCAAACACATTGATTTCCAGGAAGCACATGGCCCAGCCCTCTGAGGACTTCCCGAGACTGAGAGTGAATTCAGATCAGTGCTCATGCTGTCCCCGAGGAGGGGAGGTGGCCTCAGAGGGAGGACTGCAGGAGTAGGGTGGGCCAAGAGCCCCTGTTCAGGGCTGGCTTCAAGGCTTCAGTCCATGTCCTGACTCCTTAGAAGCAGTCCAGGGTGAACATGCTTTATAGGCAGCTGATGGAGGGTTTGTGCTCCCAAAAAGGGAGAAAATAGGCCAGGAGCTCATGGATTCATCAACAGAGAACACACTCCAAATAGCATTAGAATCATCTTGGTAAAGACCCTATTCACCTGTGACCTTCCTTCCTCCTCCTCTCTACCCTCTGGATTGATAGAGCTCAGTGATTTATACAGAGCTGGGTTAGAGAGCAGAATGGTTCTGACCCTCAGGCCCACCATCTCCTAGCTGTGCGAGTTGGGGTAAGTCACTTACCGTTTCTAAACCATCACCTCTAGGGTAGTTCCAAGGGATTTGGCACACACATCCTCAATGAATTCTAGTTTCTTTCTCTTCCTTGTCATTTGAGTCCCTTGACCACCTGATCTCAACATCTGTTCCCAGCCCTATGCTCCTTTCCCTTTCAGTCACCCTCCCATGCTGGTGGCGTGGTCTTCTATGTCCTCTTAGCCAAACTCCTGTAGATCCCGGGGCCAAGTACCCTGCCCCTTCTCCTCTTCACCCATCACAGCCTCATGTTCCATCTTCACCATGATCTCTGCCCTGAGTTCTGAGAGCCATGAACTCCCTAATCATGGTGTGTTCCTCACACCGCCTTGGGTAGACTGAGTTCTTTCTGGGTACATGTGCTCGTGTCCACCTGCTTCGCTCCCTCAACAAGACTGTGGATGTTTTGTGGCCGGTGACTGTGCTTTAGATTCCTTCCATATTCATCACGACCCGTGTTCATGAGCTGGACACACAGTAACAAAAGCTCCATGGACACTCACCTAGAGAAGTGGGGAAAATGTCAAAGCTGTGAGTTTATGGTTCCTTTCAGCAAACATTAAGCACCTTGTAGGTAGGTGGTTGGCACTGGGCTTGATGCTGAGGGTACTGCATGAGTGAGACACGATCCTCAGGAAGTTAAGCCTAGTGGGAAATAGAAGTGTAGCAAGGCAAGGTTTGTGCTTCAAGGACAAGGTGGTGGTTGAGCATAGGGACAAAGTTTAGAAGGATGAGTAGGCACTTGCCTGACTGAGGGTGGAGAGGGTGCGCCCAAGAGGGAATGCACACGCAAGAGCAGGGAGTAGTAAAGGCTGTGGGATAATCGGGGAAGGTGGGATAATCCTATAGCATCACTGAGGGGAGCAGTGGGATGGGGGGGGGGCAGGAAGGATGGCATGTTCTGAAACAGTGGAAGAAAATATTGGGGAGACAAGTGTGGCCAGGCCACAGGCAGCCTTATCCCATCTAAGAAAAGAGTAATATACAAATTGACCATACATTCACTATACCCACAAGCCACACCCACCAGCCAATCAGGAGTGGGGGCGGGGCCAAGGCAGCCAGTGAGTCCATGAGGCGGGGGTGGGGCCGCTGAGGCTTGTGCAAGGCGGGGGGGGGGGGCAGGGCCGAGGTGCGAGTGGTGGCTGCAGCGCACGTGAGAGTTGCTACTGGGACTAAGACCTGGGTTGGGGAAGCTGCGCTGAGGCATCCGGCAAGCGCGGGGCCCCCCCTAGCCGGTGATCGCCAGTGGCCAGGGCTAAGGCCAGGGCTGGGGTGGGGGGAAGGAAAGGGCCGAGGTGGCCGGGGCAGAACCAGCCATCGGCCCCATTGAGGGGATAGGTTGGGCTGAGGGATCACCCACCCCCAGTGCACGAATTTTGTGCACCGAGTGCCTAGTATGCTATAACAAACTAGCTGGACTCTATCCTGTAGGAAATGAGGGACAGCTGCAAAGTTGAAGTACAGGAAGAGTCACCCAGGAGGGAAGGAGAGACATGCAGTCCTGTCTTGGGGATGAGCATCTGTACAAGCCAGCCCAGAGGGACGGAGCCTAGGGCTGGGGTACAGTGGGCAGGAAGGTGGCTCATTCCACAACCAGCAGATCTCAAGGGCTGCACAATGGTGAGCACAACTGTCTTGTTCTTATGCCACCATGGATGGCCCTGGGCTCTAGGGATGAGAGAAAGATGTGAAAGGTATCTGCCCACCCATTCGCAAATCCACCATCCATCTAAACAATCTCCTTGTATCCATCCATCTAACACACCGCCATAGAATGCACCCTGCTACCTACCCATCATCCATCTGCCCACTCATTCATGTACAGCACTGCCCACCCACCCAGCTGTCCTTCTAACCATCTTTCCAACCATCTAACCATCCAGCTATCTTTATGTTAAACAAGTTTTCACTTCAAGGCATAACAAGGAACAGAGACATTCTTGAGGCCTGTGGCAGAGTGCCAAAGTGCCTATCTCATCATCATGAGATGGGGATATTTGCCACCCCAAGACTGTGGGCTGGCCGCATGATGTGCTCTGACAAGTAGACTTTGTGGTGGAAATAATGTTGCACCAGCTCTGAGCGAAGCCTCCAGAAGCCAATGCAGCTTTTTCTCTTGTGCTCTTGGGACTCTGCCACTTACACCAAGGGAACAAGTGTGGGCTGGTCTAATGAATAAGAGATGCACGGTCCAGTCACACCTGTTGCCCCAGCCAACAACTAACAGTCAGCCACCAGACATGAAATGGGTCCAGCGGAGATCAGCTGATATTGGCCCAGAAGCTTCTCGACAACTGCTAGATTCATGAGGAGACATACATGGTTCTTGTTTTAAGCCACAAAGGTTTGGGGTGATTTGTTGCAGAGCAAGTTAATGGATACAAGTCCTCAAAATCCTGCCTGTCTCCATGTGGGCTCCAGGGCCCAAGGCCCCTGCCTTTATTTTCCGTGGCAGACGGATAAGTGGATGTGGAGTGGCCGCAGACAAGACGTGATTGAGTTAGAACAGATGTTGCTAAGCCTCAAGGAACAGGTAGGAAAACAACACCCAGCCTGATGAAGATGATGATGAAAATGATCCCAGCCACTGTTTGAGTGTTCATGTGACAAACATGTTGAATACATTATCTAATTTAACCTTTAAACCACACTGTGGAGTAGGTGTTCTTATCACTTTTTAATGGATAAAAACAATGAAGTTTGGAGAGACTAAATAACTGGCTGAAGGTCACATAGTTGTAAGTTAAAAAGTCCATGATCCTAAACCCATTCAGGGAGACAGCCATGGAAACAGGGCAGCCAGGGGGCCTGGGCTGTGGTAGGACATGCTGGGCTGTGGGAAAACAGAGGAGAGGCTGTCCCCAGCTCTGACTGCAGGGGTCGGGTTAGGAAAGAGACGTCTTGCAATAACATTGCTCTTGTTCTATTTTATACTATATATATATTTTTTTATTTTATCCAACTATTTTTTTATTTTTTTATTTTTTAATTCAGTTTATTAATTACATTGTTTCCCCTTTTTTATCCCCCTATATCTTCCCTCCACCCTGTACCTATCCCACCCTCCGCCCTCACCTTCCCCTCCCCAATGTCCTCTCCCATTGTTGCATGATTCTTGTCCAATCCTTGCTGTACTCCAACAACACCCTTCTCCCCAAGATTGTCAGTCCATTCCCTCTCCATGTCCATGTTTCTGTTATAGTCACCAGTTTATCCTGTTCATCAGCCTATCAGTTCACTTGATTTTTATGTTCATTTGTTGATAGATGTGTATTTGTTGTTCATAATTTATTTTTACCTTTTTATTCTTCCTCTTCTTAAAGAATATCTTTCAGCATTCATATAATACTGGTTTGGTGGTGATGAACTCCTTTAGCTTTTTCTTATCTGCGAAGCACTTTATTTGATCCTCAATTCTGAATGATAGCTTTGCTGGATAGAGTAATCTTGGTTGTAGATTCTTGCTATTCATTATTTTGAATATTTCTTGCCACTCGGGTCTGGCCTGCATCGTTTCTGTTGAGAAATCCGCTGACATTAGTATGGTGCTCCCCTGTAGGTAACCACCTGTTTTTCTCTTGCAGCTTTTAATATTCTCTCATTATCTTTTGCTCTTGGCATTGTAATTATGATATGTCTTGGTGAGGTCCTCTTTAGATTCCTATATTTTGGGGTTCTGTGTACTTCTTGGGCTTTTAAGTCAGTTTCTTTCACCAGGTGGGGAAAGTTTTCAGTCACTATTTCTTCAAGTAGGTTTTCATTAACTTGCTCTCTCTCTTTTTCTGGCACCCCAATAATTCGGATGTTGGCTTGCTTGAGGTTGTCCCAGAGGCCCCTTACGCTATCTTCAATTATCTGAATTCTTTTTGTTTCTTGCTTTCCAGCTGAGTGGATTTTGGTTCTTTGTATTTCAAATCTTTGACTTGGTTCTTGTGGCCCTCTGGACTGCTTTTAGGACTTTGTGTAATATTTTTTATTTCAGTCTGTGTATGCTTGATTTCTAGTTGGTCCTTTTTATCTGTGAGGGTCTGGTTCGTATCCTCAGAGGTCTTGTTCATTTCCCTGAGGGTCTCATTCATTTCCTTGTAAGTATCATTCATCTCCTTGTAAGTCTTATTCATTTGCTGGTTGGTCTTGTTTATTTCCTGGTAATTCTCATTAAGTTGATCGCCTTTTGTAGGAGCCTCTTGAAAAGCCTTATAACCGTGGTTTTGAACTCTATGTCTTGTCGTCTTTTCTCCTCCATTTCTTTCACACCTGATTTCTTTCCATGTCTCTGCATGGTGGCTGCTTATGTGGTGGATATCCTCAAAGGGACAGTGGCTCAGTCTCCCCAGTTACCTGAGGTGGGTACTCTTACTGCAATCCTTTATGGTTGTATTCAGTATTTTTGAATTTAAACCCAGCTTTTTGTTGTTAGCCCTAGGAGGGTTTGGCCTCCAGGCCAATTGGCTGTGAAGGGAGACTGTGTTCAGGTTGGATGGGCGGAGTCTCTGGGCTACTCGGCAGCTGGGTCCTATGCGGCGCTTGCGCATGTGCGGGCCTGTGTTGGGTGGGGATGGCTGCAGACTCCTCCAAGAGAAAGCCGCTAGTCTCTTTCCCTTGCCAGACAACTCTGCCTTTCCCCAAATGTGCCTGCACACCAAAAGTCCAGCCCAGGGCTGTAAAATAGATGGTTTCCGGAACCAGGAGACAAGTTTCCCGGGGGCAAGTTGCGGGTTTGTGCGACCCTTGGGACTAGGAGCCTCTGCCACGCCTGGCTTCCAGGGTGCGTCTCCCGGACCTCGGACCTCGCCCGGTTCCGGGAAATCTGTGCAGGGGGACCTCTTCCCGTACCCGGGATCTCGGACCTTGCCTGGCGCTCGGGAAATCTGGGTAGTGGGACGCCTCCGCCCTTCCTCGTCGGATAAATCCGGCCGGGGGTCGCGCTCCACCCCACCCGCACCGCGCAACCAGGTCAGCTCCACTAACCTGTTTTCATCTGAAAGGCTGCGCTCCCGCTAGAGTCCAGAGTCTTAGTGTCCCACCCTCCGCTCCTATTAGTAGATTTTTTATGCAGCCAGCTTTCTGGCAATTCTGGGTGCTTGTCTGTTCCGCTGTTATGTTGTAGTTCCCAAATCGTTGCGCGGGGCAGAACAATAGGTGTTTGCTTATGCCGCCATCTTGGTGTTCCCCTATACTATATATATTTTTAAACAAAGCTATGGTTCTATGAAAATTGAAGTTTGTGAGGGGGGTTTTGGCCCACTTAAACTTAAATCTTGTTTATTTGGCCCGTGTTAGTCTTTGAGTTTGACATGCTTGTGCTAGAGGGTTATTAGTGTCCATCACTTCCTTCCTGTCTGCCCTTGCAGACGTGTTGCTACCACATGGACCAGGGGGATATGCCCATTCAGGGCATGAGTCTCTCCCGGGGAATCTGGAACTGACACTGCAATAGAGGGTGTGGTGGGAGGTCACACGGGCACTAGATGATGAATAGCGAAGGAGCATAGAAGCCAATTTGGGAACAGGGGGTGGGGAGGGCAGGAGAAGGAGGAAGAGTGGAAAGAGGAGGAAGAGGAAGAAGAGGATATAGAGGGGGAGGGGAGGCAATTCAGTTTCTTTTTTCTTTCTAGCTTCTTGTGAACCCTGTAAATGTGTCCTGTCCTTGGGCCCCCCTCTCCCCCCACCATTGCTGGCATCCTAGGACACCTGGTGCCCCCATCTCTCTTATTAGGCTAGTTTGAGGAGCTCCTGTTTATTAAAATAAGAAAATAAATAAATAAATAAGCCTTAAAGGTGCCCAGCAAACACCAGAAACAATGTTTGCTTACAAATTGCTGTGTCTCTCTATGGCAAGTGAAATTCATCACAAATTATCTACTAAAATAAAGAGATTGCTTTGGCTTGTATAAAAGATAATGAAAGTGACATTCTGAAAAAGAATAGGAAATGCGAATTTCAGCAGCTCTATGAGATGAGATTCCCGTACTTCCCCCCCCCCCCACACACACACAAAAAAATCAATTTACTTAAAAAAAAAATCTAGAGTCTACAATCTGGTAACATCAATTAGAATGAAAAATACACATACCATTTGACCCAGCAATGCACTCCTGGGAGTCTTCCCCACAAAAGCACTGGTTTGTGAGGGCTGATGTTTAAGGGTGTTTATTGCAGCATTGTTTGTAACAGCAAAAAATGGAAAATCTTTAGATAAGAACTTCCTAAACTCCCTTGAGTACTGTGTTCCACATATTATTAAGTGTATGCGTATAAAAAGGATACATACCGTATTTTTCTGTGTATAAGACACCATTTTTTTCTAAAGTCATTAGACTGAAAATTGAGGAATTGAGGGGCATCTTATACACGGAAGTCAGCTGAGAAGGGAGCCACATGGGTGTGTCACTGCTTCCTTGTCAAACAGGCTTCCTTTAATCCCAAGCCTTATTGTTACTGAATCAGCTGATACCATAATTGGAGGTGGAGAGTGCGCAGATGCAATAGGGACCAGAGCATTGTTCTCAGCCATAAAAATGTCAAAACATCCTATCTAATAAAAGAGTAATACGCAGATTGATCATCACTCCAACACCAAGGTGGCTACACCCATGTGGTCAAAGATGGTTGCCCCCATGTGGCCACAGGTGGCCACTATAAGATGACCATCAGGGGAAGGCAGTTTGGAAGGTCCAGGCCTGCAAGGGAGGACAGTTGGGGGTTATCAAGCCTGCAGAGGAGGGCAGTTAGGGGTGACTGAACTGGCAAATGAGGGAAGCTGGGGGTGACCAGGCCTGCAGGGAAGGCCAGTTGGGGGGTACCTAGGCCTGCAGGAGAAAGCAGTTGCGGGGGGACCAGGCCTGCAGGGGAAAGCAGTTTGGGGTAACTAGGCCTGCATGGGATGGTTGTTAGGGGTGAGGAATCCTTCAGGGTCGGGCAGTTACAGGCAAACAGGCTAGCAGGGGAGCAGTTAAGCATCAATCATTCTGTCAAGGGAGTGGTTACAGGGTGAATCAGGCTGACAGACAGAAGCTGTTAGTGGCAATCAGGAAGGCAGGCAGGCAAACAGTTGGGAGCCAGCAGTCCTGGATTGTGAGAGGGATGTGTGACTGTCTGTTTAGGCCCAACCCTACTGGGATCGGGCCTAAACAGGCTGTCTGACATCAATCCAAGGGTCCCCTATGGAAAAGGTGCAGGAAGGGCTGTGGGAAACACACCTCCATGCACAAATTTTGTGCACTGGGCCTCTAGTAAATAAATAAATAAATACCGGTGATTGTCTTACTCTACAAAATTCAAACTGAATGCAATCAGCTATGCAAGAGGGAATGGAAATAGAGCTGCAAAGAGACAATTTGGACCTCCTTGAACTGAGTGTATGATGAGACAGTGGAGAAAACAGGAAGAACAACTTCTTAAGATGCACCAAAAGAAGAAGGCCTTAAGAAGGAAACTAGCAAGTAATTGATTTCTTAATTTTGGGTTGGAAAAGTGGGGGGCATCTTATACATGGGGGCGTCTTATACATGGAAAAATACAGTACTTCAAAAATACTGATTTATACAAAGTGAAACAGGCGCATTTATCATAGGCTTCTCAGCACTATTAAGATGCTTATTCAGATACTAGAGGCCCAGTGAATGAAAATTCATGCACTGGAGGGGGGTCCCTCAGCCCAGCATATCCCCTCTCACAGTCCAGAAGCCCTCAGGAGGGGGAGGTGACCTGGCGATCAGGGGAAGGCGATGCCCTATCACACCTCTGCTGCTGCCACTGCCGGCAGTGCAAGCCTTGGTCAGCTCTGGTTACCTGAGCCTCGGGCGGCCCTGGGTATCTAGGCAGCTGCCATCCAAAGCTTGCCTGCACCTCGGGCTGGCCCTGGGTGGCTGGACAACTGACATTTGAGGCTTGCCTGTGCCTTGGGCATTGGCTGGGGAGCCACCATCTGAGACTTGCCTGTGTGTCGGGCTGGACCTGGGGGGCTGGGGGGCTGAGAGGACCGGGGGACTCTGAAGGCAGGCATATGGAGCAGCTGCGCCTGCCTGGGGGCAGGCCTGGCCTTGCCACGTGCTTGCTGCCCCAGCAGGGCTGAGGGGACTGGGAACTGCCATTTGTGGCTGTGGGTGCCACCAACTTTGAGGGCATGGCAATCAATTAGCATATTCCCTCCTTATTGGTTGTGGGCACCATCCATCTTTGCAATGGTGTGAGGGTCAATTAGCATATTATCTCTTTATTAGATAGGATTATTTCATGAAGTATTTCTTGAGCTAGAAGTTGTACTGGGGAAGAGAACAATGATCAAGACGAATTCTTGCTTTCAGGGAACTTTGAGTCACCACTGAATCAATCATTTCAAGAGTGATGAAATTCTCTTCCAAGAGAAGAGCAGGAAGCTGGAAGTGGCGTGGGCAGGTCTGACTTACTCAGAACTCCAGCAGGGCGTCCTGGAAAAAGTGACTTAAGGTGGAAAACTGAAGAAGCCGTGGGAAAAAGCCCAAACAAGGGAGACAGTATGCCAGGTAGAGGGAACCACAGGCAACAGCACCAATGAGGAAGAGAAGGTAGAATGTGAGAAACTGATAAAAGCAGGTGTGGCTGGAGCAGAGAGGGCAAGAGCTGTCGGGAGGGAAGGTGGAGGGGGCAGGTTTGAGGGTGAGAGGATTGGGGGGCTGTGGAGCAGGCCACCACAGGAGGAGCCAAGTCTTCACTCCAAGGGCAAGCAAAGGAAGCACCAGAGGATTTAAAACACACACACGCACACTCCATGTCCTGTGCTCTTCTCTCTCTCTCTCTCTCTCTCTCTCTCTCTCTCTCTCTCTCACCTTTGTTGAGTTATAATTTATGTACCACAAAATTTATCTATTTTTGTCCATAGCTTGATGAGCTTCAGCAAATTTATATAGTTGTGCAACCATCAGCACAATCTAGTTAAAACACTCCTGTCACCTCCGAAAGGTCCCTGTGCCCAGTTGCAGTCAATCCCACTCCCATCCTCAGCCACCACCGGCCTGCTTTTCGCCTCTATATTTTGCCTTTTCTAGAAATTACATTTAAGTGGAACAATACACTATGCTATCTTATATGTCTGGCTTCTTTCACCCGCATATTTTTGAGACCCACCCACATTGGGACAGGTGCCTCTCCCAAGGGTCCTCTTTAGTATGCCACTTTGTGGATATATCTGTTTTCCCATTTACCGGGTGATAGCCATCTGCACAGCCCCAGGTTTTGGCTACAGTGAATAATGCTGCTATAAACACTCACACACACGTCTGAGCAGACATGTTTGCGTCTCTTTGGGGTGGGTACCTAGAAATGGAATTGCTGGGTTGCCTTTAACCATTCCAGTAGGTAGGAAGTAGCGTCTCACTGTGGTTCTGTCAAGACTAACAGTGGTGAGCATTGCTTCGTGTGCTTATGTCCTTCATGTATCTTCTTCAGTGAAGTGTCTGGCTTCTGGGATTTCCCATTTGATGACTCACTTGAAGGACTCGGAAGCAATTCTTTATACCTATGGGGTGTAGTGGGTTATCACAGCAAAAGGACATACAGCAGACCTAGCAGGGGGAGAAGACACGGCGGGTAGAGTGTGGAGGAGGCCAGGCCAAGGCTTCCCAAGTTCTCCCTCCTGGGGTGGGGGCCACACAGAGCACACTTGCCCCTCCAGCAGTGAAATGCAGCATCAGTGATTGTGTCTGCCCAGGGAAGCCTGCCTGAGAGTCCAGGGTTTGATTCCTGGTCAAGGGCATGGACCTGGGTTGCAGGTGTGGTCTCTGGTCCGACAGGGCATGTGTGGAAGACATCCAATCAATCTCTCTCTCTCTCTCTCTCTCTCTCTCTCTCTCTCTCTCTCTCTCTCTCTCCTTTCCCTCCTTCCATACTCTCTCTAAAAATCAATGGAAAAAATATCCTCAAGTGAGGATTAACAACAA
The DNA here is from genome assembly GCA_027563665.1 of Antrozous pallidus. Classification (NCBI taxonomy): domain Eukaryota; kingdom Metazoa; phylum Chordata; class Mammalia; order Chiroptera; family Vespertilionidae; genus Antrozous; species Antrozous pallidus. The sequence continues at coordinate 30,732,949 of CM050524.1, read as the reverse complement.
AAACAAACAAAACAAAACAAAAACTCTAACAATTCTCCCCCAAAGAAGACTAAAATACAATTACAAATGATCCAAAGATTTGACTGTATGTCTGCAGGGTTTTTATCATGGGCTGGTGATCAGGGCACTTTGTCTGCATGACCGGCCATGACCAACAAAATTCCGGGCTCCTGGAAGGAAAGCAGGTGTTCATTATAAATCACGTTTGCACAGTCTAGGCAAGCTGGTACAGGATTCAGTGCCCCGGGCAGGTTTCTTATCACTTAGACACGTGGGCAGGACTCCAAAAGCCAATTTCTCCAGTGCCAGCCAAGGGTCACCCCATGAGCTTCCAAAGAGCAACACCGGGCCTGCTGCACACGCCCAGTCAAATCTTTGGTTCATTTTTAAATTGGGTTTTAGTCTTTCTTTTTCTTTTTGAAAATTTTAGAATTCTATTTTGTTGTTAATCCTCACTGGAGAATTTTTCCCCCCATTGATTTTTAGAAAGAGTGGAAGGGAAGGAGGGAGGGAGAGAGAAAGAGAGGCAGAGGGGGAGAGAGAGGCAAACATCGATGTGGGAGAGATACCTAGATTGGATGCCTCCCACATGGGCCCAGACAGGAGGAAGGGATGGCTCCCCCAACTTGTCCACAGAACACAATACTGTCATTGTTTTTCAGAGTGAAACTCCCATGATTTTAGAATTTACAATATATATATTTTATTAATTTTTTTACAGAGAGGAAGGGAGAGGGATAGAAAGTCAGAAACATCGATGAGAGAGAAACATTGATCAGCCGCCTCCTGCACACCTCCTACTGGAGATGTGACTGCAGCCAAGGTACATGCCCTTGACCAGAATCGAACCTGGGACCTTTCAGTCTGCAGGCCGATGCTCTATCCACTGAGCCAAACCAGTTTCAGCCGATTTTAGAATTTTGATCATTTGGGGGAGGGGGGACCAGATGAATTCCCTTCTGGTTTTCCGTCAATGGTGCCATGAACATGTCCTTTTGGGGTTATCTGAATAACTCTAAAAATCTTTCTGGTGTGTGCCTATGTGCATTATTACAGATTGTTTATTAGTTACACAGGTGTGTCTATAATGTTGCGTTCTGACCTAAGAAAATAACTTCATGACTGAAATGGAATGCAGTCTATGCATGGAGACCTTTGCACAAAGTGAAGGCAGAAGCACTCACCACAGGAAGTGCGAGGATGGGGGTGAGGACATTCACAGTCATGTATTAACCCAATTACCAAATGCGCCTTGCAAATCCGGAGCGCTGTCAGTTTAAAATGGAATTTCACATCCCTCTGTCCCAAATGACACAGAGAGTATTATAAATGAAAATGTCTTTCCTCGGGCTGAGATACAGAGCTCCTCTCCTCCAGCAGCACACTATCACAGGAGAACCTTTATTTAAGGCTGGAAATTCTATTTACCCAGGAGCCCAAGCCACTGTTTTTCTATTCTTGCAAAATAAACAAAACACCCAGGCAAACCAGATGCAAAGAAGGCCCGAGGGAATGGGAAGGAATGTGAAATCAGGTGTGCTGGTCAGAGTCCAGGCAGCAAATCAGGAGCTCAGCGGTGATACACACTCTCTCTCCTCTGCTACTAACAAGGGGAGGTTACGGGCATCAGTGGGACCAAGTGAGAAAAGAGAAATATATATGTCAGTGTGGACATGTGGCTTTGAATGTGTGTTGTTTTATTTTATTTATATTTAAACTATGCATGAAATTCATGCACATTAAAAGGGGATTAATTAGAGGAAATATTTTAATATTGCTATTTTCCCTTTCTCGATAATAGAAGTGTCAGAGATGAAAGAAAATTAATAAAATGTATATGAAAATCTCCGTTCCTGTCAGAGTCTGGGGCGTGCCGCTCACCTGTGTTCACCTTGAAATCACGCAAGACCCAGACTCAGTCAGCCCCACCCCCATGAAACCCTGCAGGGCAGGGGGCACAGCCTCAGGTCCCCCATCAAGTCCTATTGGCAGGGAGCATGGCCTCAGGTCCCCCAGCACAGCCTTAGGTCCCCTGGCCAGGCACGTCAGGGGGTGCAGCCTTAGGACCTCCAGCTTGGCCGCAGGTCCCCCAGTGCTGAGGTGGGGGATGTGGCCTCAGGTGTCCTCTGCGGGGGAGGGTGCAGCCTCAGGTTCCCTGGCCCGACGCAAGGGGACCTGGTGCCTCAGCGATGCCACGACACCACCGCTCGTGCCCCTGCGCCCGCACTGCGGTGCCTCCGCCGCCCATGCCCGAGCCGTGGCCGTGTGCACCTCGGCCCCAGCCCCCGCTCCTGATTGGCTGGTAGCGTAGCAAAGGTAGGTCAAATTTGTATGTTTCTCTTTTATTATACAGGGTATATTTTAATTGATTTCAGAGGGGAGGGGAGAGGGAGATAGAAATATCAATGATGAGAGAGAATCATTGATCTGCTGCCTCCTGTATGCCCCCTACTAGGGATCGAGCCCACAACCCAGGCTTGTGCCCTTTATGGAATCGAACCTGGGACTCTTCAGTTTGCAGGCCGACACTCTATCCATTGGGCCAAACCAGCTAGGGCTGTTGTTTTGTTTTAGAAGAGGACGATGTCAAGGCTCAGAAGTGAATGTTTTGCTTGGTGGGAGTCCCACGATACAGTCATGAATCAGAGAGACGAAGGCAACTCCTCCCAGCCTCGTTGGGCCTGGTGCTCTGAGCCTATAGAAAGGCTGGACAGGGAGATGCTGGCATGCAGGATACCTGCTCTCGGGTGCATACGTAATAATAAACCCCTTCTTAAGGGGGTGATAATACATCAAGCTCATCATGCTGCTTATTTTGCCCTTTCCTGCCTTAGGGCCTTTGCACATGAGGCTCATTCTGAAAGCCAGTGGTCTTGACCCATCCCCCAAGTCTTGTAAATTCATCTTTCAAGGTTTCAAATCCATCTTCTCTTTCCCTGCCATTTGGGTGAATCCCTGACGTTTTATAGGGTCTAAACTCTACAGTTTTGAAGGCCCCTTTTCAGAATAAGAGTAAAAATTATGATGTGAAACTCAGACCCCTCCAAGGGTGCTGGAAAGTGAAAGGCTAGCGCTTAAGCTACTCGGTGAACCTGCTTCCTCTTGTTGTGTATTTGCTCTCAGAGCCCTCAGCACAGTTCATAATCATGTCTAGTTGTGTATCTGATTCCTGCCCACTTCCCCAGTGGACAACAAGCTTTTAGAGGGGAGAGATTGTGTCTATTTTGCTCATTCTTGTACCCCTACAGTTTAGTCCAGTGGTCGGCAAACTCATTAGTCAACAGAGCTAAATATCAACAGTACAACGATTAAAATTTCTTTGGAGAGCCGAAAACCGACTTCTGCGCATGGACCACGAAGTTTCAATCGCACTGTATATGCGTGCCTGCACTTGGTATTTTGTGGAAGAGCCACTCTCAAGGGGCCAAAGAGCCGCAGTTTGCCAACCACTGGTTTAGTCTAGTGCCTGGCACATGAGAGTCCTCAATAAATAGGATTTGAATAAATGAATCCTGAACGTTGAGTCATAAAAATCAAATCGTACAACTTCTAGCTTCCACTAATTGACAGTCACCTCTTGCCAGGCCTGGACCGCAGTTCTGAAGGGACAGGTACGTTGGGGGCCTCAAACTATGAAAACGGGAGAGAAAGCCACGAGGGCCCTGGGAAGTGAAGGGAGACTGAAACTGAGGTGCCCCTGGTCCAAAGACGTGACTTCTGATTCCTACTGTCAAGGGCATCGTGATCCCTGCAATAAACACAACTTCATGAGTGGTATGGACTGCACCCAAACCGTTGTTTTTTTTTTTTTTTAAGAGACTCTTCAGAAGCAGCTTCTTCCTGATTTTCCCTCGGGGGAAACAACCCCTCCTCACATGTATTCCCCTGTAGCCATGTTCTTAAGCCAGCGGGTCTCAGCGAGGATGATTATATTGTGCCCAGGAGACATATGGCAATGACTGGGGGACATTTTTGATGTTTCAACAGGAAGTGACGGGATGTTACTACCAGCACCTAACAGACAGAGGTCAGGGATGCTGCTGTGCATCAGACAATGCCACAGGGCAGCCCCTCATGGCTAAGAATGATCTGGCCCAAATGCCAATAAAGCCCATGCTGAGAAATCCTGCCTCCACCCCAAAGGCTCCCTCTCCACCCCTTTTCCTGAACACTACAGCTGTTTGCAGGTGTGTGTGTGTGTGTGTGTGTGTGTGTGTGTGTGTGTGTGTTTCCTCCGTTGCCTTCTATACTCCACACAGAACAGTGGGGCAACACTGCTCAGAGGGCAAGGAGGAAGATATTCAGCAGAGCAAATGTGATGTAACTGCAGTTATACATTCTGCTAGTTAAAAGAAAACCGACATTATTGTAACAGGCCCTGTTCTAGGCCAGTGCATCGGGTGGCCTGGGAATCTGGTAAAAATGCAGCTTCAGAGTCAGGAGCCTGAGAGCCTGCATTGCCAACCAGCCCCTCAGGAATGTCTGTGCTGTGGCCTGGCACCACACACTGTGGAGTAGCAGATTTCTAGCTACATAGGATAGATCAACAAACAAAACAAAGACCCCCTGCTCTTGGAGAACTCCTAGTCTGGCTAGAAATATTGGACCCAAAGAAAGGTAGACAGGCTGAGGTCAGAGGCACTCAGAGACTTAGAAAATCAGAGCTGGGAGAGAACTTAGAGGATGTCTGTTCCTATTTTAGAGGCTGGGAAACTGAGGCTCACAGCGGGAAGAGATCTAGTCAAAGTCACATTGTTTGCTGTGGCAGCTTTTGGACAAGGCTGTTGGTTTCCTATTCTCTCGCATTATCAGGGTTCTTAGGGACCTCTTTAGGGTAGAGGTCAATCATGGGGGAGGAGGAAGGAGGAATGGCCAGCAGCTTCAGAGGTTGCAGGTGTACAGGTCTGGGGACCCCCACAGGTGGGCCCCATGGCTCTGGACCCAGGAAATCAATTCCAGTCACCAACTATAATGACACAGATGCAAACACTGGGATATATTTCGGGAGATTTTAGGTTTCTTTGACTGACCCTCTGTTTCTCTGCATGACTAAATCTGCAGCAAGGGTGAGCCAGGAGAAAAGGATGGAGACGTAACCGAATGCATTTAGGCGTTTAGTCAGCAAGTGTAAAGAGTAAACTCAAAACAGAATTAGGCCAATCAAAACCTCTTCCTATAGGAATGGAAGGATAAATCCTGAACCCATGCCGGGCTCTCGTTCTCACCTTCCAGGGCCCAGCTGAACAAGGCCACCTACCCAGAGCTTCAGATTGGAGAACCGTTCACACGGTGTTGAAAAGCACCTGCCTCCTCCACTGCTATGAACATAAACTTTTAAACTCAGGCCAGTTCGATAGGAACAGTAGCAAATTTCATGGAGCAGCTAAAAAGATGAGCAACATCTGGTACACCAGGCATTAATAATACAACAAAGGAAGAAAAAGAGAAACTTTTCATTAGTAGTTTTTTATGTCAATTTATTATTTATCTCTTTGTCAATACTCAAACAGGCAGGCCATTATTAAACATTCAGAAAGATCCTCTAATGGACTCATGGCATCTGTCTTACCTCAGTTTTCCTTAGAAACCTGGAAATCAAGAGCTCTGGCATTTATAGAATAGCTGTGTTAAAAATGTCTGCTGCATCAAAAATATTGTTTGAGGATCGCTATTTAGAAACATTTCAGTTGAAATGTTATCAATGGCCAGTAAGCAGGCAGATCCTGGTTCTTAAAGAAAGATCTGGTGTAAATCAGCAAAGTTCAGCTTCCAAAGTTTTAAGTCCTCAGTTGGCATTATTTTGTTTGGCACCTGGTATTGACAAAGCCCACTGTTTATTAATTAGCATCCTGTCAAATATCTCCAATCAAGACCACGCTGCACCTGGTCCTAGTTAGAAAGTGCATTGTGGGCAATTCTGATGTGACCCACAGGGGACCCTGCCATGCGCAGAACCACCTTCAATGTGCGTGTCACAAGTACCGCTTACGAAATGAGAAGGCCTCCTCACCCAAAGGTGCTGAGAGCTTCTGCTCCTCCTCATGACCTGCCACGCCATGTTAACTTCCCTGATGAACGTTCGTCCTGAGACACTTGCGGTTCCCGAAGGAAGGCATCCCCTCCTGGGACAGAAGACTCCTCAGAAGTAAAATCATTCTTGAAAGAAAACGAGTGGAAAATGGAAAAAAGAAAAAGATAAAAGAAAAACAAAGACCGGACGGCTCTCTCCTCAGTGAAGAAGGGGCTGGCCTCCCTAGCTTGTCTCTCCTTCGTTGTTCTGGGTGCCGTTGCCTTGCCAAGAACTGCCCCCGGAATAGAGGTTGTGGTCCTTGATGTAGGCGATGACGGCGTCCTGGAGCAGGTACTTCACGCTGTGCCCGAGGCCCAGGGCCCTCCTGATGTATGTGGCGCTGATATCATTCTGCACTGGCTCCCTGACCAGGACAATGTTGTGCCGGCACCTCTGCAGGATGGGCAAGTCCGAGATGTACCTCTTTATGTCGTGGCCAGCCCGGCCCACACACACCAAGCCGAACTTCTCCACTATTTCCTGGATGTGCTCCTCTTTCCAGAGGTTGGGGGTCTGGAAGGTCTTCAGGACATCTGCCCCGCAGAGGAGCTTCAGCTCAGGCACAGCTGGAAAGACAAGGGCACATCCCAGCAAAGTTATAGGAAGGGTCACGGCCGGGAAAGATAACGTATTCCATTGGAAACGTTCGTAAAACACTCCTTGGAACGTACTGAAAACTCAGTGTCTCCATGCTCATGACTTAAAAAGAAAATGCATGAATCTGAAGCCACTTCAGGGACACACAGTTATAGGTAATAATTCGATCAACAAATCTTTGTTTGCTATTGGTGAAGTGCCAAGTAACACAAAATAGTTTTTATTTTTAGTGATTGCTGGATCCCATGCAGAGTGGTCCAAAGGTGACTCTGCTGTGCCCAGAACCCCATCTTCTGACAGAGGAATCCTTCTTTAAGCCGAGGACTAACAAGCTGTGGGCCTCAGACAAGTTACTGCCCTTCTCCAAACCCATTTCAGCTCTAACACGTGTGCGTCCCTAAGTAAGACCTCATCACAAAGGGTAATTGTAAAGGGTAACCATAAGGCCTCTCAGACCTCAGCTGATGACCTTGTCATCTGTTTTCAACGAAACAAAGCTCTAGAACAACTGATCAATGTGGATAATCCTTTGACATTTGTTCTGTTAGAATCTGACAGAATGGCGATAGTGCTGATAAAAGAATACTTTACAGTTATCGGGTGCTTACTATGAGCACTATTGGTTGCTGAGTACCTTTTGTGTATTATCTCATTTGAGCCTCAGAACAACTTTATGAGGCAGGTATTATTGTTGTGCCCATTTTGCAGAAGGAGAAAGAAAGGCACAGAGAGGCAAGCGACTTGCCTGAGGCCACTCACTCATCCAGGCAGTTAGTATTCAAACCTGACAGCCAGCCTCTAGGTGGGGCATTTGTACCTGGTAGGCTCTGCTGCCGCCTGCTGGCAGGACTTGTACATGCATCAGAACCGAGAAGCCCTTCCTGGATTGTAAATGACAAATCCAAGTCCATGGGAAGATTGCTTGCCCTTCTGGAAGGGGATTCTAGCTTTGATCAACAGCCCAGGCCAGGCTCCTAGAGCACTGGCATCTCTCAGTCACCAGGAAGCCTCAGTTGGGAGGGGCTTCAGGGATACCACCTGCTGGGGGAAAACCTGATGTAAATGCTCAGTGAAGGCTCCTCTATTGTGGAACCTTTGGAGGAATCTGGGCCTGGACCAGGGAGATGAAGTGCAAGAGGAGCACCAGCCCAGCTGTGGATGGAAAGCGAGAAACTGAGTGTCACGGAAGGTCCGAGCTCCAGCCCTAGGGGGGCACAGGCTATTGTGGGGCTAGAGCCAAGGCCTTCCTTCTCAGGCCGCAGTTTCCCGTCTATGAAATGGTGGGTGCCGGACTGTGTCTCAGCAGATGTAATGAGAGAAACACACTTTTCAAACACTCCAGCAGGGTAATATCGGTATAAGGAAATGCATGTCTGCATAGATTCGCCACAGTTAAGAACAGGATTCTAGACACCGTACTAGATCCTAATCCTGGCTCTGTAATTCAACAGAGTGACTCAACTTTAAAAGGAGGATATTAGCCATACTTATCAACTAGGATTGTTTTAGATCAAATGAGCTTATAAACGTAAAATACTTATAATGGTAATTGGAACAGAGTAAGTGTGTTACCTGCATCCATCAGTGCATCTGTCCATCCATCCATCCACTGACCCACCAATTCATTCATCAACACATTCATTGAACACTTACAGGGTATCCTATGGCCTTTTATAATCAATGAAACTGCATTTAAAAATTTCCAATAACTCACACTTTCACTAATTTGGACTGGTCCCATTGCTTCAACATATGTGTGGGTTTGAATTATCTGCACCTGTGAGGTTTTTACTCATTTCTTATTCAATCATTGTACTATAGCCTAACACCAGAGTGTCGTTTCAAACAGTTGGGTGATTTTTATATGGCCTTCCTCTAAGGGAGGTTAAATGATGGTACATTTATTTCCAGGTTCTCCCGAGGCCTAAGGCACACACCCCTGTTCCCAGGATCAGAGAACAAAGACACCCCCTTCTCCTCCCAGTAGATATTTGTGAAATGACTTCCACATATCAGCTTCAATATTAGATGCCGCTTGACTCATTAACAAGGACAATAGGAGCATGATTCCCTCTGAGCCCCTGCTCACCCCTTCCCCGGTCCTCAAGTCAAAGGCATGTCTTCTTCCAGCAACAGGTGCTCAGACCCCAACTCCGGGCAGTCCTGTCATCAGGCCTCCCATATCCCTTTCAAATCCATTCACATCACTGCAAAAAACCCCTTCAGATCAAGTGGGTCTCACCATCCAAGACCACAGCACATTGTCTGAGGTGTTGAATAAAGGCTACCATTTGACTTCTCTGAACAGTGATGCAGTGACATAATCAGGAGGTGTGCTGGCATTTTCTGGCAGGGTGCTCTCTCTGAATTGCCACAGGCTTTGAAAAGCAGAGATTCAAATGGAATGTGAGGGAAGGGCCCCCAGGATCTTTTCTGTTGAATGTGCAGCTGCCCTAATGCCTTTTTAAAAGTTTTTAAATTGATTTTGAGAGAGAGAGAGAGAGAGAGAGAGAGAGAGAGAGAGAGAGAGAGAGAAACATCAGTGAGAGAGAAACAGCATCGATGGACTGCTTCCTGCATGCCCCCTACTGGAGAATCAAGCCTGCCTGCATGTGCCCTGACCAGAAGTTGAGCCAATGACCTCTTGGTTCCTGAGTCGACACTCAACACTGAACCACACCAACTGGGCAAGCTGCCCTAACTCTTTGACAGTAAAGGGCACCAGACCTGAGATCAGTCAGCCCTGGGTTCGAACTTCAGACTAGCTGGGACTCCGGGATAATTGTAGCAGACGAGCCCGCTTCCTCAGCTGTAAAATGAGAATGATAAAACCTCCTGGGGAAGTTATGGAAGTGGAGTGAGGGAGGGAATGCTAGGTGAATTTCCTGCCTAGTGCAGAATATGCACATGGACATATGCACACACAGGAGTGTGGGACTTCTGGGCCTACCCAGGAGGACACCAAAGATGAGGCCAGGTATTGGCGTCTGTAGGGCAGCACCCAGCTTAACCGGACAAGTCGGTGTGAAGTGGAATCAGACGATGCGCCTGCTGGGTTATACGGAAAGGGAGTCCTCTGACGGTCACTGGGCTGTGCTCAGCCCCATCAGCCCAGGGCGGGGACCAACTTCACAAAAGACAGACATAGTTGGTTGTTAAAGGACCCAGGCATCCTCCATCCCAGTGTGACACCCATGTAACCCAAGATGCAGCAAGCAATCCGCATGACTCTGGTGAGGCCACGGAGGACTGCAAATCACAGGAGTGATGGGCAAAGCAGGGCTCTGGCAGCCAGAAACTGCTGAGCTCAGCCTATATTTCGCAATCCCAGCGTAGAACAGCACACAATAAAATACACAGCACACAAAATGGTCCTTTAGAAATACATCATTAGTAACATAAAAGCCACCTCATCAAAAGCCAGACTTATGTTGAGAAAAACTCCATCTTCCTCTTTTAATTGATGTTGTATTTTTTCCCTGAATACAAACATATCTGTGTCAATTATGGAACATATAGAAGATATGTGTTAAAAGCAGGAAATAATAATAATAGTGATAATAATAATAACAATCCTCCTATATAATAAAAGGCTAATATGTTAAGTGTCTGGTCTGGTTGTCTGTTCAACCAACCAAAGTGTAATATGCTAATGATATGCTAAGGCCACTAACCACTTGCTATGATGTGCACTGACCACCAGGGGGCAGACACTCCAACAGTTAGGTTAGCTTGCTGTTGGGGTCCGGCTGATCAGGACTGCGTGAGAGAGGCAGGATATGTCCTAAAGCCCTCCTGCGGTCCCTCTCCAGCTGGCCAACCTCTCACGTCCCTCCCTGGCCTGGCAATTGTGCACTGGTGGGGGTCCCTCAGCCTGGCCTGTGTCCTCTCACAACCCTGGACCCCTCAGGGGATATTGGAGAGCCTGTTTTGGCCTGATCCTGCTCAACACAGGAGCTTCCCCCTGGTGGTCAGTGTGCCAAAAGCTCAGCCATGAGTCAGGCTCACAGCTGGCAAGCTCAGTGGTGGTGGCGGGAGCCTCTCCTTCCTCCACAGCAGTGAGAGAGAAACATCATGACTGACGGCTTAGGCTGGCTACCCCTGGGAGCATCAGTTGGACATCCCCGAGGGCTCCCAGACTGTGAGAGGGCACAGGCTCCGCTGAGGGACTCCCCCACCTGAGTGTATGAATCTTGTGCACCGGGTCTCTAGTTATATATATAAAAGCCTAAGTTACTGAACAACCAAATGACTGAAAGATCGGTAGCTATGATGTATACTGACGACCAGGGAGCAGACACTCAATGCAGGTGCTGCCCCCTGGTGCTCAGCAGCAGGAGCACTGCTTGCTTAGCTCACTAATGAGCACCAGATGCGGGCTCACAGCTAGCAAACACAGCTGTAGCAGCATGAGCTTCTCCAGCCTCTGCCTCAGCACTACTGAGCCGGGATGTTGGCAGGCACAGGGCCGGGATGAGTGGGAGTGGCACAGTGCCCGGCTCGGGCTCCGGCTCCTCCCTGGCCACCTGCTGCTTTGTGCACTACAACATCCCTCGAGGGATGTTGGATGGCGGTTTCAGCCCAATTCCTTGAGGGGTCCCAGATTTTGAGAGGGCACAGGCCAGGCTGAGGACACCAATCCGTGCACCAGGCCTCTAGTAATAATAATAATAACTTTGCTTTCTACAAATCATCAATAGTTTAGTATATTTTAAAAATATTTATATTTTTCTATGTATTTGAGATTATGTATATAGAACTGTATCCTTTTTCCCCCCACTTACCTCATAAGCATTTCTCCAAACCAAGATCTGTATAGATTCTTCATCCATGTATACAGTATAATTTACTTACAAATTCCCTTATCGTTAAGCACTGAGGTTGCTTTTATTTTCTGCCATTTTAAAAATGGTGTGATAAACACCTTTCTTCAGAAGTCTTTGTCCCGATTTCTAATTATTTCCTCAGCTACATTCCTGAGGGGGCAGGGTGGAAACTATATCATGCAAGAGGCATGGACATTTTTTCCCCCTCCTTTAAAATTTTTTTAAAATTGATTTTTAGAGAGCATGGAAAAGGAGAGGGAGAAACATCGATGAGAAACAACATCGACTGGCTGTCTCCTGCATGTTCCATTTGCCCCTGCACCCCAGCTAACCCAACCCAAGCATGTGCCCTGTGAGAATCAAACCAGTGGCTTCTTGGTGCACAAGTCGACGCTCAACCACTGAGCTACACTGGTTGGGCAGGGGCATGTACATTTCTAAAAAACATATGTTTTATTGATTTTTTCCAGAGAGGAAGGGAGAGGGATAGAAAGTCAGAAACATCAATGCGAGAGAAACATCGATCAGCTGCCTCTTGCATACACCCTCACTGGGGATTTGCCGGCAGCCAAGGCACATGCCCTTGACCAGAATCGAACCTGGGACACCCCCGTCCGTAGGCCAATGCTCTATCCACTGAGCCAAACAGATTTCAGCTTTTTTTTTTTCCCTATAGTTAAGGTAGAAATTTATTGAAGAACAAGTACAGACTCCCATGTGGGAAGGGGGAAAGATTCCCCAGCATGGACATTTTTAAAGCCCCGGATTAATTCTGGTTAACTGAAAGCCCACTTTTCATTCAATGTAAACTTCCTTTTTTAATAGTTACTTTACATGAGAACAAGATGAGTAGCATTTAGGGTTTGAACAGAAAGAAGGGGATATGAGACAAACCTCAATGTTATAGGGCCAAGCAGAGTAGGCTAGGAACCCCTAGAAAAATAAATCTCCAGAGAGAGTGCTGTGAGCTTTGGCAGAGGGAGTGAGGAGTCCATCTCAATGAAAGCAAATGGGACTGTTTTCACGGGGAAGGTGGGTTCCAAACTGTGCCTCAAGGTCAGATAGGTTTCAACAGGGGAGCCGCCGAGATGGGAAGGAGAGGAGGGGCAGGCCAGGTAAAGAGCCAAGGCAGGAATTCTGGAAGCATGTGCAGAGAGGTGACGTGCGAGAAGATGGGAGCCTCAGGGTGGCATGCCTCCCACATCCTGGGGGGCTCCCAGCCTCCCACTGGAGGCTCTAGCATTCCTCAGAGGCATGGAGTGCCCAGCACCTATGCTGTTTCCTGCCTTCGTGCCCTGCTCAGCTGCCCTTCTGTCCAGAAATGCCCCCAACTCCAGATAACTGATCCTATGAATGTCGGTGCAGGCGCCTCCTCCTCCAGGCAGCCTTCCAATCCACGCCTGGACTCATGACCATTCACAGCCTGTCTCCAGCTCAGGTCCAGGGTGGAGGCAGGCTGTCTCTGTTCTCAGCCTGAGCGCAGAGCCTGGTTCGGGGCGGTGCTGAGCGAGCACCTCTAGACCCCGCTGAGGAGTGGCTGCTGAGCCAGAGCTGACTCAGAAAGGAGGCAGAGGCTGAGGATGAACACTCCTTGTGCTCATGATGGGGCAAGGGAAGAGGCCGGGCAGTCAGGAGGAGAGGCAGAGACCAGAACATAATAAACATTGTATAAGCTGATTACACAGGATACTCTATAACTCCTTCCTCCTTAGATTCCGACTCCAGTACACGGTTCCCAAAACTGGCTGTAAAACTGTGAAACACACAGACTCCCAGGTGCCATTCCCACTTGGGAGGTCTGGGGTGTGGTCTGGGAATTCGTGTTTTTAACAAGCCTCACGGGTGATTCTGCTGTGAGGGATCCTTTGACTGGCATTTGGGGACTACTGCATGAAACCTGTGGGCACGGTGGCATTTCCAAGTCCTTTTAGAAGATTGTTTCCCAGTCTGTTCTGGGGAGCACTAGCTCTGAGAATTATTAACGTGCACTAAAAAAAAAGAGTTCCATGACTAAACCTTGACAATGGCTGGTATTTCCTTTTCCTGTGGAGTCACAATGCTCATGAACATAATGAAAGCTCTGGAGCATCCTGCAGTAAAGAAACCATTTTAGGCTTGTTTAACCCTGACATTCCTAAGCCCGACTGATCTGGAAATAGCGTCCCACCAACCAGAGCTGGGAGAACCGCAGATGGGCTGCTGGAATTTCAGGCCCGTGGGGAAGTAATTAATTCCCTCTGTGTGAGTCCTGCCCTCCCATCACCTGTTCCTGTTTATTTGCAAGAGGGGGCCCTGCATCTGACTCCCACCCCAGTGCCACGGCCGCCTTTAGAGAAAGAAGGTACTTTGAAATCACAGCTGGCAAGGCGCTACCACACACCAGGAGTTGACAGCAGGGTAGAAACCCAGGGTTGCAAACTGAAAGGACAATCCAAATCAACTTTAAATTCCCTTAAAAACTGGTCTTCTTTCCCGAGTAAACCACTGAATTCACTGCTGTATTAGTTTCTCAGTTTCCGGGTTATAACGGCACATTTTGTGTTCAACAAGGAAAAAAAAGCCCATTCTGAAAAAACAAAAAGAACAAAAAAAAACAAAACAAAACAGAAAGGCTAAGGCTTTTAAAAGAACTCTGGCGTCACTCACCCACTTATCCCTGTGTGGCCCTGACTGTAATCCATGTCACGAGCCTAGGCCACCGGCAGGAAATCCCGTTAGCTAACGATTTACAAGGGGTGGTGGCAGACTGATTAATTTGACCATTCAGCCTGGAAAGCTCACCCCACCAGGCAGGCCCCAGAGGGCTGTGACTCCCATCAGTTCTCCCTCCCACAGAGGAGGGGGTCAGTACCCACCTGCAGGCGCCTGGGAGACAGCTCTGCCTCGGCCCCGACCTTCCTCCTGGGGCAGATATCTGAGTAGTTCGCTGTGATGATGCCTGTATTGTAAACAGAAGGCTCAGGGCATGTCTGTGCAGTCTACTGCCCCCAAAGTCACCCGGGGGCTCCCAGATGTTAAATCTCAGCCTGTTTCTGTCCATTTTAGGTAGCAAATCCCACAATTATTTGCTGAGGACCTACTATGTGCCAGGCCCTGTGCCAGGTGCCAGACAGAAAGCAGACACTGGGGGGGGGGGGGGGGAGGGAGATTGGCATAGTCCTACTCTTTTCACATTTTCTTTCAATATCTCACTTTTTAAAAAGAACTGAGTAGGGGTTAAGGACATGGCTGTTAGAATCAGACAGATCTGAGTTCAAAACACAAATTTTCATTTGTAAAGCTGGGATAAAAACCCCAATTTTTTAGACTTTTTAGAACTAGTCTGGCTACAAGCCAGTCTGCCTGAGTTGGATCCCAGCCCCCCTCTCCCCCCCTCCTCCCCCCCCCGCCCCCCCCCCCGCCCTCCAGAGCTGCTGTGTATCCCTGAGCCAGGGTTTCAGGTCTCTGTGTGGATGGTTCAGCATCGACATGATGAGGAACTGCCCCCAGCGGGTGGCTATGAACATTAAAAGAGCTGTACATGCAAAGTGCATTGAACAGTGTGCACACAGAGCAAATCTTGTTACACGTTAGCATTTCAAATATGATTATCCTCACCAATTTGGCATGCGTGGCTCTTTTAGCATTCTGTTTTCTGCAAACCAAGAGATAGCTCTGTCTTTTTTTTAAAAAAAAATCATACACAGGTAATTACTATGTCATATCAATTTGATCTTCCATCTCCTACCTACTGTATTGTGCATTAACTAGAGCTGTATTTGAGAGGGAGCTGTGCCGGTGATAAAAGCATATGCTTTGCAGCCAGAGCAGGTGGGTTCAAATTTAGGTTCTCCTGCATGTCCTATCCTGGAAGGGTAACTAACACCCTGGGAGCCTCACTGATCTTGTCTGTTAATTGGTCATGAAAAGTTCATGCCGGCCTCATCTCTGCGGAGTATCCCAAGAGCACAGAGAAGGAAGTGCTCCTCCCTGCCAAGGGTTGGGGAAGAGGCCCAGTGCTGATGATTACTGGGGGAGGGCTCAGTATAAAGATGAAGCTATAGCATTAGACCACCTGGGTTGGAACTCTGGCTCCAGCTTGTAGCTGGGCAATCTTGCCGGGTTTCTTATGCAATCTGCCTTCAGTTTCCTCATCTGTAGGATGGGGGATAATGACAGTCCCATCCCAGAGAGCTGCTGTGAGGATTTATTGGGCACTGGCCCATGCACAGAAAGTGCCCAATAAATGTTAGCTGTTATTATTACTGCTGTCAGCCTATCTTCCCCATAAGATTGTGAATAGGGAGCGCATCCAATTCACCCTCACAGTCTTAGTACTCAGGAACTGCGCACCGAGATCAGTTAAATTCTGGAATGATGGGAGGAGTGGGTAAAGAATACATTTAATTCTGGTCCAAAGTTCTTCCTGATCATCTCAGAGACTCAGCTAAGTTTTCTTAAGGCCTAGCTGTGCTTCCATGTTGTCTTTCTGCTTTGGTTTTAGTAAGCTACATTTCTGATTCCACTCCTGGCTTAGTCTGAAATCTCACAACAGGTTGAAACAGGTTTGGGTCTCACCTCCGCTTGCTTACTGCAGGACTTTAAGTAGGTCACTGACCCTTTCCGACTTTCCATTTCCTTATCTGTAAAATGGGGCTACACTCACCTACTTCTCAGAGTTGCTGAGCTGATTAAATGCTATACACATGAAAGCACCTAGTACTCACAGTAGGCGATCAGTAAAAGGTACTGATTACCATTTAGTTTACTTACCTTGAATCTTCTAGTTCAAGTTAACCCATTTTGAGTATTAGCCAGATCTCTAAACTCTGGTGTGCAAACGATAACTTACAGTGCGGAGTGCCTCTTCCTCAGAGACCTCCACTCTGCCTCTGTGGGAGTGGCCATCACTTCCTCTTGTTGGCTGGCTGAGTGGTAGCCTGGTGTGCCTCGCCCCAAGCCTGAGGACTGACCCGAGGAGCATGTTCTCTATGTCCTGAGAAGCCCCAACAGTCTCTGGGGACACCTGATCTAAGGGTCGCTGTGGTAGGAGCAAAGTCAGCTTCATGGTGTTCCCACCTGCAGATCCCTGGTTTTGAAGACGGCCATGAGGCTGGCTTCAGAGTCCAAAAGACTGGGGCTCCATCACTTGCCTCCTAGTTGTGTGACTGTGATAAAGTTAGCTTCTCTAAACCTCAGTTTCTTCATCTGTAAAGTCAGGACAACATAAGATCATGTTTGCGAAGAGGTACATGAGATGATGATGATGGACTACATCAAGTCACATGAACAGGGCTCTCCTCCCACAGCACGGGGAAAAGGTGAGTGAGATATAGGTTACCAGATGCCCCAAAAGCATGGAAGCTGGCCTAGACTTAAACATAAGCAACCTGCTAAGGAGAAAAAGAATCCTCAATAAGCCCCACCGTGAGTTTACTTTACAGTGATATTTGTCACTGTTACTACGATGGAAATCCACTGTTGACTCAATCAAGAAGATACTAAATGGAGCAAAGGATGGGGTAGATTTACCATGCCTTCTAGAAATCACCTAACTTTACAATTAACCAGATTTTCAACCTTAAAAAAAAAAAAAAGAGCTTCTGGTAGTGTTAGATAAACATTAGTAATCAAACAAGTTTTCTAATGGAATGAATAAACTTGGAGATGAAGCTCACTCCAAATATTGAAAACATATCTGATTATCAGCTTTCTGATAAAATGGTGTTGAGTGTCTGTATCAGGGGCTTCTCAACATTGGCTGCACAAAATAAATCATTTGGGTACCTTTTAAAAATGACCCATGCCTATACCCCAACGCAGACATATAACTGTGAGTGTGCGTGAGGGGGGAGAGGTTTAGCATTTTCGAAAAAGCTTCCCGGGTGATCCCTACAGCAGGGCTGAGACCACTGGTTTGGACGGGTCTCCGTACTGATGAAAAGCCTGACAATTCCGGCCACAGGCTAAGATCACCAGGGAACTCTTAACAATCCTGACGACATCCCAGCCTCTGAGGTAAGACTCAGGCATTGGTACTTTCAAAAGTTCCTATGGGATTCAATATGCAGCCAAGGTCCAAAAAAAAGAAAGAAAGAAAAAAAAAGAATGTGTTCAGTGAAATTTAGCTCATACCTGCATTTTTCAGCAGAAGCTCTAGTAATATGATATAGTACTGTGGTCAGTTCCTATTTACCCAAGAATGACTTCTCTGTTTTGAGGATAAATTACAGGCCAGTGTTAGGGATGCAGGGAAGGCAGTAAACATTTGTTATTAAGTATCTTCCAGAAACCAAGTGTATTTTCCTACATTATCTCATTTAATTCACACTGTACCCCAGTGAGGTAGATGGTGTCACCCCCATATTATTAGGTGAGAAACTGAGGCTCAGAGAGGCTGACTCACATCAAGTCACTTAGCTAGTAAACTGGGCCCCTAAAGCGGGGCCCTCGGCCACACTCCACAGCATCTATCTGTCTCTGCTCTCGTCTCAAGCTAAATGATCTGTTGGATTGTCTATTGTTTTGTTTCCATTTCCTTGTTATCCTAGATGAATGAGAGCTGACTATAGGGCTTATTCTGAATGATGATCTAGGCGGAAATTTATTCCTTCTGTTAAAAAAAGAGAGAGCACATGTCCTAACAATTATTTCATATTTGTCCTCCTTTTAACTTGGCAACAGGTTCTGAATAGCACTGGAACTGCTGAACGCTTTTAGCTGGTTCTCTCCTTCCCCTCCTCCCGCCCAAGGTAAATAATAAGCACCAGTGGATGTAGCTAAATGTTTAGCTGAACTTTCTCCCAAGTGACTTTGAAAATAAGTAAAAAATGAAAATCTAAACAGATTATAAACAGAGCTGCCGATGATCCGAACTTGTCCCTGTGTTCTCAAATAGGTAAAGACACAGCCCACTTCCAGCAGAACTGGCTGTCATCACAGTCATTACAGCCCAGGCAGGCCCACCTCCCAACCCCCCGTGTCAGCCAGGACAGGTGGGGCTTCCTGCTTCTCTAGTAAATATCTGTGTTTACCTTAGGCGACCCCGCTAGCAGTTCTCCACTTGTGGGTTGCGACCCACAGGTTGAGAACCGCTGCTATAGAGCCTAAGACCACCGGAAAACACAGATATTTGCATTAGGATTCATTAGCCGTAGCAAAATTACAGTTATGAAGTAGCAACGGAAATAATTTTGTGGTTGGGGGTCACCACAACATGAGGTCCTGTACTAAAGGGCTGCAGCATTAGGAAGGTTGAGAACCACTGCTCCAGGGTGAGGCACTTTTTGGATTTTGACTGTGAAGGCCTAGCTGAAGCCCCACTCA
Organism: Antrozous pallidus; assembly: GCA_027563665.1. Taxonomy (NCBI): domain Eukaryota; kingdom Metazoa; phylum Chordata; class Mammalia; order Chiroptera; family Vespertilionidae; genus Antrozous; species Antrozous pallidus. The sequence continues at coordinate 30,714,151 of CM050524.1, read as the reverse complement.
ATACTCCATCCCTACTTTTCACCCCATGGGCCCTGCAGACACGACTCATGGCCCCTGGTCATCTCAGGAAGCCATGCCCACTGTTACCTCAGCACCTTCACAGTCTCCATCCACTGCGCCTGCTCACTCTCCCAGGGGTCCACCCGGATCCAGTCGGACGTCTGCAGGGCCAGCCGGACCATGGCCACTCTGTGGTGGGCAGCTGCAAGGTCTTTTTTCCCGTAGTTGTCACTGACTGGAGAGATGATTCCCCCGATCACCTTGTAAGTTCCTAGGCAAAGCAGAACAGTGGTGTTGCTCACCACCCACCTGAATTCAGGCAGGTGCTCAGAATCTCTGTGCCTCATCCTGGCATTCTCTCCTGAGTGGCCAGCTCCCTTAGGCATATCCTTATTTGAAGGTTATATTTATTACTCTTACATACCTTCCTGTGAATTGAGCACCTTTAACTCTAACAATGCTTCTTGACTTAAAAGTCTTTATGTCTGATATTAATGTAGCCTCACCAGCTTTATATATGCATGCCCCCCCCCTTTTTTTTTAAATAACCTTTCTCTTTCAACATACCTATACTTCTGTTTTTTTTTTTTGTAAATAGCTGAATTTAAAAATATTTTGGTCAAGTCTGACAATTACTGATTTGTAATTGGAGCATTAATTTTACTTATATTTAATGTAAATATTGACATATTAAGTTTCAAGCTACCATCTTTGTATTGAGTTTTTTATATTTTTGCCACAAGTTTTATGTATTTTTTTCTCCTTTTCTGCCTGCCTATGTACTTCATTTCATTTTTTTTCCCTCTCGGACTGAAACTTACATATGCAGTCTTATATATCCAAAGTAAATTAAGACCTTTACCCTCTTCCTCAACAACACAAGGACTTCAGAACTCTGTAACTGCATTTACTATCTCCTTACATGTCATTGTTGTATATATTTTTAAGTCTGTTGATCTCCCTAACCTTAGTAGAGCATATGATTCTGTTTTATATACTGATCACATTTAAATTAAAAAAGCCTTTTTATTTATTTTAGAGAGAAAGGGAGAGGGATAGGAAGAAACATTAATGATGAGAGAGAATCACTGATCGGCTGCCTTTTTGTATGCCCCACAATTAGGTCTGAGCCCACAACCCAGGCATGTGCCCTGATCAGGAATCAAACCGTGACCTCCTGGTTCATAGGTCAACACACAACCCTGAGCCATGCCAGCCAGGCTGTTTTCACTGATTTTAGAGAGAGAGAAGAGGAGAAAGAGAAGAAGAAATAGCAATGTGAGAAACATTGACCAGTTGCCTCCTATGTGCTCCCCACCTGGGAATAGAACCTGAAACCTGGGCATGTACCCTGACTAGAAATCAAACCCACAACCCTTTGTTGCCACTGGCTCTTTGTTGCCACAGACGACGTTCCAACCGAGCCAGCTGGCCAGGGCAAAGCATAACTTTTAAAGTTGGTATCTGATGATGCCAATTTCAAAGTCTGCACCGGTTGTTTTTGTGGCCTGTTGTTTCTTATTTATACTAGAAACTAGTGCAGGGGTTTGTGGGTGTCCCCTCAACCCATCCTGCAGCCTCTCCAATCCGGGACATCCCTCTCACAATCCCAGACTGCTGGCTCCTAATTACTCACCTGCCTGCCTGGTCTCCCCCAACTGCCCCCTCCTGCTGGCCTGGTTGCTCCTTACTGCTCCCACTGCCGGCCTGGATACCCCTAACTGCACCCCACCTGCCCTGCACCAGCCTAGTCACTCCTCACTATCCCCCTGCCAGCCTAATCGCCCCCAACTGTGCCCTCCCTGCTGGCCTGGTTATCCCAATTACACCCCCTCTCCAGTCTGGTCACCCCTGTATCCTCCTATTGGCCTGGTTGCTTCTTACTGCCCCCCATTCGTTTGGTCATCCCTCACTATCCAGGTTGCTGGCCTGATCGTAGGCAACCATCTTGTGAGGGTGTGATGGTCAATATGTTTGTTACCTCTTTATTATATAGGATTATATAAGGATTGTTTCATGTTTATATTGTTTCATTTGTGCCTATTTTTGACTGCTTGCTGGTCAATGTCTCTGATTAGTTACTTGGGGAGGCTCCCCAAGGCCTACGATACATATATTTTCTTCTAGAAAGGCTTTATGTTTGCTTTCGACAGGCACCTGGAGGTATAAGTCTTAGATGACCTTAAATCAAGTCCTTGGTTTGAGCTTCTTTGGCCAATCCAGGCAAAAGACTGAAAATTTGAGCAAAGGCTGACGTGTGGTCATTTTTTTCTGGCAATGATTTATCCTTTTGTTTTCTTCTCCTACTTGCCTCAGTACCAAGGCAACAAGGCTTCTGAGAAGTCCTCTCAGGTTGGGGAAAGGAGGTGGGTTAAGATGCAGTTCACCCTAGCCCTGCAGGTGTAGCACCTTAGGGGTCCAGCTTAATGTATGGGAAGTCAACCCTAGGGCTCCCCAGCTTGGGCAGGCTCCAGCCTTTGAACAGTTTCCTTCTTGGCCTCTATGGCCATTGATTCAATGCTAAATGAGCAGTAGGGCATCCATGGCAAGTGTCTGTAGGACTTAGTGGTTCTGGGGTTCTAGTAACCTACTGATCTCCATGGTTACAGGTGTTTATCTCTCAGCTGATCAGAGACATCCGCCCTTTTCAGCTTTAAAAGTGAGGTTTGAAAATGTTATATCCACCATTTATTGTTGTTTTAGTGGGAGATGATTCAGTGTGGCCTGTCCCCCTGGAAGCTGGAGGTTCTTTGAGGCATTTTCCCAGCCCTGGTAACCTGGTTGCCTAGGGCCCTCCTTTGAGGGGCAGCAGCACTCGCTGCTCCAGGGGGATGGCAGAACCAGCGGAGAATAGGAAGGGGACATTCAGCTTCTGAATTCCAGCACTGGATGCTAAAACTCAGTGAAGGCTAAAGTTTTCATTTGTAAGAGTCAGGCTTTGTTGAGAGAGAAATATTTAAGTTCCAAAAGTCACCCTTAAACACACACACACACACACACACACACACACACACACACACACACACACGAACCAGAGTCCAGGGAGTCAGAGCACACAGTTTTACTAAAACCCACGGAGTAGTAAGGAGAGAATATGAAACTGGAAAGAAAAGGACCTTTCTGGGCTGAGGGTGGAGGAGTGAGCTGCAGGCATAGAGAAGAGCCTAGAAGAAAAGTATATGGTGGCAGAGTTTAGACACAAGAGGAGGCTTGCTTGTTACACCCTCTTACCCTTCAGAGACAAAACCTTGTGCATGTTGGGTGTGGGAGGGCCTAAACTGCAGATCTGATGGGCTTGTATTATGCGTCCTACTTGGAATTCTAGGAGGAGAGCATCTTGCATTGCCCTATGCCAATACAGCATCAACACAGTAGCAATGGTGGTGTGGCATGCATGGGCAGAGAGGGCTTCAAAAACGTCCCCTTCCCTGCCCTCCAAGTTCCTCTCATCTTCAGCAGGGCATGACAGAGAGGAGTAGTGAAGGAGGTTGAGGGTAGTCAGCAGGGTTACTTGCAGGGAAGACAGGGTACAGGGTAGCAAGTGTGCAGCCAAAGGAACCATGGTGTTGGGAGTACCAGGGAGAGCCCAGGCATGGGCCCAGACAGCAGTGGTAGTTAGTGCCTGAGCCAAGGGATGCTGAGGAGGCTTCCATGGTGGAGGCACAGAGGTCAGAGGACAGTGCCAAGGTCAAGGGCAGCTCCCTTGGCTAGAGGGCATTCAGGGCCAGATGCCCCTTTTTGGATGCCAGGATGAAATGCTACCTACAAAGCTTAATTCAATCTTGGGGAAGTAGGCAGTAAAAGATTAACTTGATTAAACACTGACCTGTAAGAGTAAGCTTAATATCAGAAAATAACTTATCTAGAAGTAGCATTTTTTTTTTTTACCATTCATGGAAATGGTGGTTTAAGAGCAAGCCGAGTGTTACAGAAAGCAAAGAAAGTTATATTTCTACACATCTGAGTCCCATGTTATACATAGAACATGTTAATTCTTTCCCTTTTAGAAGAGAAGTAGCTTTTGCTAGGTGCTAACTCTCATGGGCAATTTATATACATTTAACCTTTACATTTTTCTTTGTTTTACTGGAGAAAACTAGGTGTGAGGCACCTGGGTCCCTTCTAGGTGGTTCTGCTAGGCACTTGGATACTCAGGTGCCACCTGTGATGGTTTAGCGCATACTGATAGGGCAGGTCATAGGCTGAGAAATCATTGCTATGTTACAGCACTCAGAAGAGGAGAGTCAATAAAAATAACAGTTTGGGCTAAAACTTCTTGCCCTTCGAATGGTCATGAGTTCAAGCCTTTTTCTTCTTATGTGACCTGCCTCTTCCAATTGCAGATGCAGGTACTTCTCTGGTGACCCCACTGCTACCCAGACACACCTCCATTACAGCGCTTGTATGATAATGAGCTGTTTGCCTTTGTCTTTCCCATGAGACTGATAACTCCATAAGGACTCATAACTGTCTTCATTCTGGTAACATGCCCAGAACAGTGCTTAGTATGAAGTTATTCTGTCCTTATCTAGAGGTTACCATAGTAATACATGGCTGTGAGTTTAATAAGGTGGATAGAGCTCTGTATTTATCTCCACCTTCTGTGGAAAATCTAATACAAGGGCAATAAAGGAATAAAAGAAGGATGAAATCCCAAGGGCAAACTGAGTGAGAAAGGAGACAACAATGGATGGAAAGGTGAACAAAGTTTTGGAAGCTAGAGAGCTGATGAATAACGGTGACAGAGCAAGCAGAGTCTGCAGGCGGGGAAGGAAGTGAGAGAGAAGGTGCCCTGCATGGCACAGCCCAGAGCAGCTCAGGAACTGGAGGAGCCAGCAACCTCTCTAGGTGGGGTGCCCGAGGGCCAGGATACAGGGAACGAGTTGAGAGTTTGCCTAAGGAGCCCTTAGATCCAATCACCTACCTTTTTCTCCCATTCTGACAGAAGGCCATGTATCTGCTTTCTGCTGAGGCTGGACCAGAAAGGTCCTTTTGTTTTGTTTTGTTTTGTTTTTTATTTCATAGAGGAAGGGAGAGGGAGAGAGAGAAACATCAATGATGAGAGAGAATCATTGATTGGTTGCCCATGCATGCTCCTAACTGGGGATGGAGCTTGCAATCCAGGCATGTGTCTGACTGGGAATTGAATCATGGCCTTCTAGTTCATAGGTTGACACTCAACCACTAAGCCTTGTTAGCCGAGTCAGAAAGACTCCTTACTCCCAGAGACAGGCACAGTTGAGAGGAGGACTAAGTTTGGCTTCCACTATAATAGACTAGAGATGTCTCTCTGGGAAATAAGCCTACCCAAGAGAAGATGGCTATAGAAACTCACATTTGGGGGCCTTAGAATGGAATACTTTATAAAGAAACTAGAGGTCCGGTACACAAAATTCATGCACAGAGGGGGGTTGTCCCCTAGCCCAGGCTGCATGCTCTCTAATCTGGGACCCCTCAAGGGTTGTCTGACTATCCGTTTAAGCCCAGTCTCACCACTGGCTCCCAACTGATCGCCTGCCTGATTGCCCCTAACAGCTTCTGCCTGCCAGTCTGATCACACCCTAACCATTCCCCTGTCAGCCTGATCAACACCTAACTGTTCCCTTGCCAGCCAAATTGCCCCTTATTCCCCTCCCCTGACAACCTGGTCACCCCTAACTGCCCTCCCCTGCTGGCCTGACTGCCCATAACTGCTCTCCCCTGCTGGTCTGGTCCCCTCCCCCCACCCTCAAACTGACCTCCCCTGCGGGCCTGGTCACCCCCAACTTCCCTCCACTGCAGGCCTTGTCCCCCTCAACTGTCCACCCCTGCAGGCCCAGTCACCCCTAAATGCCCTCCCCTGGAGGCCTGATCACCCCTAACTGACCTCTCCTGCTGGCTATCTTGTATCCACATGGGGGCAGCCATCTTGTGTGTTGGAGTGATGGTCAATTTGCATATTACCTCTTTATTAGGTAGGATAATCAGAAATATTATACTGAATAAAATATAGAAGGTAGGAAATCAAATAGATTTTTTCAAATACTTAAGTGACTGTCCCATTTCCTTTTATTAAATAATCTGTCCCCCACTGATTTTGTTTTCCCCTTAGCATATATTCTTTTTAGAGAGATTTTGTTTCATTATGCTGTCTAGAGTCAGAATCACATTCATTTAATAACTTAAAAATTACATTTTAATGTCTGAGAGAGCTTTCAGAGTACCTGGTTAGTTTTCCAGGAGAATCTTGGGATTCTTTCTCAAGTTAAATGAAGAAAAATAGCTAGGGGTATTTTCCCTGGAAAGCCAATCAATAAACAACAGTGCCAATGAGGAGCTGGCTATATTTCTACTTAGTTGGGTCTCTAAGCAGAGGAACAGAGCTGCTGCCCTGAGCACCCTTCATGTTTCTGTCTCAGGTTAACTCTAGGGGCTTGTGTCCTTGGCTGTTTCTCTTGTGAATGATCTGTTTTTCTCATGTCTTACTATATATACACTAGAGGCCTGGTGCACGTATTTGTGTAAAAGTGGGGTTCCTCAGCCTGGCCTGCAGGGATTGGGCCGAAACGGGCTCTCTGACATCCCCCGAGGGGTCCCAGATTGTGAGAGAGCACAGGCCAGCCCAAATGCATGATAGGGGCTGGGGAGGGACCACGGGAGGGTCCCAGGGTGTGTCCTGCCCATCTCACTCAGTCCCAATTGGCAGGACCTCAGAAGCAAGCTAACCTACCAGGTGGAGTATATGCCCCCTGGTGGTCAGTGCATGTCATAGCGACTGGTTGAACAGTTGAATGAGTGATGGGACACTTAGCATATTAGGCTTTTATTATATAGGATATTTTTCATTACATTATATTAAAACTGTTACTTAGAAAATTCTACCTTTTTAAAATTAAAGTATAGTTGACATATCTATAATAATAAAAGCCTAATATGCTAATTAGACCACATGTCCTTCCAGAGATCCTTCCAGAATACCTTCCAGATGAAGCCGAGGCTGCGAGGGAAGCCCGGGTCCCAGGTGCCAGATGGAAGCCGGTGTCGGCAGCTGGGGGAAGGAAACTCTTGCCAGAATTTCGTGCATCGGGCCTCTAGCAATATTATATTAGATCAGGCATACAACATAGTGATTCTACAGTTATATTCCTTACGATGTGATCACATTCTGTACTTTGGTTTGTTTAGTTTGAATCTGGGCTACCTTACTGAACTGATTAGTTCCAATAGGTTTTCAAATTCTTCTCTTGGATCTTTTTTTTGGGAGGGGTGGGGGAGGCATGGTAACATCACCTGAAAATGATAAAAACAGTATCCTTTCCATAACCATACTTCTTACTTTTGACTGATGCTGTTGCTTCTGTGGGAATTCTTCTGAAGTGTTAGACCACTATTTATCATGCCAGACAAGCATCCTTATAGCTCTAATTTAAAAAGAGCTTAAAAAACACCACCCAAGCAGGTGTTGGGATTTTATTGAATGACTTTTAAGTGTGTATTGAGATGATGATTTAGGTTTCATAAAAATATACTGTCTTAGTAATGCGATATATTAATAGATATCTTTATGGTATACTGTCCTTGAATACCTAGGATAAATGCTACCTAGTCATGTTGAATTATTCTTTCATTAGCAATTTCATAACCTACTATTTTATATGGGTGTTTTGCATTCAAGATTATACTGTTAAATGCTAACTTTAATGTTACAATATTCTTATCCAATTTTCTTTGTTCTAGAAAATGGCTATGGTAGGTTGAACTATTGGTCCCAATTCCTCAGTCTGCATGATGAGATTACATACCCACACCTCTGCCACAGCCTCACAAGGCAGAATATATGTCCCCACCCTTTGACTTTGAGCTTGGCCATGAGACTTCCCTTGGCCATTGGGATATTAGCAGATGTGACACGAATAGAAACTCAATGACTTGCTTTCTTGTTGGCCATCCTGTGCTTGTGCCGTCTGAGAGAATAAATGAGGTAGCCACTGTTCTGTCTATTCCCCTGAACCCCAGCATTATTTAAACTAATGAGAATTAGATAATATATTGTTCCTTAGCAATTGTTCCTTCCTCCACTCCCCGCCCTGGTGAGTCAGCAGAGGAAGGGGTTGTGGTAGAATGCATTTCCAAAGATGGTCAGAACATTTACCTCCCAGCCTGTTTGTTCCTCTAGAACCTGACCACTCCTCCACCAGGAGGTGAAGTCTGTGCCACTCCCCTGGGACTTGGGTGGGCACTTGTGCTTTACCCAGTGGCAGAAAGTGATACTGTGTCACTTCTGAGACATTGTCATTAAAATGTCATATACTTCCACTTTGTGATGTGGGGAGACTTGGTCTTGGCTACCAGACTGTGAAAGCCCAAACTAGCCTATGCTGAGAGACCCCACAGTGTGGTCACATGGACGTGAGACACCCCACAGCACGATCACATGGACCTGTTATACAGTCAGTGTTAACATCCCATCCCATACCCAGCATCAACTGCCAGAGTGAAGAAGATTCCAGATGCTTCCTACTCCCAGCTGTGCCATCACTCCCAGCTGAGTTCCCAAACATCCTGGAGCAGAGACAAACCATCCCACTGTGCTCTGTCCAAATTCCCGATCCACTGAATCTCTGAGTGTAACAAAATGGTCAGTTTACACCACTAAGTTTGGGGTGGTTGTTATGCAGTAATAATAACTGGAACAGGAGTGGAGACTCAGAAAGGTTATGTGATTTTTCCATGGAAACACCACCAGAAAATGGCAGAGTTGGGATTCAAACCCAGGTCTGCCTGTACTTTCCCTATTGCCTGAATTGATGACTGACCCTGAGGTTTTGAGAACCCTAAGACAGCCAGGTCTAAGAAGGCCGCCTCCGTCTATGTGGAGCCCCACACCAGGTCACTGTGGTGCGTGACAGAGATCCCGCCCCCACTAGAGCTGACCTGAACATTGAGACCATCTCCCTTTGCAAGACTGGGCTGCAATAAAATGTTACTGCTGCTTAGAATGCTAGCAGCCTCACAAACCATGAAGTAAGACTTAATAGCATTTCAAAGTGCAAAGACTTCATTATTTCCACAGAGAACGCTTCGGCACATTTATCAGCATTTTATTAAGAACGAGCATACATATTTAAAACAAAGCCACACTTGTCAAAACAACTGAGAAAAGTGTTGGGTAATGCTTGGCCTTGCCTGCCCTGGCCCATGGGTTCTGGGCTTTTGCCAGGCCTTACCCACTTCATGGACCCTTCAGTCCATTTTCTTTTTTCTGTGGTTGTGCTGGATGGAAAACAAAGCCTTGAAAGGCAACAACAAAAAAATAAAAAAATAAAAAATTAAGAACTATTAGGAGCAGCCCAAGGAAAAGGAGCCAAAGTGAGGATAAGCAAATTTGAAGAAGAAGAAGAAAAAAAAAGACAAGAACCTCAGTTACTAAATGGATCTGCATGCTTTTTTTTTTTTTTTTTTTAAACGTTATTGTGATTAAACTTGGCCTCCGAGCTAAGTCTGGAGAACATGATCTGGCTGAGGCTGTTAAGGCTTTGTGGCCATATTCTTCATCAGATTTCAAACTTATTTAGCAAGTTCCTTCCTTCCTTCCTTCCTTCTTTCCTTCCTTCCTTCCTTCCTTCCTTCCTTCCTTCCTTCCTTCCTTCCTCCTTTCTCCCTCCCTCCCTCCCTCCCTCCCTCCCTCCCTTCCTCTCTCCCTTCCTTCGTTCCCTTGTTTTGTTTCTTCAGCCAGATTGCTCTTTGCTCTTTTGGCCCAAAAGGACTTGAGGCTGCCTGTTTACTGCTCTGCTCAGTGCGCTGCTGGCCAGAAGCACCATCAGTTTCACAAGCCATGGTGTGCCTGGACCACAGACATCCGGAGGAGGAAGAAGAATACACCCAGGTCTTCTCATCATCCCAACGTAGACTGGTGGCCCTCTGGAACTACCATAGGCCAGCTGGGACCATGGTGGCCACCAACGGAGGTGTAATCATCCTTCCCTCCTCTTCAGTGCCCTCAGGGTATGCAGCTCTGTCCGTCCTTCATTTCCCGCTTTCTGTGCCAAGGCTCTTTCAACCAGCAAATGCTTCCTGCGCCACAAAGCACTGGTCTACAGGTCTTTCAGTGCCTGAGCTTGTCAGTGTGAGGTTTCTCTGCCTTTCACTTCCAAATGTCCTTTCTTTGTGTGCAGCTTCCTAAAAACTTGGCAAAGTCAACAACAAAGCAGCAATATTTCCTAGTTTAAACTTCCCTTCTTCGTCTGGATAGAAAGGGCTGTTTTGTTGTCTCTCTTTATTGCCCTGTTTGCTACAATCATTTTTCTGAGTCTCAGGTACTTAGTGTTGGTCGGTTGGGAATGCCTTCTGTTCATCTGAATACTGACAAAGCCTCAGATGGGGTGGCCGGCTCCTTGAGATCCTACGTGCTTTCAGGTTATTACAACGTTTTTCTTTTGCGTGCCTCTGTTTTCCATCATTTAACTCCTGGCTGTGTCTCTCTGCCTGCTGAATAGAATGAATGTCCTTGCAGAGTTGGTATGTTTTAAAAAAAACTCACCAGAACTCCAAAATGTTAGGTTATTGGCTCCTTAGAAACTTCTCTTTGGGGGCCTTAGATCTGGCAGAAACTCCACGAAGAAAGAAGGGCAGTAGGGGGCAGTTTGTAATCAGACAGTTCTGGCTTGGTATAAAGTCCACTGAAGGAGTCATGGGAAAGCAGGTTGAAATACTGCCTTGAGCAACCTCTCTGCATGCAAGCTATGCAAAGCAGCCTCCTTTTCCATTAAGGAACAAGTCCTGGGCAATGTGTCATTTCAGTTGTCCTCTTAAGATGGCAGGAATGTGAAGGCAAGCAGACAGAGGCACATCTGAACAAGAGGCTCAGCTCTGCTGCTTATGAGCTGTGTGACTTGGGACAAACTGCTTAACCTCTCTGTTCCACATTTGATTCAAATGAGCTAATAATATAGGAGACAAAGACCAGTTCAGGCAAACACATGGTTGAAGAGCACACTAGAAACATCAGTTGAGCATATCCCTGCTTCTCTCTTGTTTTCACCACAAACACCATTGCTCTTCTTAAGGCAAGAGGGGACCACATTCATTTATTTAGCATGTACTTTAAGGCAGGCAGTGCACCAGCATGTGAATTCTGAAATAAAGGGGGAGCCCTGCCCTCAAGGAGGTTTCAGTCTTGGGAGAGACAGTCACCACGAGGTGGTCAATGCTGGCAAAGGTACATGGGGAGCCCCAAAAAGGCTCTGAACAAGTTGAGTCGATTTTTTGGAAGGAGGGGGCATCTAAATTGAGTCACATTACAATGCAGAAGGCAGCGGGTGGCCTAGGAAAGGTGAACTCTTGTTAATCAAATCAATTCTTTCCATTTTAACTGTATTGAAAAGATTCTTTCTTTCTTTTTAAAAAGTCTTCAGAACAACTGAAGCTTGATGACTCCTTGATTCTGCACTAATATCCTTGCCCATTTCTTGATACTTTTTCAATTTTCCTTCATGGTAATTTACACCCAAGGAAACTGTCCAAGATCTGCTAAGAGATCCAATAAAATAGGTCATGGAGTTAAATGCTGCGGTGAAACACAAGGCTTAATTTTATGGATAAAATTTAAACTGCTTAGCCGCCTTTTTGCATTATTCGTGTTAAGACTAATGATGACTTGGGAATGGGAAGGGATCACTGTAGGAATCAGGAAGCCATTTCCCTAAATCTATGAGCTCATCTGGTGAGGCTATGGCCTTTGCCCTTGAGGTTAACAGACATGGCATTTGGCAAGAGACCTGACCGGCCTGCTAACCCATGTCTACCACTAGGGCTGCTCCTGGCCCCACTGCAGGAACAGGGAGCCTGAGACTGGAATTCTTCCTACGATTGACACTGGGAGGAATGAGAAAGGGGAGGACAATGTTTCCATGTCAGTACTTCCTGGTATCTCTATGAGTGAGGTCCATATTGATGTCATCGTTAACAATTCTTGGCAGTGAGGCTGTAAGACTATAATTTTCCCCAGCCATCCCAGGGCAATGGGATTCTTATGCATCAGTGGAGAGCCATGGGTCAGCACTAACTCTGGAGGGACCACTTCTTTTCTATTATCCAAGGTTCTTTTATTAACCGAGCACTGGGTTGTAAACAAGACCTCTTTCCTATAATGACCAAAGTACCAATTTTATGAGAATGGAAAAAAAGAATATATCTCAAGTCAATTATATCTCAGTAAAAATAATTTTAGAAAAAAAAAGGATATGGATTTCTTAGGTTGTAAATACTTTAAGGAGTTTAATGCAATTTCATTTTTGTGGTTTGTTTCTAACAATACCCTTCATTTACATGTCTAATGTATTCAATGGTCAATTCTGATTATGTAAATAATAGATGATCTTTCCATTTGCAATATAAGATATAATTTAGAGTTGCAAAACTAACTTAAAGCTAACCATTCTCACCAAGCACTAAAAAAGTAGTCTGGGTGGGAACATTTTTCTTAAAAGTTTTTCTTTTTCTTTTAATTTCAAGTGTAGTTTAGATTAGTTTTTCTGTAGCTGTTCTGTGTAATAGTAAATAGGCACTTACCAGCCCCCACAAAGAAAAAGGGTTCCGTGATCCAATGGTAACATCTTGCATTATTATACTACTAGAGGCCCGGAGCATTAAATTTGTGCACTCGGAGTGGGGTGGAGGGGTGAGGGGTGTCCCTGAGCCCGGTTTGTGCCCTTTTTCAGTCTGGGAGTCCTTGTAGTCAGACACCCTTAGCGCTGCCGCAGAGGTGGGAGAGGCTCCTGCCACTGCCACTGCGCTGGCCAGCCATGAGCCTGGCTTCTGGCTGAGTAGTGCTCCCCCTGTGGGAGTGCACTGATCACCAGGGGGCAGCTCCTGCATTGAGTGTCTGCCCCCTAGTGGTCACTGTTTGGCATAGCAACTGGTCATTCCACCATTCAGTCTCTTTGCATATTAGCCTTTTATTATATAGGATGATACAACCAGGACACTGAGATTCATATAATCTACCAATCTTGTTCAGATTTCACCAGTTTTAAATGCACGCAATTGCATGTGTGTGTGTGTGTGTGTATTTAGTTCTATGAAATTTCATCCACATCACAGTAGACATACCTAACAGTTCCCTTACCACAAAGACCCTCAGGATGCCCTTTTATAACCATGCCCACTTCCCTCCTATCCTCCCACCCCCATCCCTAACCCCTGGAACCTACTAATCTTATCTAATAAAAGAGTAATATGCAAATTGACCATACCTCCGCTACACCCATAAGTCATGCCCACCAGTCAATCAGAGCAAGTATGCACATTAACCCAACCAAGATGGCGGCTAATTTGCATACCCAGGCTCAGAAGATGGCGTAGAAGAAAGCCAAGCACTGCAGAAGGGAGCAAAGCTGCGGAGAAGCAAGCAAGCGGGAAAGGGGAAAAGAGAGGGAAGCAGGTGGAGCGGGAGGAAAAGGGAGGAAGTGAGGTAGAGGAGACAGAAGGGAGGCAGCAAAGTAGGAAGCGAAGCAGCGGAGTAGGGAGCAAGCAAGGTAGCAGAGATGGGAGTGAGGCAGCAGAGACAGTAGAGAACAAGGTATTGGAGAAGGGAGTGAGGCAACAAAGACAGAAGGGAAAGAGGCAGCAGAGAAGGGAGGGAGCTTTGCTCAGGCCGCAGACAGCCCTATTCTTGCAGGAATCTTCCTGCAATGGGTCTCTAGTCTGTTACAATTTATATAATTTGATCTTTTCAAGAATGTTATATAGATGGAGTCATTCAATATGAAAAGTTTAGGGTTGGCTTTTTCACTTAGCATTATTTCCTGGAGACTCATCGAAATTGTCACATGTAGCTTCTTTTAATTACTGAGTCAGGTTCTGTGGTATGGGTGAATTGTAGTTTAACTATTAACTATTCAGCCCTTGGAGGATATCCGGATTGTTTTCAGGGTTAGTCATTATAACTGAAGCTGTAATGAACATTGTGTACAGGTTTCTGTGTGAACATAAGTCTTCATTTCTCTGGGATAAATGCCCAGGAGTGCAATTGCTGGGTTGTAAGGTAGTTTTGTTTTACATATTTAGTTTTACAAGAAATTGCCAACCTTTTCCAGAGTGGTTGTGCCATTTTATGTTTCCACCAGCAATTCTTTTTTTTTTCTTCAAATTTTTTAAATCTTTATTGTTCAGTTTATTAATTACATTGTTTCCCCTTTTTATCCCCCTATATCTCCCCTCCACCCTGTACCTATCCCACCCTCTGCCCTCACCTCCCCCTCCCCACTGTCCTCTCCCATTGTTGCAAGATTTTTGTCCAGTCTCTTGCTGCACTTCCCACAACCATTTTCTCCCCAAGAATTGTCAGACCATTCCCTCTCTATGTCCATGTCTCTGTTATATTCACCAGTTTATCCTGTTCAACAGCCTATCAATTCACTTGATTTTTATGTTCATTTGTTGATAGATGTGTATTTGTTGTTCATAATTTATATTTTTACCTTTTTCTTCTTCCTCTTCTTAAAGAGTATCTTTCAGCATTTCATATAATGTTGGTTTGGTGGTGATGAACTCCTTTAGCTTTTTCTTATCTGCGAAGCACTTCATCTGACCTTCAATTCTGAATGATAGCTTTGCTGGATAGAGTAATCTTGGTTGTAGATTCTTGCTGTTCATCACTTTGAATATTTCTTGCCACTCCCGTCTGGCCTGCATCGTTTCTGTTGAGAAATCTGCTGACAATCGTATGGGTGCTCCTTTATAGGTAACCAACTGTTTCTCTCTTGCTGCTTTTATTATTCTCTCTTTGTCTTTTGCTCTTGGCATTTTAATTATGATGTGCCTTGGTGTGGTCCTCTTAGGGTTCCTATATATTGGGGTTCGGTGCACTTCTTGGACTCCTAAGTCAATTTCTTTCACCAGGTGTGGAAAGTTTTCAGTCACTATTTCTTCAAATAGGTTTTCATTGTTTTGGTCTCTCTCTTTTTCTGGCACCCCTATAATTCGGATGTTGGTATGCTTGAGGTTGTCCCAGAGGCCCCTTACACTATCTTCAATTTTTTGGATTCTTTTGGTTTCTTGCTTTTTCAGCTAAGTGGATTTTACCTCTTTGTATTTCAAATCTTTAACTTGGTTCTTGGGGTGCTCCAGAGCACTTTTAGGTCCTTGTATAATATTTTTTGTTTCAGTCAGTGTATGCTTAATTTCTGGTTGGTCCTTTTTCATATCCTTGAGAGTCTCCTTTATATCCTTGAGGGTCTCCTTCATTTCCTTGTAGGACTCATTCATTTCCACATTGGTCTTGATCATTTCCTTGCAGGTCTCGTTTATATCCTTGAGGGTGTTGTAGGACATTTCTTGTAGGACTCATTCATTTCCTTTGTGGTCTTGCTTATTTCCTTATAGGCCTCGATCTTTTGTTGGAGCCTCTTGAAAAACCCTATAACCGTGGTTTTGAATTCCATGTCCAGTCGTTTTTTTCCCTCCATTTCTTTCACATCTGATTTCTTTCCATGTCGCTGCATGGTGGCTGCTTCCCTAAGTTGGTCAATTAGCTTTGTGTGGTAGACTTCCTACTAGGGACAGTAGCTCAGCCTCCCCGGTTACCTGAGGTGGATATGGGCTGCACAG
Organism: Antrozous pallidus; assembly: GCA_027563665.1. Lineage (NCBI taxonomy): Eukaryota > Metazoa > Chordata > Mammalia > Chiroptera > Vespertilionidae > Antrozous > Antrozous pallidus. The sequence continues at coordinate 30,698,563 of CM050524.1, read as the reverse complement.
TCTTGCTGAAGTTAAGCTCAGTTAATCATTGTTAGCACTTGGAGGGTTGACCTCCAGGCCAATTGTCTGTGAAGCTCAGCTGTGCTCAGGTTGGATGGGCGGAGTCTCTGCTGCCAAGCAGACAGCATTAGCTCTGCCCTATGCGGCCCGGGGGACTCTGTGCTGGGGGCAATGGCCGCCAGCACCTCTGAGAGAGAGCCGCTGCCGAGCTCCACTGGCTGCCGGGGAATTCAGACTCTCCCAAAATGAGTCTGCATGCGCAATGTCTCACCCAGGGTCGTAAAACAAAGCAGTCTGACGGTTTCCCGAATGAGAGAGCGAGTCGCAGAGCGCTCTCTGGGCGGTCACGCAGCTGAGCTGTTCACGCGCAAGCTGCCTTCTCCACAAGCCGGCAGACCCGGCAGCACCTGAGCTTCGGTGTGCCCTCCCACTGTCCAGTTTTCACCCCGTATGATAGTGGGTTCTCTGGACTTCGCCCAGAGCTGAAGAATCAGTCCAGTGGGACATCTTTGTCTCCCCGTTCGAGAAAACTGGCCGGTTTTCAGCCGCCCGCCCTCTCCACGGCGCGCTCCAAACCTCTCTCCACGGCGCGCTCCAAACCTCTCTCCACGCGAATCTTTCAACGCTGTTCGCCGCCGAGTCACAGTGTCTTATTTTCACTTTTATTTGTGGAATTTTCACTCGGCGAGCTTTCTGGTGATTCTGGAAGGTATTTGTTCTTTCGTTAAGTTGTAGTATTAAAATTGCTGAGTATGACGGCAAGATAGGTGTTTTACCTATGCCGCCATCTTAGTTCTCCCTGGCCAATGTTCCACCAGCAATTCTGAGCAGCCCAGGTTCTCTGCATACTTTCTAGCACTTAGTGTTGTCATTAGTTTTCATTTTAGTCATTTTACTAGGTATATAGTAATACCTTCTTGTGGTTTTAAATTTGCATTTCTCTAATGGCAAATGTTGTTCAATGTCTTTTCATGTGCTTCTTTGCCATCCTCTTCAGTGAAATGTCTCTTGGTGTCTCCTTCTTCCCATTTCCCAATTGGACTGTTTGTGTTTTCAGTTTTGAGACTTCTTTATATACCGTGGGTACTCGTTCTTGGGTGGATACATCGTTTGCAACTTCAGCTCTTTTGGAGGAATAGCACAAAGTAAAACAAAATAATCCAAAAAATTAAATAAATAATTATTGATTTGTTTTCTTTTTATCTTTGGCTAGGGGGAAGGAGAAAAGGATGAGAAAACAGGGGAAGAGGTGGGAGACATCTTATAGTTTATGGAGACATGAGAAACTGTTCCCATTTTCTATAGCATTGTATATATGAGCAGCAGTGGTGTAGAATGAAAACCAAAACTCAGGGTTCATAAAGTATCTGAGAACTTCAAGGTAAAGGTCACGCATCGGTTAAGTGCTATTTACCTCTAACCTGGCGTAGTCAAGTCTAGTGCAAGAGTAATGTCACAGAAACCGCCCCCTCAGAGACCTGTCCAGAATCTACTTCATTTAAGCCACATCCCAAAGTAGATATTTAAGGATAAGAAAAATCCTGATTTCTTATTAAATCAGAACAGCACCTTCTTTTGAAAGGATTTGGAATGTTAACACATGTGTAGCCACAAACCCTTGAAACCTCACAGGATAAGGAAAGACATATATTGGTCCAAACAACTGCTGGAATAATCCAACAGCTCCAGGAAAAAAAGTTTTAAATTAGAAATGTGAAATGAACAATGTTTCAGACCAGGCTGAAGAACGGCGCATGAATATATATTAAAATCACTCTGCTTGATTGATAAACATCATCTGTGTGAGCCCAAGATTGAAGTAACATGCTGAGATTATTTAAGATTTACTCAAGCTCTCGTGGCATCTCCTAAAGCTCAGAAGACCCAGAACTGGAGCTGTCACTGCCTTAAATAGAATTATTACAGCTTAATTTCCCCCCTTATCTCAGTACTGCCTGATCACAATGCATTTGATTCTCTTGATACTCACTGTATAGTAGAGAATTAAGATTAAATCACAGGGGCAGCAACAGTCATGTGCAATAAACTGGACACTGATCAGGTGTTTTTAACACAGAAAACTGCTGATGCTCAATAAATATGCTTCCATTTAAAATGCAAGGCACTGAGAGGAAACTCTGAGAGCCATAAGATACCTTACCCCTCCTCCAGGTTGCCCCAAAGAAGGAAAAGAACAAAGCTTTTGACTGGTGGTTATCTTTACGATGCAGTTTAATGTGGGATGCCACACACATGCAGGGCAAGCTTGTGAGGAAATAACATCATAAAGTATCAAGAAAGGGATAAGGACACAGGAGAAGCTGTGCTGTGGTTTCCTTCCTTCTATGCATAGTTGTGAGATTATTATGTGAACCTGTCTGCTCATGGTCATAGGAATAGGAGCTGCTGTAAGCCAGCACTGGGCTGGGGCCTGTTCTGGATGTAGTGGAGAGGCCAGACATGTATTGGATATATCATGTGGGCTGGATACTTTATGTACATCATCTCTTGTAGACCTTATAATAAACTAGAGGCCCAGTGCATGAAATTATGCAAGACCCAGACCCACCACACCACTGCAGGACCTCAGGCCTGCTCTGCGCCACCACAGGACCCATCAATGCACCTTCTGGTGACCGGTCATTTGGTCATTACGGCATTCTGGCATTATGGTTACTGGCTTTTTATAATATAGACTAGAGGCCCGGTGCACAAAATTCGTGCATGGGGTGGGGGGTGGGGTAGTGTCCCTCAGCCCAGCCTGCACCCTCTTCATTCTGGGTCTCCTCGAGGGATGTCCATTTAGGCCCAATCCTGGTGTAGTCGGACATCACAATCCAGGACTGCTGGCTCCCAACTGCTAGCCTGCCTGCCTTCCTGATTGCCCCTAACCGCTTCTGCCTGCCAGCCTGATCACCCCCTAACCACTACCTTGCCAGCCTGATGGCTAACTGCTCCCCTGCCAGCCTGTTTGTCCCCAACTTCCCTCTTCTGCCAACCTGGTCATCCCTTACTGCCCTCCCCTGCAGACTTGATCGCCCCCAACTGCCCTCCCTTCCAGGCCTGGTCCCTCCCAACTGCCCTACCCTGCTGGCCATCTTTTGGTGGTCATCTTGTGTCCACATGGGGGCAAGATCTTTGACCACATGGGGGCAGCCATCTTGTGTGTTGGAATAATGTTCAATCTGCATATTACTCTTTTATTAGATAGGATTGGTGAGGGCCAGCTGGTTTGCCCTGAAGGGTGTCCTGGAACAGGGTGGGGGTTCCCTTGGGGTGTGGGGCAGCCTGGGCAAGAGACCTGTGGTGGTTTGCAAGTTGGCCATGACCCCCGGTGACCCAAGTGGAGGCCCAGGTATCTAGGATTTATTTATCTTCTACAATTGAAACTTTATAGCCTGGAGCGGAGCCAAGCCTTCTGCTTGTTCCGTGGCTTTAGCCATTTCTGTTGGGGATTTATTTATCTTCTATAATTGAATCCAGGACCTTAAGCACAGGCCTGGGCTGGCCAGGGTGTGTGGAAAGCTTGGCTTCCTCCATCACCAGGGCAACCCTAGCCTCCTGCGCTCTCCAGCTCCATGGCTGCCCCCATTTCTGTTGGGATTTACTTATCTTCTATAATCGAAAGTTTGTAGTCTTAAGCGGAGGCCTGGGCCCACCAGGTTGTGCAGAAAGCTTGGCTTCCTCCATCGCCGGGGAAACCCAAGCCTCCCTCCTGCTCTCTCATCTTGGTTGGGATTAATTTGCATATTCACTCCTGATTGGCTTGTGGGCATGACATGTGGGTATGACATGTGGATGTAGCAGAGTGATGGTTAATTTGCATAATACTCTTTTATTAGATAGGATAACCTTGTAGGGTTAGGATATTTTACTCCCATGTCGCAGCTGAGGAAATGCAGGTTGGGGGGTTAAGGGCATTGCTCAAGATCATGAACTAGTGAGTGGGTTTAACAACCAGGTTAACTTCAAAACTAGTGCTCTTTCTGTGACCCTCTTGTCTTCTCTGTGGTTCACTATTCCGCAATCCTTTCTTTTATGGGTTGTGGCAATCAAGAGAGACTAGAAATAGAAAATCCAGGACTCAAGAGCAACGAAGTCAGAGCTGAGTGGCTGGGTGGGGTCTACATGCTGCCAGGCTGCCAGACATATCCTCCTGGGTCCTGCCTGGGCCAGAACAACGATTTGACAGAGAGCAGATCTGTGGGCACTTTCTCTCCATGAGTCTAGAAAACCAGTGCTCTTTTTTTCTGGAGGAATCTGTTGAGCTGACTATAGAAAAAGCATAAAGGATAAATTCTGGACTACAGTTTGGGATCCTGAATTCAAATCACAGCAAAATCAGGGACAGGGTCTGAAACTGATAATTTCTAAGTAGTTAGAAAAAGTGATGACTGCTCAGAGCTAGCAAGAGTTCATAGAGAATAAGTCATTTCCCGATTTGGGAGAGTTTCCACATGAGCAGGCAAGTAACTGCAATGAAGGCAGAACCTTATCCAGGCATCAGACAAGATTTTACAAGATCACCTTAGCAATGAGGTGGGAAATGCATACTGGGCCAAGTTGCAGGCAAAAGCTGTCTGGGGCTATGCACCTGCCCCGAAGGCTGCGACCAGTTTGCTCTGGTGAAGAGGGCCTGAACCAAGCATGTCAAACTCAAAGGCTAACACAGGCCAAAAAAACAAGGTTTAACTTTATGTGGGCCGCAAAAAAACAAAAGCTTCAATTTTCATAGAAACATAGGTTTATTTCGATAGAGACATGCTGAATATAAAGAGCTGAAATAAATGAGTCATCGTTAACATAAAATAGTGGGACATTTTAATAAAAATTAATATCTTTTTCTTGAACATTAACTTACCAGACACTGAATAACTGTACAAATTAGTAAGGGTAATGCAAATAAAACTATTTTTCTTGTTCTCTGAAAGCAAAATATTTCCTGTTGCACACACCAAACAAGTCAATCCAAGACTAATGACGTGGCAATTGGCTGCTAAAATATTTGCTGCTAGTATTAGTGGAGAAAAATGGTGTGCCTGTGCATAAAGCACATAAGAGAAATGAATACAACACAATTATAGTAATCAGTCATTAGTGAATGTTATAGTTTGTTATTAATAATTACGTGTAACAGGATATTGTAAAAATTAAGTTATGAAATTTTTATTAAAACAGTTCTTATAGCCCTAGCTGGTTTGGCTCAGTGGATAGAGCTCAGCCTGTGGACTGAAGGGTCCTGGATTCAATTCCGGTCAAGGGCACATGACTGGGTTGCAGGTTCAATTCCCAGCAGAGGGAAATCCCCAGAGAAAGAAACATCGATGTGAGAGAGACACATCTTTTAGTTGGCTCCTGCACATGCCCCAATCAAAGCCAGGGATGGAGTCTGCAACTGAGGTAGATGCCCTTGACCAGAATCAAACCCAGGACCCTTCAGTCCGCAGGACTATGCTCTATCCACTGAGCCAAACCGGCTAGGGCTGTGGTTGGCAAACTGCGGCTCGCAAGCCACATGTGGCTCTTTGGCCCCTTGAATGTGGCTCTTCCACAAAATATCATGGCCTGGGAGAGTCTATTTTGAAGAAGTGGTGTTAGAAGAAATTTAAGTTTAAAAATTTTGGCTCTCAAAAGAAATTTCAATAGTTGATATTTGGTTCTGTTGACTAATGAGTTTGCCGACCACTGGGCTAGGGCAACTGAACACTTTCTATGTTCTGGTCCTTGTACTTACACAACCTTCTTTAACCATTATAGCATATGCGGTGTCCTCTTGCACATTGTTGTTAATCTTGTGTTTAAAGTATCCTTCTCAGCCTCTCCCCTTGTCCCATTTGATTCACAAGTTCTCAAGAGTAGGACTAGAAGTATCTTTATAAAATCCTTCTCTACTTTGAGATTTGCACATTATAAGGTTCTTATGTTCTACCCTTTGGTAACTTGCCCGAGGTCACACAGGGACCACTTTTGCTCCCCTGTTATGCCTGCATGTTGCATAGCTCCCAGCTCAATGAGTAATTTGTTGAATAAATGGAAGAAGCATGGGTTGGTGGTTATGAGCACAGATTCTCTGGGGCAAACTGTCTCTTCTGGCTGTGTGACCTTGGAAAAGTTACTCAATCTCTCCTAGCCTCAGCTTCCCCATCTGAAAAGTAGGGAGAGTAACAGTGCCCACTTTGTAGGGTTGTTGTGAAAGTTAAATGAGCTTGTGTAATGCAATTAGAATACTACCTGACAAATGTAAGGTGTATATGAGTTTGTTAGATACACAAAACAAACAGGTGCTACATGGTCATTAATGAACAAGTATTAAACTGACAGAAAGTTTGATTCAAAAAATGCAATACAAGTGGACTATTGTTGAAATATAGGCCAATGCCCAAATTAAATTGATTAGAAATAATAAAAGTTGAAATAATAGAACACAGAAATTCAAATTCAGTTAGTAAGTTTGTGACTACATGTTGGGAAAACAACTGCTTACAACTGGGAATACATCCAACATCTTAAGAGAAATTCAGTCTTGAATCCTTAATATATTCAAAGAAATGCTCTAGGTATGTCTGATGCCATTGGCTAGTCATATGTTGGGTTGAATCTTCTCTGTCAAAAATCAGCAAATTAAGAATAAAAACGTCAAATGAACTTTACAACTACCCATACCTACTACACATCTTCATCCATCAAGCCTTTGAGAACCCTCCCCACGAGTGTTGTGCAGCACGCAGTGCAAGGCAAGGAAGTGCCTCTGATTAAAGGGCAGAACTACAAACACAGAAAATCCACACACCACACATTCCTACAAGCCCATCTCTTATTCCCAAACAGTCTTGCAAGTAAAGGAGGGTAAAAAAATAGCCGGTTCAACTTTGAGCATGTATGACTTTATTTTACTACTTTATTAATAAAAATCTACAGACACAAATTTTCAAGGACTAAAGACAGTTAAAAGTTTAGATATGTTATAGGGCCTCTGTCAGCTTTTAAGGTTTCCTGTTGTTTCAGGAGAAAAAGGAAGCAGTAAACAAAGGAAGGGAAGGACAACTGCAGTTTGAAGAAAGGATGCTTATAAAAGGAGAAAGAGTTCAAAATTTGAGCTATTGCAACAAACTAGGAAGACACTGTTAATTTATATTTAAAGGTACGAAACAAACTGCTTTAGCTTGTTTAATTCCGTTTATATGCCTGCAATAGCAAATGAAAATTGTGAGTTGTTTTAGTAAAAATGCACCATCAGAAGGAAGATTTCATTTTCTTCAAGAAAAAAGGTAATCTGTGGGACCAGGTTTCATCCAGCCTTAGCTGTGAGCTGATTCTGATTGAGGGAAAGGCTCTGTTTAGATATTTGCCCTGGAGAGGCAGTGGGTTGGATTATGCCCCAGTGCACAAATCTGCTGGCTGGGGGAGACTGCAGTCAGTGGCTGGGGCTGTGGGTCTGGGAAGATGATGCCAGACTATAAGCGAAGAGAAATTCCTACCACATACCCCTCACAGTGGCAAAAAGGTCCCCTTTTCCATTCCCTGGTCCTCCCTACCTTTTCAGCCTCATCTCTCTCTCTCCCATAAGCTGGAATGCGGTCTTTTCCATCTCCATGTTTACCCATGCTGCTTTCTCTGCCCATAACCCCCCTAAATGGTGCCTGCCTAAGTCTTTCACATTCTGCAAGCTTTAGGTGTCACGTCCTTCAAGAAGCTTCACCCAACTGCCAGGCACCTAGTGCCACAATCACCTGCTACTATGCATCTCTGGCCACCTACACTGTGCACTCCTTTGGGGCAAGAGAGAAAATTTAATCAACTGTATTTCCAACTATAGTGCCTGGCCTGGGAGAGATGCAGTAAATATCTGTGGGATGTTGAAAGGTGTCACCTCAATGTATAACATTCAAAGACATGGGCAGGAGAATTCATTCTGGACTTTAAAAATAACCAAGTTATTTCCAAAGAGGAATGACTGAGAATAAGGGCAAAGAAGGTACTGGAGGTAATTTGTGAACAAGGACCCTTTACCTATTAGTACCCCGAGTGATAGAAATTATATATAATATAATGTGTCCATGTATTTTGTGGTTACTGTGACTTTTGAGGACCCGGAATATTCTGACATGCACAGGGTCATGCCAGAGCCTTACCATGTGGCTAAGGCAGAGTCTGCAAGTACATTAAGTACCTTAAGTCCCCAATACAGCGGTCTGTGAAGCAGCACATTCTCGAAAGCAAAGTACAGGCCCTGCCCTGATAAACCTCACAGCAAAGATAAAGGCCACAAAGCCAGGGGCATTTCTGATGAGTCAAAGTTGACAGGAAAAGCCACTCAGTGGCTGAGAGTCAAGCAGGTATTTATAGCGAGCCAAGTAGAAGCTATATACCCTGAAATAACATTATTCCACACACTATTTAAAAATATATAGGGAGTATATTCCTTCTTTCCCCTAAATTGAAATATTCCCCCCCACATAATTGCTTTATAAGAAATTGTGGAAAGTGGAATTGCTGCACCAAGGGTATATACTTTTTTCCTAAGAGAAAAGGACACTTTTTTACTTTAACACAATAGCAACTATTGGCCTTAAAATTTAAACAATAATTCTTTAACATTATCTAATATCTGGTCAGTGTTCAGATTTCCCCAACTCATGAATATCATTTTATAGTTGATTTGAATCAGGATTTAAATAAGGTCCATGCATATTTGAATGGTTAAACCTCTGTTGAACCATACAGTTTCCTATTCCTCTTTCTTGCTTGCTGTTTGTATGTTAAACAAATTGGGTCACTACAGAATTTATCCCATTTAATATATGACCCAAGTAACTTTGTGGAGTCTTTTTGTAAAAAGTTTGATATTTTTTTGTTATTGAGATATAATTTGCACTTATTATATACATAGCCCATGGACACAAACACTAGGGTGGTGAAGACCTGATTTTGCAGGGTTGGGGGAGAGGTTTGGGTAGGGCTTGGAGGGGAGTAAAAGGGGGGAAAATGAGAGACATATGTAATACTGTCAACAAACAAATAAACAAGACAAAATAAAAGGTACATTTGGCATACAATAAACCACATATATTTAAAAGGTATAATTTGGTAAGTTTTGACACCCGTGAAATCAACACCACAATTGAGATAATGAATATATCCACCATCCCCCAAACTTTCCTTGGGCCACTTTGTAGTCCTTCCCTCCTGCCCCAGGTTGCTCCCCAACTCCTCAACGACTAATCTGTTTGCTGTCACTGTAGATTAGTCTGCAATTTCTAGAAATTTGTATAAATGAAACTCATATAGTATATACTATCTTTTGATCTGACTTCTTCTATTCAGCATAATTGAGATTTATCTGTGTTTTTGATTCATTCTTTTTTACTGTTGAGTACTACTCCACTGTATGGATACAACACCATCTGTTCTATTTATTCACATGTTAATGTACGCTTCATTGTTGCCAGTTTGGGGTTATCATAATTAAAGCTGCTCTGAACATTTGTGCACAAGTGTTTGCATGAGCATATGCTTTCATTTTTTGGGGGTGATGGTAAATAGGTATGGAGCAGCTGAATCTCATGGTAGGTAAATATTTAACTTATAAGAAATTGCCAAGCTGTTTTCTACAGCCGTTGCACCATTCACTTTCCTACCAGTAGCATATAAGAATTCCATACAACTAAGTTCTGGGGGAGTCAGAAGCTCTATGTGGACTTTTGACTGTATATGTGTGTGTGTGTGTGTGTGTGGTCAGTACGCCTAACCCCTTCATTGTTTCATGATCAACTGCAGAATGTATGCTTACCCACTGAGGGGTAGTAGAGGCTTTCAAGGGCATATACTACCTCTTCATCTGGCTGTGTAGGTAAATGCTTTCTGGAAGCAGCAGGAAGCGTGCCCTGTCAGAGACACAGGTTCTATAAAGCATTCAGTGCCTTTAGCATTTATAGGCAATTATGAGATGGGCAGGGGTATGGGAGGGGGCTCTGAGAAGGATTCAACTATATAGCCAGGGATATGTCACATGGCTAAGGAGTGTTAACCCTCAAATATGATGGAAGAAATGTATGCCAGCAGCTATGCTGTGAATGAATAGACCAAGCAGTCTTAATAATGGTGATGATGACGGCAGACAGCAAAGCCCCAGGAGGCCCCACCCACCAGGATTGGTGTAGGCCCCTGACTGACCTGTTTGGTGCAGGTGGTCTCTGGCCACCTCAAACAAGCGCAGGTGCATGTTGGTGATGGGGTTGAAGGAGCCACAGGCCAGGAGCACCACGGGGATCCGGCTCTTCATCTTGTCAGGCACATCTGCATCTGCTGCAGTGGCCACCCTGCCTAATAGGGACAAAACCTCATGTCAGGGAGTTCATATGAAGTCAGTGTCTCTAAACCACACACAGCACATTACTTCTCACTTATTAGGTGAACGAGGAGGCAATAATAACAACAATGTTTGTGGGGGGCTCCCCATGTGCCAGGAACTGTGCTAAATACTACATCAAAGTGTATCCCCACCTCACCAAATCCTTTCGACAACCCTCAATGGTCACTTATGTGGCACAGGAGCCTGAGAAGCCACAGGGCCAGGACTGAAACCCAGGAAGACTGACCTCAGAGACCAGGTTCTGCTCATAAGTTCCATTCCCTCCCTGGCCTCTGACGGGTCTCCCTAGAGTCAAAAGGAGGAATGCAATGTCCTCTTTGATAGTCCAAGTAGCACTCAGGTCTAAGAGTAGACCAGTACTTTTTAAAAAAATTATTTTAAAATAATCTCCAACTTACAAGTTGCAAACTTATGCAAAGAATTCTCCAAATATTAACAAACCTTACCACACCTGCTTTATCATTCGTTCTCTCTTTCCACACACACACACACACACACACACACACACACACACATCTCCCTACAAATATTTTTCTTCTGAAATTACTGAGAGAAAAGTCTACATCATACCTCTTTATTTCTAAATACTTTAACAGTGGTTGCCAACTGGTGGTTCATGAGGTGCAAAAGGTTGTCAACTGCTGCTTTAGTATATGCTTTCTATGAACATAGACATTTTCTTATATAACTACAAAACAATCATTAAAATCAGAAAATGAATATTGTTGCAGGGCTATGATCTATTTTATAGATTTTTAAAAAATTTTATCTATCATTTTTCTAGGCCCAAGCATTTTGAGTGGGCCTAGCTTACCCGCTCATCTCTGGATGCTATGGCTTTGAGCACTGGTGAGGTTAGAGGAAAGCAGAAAAGAGCCTGGGCTCCAGGGCAGGCTGGCAGATGTGGCTCTCCTGCCTCTGAGATGCTGCCTCCTGGAGAGGCAGTGAAGAGCTCCACTGGGGGTTAGGCCTAGGTTTGACTCCTAGTTCTACCTCTTACTGGCTGTGTGATGTAGGGTAAATCACAGTTCCTCTCTGAGCCTCAGTTTACTAATATTCCAGATGGGGATAATATTACTTACCTTTATACAATGGTTGTGAGGATAAATGAACTATATATGTTAAGTGTTGGTACATAAGAAGTGTTTAATAGATAATCACTGTGGCTGTGGTGACGATAATGACAATGAAAAACAGATGCTGCTGCATGACAAGGGGGAGGTGAAGGAGAACGAAAGGAGGTGGCAATGGGCTTGTGGGTGGCAGCTGCCAAATGGCTCCCAGTGATCCTCACCTGCCACTATTCATCTGTCCTCCCCTCACCCTGATATGGGCTGGACTTGCAACTTGCTTTTAATGATGCAGCAAAGAAGTGGAATTCTACTTCTGAAAAAAGTTACAAAAGGATGCAGACTTCTCTCTTCTGTTTTTCACTTGCTCACTTGATAAAGGTCAGCTGCCCTGTTGTGCGTTGCCTCATGGAGAGACCCATGAGGCAAGCAGCTCAAGGAGACTTCTGATGCCAACAGCAGATAAGGGACTGAATCCTGCCAATAACCATGTGAGTGAATGTGCAAGTGGATCCTTCCCCAGCTGAGTTCAGATGAGACTGCAGCCCTCTGTCTTATAAGAGACTCTGTGTCAGAAGACAGAGTCAAGCCACATCTATATTTCTGACCTATAGAAATGATGAGAACATAAGTGTGTGTTGTTTTAACCTGCTAAACTCTCGGGTAACTTGTTATGTAGCAACAGGTAACTAATACAGTGGCCAACAGGAGGAATGCATTCACTTCCTTTCTCACTCCTCTTGCTATGATGGCCTCGGCTGTAATTCTGCAATTCCAGGGGTGACACAGACAGTTAGTCACTGGAGCCTGGGACCCTCTTTGTATCTAAGAACATTGTTTTAATCGGCCCTGTCTGCTTCTCCAGGCTTGCATCCAACCACCACCTGCCCCTTCCTTTATATTCTAGGAACAATAATTACTTGTGAGTGGTTCCTTTGTGAGCTCCTCAAGGCTTCCTGCTTCAAGCTTCTGTTCATGCTATTTCAGTTTCCTCCAAATGAAATAACCCAGCACACCCCAGTCTGTTAAGATTCAACTCAGGGGATTGATCACATTATATATGGCTTTAATCACAATTTCTTGACTGACAACTAGGTGCCTATTATCAGTTAGGAATGCATTTGGTTGCAAATTTTAGAAGCCTAACCTCAGTGGCTTAAACAAATAAAGGTTATTTGTTTCTCACATGATGAAAAATCTAGAAGTTGGCAGCTGCTGGCATTGGATCACTGGCTCTCCAACACCCTGCAATTCTCTCAGCTTTTCCTTCGTGATTACAAGATTGCTGCTATAGCTACAGCCGCCATGGATACAATCAAAGCAAGAAGACTCAAGGTGCTACACTAGTTTGATTGTCCCCCTTAGTCAAGAACACAAGAGCTTTTGCAGAACCTCCCTCCCCCGCTATAGATTTTGCTTCTGTCTCACTGGCCAGAACTAGGTCACATGACCACTCTATACAGGAGGCTGGAAAAGTATTTAGCTTTGTAGCCTCTCCATTGGGAACCAGCAAGATAAAGGGAGCTGGAACAGGATGTTCACAGTGTCCACCACAGAGTTGGGAATGTAATTGTCAGGGAGCTCTTGTGACACTTAGCGTGGGCTAGCTAATCTCTACCTTTAGCAAGTCACACACCACACATCAATTGCAGAAACCTGCTTTGTGTTCTTCCTCCTCACCGGACAGTAAGCCCTGTAAGAGCAGCGGCCGTGTTTTCTCCACTTCAGAAGCTCAGTCAGCTTCAAGCACAGAGCTGAGCTCCCTGGAGACTGAGAAGGGCACTGGCCAGCTGGAGCACAGACCTGCACGCTGGTGGTGGGAAGGCCCAATGCACCTCCTAGTGTACAGAAGCTGTTCTGGATGTGTTCTGAGTTACCGCATGAAAATAAAAACTCTCAACGTAGGTGGGCTCCTTTTGAGGCAGCAGAAACACCCCTTACTGTATGAGAGAAAGGAGTCTGCAAGCTGCTGCTGCTAGCTTCTTCCCAGGGAGGTTGGATGATTTAATGAGATAGTATTTGCAGAGAGTGCTGAACTATTCACAAGAGCAGCCTTGTGGTGAGTGTTATCTGAAGAGGCTAGCTGTTTTTCACAACTACGATGAAGCCTTTCAAAATTCTATTTCACTTTGACAAAGTATAATTTCCTAGGGCCATTAAAACAGGTAACTGCCCCATTTCAGGTAACCCGGGGTTTGGATGCACTTTTCCAAAAGTTCCTAGAAACTGTATATTAGAACATTTATTTGAGTGGTGGCAATGAAGTGTGATGTTGGGAAGAAGAATAAATGATATTTAGTGAGTGTCTTCTTTTCTTTACTTCACTGCTTTCCTTCAGTGACTTATACTGCCCGGGCAGTACCTCAGGCAGGAGGTGGCAGGGAGCACACAGTCCCAGGCTCAGGAACGAGGTCAGTGCACCTGCGTCATTTGTATGCTCTAACTTGCTTCAACTACACACCCTCCCAAGCCCAAACTAGAGAAATACAATGGTAGGCTTGAAATGGACTCACTCCAGCGGTCCACCAGGAGCATAAACCAGGCTCCGATTTGAGTGCAAGTCTCATCAGACACAAGGCCAGAAGCATCCTATAAAAGTGACTCTTCACCAAGTAGATGAATTCCTACTGGGGGGTTTCTTATTCATCTAGGTGAACATCTATTCATCTCTCAACATCTGAACTGTGCAAAGCATACTGGGGAGGGGGGAGTGCGGGAGGGGGAGGCTCAGAAATGTGTGGAATGAATGAGAGAATGACTGACTATCCCCAACTATGCATAGTCCCTTTCAGATGACCACCTTCTCTCTTTGGTTTTGTCACAAACAATCTCTTCCAGAGATATAATCTGACCTTTCTGGCTTCCTAGAGGAACTTAAGATCATACTCCAAGACCCCACTCCATCAGATCAGAGTGAAATCAAATAAAGCATTCCTGCCCTGTTGTGCCATCTTCAATGCCAGGATCCCACCAACAGGAACATACCAGTCTCCTGCACATGGACACCAAGGTCATCCCTCTGTTCTGGACAACTGGAGCGTTGCAACAGGCCGCCACTCTGCCAGGCAAGGGGATTTTGCAGCTGTGTTTAAAGTAAGGGAGGTTATCCTGGATTCGCAAGGTGGCCCAATTTTATCAAGAGGGATGATGAGGGAGGGTCAGATAAAGACATAAGGACCAGAAAGGAGAGAAGATGCTGGGCAGTGCATGTGGCCTCTAGTTACTGGAACCAGCAAGGAAATGGTTTCTCCCCTAGAGCCTTAGCAGGAACCCGGCCTTGCTGACATCTTCTTTGCAGACCTCTGAAAGAACAGAACTGTAAAATTGTGTTGTCTTAAGCCAACAATTTGTGGCAATTTGTAACACCCTTACCTACCTAGGGACTGGTTCTCTGAAGTGGCCTTTGCACCGGGGCAGGAAAGGCTCAGGAGTTGAGCTGATATTAAAGGATATTAAAGGTGTTAGGCACAGGTATCATCACTGCAAAAGTCCAGAAAAACACTACCTAAGGTAGGTCATGAATAAAAAAGCATGTCAATGTGGTCGTGTGCCAGTGTGAGCTCATGTGTGGGTGGCCCGAGATGAGGCTGCAGAGGGTGTAAGGATCATGCAGGCCCCCAGGGGTGCGGTGCAGGATTTTATCCTATGGACAGTGAGAAGCCTCTGAAGAATTTTAAACAGAGGTGTAGGTGTGACTTACTCACATTTCTGTTTCTGACCGACCTCTCAAGTGCTCCCACGATGGTGCGTCAGGAGGCGCCAGGATGGCTAGTCCCAGCACCCCTCATCGGGTGAAGGTGCCCAGCTTCCCAGAGAATGGCTTTCCCTGCTGCCCACATTTCACCCCAATCACCAGGTAACGCGATGCTGGCGGATGCCCCACGTGTACTAAATTCTAGTTAAGCATGTGCCCCTCGGCCCATTTGTCACAGGCCGACGCGGAGACACAGTGAGGAAAGGCGAGCTGGAAGGTTAAGTGCCCGTCGCTGCTGATGTAATGTGCTAATGCTCATCGCCTGGGAGGCAGTCAATTTACCTTTCCTTGCCGTGAGTGCCTCTAACAGGACCCAGCCCGCGAGAGTGGCTGCAAACATCCTTGTTTATTATAGACATAAAGCACATGGCTTCGGGCAGAATGGAAATGGATTCCATAAACATCTTTCATTACACAGACCTCTTGACCGGACTCATCTTAAAGAAAACAAGAGACATGGTATGTACAGGGTTGGGCAAAAGTAGGTTTATAGTTGTGAGTACGCAAAAACACAGTTTATTCATGTATTATTGTTTATTAATTATTCATGTAGTATTGTTTCCATACAAACAAATGTAAACCTGCTTTCGCCCCATCCTGTATTTGTGGGGTCGATGAACACATTTTTCAGGACCCAGTAAAACCATTTCCATCTGTGGGAGTGTGTCAACTTCTCCAGGGCAATCAACCTCCACATGAACTCCGGGCGCTTTTTCTTTTCAACTTTGCTGGATGCACCCGCTGTTGCTATGGGCACACAGTGCTGCTAAGAACAAAAGCAAAGCGGGCCTTCTTTGTCAGTGTGAGGATCCTCTGCCAGCCAACCCTTGGAGGAAACAAACATGCCAATTAAGCCCTCGTCCCAATTATGAGACTCCCAGGAAAGTAGGCAGCCTGGCTCTTGCGTTTTGAGAACTTTCAAAAGATTCGAAGGAGCTCAGGAATGGAACGAGGTCTCTTGCAACCCTACCCTCAGGAGTTGGGACTAATTTCGATAGGAAGGTGGATCTGAGTGATAGCTACCTGGTTTACTGAGTGACAGGCTGGGCGCTGTGCTAAAAACTACACACACCAACGCTGATGCTTGCAACACACCTGAGGGGAAGGGTTTGTGCTTGCATTCTGGTGATGAGCCACACGGGAAATGGAGATAAATCCCCTGCATCCTAGATCTATCATGGGGTGATCGGAATTGACCCATGTACCTGGCCCATAAGAGCTCCTCCAGAAATATTAGCTTCTTTATCATTCCTTTCATTATGTTTAAAACAAAATTCACCATTCCCATATCTGCTGCTATATGCTGTTCACTTTGTTCAAAATAGACCCCACAATTTTTATATTCACCCACAATCAAAACCTAGCAGCCCTTAGAAAGCTGTTAGCAACCCCCTACTTGTTAGGTAGTTCATTCAGACCAGCTGGGCCTGGGAGGTGGCCCCCCCTAAGGAGTGCTCCCGAGGAAGGCCACTCCCATGGCCCTGCTGCAGTCGTCCGTCTAGCTCCAACCAAAAAAACTCAGCTGTAAGCATCCCTGAGGCTGAGTTAAGAGTCAATACTGAGGAACGGAGGAATGAGTAGTTTAAGTCATACTGGTAGAAATAACGTCTTCTGATAATGAAGAAAGAAGATGCCCCATATCATAGCTGACTTGCTAGCTTAGAACAAAGAAGGTCTAGAAGAGCAGGGAGAAGGCGAGAAGTGCCTGGGATCTGCTGTGAGGAGTGTAAACTAGCAGATAATTAAAATAAAAACTACCAGCCACTCTGCTAGAGTCTTAGAGGGATGGGGGCAAGTAAAACCTGGTGCCTGTCCTCAGGATTCTAAGTTAGCAGGAAGAACAAATATTTAGGATCTTTAGGGCAGAGGCTGCTGGTCACTTCCCAGTATCCATTTCCCCTTCTGTTTTAGTTACAGGACCCCTGTCTGTAGCTGGCACATTGCTATGTTCCCCATCTCTGCAGGAGGGGGAGGCCCTGTGCCTAAGGTTTGGCCAGTAATCCATGAACAGAAGTGTTGGGTGACACTTCCAGGAACTCTTCCAAAGAAAAAGGCATGGCTTTCTCCTCTTCTCACTCCTGCTTTCTGGAATGTGGTGGCTGGATTACAGCAGCTCTCTGGCATCCTGAGGACCAACTGCAGAGAATAAGCCCAGAGAAAGCCAGGGCCTGAGGAACCTGACGCTGCCGCACCAGGCCCAGACCGCCCACCGCTCTCTGGGTTTCCTTGACCCGAGAGAGAAATAATCTAAGCCACCATGATTTTCTATTTTCCTGGTATAGCAGCTAAGCCTACTTTTAACTGATATACTGACAGCTAGTGCATGTTCACTGGATTAGTAGGTAAAGAAATAAAAAAGTGTGTAAACTTTTAGAAGTTTCTCTTGCCCCAGTTAGAAGTATTTTATATGCAGAAACTCAAATGTATATTGTTTGAAAGGGAAATACACCTAAGGAAAAAAAAATCTACCATAACTTAATTTTTTTATATGAATTTTTCACGGGAGAAAAAAAATGCTTACTCAGGACTCTAGGAGGCTGAAATGTGCAGCAGCAAATCTGCTTTTCTGCAGATCACAAAAGCCAGACTCTGTCCTATCTCCTTGCCCAAAAAACAGATTCATTATGGCACACTGTCGCACTCTGCTACGAGTGGGCATTTGCCATATGGCTTGGCAGTTTAATGGTTTTCTGATACTTGACAAAAATAAAGCACAATCATTTTGCAAGGAGTTTGAGTTTCTAGATGGGTCTTTTCCAAATAACAGCTGTGCCTCAAAATTGAGTTAGTCAATTTGCAATTTGTGGACACAATACTCAAACATTTACAAGTGAGCAAAACCACAAATCACTTGGGCTATTTCCAGCCTTCGGAGTTTATGAAGTTTTTAGCAATGTTATGAGTGCGCAGCTGTCAATAAGCTCAAGCCATTGTCTCTGAACCACCAGACCTGGCAGGCAGCAGTGATGTCCTACTTAGCAGCAGGCCACGTGGAGCCAACCACAAACCCTCTGGAGAAAAAGAGCATGAGGGGAGAAACAAACTTGCCTGCAAAGCCCACAGTCTAAATTCCACTCCCTACCACATTTGTGTAGGTGACGTGTAGGTGACACCTAACGCTACAGCTCTAGTCCCGACCTTGCTTATGGGTCCCTACAAGTCCACGGATGGCTACCTGGCACTAGCTTAATCATTAGCCAGACAGATGTGGATTCAAAGCCAACTAGTACTTCCTCAGTAATCTTGGCTGAATATATCAGCCAGGAGAAGCCAGGTGAGGTGCATTAACAAACAACCTTCTGCCCCCCGAAATATCAGTAGTTTAAACCAATGTTCAGCAAACTGCGGCTGGGAGCCTCATGTGGCTCTTTGGCCCCTTGAGTGTGGTTCTTCCATAAAATACCATGGCCTGGGTGAGCCTATTTTGAAGAAATGGCGTTAGAAGTTTAAGTTTTAAAAATGTGGCTCTCAAAAGAAATTTTAATTGTTGTACTGTTGATATTTGGCTCTGTTGACTAATGAGTTTGCCGAACACTGGCTTAAGCCAATAAAGGTTTATTTAATGTTCTTGTTAGACACATATTCTGACTGCAGCTCTGCTCTGTTACCTTTATCCCTTAATCCAGAACTTAAGCCGATAGTGCAGTAACTACTTATGGTGACTAACTACGGTCAGTCACTGCTGCAGTGAAAACGAGGGATCTGGAAGGTCCCTCACCGGGAGTCTCGGCTTAAATTAGCACATGTTACTTCCAAAAACCCCACCCAACCTCAGTAAAGACAATTACACTCTGGGTCCCAAAGGTGGAGAGCCAGGAATATTAGGTGAATAGCCCTGAGCCCACTACAGTGAATTAATCAACCACTCCGAGCCTCAGTGACCCACATGGAGAATGAAGACACATTGTCTTCACGTAACACTGTCGATAGGTTTTGCAACTTTAAGCTAAACTCTGCATAACGAAACCAAATTTACCGTAGTCTAATTGATATAAATAAGAGTTAAGTCCCTGTGACATCTCATCAACATTAAAACGTGATGATATTTTTCAAGGACCTGCTATAATGACACAGTGCTCCTGAGACTGTCATGAAGGGTATCGAAATTGACCCACTTCGAACAGCAGCTGACCCATAGGAGGTTCTCCAAAAATATTAGCTCCTTTTCTTTCCTTGTGTTCAACACAGAATTCAACATCTTATGTGCTTGCTTCCTGCTGCCCATATCCTTTTTCTGATAAAAATTCCACTATTTCTAGTCACCTGTCATCAAAACTTGCCAGTTATCTATGACATCTTTTCATCCTTCATCATATTCCCCCAATACAGTTAGCCTCCAAGTATGGACTATGTTCCTTCACAAGGCCTTCATATTCTACCACTAGTGAGACCCACTCAACTATAGCATTTCATCACCTTCTCATATCAGTTAGGGCGTTTAATATTATGAGAGAAAGGTGCTCTGGTTATCTTGGTGCCTCTCCACACCAAAGGCAAAGCAGTGAAGGGGCATGGGATTATCAGAAGGCCACCAGGCCATTCCAGAGACTAAAGGAAGAGCTGAACATGAGAGATCTCAGGGTGGACAAGGGACAGGGCAAATGCCCTAGTCTCAGCCTGGACAGGGTGCTACGGTACAGACATGGTCACCAGTGTGGAATGCGGTTCCCAGAGAAAGGAAACGGATATGGGCTGGACAGCTCCCCAATCCACCCCTAGAGATGGCTTCCACAATGACAAGGTGAGAGAAACTCTGGAGTCACCTCCCCGCACTGATCTGGCCCCAATCTGCTAAACTAGATTAACCAGTTCGAAAGTTTGGATTCAGTCACTCAAACTAACATGATAAACTATTAAGTGCTTACCATCCGCCAAGCACTGTATAAAATCTGGGCCTTTGTGCCAAGCCAACGACAAAGTTCTCAGTAATTTGTTCTCCACTGGCATTGATTTGCTAGGCCACGTCCTTCATCTGGCATCAGGGAGATTTTGGCCTCATTCTACCACTCCTAATTGTCTCCTGACCACCCTCTCTTCCCTACATGTGCTCCATATCCTCACCAAGCACAGACCACTGCCATTCTGACGTGTCCTCTCTGTCTTCCTGCTCCTTGGGCCTCTGTGTATGCCATTTCCTGGAGCTAGAATGGTCTCTTCCAGGACAACCCTCCATGGAGCTTCCCCTGATGGCCTACCTGGAAGTCAGTGCCCTCCTGGGACCTCAGAAGTGACACTTTCTATATTATTGAACCCCCACACCGAGGGCAGGGATCCCCAGGGGATCCAATGCAGAGTAGAAGGTGAATAAGGAATAATCACCATATTCACTGGGGAACAAGGTAAAAGCGAAAATAAAATAAGAGCCAGAGAGTACAGGCCACTTTCCAGTATGGTCTTGGCTGAGCCACCGGGGAAGATATATCCCCCAAACCACAATGGCAGAACCCCAGGTTTATCTACCACTTTTTGCTTCCAACACTTCCTGGTCTTCCCAGTTTGCTTATCCCATCTAAGTTTCCATCTCCCAATCTGGGGTGTCAGCTCCCTTTGGGACTAGGATTTTGCTCTTGGACCATAAATTGTGTCCACTGCCCTGGCTGGACCTCATCCTGGGATCCTGATTTCTGATTCTCACCTCCAAGGCACCTTTTGACTCTTATGTCCTCTCCCTGTTTCTACCCAAGCCTTATCCAGGGCCCATGCCCAGGGCCCCATTCCAATTCTGTAGTGGGCAATGAGCCACATTTAGGATTGGGAAGGCAGTCCCATACCCTCGCCAGATCCATGGACTTTCCTCTACGGCAGCAAAATGCAGAACAGTTCATAATGATAACAGGGGATGGCACAATGACCCATCTAGTATCCAAATCACAAGACTGGCAGCCATCTGGGCTCTTCCCTCTCCCTGGCCTTGACAGCCTGTCAGCTCCACCTCTGCAATATCTTTATTATCCATCTCTTGCTCCCTCTCAAACTCCACAGTCACTGCTTGAACTGGGGCTCATTATTTCTCAATTGGACCTGAGTGCACTCTTAACCTGTCTCCTATCTCATCTCCTCTGATCCATCCACTGCTCAGCAGCTTAAGGGGATCTTTAGCATGCACATCTGATTCCTGTTTAGTCCCCTGCTACCCAATCACGTTCTGGATAATGCTAAAACTCATCGTGGCATCCATGGCCCCTTATAATCTGGTCCTGACCTGTTTCACAAGCCTCATCACTTACTTTCCAATCTCCTCCCTATGTTTGCCCTATCAAACTGCTTTCCATTCTATTCTAATCTCCATGGACTGAATTTTAGGACCAGCCCTAAAATCAAATAAAAAATTCTATCCAAGAAGACAATTTTGTTTAGCTTGACTGTACGTTCTTCACTAAAAAAGAAAATGTGCTGCCACTGCCATCAAGCTCCTCAGGACGAAAGGGGGATGACAGGGAGATCCCAAAATAACTGGAAAGGTGGGAAGCTGGCCAGGCTCCCCATGAAGGCAGAATAGACCAGTGGAGGCCCGAGGAACTACAGCAGGGAAAAGGCAGGCAAGAGATTTGCTGCTTAAGGAGAGGTGTTCGCTTGAGCATTTCACTGGGCACAACATAACCCAGTCTGGAGAAATCCTTTCCCACTTCATATAACATAATTTCCTCCAGAAACGATAAGCCAAGCAGCCAATCTTCCCTTCTTTATGGAGCTCTAAGAAGACTACCATAGTCATGAGTAGATAACTACAAATCTGGGCAGTGATCTATGAATTCAGAGCAGACCTGAGCCAGGTTTGGGGCAGTGATTAATTAAAATTTTTAACCAAGTTCATCCAACATACATTTCATGGTGTGTATAATTGCTATTGTATTGGCCAGAAATTAGACCCAAATCCTGGGCAGTTCATCGAAAAACTGCAGTCCCTATGATTCTTAAAGAGACAAAACTTATTTTGTTTCTCCCCTCAGCTACTGCTTTAGAATCCACTAATAGGACTGGCAGACTATTCCCACCCAAAGTCATGCATAGGCTAACATTTCTCATTTGTGGAAGATACAGGCACTCAAACAGTGGAGGGCAACGGGGCACTTCTGGACTTGATTGGTCAGGGATAGGCATGTGACCCACTGCCAGCCAATGAGCTGTAAGAGAAAGGCCCTGAAGGCCTCTGGGATAGACTTTCCTACCTGATGAAAGAGCAATGATGAGAAGGTCCTTTTCTGCCCTGGACACTGTGATGTATGGGTGTGACAGGATCCATCTGTCTCCATGAAGGGAAGGCCTGAGAACTGCAGAGATGAAAGGCAACCCAAAGACTTGGTCTCATTAAGTCACTGCATTAACCTAGTACTACCTCTCTCTAGACTTTATTATGTGAGCTGCTAAAATATCTTTATTGCTACAGCTACGGTTGGTCAGATATTCGGTTACTTGTGGCCCAAAGCATCCAAACAGATATACCTCAGGAGGCCATGGTTCTTGCCTTCCCCAAACAGTGTGTGCACATTCCTGGGCCAAGTGAGAGTCCAGTGTGCAAAGTAGGTACTTTCTACATAATGTGGTCCCTCAAGTCCAGGCACCTATTTTGTCTGGGTTGCAGCTGAAGAGAGACTGTGCCTGTGATTGAGGAAATCCCACCCTGTGGGATCCTGGGAGGCTTGGTGTGTTGAACCCTAAAGTGGAACTGTACTGGCAGTTTTGCAGGGACTATTTTGAACAAATACGATTTTTGGTTAGGCTCAGAACCTAATCTTAGGGGAATCTGCCTTTGAGCCTCTTACAGACCCCTCTCAACTGCATTCACTGTCCCCTTGGGCACCACAGGGACTTTTGAGGGCAGCTCTGTAATTGGTGGGATTGTCTTCACACCTATGCTCCCCAGGAGACATCCTCCTTCCTCCAGCTCACCACCGGCAAGGACAGCTGTGCCTTCCTGCTTCAGTGCTAACTGCTTGCCTATCTGTGCCTCTTGCCCAACACAGCCTGGTGACTCAGGGAAGCCGTAACGCATCAGTACAGTCATCTCTATGTCTTTAGCTCCTGATAGTTCCTTTGCTTAGAATGCCCTTTCTACCCATTTCTACCTATTAAACTTCGATCCTCTGGCACTCAGAACATATTAGGCCAGCATCAAAGTTCTTACCTACAAAAACAAATTACTTGATTAAAAAACAAAGGACTTGAATAGACATTTCTCCAAAGAAGATATACAAATGGCCTAAGTACATGAAAAGAGGCTCAACATCACTAATCATTAGAGAAATGCAAATCAAATTGACCATGATATGCCACTTCACACTTATTAGAAAAAATACAGAAAACAACAAGTGCTGGAGAAACTGAAGCCCTTGTGCACTGTTGGTGGGAATGTAAAATGGCACAACAATTATGGGAAACAGTATGGCAGTTCCTTAAAAAATTAAAAATAGAATTATCATATAACATAGCAATACTTTTAGGTATATACCTAAAAGTATTGAAGGCAGTTCTTAAAGAGATATTTGTACACCCACGTTCATAGTAGCCTTATTCACAATAATTCAAATATAGAAGCAACCTAAGTGTTCATTAATAGATGAATGGATAAGCAAAATGTGGTATATACATAAAATGGACTATTATTCAACCCTCAAAAGGAAAGATATTCTGATATATACTACAACATGGATGAACCTTGAGGACATTATGCTAAGTGAAATAAGATAGTCAGAAAAAAGCAAATACTATATGATTCCTCTTATATAAGGTACCTAAAACAATCAATTTCAAAGAGACAGAAAGTTGAATGGTATTGCCAGGAGTTGGATGGAGGAGGGAATGGAGAGTGGCTGTATAGTGGGTATAGTTTCGATGTTGCAAGATGGAAGTGTTTTGGAGATGGTTGTATAACAATGTGAATGTGTTTAACATTACTGACCTATATACTAAAAAAATGGTTCAGAGAGTAACTTTTATATTATATGTATTTTACCACAATTAAAATCTATATATACAAAAGTCTAAGCGACCATTCTACTGGTAGCTATGACACACACTGACCACCACGGGGTAGACACTCAATGAACAGGAATGGAAACATGGAACAGACTGATGAATCTCAGAAGGAAGGGAGAAGGAAGGAGGACAGGAAGAGATTAACCAAAGATCTTATATGCATACTAGAGGCCTGGTGCATAGAGGTGCACTAGTGGAGTCCCTCAGCCTGGCCTGCAGGGATTGGGCCGAAACTGAAAATCCAACATCCCCTGAGGGGTCCCAGATTTTGAGAGGGCACAGGCCAGGCTGAGAGACCCCACCGGTACATAAATTCATGCACTGGGCCCCTAGTTTTAAAAATAAAAGGTCTCCTTTGGTAAGCCTTCTCTGATTCTAGGCTCCAACTGAACTCTACTGCTCACCAACCTCTAACTTGACTCCTTGGTTTCCCTTCTTTCAGGATTGTTTTGAGACTTATCCAGTTGTCCAAACCAAGAGAATCACAGAGAAATAGAATCAGAGCCCTGACTGAACTGTTCTCAAAGTCAATCCCACCTGAAACATTTCATGACCATGAACCAATAAATCGCCTTTTTAACATTAAGTTAATTTGAGTTGGCATCCTCTTACTTGTAAACAAAATAAACCTAATTGATAATACACTTTATCTGAAATACTAGAACACTAAGAATAATAAAAAGATGCAAAAATATTCTAGAGAATAAGAAAAAGAAAGTTCATAGACAAAGGAATAAAACTAAGACTAGCATCTGACCTCTCATTTACAACATTAGATGCAAGAGATAATGAGCAGTGCCGCAACATTTCCAAGAGAAGATGACTGTGAATTTGGAATTCTCTATCTGACTAGACTATCATTTAAGTATGGGGATAGAATATGTTTTTAGATATAAATAGACTCAAAGTTTATCTCTCAGGCACTTTTCTTAAGAAGTTCTTTGAGGATGTGTTCCACCAAAATGAGGAAGAAAAACCAATAAAGTAGAAGACAAGAGATACAACTTAGGCTGAGAGTTGCACAGGCTGCAGAGCAACCGCCCAGAGCAGAACAGGAAAAGGTGGGCCTCTAAGAAAAAGGTGAATGCTGAGAGGTTGGTTAAACTGAGGTTACAGTGAAAACTTCTCTTCAAACTCTAACCAAAGTATATATGCATATACATAGATATAAATACATATAAATAATGATAAAAATATAAATTGAAATGTGACTTTATTTAAAACCCTTGATGGAATAAGAGAAAAGAAAATTCATTTGACCTTGATATTAGGATTTCTCTTTGAGTGGTCCAGAGCTAATTGACCCCGGAGTGAACATTTATGTGATAAAAATGATTTAAATTCTTTTTAATGATGTTAAACTTTTACTGTCAATCTAGTAAAAGGCATAGAATGCTTAACTGTGAAGACAGATTTTTTTAAAAAAA
Organism: Antrozous pallidus; assembly: GCA_027563665.1. NCBI lineage: Eukaryota > Metazoa > Chordata > Mammalia > Chiroptera > Vespertilionidae > Antrozous > Antrozous pallidus. The sequence continues at coordinate 30,672,964 of CM050524.1, read as the reverse complement.
GGCAATTTAAGAATATAGCTACCAGAAAAGAAGTAGTTGGAAAAAGAATGATGAGTCTAAATACTCATGAAGAGTCTAAATACTGATTCCAGTTTATGAACAGGAAAGAAATTTGGTTATGATATATATGGGGAAATAGTACATTAAATATGGGGAATTAACTTTCCTCACATAATATGAAGGTAGGCAGCTTAGGGATATGCAGAAGCTCTGGTATAATCAATATAGAAGGACCTCTCTAGATTTTTCTGTCATTCTGAGAATGTGCCTTTCATCTACCCTCAAGGTTCTCTCATGGTCACATGATGGCTGCTGCAGCTCCAGCCATTTTATCTGTGCTCCAGGCAAGAAGGTACAAGAGGGGAAAGGGCAAGAGAGTCCTTCTTGCTGAATCAGCCCCTTTATCAAAGAGTTTTCCTGAAGCCCCACCCAACAACTTCTGCTTACACCTCACTGACCAGACATGGTGACATGATTGTCTCTGTCATAAGGAAAACTAAGAAGTACAGTTTTTCTAGACAACATATTGCTGCTTCCAACAAAAGTGGGTTTATTTGTAAGAAACAAGGGGGAATGGATATTAAATAAGCAATTCACCATCTGTGATTAAAAAAAAACAAAAGTATATTGTTTAAATAAAAAGGTAACCAATAAAAAATAATAGAACCATCAAAAATGAGAGGAAGGAGGAAGGGTAGAGTGCAGAGTATAAATGAGTTGGTTTTTCATCATGGGACTCAATGCCTATCTTATGAGAATACAATTTAAGAGATGTGTATTTAACCTCCAAAATAGTAAAACTAAAGAGGCTACTTTTGGGAGGAGGCAAAGTGGTAGAAATGGAGGTGTAACTGAATTAGTTGAATTTTTAAAAACCATATGTGCTCATTACTTTAATTACATACGTAACAGTGTTTAGTCTATTATATTGGGAAGCAAAGCATCTCTCTATTTCATTTACCCTTGGCAACTTTGCTAAGTGTTGGCTATGTTTTTAACTCCCCTCACTGGCTTAGAAAGTGACAAAAACCAGCCATAACCAGGACACTTTTAAAAAAATTTTACTTCTTTCAACTGACTTATTTTTTTTTAACTCTAGCTATTCACATCCAAAATTCTTTGTGAGAAGACAGACTGGAAGGCACATCACCTCTTCTGTTTCTGGTGGGGCAGGTCCCCCGAAGCCCCACCCTCTGTCTTAAGGAGAAGCCAACATCTCCTTGTGCTCATTACCCCAGCTGCTCCCATCTGCCTTCTATGCAGGGGGAGTATGTCTCTACCTGGCTGGTCTGCACTCTCAAATCACTGCTTTAATGTCTATATAATATGTTAACAGGCAATGGCCAAAGGGAGTTCTGCTGAAATAGTCAGTAGTTTAGGCCATTTTGGACTAAATCCTAGAATGCACACAATAGTGCTGAGCGATGCAGTTTAATTTATGAGCATGCAGGTCTGCTGTGAAATTGGGAAATGGAAGTAGAAGACATTAGCATTCACATGGCAAGGACAGGGCCACATCCAAACTGTAGTAGGCTTTTCAAAGGAAGCGGGGGGGCGGGGGGGGGGGGGCGGGAAGGGGAGGAGGCTCTCCTTCAGAGACACTCTGCCCATTAAATGTGTGTCATGAACCTCAGCCTTCTATTTTGATGCCGCTGACCACCTGAGAGGGAGGTATGTGTTTCTCTTGTCCTTATGCCCTTAATGTTGTCCAACACCCTCCATTGTTTTTAACAGTAGAGCAGTTATGCCACATCTAATATGAATTTCATGGTTTGGATGTGGTTTGATCTTCAGGAGGGAAGGTAGAACAGATGGCTTCTCAACTTCCTTCTAGCTAGGCATGCAAACGATTAAACAGCTAAGTATTTCCAAGTTAAAAAGGGAAGACAGACACATTTGTAACTTAACTCATAGCAGTTGTACATGTGGTTCATGCCATGCAGTCTCCAGTTTAAGAAGTTCGTCAGCCAGAGATTTTGTTTGACCCTGACATTCTAGTCCATTTTTAATGCACAGAGTAAAAGAACATCTACTTCTGCCTGCCTTAGAATGAAAATACATTCTTCCAAAGAGTTCTATGGAAATATTAAGTGTGCCCCAGCAGTAAGTTAAAGTATATTGGAAAAGAGGTTGGAGAATAATGTTCCTCAAATATATCACGTTCGAATTCCTGGAACTGGTAGATGTTACCTTATTTGGAAAAAGGATCTTTACAGATGTTATTCAGTTAAGAATCTTGATATGAGGAGATTATCTTGGATTACTCAGATGCATTAAAAGCAAACACATGTGTCCTTACAGGAGGAAGGGAAAGGAAGATTACACACACACTCACACACATACACACACACACGAAGGCTATGTAATGATGGGACAGAGAGAAACTTGAAAACACTGTCCTTAAAGATTGGAGTGATGTCACCACAAACCAAGGAATGCCAGCAGCTACCAGAAATTGGAGGAGGCAAAGAACAAACCCTTCCCAGAGCCTGCAAAGGGACTTTGGTTCAATGAGACTCATTTCCGTCTTTTGGCCTAGACAGTGTTTGGCAAACTCATTAGTCAACAGAGCCAAATACCAACAGTACAATGATTGAAATTTCTTATGAGAGCCACATTTTTTAAACTTAAACTTCTTCTAACGACACTTCTTCAAAATGGACTTGCCTAGGCCGTGGTATTTTGTGGAAGAGCCACACTCAAGGGGCCAAAGAGCTGCATGTGGCTGGTGAGCCGCAGCTTGCCGACCATGGGCCTAGAGAATTCGAGAGAATACATTTCTGCTGTTTCAAATGACCACCAGGCTTGTAGTAATTTCTTACAGTAGCCTGGAAAACTAAGACACCCACAGAGGTACTGGAAGGTAGGATTTGTTTGTACAACATTCACCCCTAACACGCTAGAGTTCTTTTGATGGCATTTAGCAGAATTCAACTTTCTGCCTCCAACAGATGAGACATGAGAGGGTTGAATGCAGGACAGTCAGGCCCCTGAAGCACAGGTTGAGAAAAGCAGGCTGCCGCCCTCCTGGGTCCTTGGGAACAGCTCTGAGCAACATCCCCTCCTGAATCAGGGGGCTGAGTGCATGAAGAAAACATGGCTAGTTCTTAAATCTTAAAGCAAATACATGAATAGATAAGAAACTTTGCATAATTTAACCTCATAGCTCAGACAGAGCTAAATAAGTTTGTGTGTGTGTTTGTGTGTGTCTTTAAACAAATGCAGTGCAATTATTAATAAACATGGCCAGATGCCTGCAAGCATATGGTACCAGGCTGTTCTCTGAAGGTTTATCTACAATAGCGAAAAATTTAGAGACCCAAACGTCTAGGGCCAACAGGGGAATGGTAAAATCCTATGTAATATTATGTAGTTAATAAAAAGCTATGTATTGACAACAGAGGTTATTAATGAGTGAATGTTAAGTGTCTCTCCTGTAGGTCTGAGGGTTAAAAAAAAAAGCAAGTTGCAGACAGTTTTACAGTTATTACCTCATTTTGGTTAAAAACACTATATATTTGTTGTCCTATAAAGAAACAATCTATAACATATGCACCTACATACCGTATGTGCATACATCGATTGGATGGGTACACATTGCACATTAAGTCATTACCTCTAAGGAAAGGGGAGGGCTGTTGGGGGAACAGACTCGAACTTTCTACTTTATACAAATACATTTTTTTCCCTAAGTGTGGACTCTCTTTGTACAAAAGGGAATATGCAATGAAGACACACGATGAGAACCTCGTCCGATGAGGTGTCTGATAAGCGGTGGAGACCCTCAGTAACTGTGTGCCTGACGAAGCTGTGCAGCAGGGGGTTACTTCAGAAAGTGGCTGTAGCCTCCGGAGCTTGTCGGGGAGCCAGCTCTTGTCGCAGGGCTACAGGCAACAACATTGGCTTTTACACCAACCTCCCTAATGGTGCCGCATTTTTTTTTTTTTGGAAAAAATAAAAAGAAAGAGAAAAGCAGCTAGCAGACCAAAGTCCCAGGCAAGTGTGTCCTGTCTCTCCTATATATATGGGGCACCAACTCAGCGGTTCACGCGGAAGCCAAGAGGAATCTGTCTTTCGAACGCTTTCTGCTGAGAAATTCTACATGAGAATGTTTATAAAGATTGTTTGCCCCCTGGAAGGGTGATTTTCTCACCAGATGAGCAGACAGTTCCTGTGCTCAGGACTGAACACAGCCCTCCCTATGTTGGTGAGCTACCCCGCAGGGTAGGAGGCTCTGTGCCTTGCAAAAGGACTCTCCTAGCCTCCCTCTTTGGAGTACACCCCAAGTACACCCCAACTATGCTCCAGCACATATGAAAGCAGAGCTCTTGGATGAAAAGAGCCCCCCAGTTACTAGCCCAGTGGAAATGCTGTTTTGGATTTCATATACAGCCAGGCTGATCAATTGTCTACCAAAAAGGTGTTATTACAGCTAGGGAAATATGCATTGAACTCACACTGTTCAATTCAGAGGCGCTGAAAGATGAATGTGAGTGTGGCTCAGGACCCGAAAGCAAAGATGAGATTTCTGGACAAGAAACTATGAGCACAATTTCCTTTTGGATAAAAGCAGGGATGTGCATCACTCCCATCTCAAACACACGCTTCATGAATGCATTGCTCTGAAGGCGACGAGTCTCTCCAAACACTTCTTAAGTGATGGCTTTCAGTGAAATTACTGCTTTTTGCAGAATGAAAAGAACCAATCCTCTACCCCCCCCCTATATAATCTGAAGTGCTTCTTTTAAAAAGTACATTTCTCCAAGACTTGCTGCAAATCTTCAGAAGTCATGACATTTTATGATTCCTTAATACAAATTTCAGGAAAGACTTACATCTCCTGTATTTTAAAGAAATTGCCACAAAAACAAAGTTTGGGAGCTGGATTTTTCCTTAAGCTGGAACTGCTGTATGCAGTTGTTGGCTTGTTGTTTAATCAAAGTATCAAGCCCTGCTGGTCTGCTGCTCTCATTTGCAGACTGTTCACATCTAGTCCCAATGCCCATTTTACAGCTGAGGAAACAGGACCACAGAGGTGAAGTTGGTCACCCGAGGTCACACAGGAAGGTACAGCTAGAACAAAAACTCAGACTGAGGCTTCTATCATACCATGACAACGCCTTATAAACCAAGCTCTTTGGTTATGGGAGATTTTTAAGTTTTACCCAAGGAATGCATCATGACACAACCCTTGTCCTCAGGCCTAGTGAGACCAGCACAAATTCAGAATACCCCTTTTGTGCGGGTAATAAATTCAGAGAAACATAAGGTTAGAAAGGACCTAGAGTGATTCTCTACTCTGCCTCCTTTCCTTGAGGCAGAAGTCACGGACATCATGCTACGCGAAAAGCAGTTAACTTATTTCTAAAACCCTCAGGGAAGTCTTCATTCTTCTCAACAGTAGGATCAAAGAAATAACCATAAAAAACCATTGCACTGTCTTTCACCTAAAAATATAAAATTTTCCTCATCCCAGTACCTCAAAAGTGATTCCTTAAAATCACCTTCTAACTTAGTCCAACATGGACATTTCTACTGGAAAAGGAAAACATTTTGGAAAGTAAGAGTATGGAGTTGTCGTGAAAGCTTAACTATGATTTTTGTAAGAATCTGTTAAGAATATGGAAGACTCATTCAGGCCTGTTTATATAAAGAACTTTGACAGAAATGATATTTCAAGACATAAAACATTTGTAACATGAAAGCTCCCAAATTAGAAACTATACAATGGCTCCTGCCAGATGGTTTCATTTCTAAGTTTTATAAAAAGTCCGGCAGTTTTTTTTTTTTTTTTTGCAAATCAGTTTTTGTAGTAGGTCTTAGCTAGAGAATGCACATTTCTAAGTAATCTAAAGGGGGATTCCATGATTCCACATACATTCATGCCAAATGATTTGAAGGCCAGGGGTAGTTCTGAGAGGAGGAAGTCTAACATCCGTGATATTAAGAGAGGGGAAGGTAATAACGTGCAGCACTTTATCTGAAGATGATACCGCTGACCCACTGCCAATGGCTTGGAACTGCTTTTCCAATCTCTTAGTTCTGATTAGATTAAAGGCTCCTGAGAATCAAGGGCTGCTTTCCAGGGGCAGCTGCTGGAGTTGGGGTGGCCCACATGGGCTGTGGCACAGTGCAGGCTGCCTGTGTGAGGAGCTGACAGGTCTGAGGACAGGTGGACAACAGAACCTTGGTCTTAGGGTCCTGGACAAGGGTATACAATGGCCTCTTTAATTTCATGAGTTCCCCGCTCCCCCGCCCAACCATGCATTTAAGAGCTTCTGTAGCCATGGATCAGTGCTTCTGTTCCAGCCATTTCTCCTCTGCTGTTCTAGGCAAGGGTTTCTCTGAATGCCCCCACCTCCTTCCCCCGATGTTCAGGAATCTTCCAGGCACTGACTGATGGTATATCTGGAGCCCACTCCTTGACCAGTGTCCAGCTCTCATCTTCAGGCCTGAAGGGAAAGGTCTATCTCAGTCCTCACCAAGAACCCAGAAAGCCCAGGCTGGAGGTGATGCTGGGAGGGCACTGTGCGGGGGAAGACTCTTGCACCCTGGGGTCTGCCCTGAGCCAGCCAGTGACCAGGCCAGAGGCGGATCCCAGAGGAGGTTCGGTAACATCTCAGCCTGGAGACAGTCCACAGCTGGTGGGAGAGCCAGAGGAGTCATAGCCATAATCCAGTTTAGTGTGGGTACCCAGAAAATGCAAGGTGCCCAGAAATGAGGCCACGTGGCTCCGAGCACACGAGGCGAGGATAAGCAGTAGAGTTAGCATGTAACAGGGATAATATCATTACTAACCACGTATGGGACACTGCTGCTATTTCATATTATTTTGATTAGATGTTATTATTCCCTTTTTGCAGATGAAGACACTGGGGCTGAGAGAAGTGAACTAATTTGTTCAAGGTTCCATAGGCGTGAACTCTGTTGGACTCCACACTCCTGGCTTCCTCTCAAGCTGTCTCCCAGCACTTGGGCATGAACAAGGCGACAACAGCACTTTTCAGTTCTGCATGGACCTGTGAGTACATGGTTGGGGGACTTTGCAACCGGGTTTCCCAGGTTCCCAATAGCAAACTGTTTAAGCGGAACTGCAAAATTCTCAAAACTAAATAAATTCACTTTAATTTTGAGAGCAAAGCAAACAGATGCCCTGCAGCTTTTTTCCTAAGAGAAGGAATGGAGATCCAATAAACTGCCTTCACTTCCCTCCCTTGAGAGGGGTTGGGGATCACTGTAGAACCAAATGCAGCTCTGTGCTCAGAGAGCAAACAGCTTTAGCTGAAACTTTAGAAGTTAAAAAGAAAATGCAAAAAAAAGAAAAACCTGAGCCTGAAATGCACATTCACTCGAAAGAGGATTTAAAAAACACTTGAAATACAAAATGGGTTTCATGATAAGCATCTTACCTCTATTTTACCGAAACAATGGAAGTTAAAATGTTAAGGGAACAAAGGGATACAGGGAGAAAAAACTGCCAGACATTCCAGTGCAAGGAATCAGTGCTTCATAAATGTCACCTTGTTGCATCATTTTCTGTGTCTACTTAATTTTATAAATATACTTATACTTAGATAAAAAAAAGTTCCTAAGAGGTCATCTGGAAAATAAAATGAGGCTCAGGGATATTTTTTCTTTAATTCTCACCTGAGGATATGTTTATTGATTTTTCTCTTTTAGAGAGAAAGAGAAAAAACATCAATAGGCTGCCTCCCTTATGCACCCCGACTATGGATTGAACACACAACTAGATATATGCCCTGACCTAGAATCGAACCCACAACCCTTAGGTGTATAGGACAGTGTTCTAACCAATTGTGCTACACTGGCCAGGGCTCAGAGATTTTTTTGAAAATCCAATGCCAAAACCTCACAATATGTCATTGAATAACACCAATGGTAAGTGATATTATTAAATCCTCTTAATTAAAAAAATCTTCAATTAAAAAATAATAAACTATAAAATGCTTTTTGAATTGAAGCTATTATTTTCTGAGCAATCAAACAGATCATTTAGCAGTAGTTTCTCAGTTATTGTATCTCTATATTATAATCCTGTGTATAGTAAGAAAAGCCTGCATTTGAGACCCCAAACCCTTTCTCCATCCATGTCCATACCCAGTGAGTCTTCCTTTTGGCCTGAACTCTCCCTTCACTCCCTTCCTGGCCTCCACTTCCGAAGGTGAGTTTCTGGCCTCATCCAGGGCCTAGCATGCTGGCCCCAACATGCTTATTCTTAGATTCCTGGCCTTCAACCTGGTCCACAGAAGGTGCTTAATAACGGCTTGCTAAATAAATGACGCAGGTGTCTGGCCAGGAGCTACTTGTCTCCTTTCTTTCCTCAGGGTTCTTTTCTCCATGTGGAATGCCCCATTCCTCCAGTTTATTCATATCACCTGTTCCAGTTTTCCATAAACAAGCAGCATCACCATCCAGCCAGTTGTGTGGTAGTGACCTGGCCTCCTTTCTTTTCCTTCTCCCCCACCCCCCGCCTCCCAATTCATCCATCACCGAATCCTGTAGACTCCACCTCCTAGGTCTCTCCCTGAACTCCCTTCCTCTCCACCCCCTCTGTAACACTGGCTTTCCTCACATCTGTGGGACCACGGCTTGGCCTGCTCCCCACTCCCTTTTCCAGCTTCTCCTGAACTCATTCTTCCCCTGCCCCTTTTTGTCTTCAGGCTGGAGCCAGCTTGTTGACAAGGCAGTCCGGGGGTCTGTGATATGGATTTTGCTGGTTGCATAAGTCTCAGCTCTTAGCAGTCAGTCCCTGCCCACTCATGCAGTCACTTGGTACCCAGCAGCTGAAGAAGGGCTCTTACCCACCCTTGACTAGTTGCCAAAGCAGATTTAAATGGTTAAATCAGGGAATAACTAAAAAAAAAGTCTCAGTGAATTCTAACTTTAAATTGAACCTACACAAATAGGTGATTTGACGCAGGGCCAAGGCTTTGTTTTGGAGCAGGGACTGGAGCTTTTACAAACCCCGTCTGTCAGCATCATTCCCCTTTCTAGTTCCTTCTCAGTGGAAAGAGTATTTAGAGATGCCCAAGAAGCAATTGTGAAGTAAGGCACGTCTTGACTGTCTGATTTCCCATACCTCTACCCCTGCCAATCTTTCATAGCCGAGTTCCTTCACCAGCACCTCATGGGGGTAGGGGTGGTGGTAGCCATTCTCACTTTTTGAGTATTTTCAAAGCATTCACTCATTCCTAAAAAAAAAAAACCCAACAACTCTACTCTTCCCTTTAATACTCATCATAATCTATTAGTTTATGAGATATTTAATAACATCATATGGTTTATTAATAAGTACAGTTGGCATTAAACTGGAAACAAACACAACTGACTGTAGGTATGGAGCGTAGGAGGTGGGTGGGCAGGAGAACTTGGGCAGAGAGCTCAGCCCAGGCCTGGGGGTGGGGAATGGCAGGCAGACAGGCCTGCATGTGACTGTATGCGTGTCCCATCTCCACCACTCTATTATGAGCTCTGGACCAGAAGAGTCTGACTCACTTCGCTGCTTTTATGATCTTTGTGTCGAGCATAAGACTGGGACATAATCTGTGTTTAGGAAATGCTGGCTGCATGGAGAAAGAAGCCTCCCAACAGACCAGCCTCGTGCCAATTCCAGCTACTCCTCTAGCAAATCCAGCTCCCAAGATACCCCTTCCTCTCCCGACTTGAGTCATTCATGGCCCAGTCACATAGTCAGCAACACGTCCTAACTCAGATCCAGAGCATGACAGCATTTCAGGGCCAGATGCAAGGGACCAGACATGCTCCAGCCTCCTGGCTTACAGGTCAGGAAGACGGAGACAGGCTAAGAGATAAGGTCAGAGGCACACAGCCCCTTGTGACCAGAGCTCCCCCTACCGGTCTCCTAGCTCAGACTCCTGCCCTCTCTTGTCCCTGGGTCCCAGGAGCTGGTAGAGCACACAGAGTCCTGTGATGACACAGCCCCAGGCTACGGATGGCTCTGGAACAGCTCCACTGTATGTGAGTGTCTCACAGGTGAGACCCTTTGGGCAGGAATCTCACCTTCCTCCCCTCCCCCCAAATCCTGGGACATGAGAAGTACTAGATTAGCTGAAAAGTAAGCCTTCAGCAAGTTAGCCTGCAGATAAAAATTAAGTCAACTTCAAGCGAGGGGTATGATTTTAATGTAAACGTTGCACCCCAAATGACCCACGAGGAACCCAGTGACTGGCAGACATGCCCACTCACCGGCAGACACAGAGAGCTGGCCACTGGGTAACAGAGTGAGGAATAAAGAGAGATAAATTTGCTTCCTGGGCTTGCAAACACTTCATTAATAACACTGACCTCCTTTTAATGCTGAAAGCATTTGTTCTACAATACTTCTGGTAATATCACACAAATAAGATGCAAAGCAGTAAATCCATTACTGTCCTGCTTATGGTACAGACGCATGCAGAATTTACGACAGAAGCAAAACCATGAAGTCTAAGGCCAATTTTGCTTTTGAACAGAGAACTGGCTTACTTCACAATCCATCCCTTAGTTCATCACAAAAATGAACATGAATGCAGAGGATCCAAATAGCCCAGCTGGCTAAGGAATGTATCATGAGACTGATTTTATCAATGACTGTGATAATTATGCTTTTTAAAAGACAAACTTCTAAAACTCCTTCACTGCCATTAATAATACCTTCACTCAGCAAACATCAACACCTACTAAGTGACAGGCAGTGGTAGGCCAGGAACCACATTCCTGCCTACAGGGCTCACCTGTCTGAGCTAGTGGAAAGCAGATGGGCTAACCAATGTTCACAACCCAGTGTCGTTAGGAACTGGCATAAATGGAAACAGACGGAGCCCGAGTAAACAGAGGAGGCCCCAGCCCAGCGAGGCTGAGAGAGGGATGTAAAAAGGGATAATGAAAGGGTTCCTGCAGGAAATAACGTAAAGTTTGCATTTTGAAGGATGAATAGGAGTTAGGTAGGTAAATGAGCTGGGAAGAGAAAACAGTATTTGCAAAGGATGGTAATGTGGAAGGCCAGGGGCACTCTGGGGCTACGAGAGGGTCAACAGAATAGCCAAGATTATAGAGTGGATGACAAGGTTTTCCAGGGCTTGGTGGCCAAGGCCTCTGTGTTCTATGTTAAGGTTGAACTTGATCTTTTAAAAAATATATGTATTTTATTGATTTCAGAGAGGAAGGGAGCGGGAGGGAGTGACAGAATATCAATGATGAAAGAGAGTCATCGATTGGTTGTCTCCTGCCCACCCCTTACTGGTGATGGAGTCTGGCACTTGGGCATGTGCCCTTGACCAGAATTAAACCTGGAACTCTTCAGTCCACAGGCTGGTGCTCTATCCACTGGTGCTCTATCCACTGAGCAAAACTGGCTAGGGCTGAACTTGATCTTAATGGTGGTGGCTGCAGAGTTTTATGTAGGGGGGTGATCAATCCACAAGTGATTACCTGAGGGTCTCCTGAACAGCTGAGCAGCTCCCAGGGACACCTTCATTTATGCAGTGCTCCTGAGGCAACAGCAACTTAAAGGCCTCATTAGCAGGCTGGTCTCCAACAAACAACTAAGCCTGCCTTCCCTTCCATAATGGCCTCTCTTTGAGGCCACAGGTACTTTAATCGCATTCTAATTTTAAGAAGTGATAAACATATGCTATGTTTCCATTTGCAGGTTTTTGATTATCAGCCAGGCATTGTAGCTGCAAATTACCCATTTCTATTATAATTATTTTTACTTCTCCAGATGAAGAAAGAAAAAGAAGCACTTTTAAATTACTAAAGTGCTCAAGCCACAGAGGGAGGGAAGAATTAAACACTGCTACATCTTCCACCAATGGCACTATAATAGTTAAGAGTTTGCAAAATGAAATGCAAGCTTGTGGGCTGCGTTAGGCCAGACCTGAATAGGAGCCTGTGCTCACCACCATCATAAAACATGGCCCAGCCTGCAGCAAACCAGGGAAGAGCTTGGCTGGTGGCAGAACTGCTGCTGTGAGGGGCCTCACAAATGGCTCCTTGAAAACCAGGCTGCTTTAGGTGACAGGTTTGTGCTCTTGGACTTTTTTTTTTCTGTTCTAGGAGAAAATTTTAAAGATGTAACGGTCACTAACCGAGATGCATCCAAGCATCTGAAATGTCTGGTAATATTATGACTGGAACTCCGCAAAGATCCAGCCAAGCTAACTGACATCAAGGACCCTGAGACCCTGCACTTCCTTTCCTGGTAGGGTCTGGCTGGATGAGGGTGAGGAAGAGCCTTGGGAATGGATGGGAGGCGATGAATTCAGGCCACTAACAGAAGTGAAGAGGAGACTAGCATGCGGAGATGCGTGCATACTGGCAGCTTCATGGTGGGGTTGACTGTGCAGTGGGGTACCCTAGAGAGCCCACTACCAGGCCACTCTTGCCCACTGCACCTGCCTAATCCCCATGATGGTAAACTCATGCATTCACACCCCTACTTTCTCCCCACCATATCCCTGGGCCCAGTGAGACATTGGGGTGGCATGTTCTGATGGTTGGGGAGTCTGGGAAGCCCCTTCTATTCATCACCCATTCACATCAGCCTTTCTGTGGGAGGGTCCAGGTGGTATTTGCAGGTCACATCTAACAGCCTCTTCACAGCTTCATTGGGGCTGGTTGCCAGGGCGACCCCACCATGGAACCTCCAGGACACAGCTCATGTGAAGGAAGGAATGCCCTTGGCTATCGTCTTTGGCAGCAGGGCCAGCACAGGGCAGCCACAGTCCTCTCTCCCAAGACAGCAGCCTCCCTTGAGAAACATCCCCTAATCCTATAAAGTACAGGATACCCCGTCACCCCCAAAAGTTCCCTCATGTTCCTTGCTATTCCATCTCCTTATCCCCTTCCCTCAAGCAATCACTGTTCTAAATTTTTTCCACCACAGACTAGTTTTGCCTGTTTTAGAATTTGAAATAGAATCATATAGTATATAGTCTTCTGTGTTTGGTTTTCACTAAGCATAATGTCTGTGAGATTTGTCCAAGTGATGTGTGCATTATTTGCTGTATGTTCCTTTTCGTTGCTGAGTAGTATTCCATTTTTGGCAATACTACAGTTTATCTATTCTTCTATTGATTAATCCTTTTTTTATATAAAAAAAAGTGAAGATGATCACCTAACCAAGGTTATTGTAATGAAGTCACTCTCACTTGTATTCCAAACTGTTTCTCTTGTGGAGAGAAGATCATCCTGCTCAGAGTTAGCAGAAACCCTGCCTGTTCCACAGAGGGGATGAAGAAGAGTAGTATATTCCATCACTTTTGTGGGGGGAAAAAGAGCACAGTTATAGAGTAGAGACATCCAAAGTGTGATGAGATGCAAGATGAAGCTAGGCTACAAATTTAATAGTTGTTTTACATGTGTGTCCCATATCTGGCCTGTGAAAATACATTTATATGAAAAGCTTTACTTAAAGAAATATTAATACTAGAGGCCCGGTGCACAAAATTTGTGCTTGGGGTGTGGGGGTGTCCCTTAGCCCAGCCTGCACCCTCTCCAATCTGGGGTCCCTCTAGGTATGTCCGACTGCCCGTCAAGGCTCAATCCTGGTAGGATCAGGCCTAAACGGCAATCAGACATCCTTCTCACAATCCAGGACTGCTGGCTCCAAACTGCTCACCTGCCTGCCTCCCTGATTGCCCCTAACCACTTCTGCCTGCCAGCCTGATCACCCCCTAACCACTACCCTACCAACCTAATTGATGTCTAACTGCTCCCCTGCCAGCCTATTTGCCCCTAACTGTCCTCCTCTGCCAGCCTGGTCACCCCTAACTGCCTTCCCCTGCTGACCTGATCACCCACAACTGCCCTCTCTTGCAGGGCCTGGAACCTTCAATGGCCCTCCCCTGCTGGCCATCTTGTGGCGGCCATCTTGTGTCCACATGGGAGCAGGATCTTTGACCACATGGAGGCAGCCCTCTTGTGTGTTGGTCAATCTATGTATTTCTCTTTTATTAGATAGGATAGAGGCCTGGTCATGGGTGGGGGCCAGCTGGTTTGCCCTGAAGAGTATCCCAGATCAAGGTAGGGGTTCCCTTGGGGTGAGGGGTGGCCTGAGTGAGGGCCTGTAGAGGTTTGTAGGCCAGCCACGCTCCCCAGCGACCCAAGTGGAGGCCCTGGGATCTGGGATTAATCTATGTCTACAATTGAAACTTTGTAGCCTGGAGTGGAGCCAAGCCTTCTGCTCGCTCTGGGGCGGCAGCCATTTCTGTTTGAAACACTGTAGCCTAGAGTGGAGGCCTAGGCCAGCAACGGCATACTGAAAGCTTGGATTCCTCCATTGCCAGAGAAACCCAAGCCTCGGTTCTCTCCATCTCAGTGGCTGCCACCATTTCTGTATCTTTTATAATTGAAACTTTGTAACATTGAGTGGAGGCCTAGGGAGGCAGAAAGCTTGGCTTCCTCTGTTGCCAGGGAAACCCAAGGCTTCCTCCTGCTCTCAGTGGCAGCAGCCATCTTGGTTGGGATTTGCATAATTTGCTCCTGATTGGCTGGTGGGCGTGGCTGTGGGCATGGCTTGCGGGTGGGCATAATTTGCATATTACTCTTTTATTAGATAGGATAGGGGGTAAAGATATGGGGAAAATCGTGAGACTTGTATCTAGATGACAAAGAATTGAAAAACATTACCTAGATGTACACTAAATTTACCTGGGAGCTTTAGAAACACCCATGCCTGGGTCTCACCTCCCAAATCTCTCACATAATTGGCCGAGGTGTTATCTAGGCATCAATAGGTTTAAAAAGCTCCTCGAGTGACTCTAACATGCAGCTGAGATGAAAAGAATGGTCTGGAAAGCCATGATTCTCCAAGTGTGGTCTCAGGATTGGCTGTGTTAACATCACCTGGGCACTTGTTAGACAAGCAAATATTTCTAAGAACTTTGCCAAATATAGCCAAGCAAGTTCTGCAGACCCACTGAATTCCGGAGACTGAGGCTAGGGCCCAGCAATCTGAATCTTCACAAAATCTCCAGGTGGGTCAGCTGGAACTCAAGTTTGAGAACCACTGATCAAGGGGCAGGTGTGACCAGACCTGTAAGCAGCCTTCATCCAGCTCCCAGAACTGAGGTCTGCACAACAATGGTATCAGTCCAGTCAAGATGAGCCCCTTCTTCCAGATATAGCCCCCAAGAAGCCCTTCTCTTCCCCGAGACAGAGAGGGTGGGTGGAGGCCAGGTGGTGAGCAGCTGCTGACCAATTACAAAGGCAATGACATCCTAGAGTCCACTGTGTCTTAACCTCAATTAATCCACAAACCAGTTGATCACCCCCAGAAAATCCAGTGTTCACTATAATTTTATTTTTGCCATGATTTGTGATTATCACTGACCTCCTTCCACTCCATTATCCTTGTTAATTGAGAATTGACTATGCAGTTAAAATGAATGTTTCTTCCACTAACAGAGCTATACCAGATTCATCTTAAAGTCCCTCACAGCTCGAAAAATTTGATGGGTCTAAGGATATATTGATCTGATACAATTCATTTCACCAAGAATTCATGAAATGACCACTAAGAGGTTATCTATTATACATGCACATATCCAAAGGCTTATAGGAAAGAAATCGAATTTTAGTTGAAGAATAACATTGTATTTAGAGAGCTAAACCAGTGCTTGGCCAACTCTGGCCTCTTAGTTGGCAGTGATGTCTGCTTTGAAAGATGCTCAACACAGTCTATAGATTTGGCAAAGTTCTTGGAAATACTGAGATGATAAGGTACGAACAAACACTCTGAGGGCTGCTCACCTTCATCAGCTGGCTATTTTGATAAAGAAAAATTGCAAAGAAAGAGGAGGCTAAAAGGAGATCAGGGAATCTGTTTATCTATTCCAATGCTAAGTGTGAAAAATAAACTTCCATGTGAAACCCAAAAGATTACAGGACTTGGCAAGAAAAATCTGTTAGAGAATCTGCAGTGACAAACGGAATCCCTATTGATTAATATGTACCATGAGAAGATGTGTGATAAAACACAACAGTCCTTTTCTCATTATCATAACACAGCAAAAGAATAATGCCACCATGAAGGAGAAGTCAGCCCACCTGTGGACGAATTTCACACACTGCAGGAAATCTCTCAGTGACCAGGAATCAAAAAAGACCCAGCTAGCTATCTTAGTTACTTGACTCAGGACTGACTATAAACAGCAAGACAAAAGCAAGATTACACCTGGAGAATCAAAATTAGGTCCAAGGCATGACTTCCTTACCCTCTGAGTACTGTCCCTATATATATGCCTAAGTGACCAGAAAAACTAGGACAACTGGCTGCTATGACGCACACTGAACACCAGGGGCAGACACTCAATGCAGAAGCTGCCCCCTGGTGGTCAGTGCGCTCCCACAGCCAACCTCCCCCAGCCAGCCAACCTCTCATGGTCCCTTCCCCCTGGCCAACCTCCTGCAGTTCCTCCCCCTAGGCCGGCAGGCCCTCAATTGTCCAATCAAGGCCAGCCCCCAGGCTGGAATGGGGAACCTGGGGTGGTTGGCAGTGAACACAGCTCCTTTCCCCGGAGGGTCGAGGGCTGGCTCCCTCCTCAGGGCCGGCAGCCAACTGCCCATGCCCTGTCCCGCCCCTTGGCTGGCAGGCCCCAACTGGTCTGCCGCCGGCCCACCATGGTGAGGGTGTGGAGGAGAGGAAAGGAGGAGAAGGGGAGGCAGGGAACTGCACAGTGGTGGAGCGCTGATGATGGCGGCATCAGTGTCTCACATCTGTTCCTTCCATGCCCGGCCCAGCGACTGTCGCCTCCTCTCCTGAGGGGGTGGGTGGTGGCGGACACAGCCCCTTTCCCAGGGGGACCAGGGGCCGGCTCCCTCCTCGGCGCTGGCGCCAACTCCTCCCATCCCTCCCCCTGGCCAGCAGGCCCCAATTGGCCTGCCACCTGCCCACCATGGTGGCAGCGGCGATAAGGGAGGGGAGGCGAGGTGGGGAACCATGCAGTGGTAGGGCACTGATGATGGCTGCATTGTTGTCTGGTGTCCATTCCTTCCGCACCTGGCCCAGTAACTGTCTCCTCCTCTCTGGCCCACCCTGACTGACCTGGCCCCCATCGACCCTGATTGCTGGCCAGGCCTAGGGACCATGCCGGTGCACAAATTTTGTGCACCGGGCCTCTATTTTATTATAAAAAATTACAAAATAGCCCCCCAAATTAGAGAAAATAATATAGTGAATTGCTACAGAGAAGTCTCTAAGCAATCGTTAACAACTTTTCATGTTATTTCACTTCTCCCCCAATCCCACCCCTGAAATAGAAGCAGATGTGGATGTCCCAACCCCATCTCACCAGGGGGCTCCATCATTCCCAGAAGTACAGGAGGGTGGGGCATTTCCTCTGGATACTTGGGGAACCTTGGTCCTACAGGCCCCGGAATGCAAACACAGCCCCAGCCCCTTCCAGTAAGCCTGTAGATGGGTCACCTCTCCCACTTGGTGACCGGTTTGGTGCAGGAGACTGGATCTAGAGTCAGACAAACCTTAGCTTGTAGTCTTGGTTCTGTCACTTGAACAAGTAGCCTAACCTCGTGGAGTCTCTGTTTGCTCCTTTGTAATATGGGAAATAATGCCTGCCTCAGAGGGCTGTGGTGAATACTGACTCTGTCATAGAGCACCAAGCATATTGTCTGGGCCCTAACAAGATTAGTGAAGTTTAGCTGCTGACACTCAAGGTTGGAGTAATGATTTTTAGGACCATAAGGGCAGCCAAAGACATTAGGGTGACTGAGGGCCAGGCAGAGAGAGGCCGGCCTTCTACCAGATCTCTGGCAGCTCTTCCCCAACTCCCACTTCCTCCAGGTAGAATGGCCTTGATAGGTAAGTGCTGAAGAACAGGAAGAGGATAGTCCATTCTGTGGACTAACAGATAGAATGGCTCCCTTTGGCCACCAGGTGTCGCCTGCTGGCCTCCTACTAGCCCTGAATCTCACCTCAGAGTCCCTGACCTTGTTCTTCAGGCACCCGCCATCAGCTACTCTCCCTCTACTCTGTGCTAATTATCATCACTCCCCCAACATTGTCCACCATCAACATTACTGTTTATTAAGCATCTATTATGTTTCAGGAGCTTTACTGGGTAATTTTCAGACATTACTTCCTGACTCTACACTCCAATATCTTGAGAAAAAAGACAATTATCCTCCTTCAGTTTCCTGTTGCTGCTGTAACAAATGATTCCACTTAGTAGCTTAAAAACACACACACACATTTTATTATCTTACTAGAGGCCCGGTGCAGGGCATTCGTGCACTGGGGGGCAGGAGGATCCTTCAGCCTGGCCTATGCCCTCTTGCTGTCCAGGATCCCTCGGGGAACATTTGACTGCTGGCTTAGGCCCTCTCCCCGAAGCAGGCCTAAGATGGGAGTCAGACATCCCCCAAGGAGTCTTTAGTGCTGCCGCCCAGCCATGAGCCTGGCTTCTGGCTGAGCAGCGCTCCCTCTGGGGGAGCACACTGACCACCAAGGAGGCAGCTCCTGTGTTAAGCATCTGCTCTCTGGTGGTCAGTGCATATCACAGCGACTGTCATTCTGCTGCTCAGTTGATTTGCAAATTAGCTTTTTAGTATATAGAATAGTTCTGGTGGTCAGAAGTCCAAAAAGAGTTTCACCAGGCTAAAATAGAGGTGTTGGCAAGGCTACATTCCTTTCTGAGGCTCTAGGGGAGAATCCATTTCCTGCCTTTCCAGATTTCAGAGGCTGCCACATTCCTTGGCTCATGCCCCCTTCCACCTTCCAAGAGGGTGCTCGTTCTGGCTCTGACACCCGCCACAGCTGGTCCAGTCTCACTCACACTGCGCCACTCTGACTCTCCTGCCCTCTTCTTTCACTTATAAGGACCCTTGTGATTACATCGATCCTATCTGTATGGTTCAAGATATTTTAAGCTCAGCTGATTAGCAACCTTAATTCCATCTGCAACCTAACAAAGTCACAAGAGGCACCATTCAGCGGGCTGATGGATATTCCAGAGAGAGTGGGTGATGGAGATGAGGATGTAGGAGGTGTTTGTGTAAAGGTGAGAGTTAAAAACCAGGGGTGGGGATGAAATGATCCAGGTGGAAGTACAAGAGGAGAAGTGAAGAATCCTGGGGGTTCACCACTCAAAATGCTAGCAGAGGGAAGGCAGCAGATGGGGAAATCAAAGAAACTATTAGGCTGGAAGGAGGAAAATCTAAGAAAGAAGGGTCAAGAGGTGGGCATGATCAGAGGTATCACATGCTGCACAAGTGGCACTGGAGATATGGGAGACTTGGCAATGTGGAGGTCACAAGTGACTTATACCAGAGCAGTCTTCCTGAAGAGGTAGGAAAAGCCCTCAATGTATTCCCATTAACACAAAGTACTTCAACCAAACTCTATGAGACTAAATAGCAAATAATTTTGGACTCCTTGCTTGATCTTCTGAGCAACATCTGAGGAAGAAAGGAAAAAACAAAATGCACATGATAGAAGGGGAAAAGGAAAGGAGACAAATGTTGACAAACTGAAAAACTACCATCTGCATAACAGAGAGATGACAAAAGACACAAGGTGGTCATACCCACTGCTTCTTGAATTCATCTTTTTTTTTTTTTTTTTTTGGTAGAGAGACTGGGAAGGGTTCTTGTTGACCCTTCATGGCAATGACAAGAACAGGTAAGAAGGTGTGCATGAGCACAGAGTTCCTATTGGCTTCATCTGGTGAGCCAATGAGGATGGACTGTAGTGGCTGAACACTGCAACAGGAAGATGCAGACTCAGGATGAGTGAGCGATGTCTGCTGTGTGCACAGGGCACGGGAATGGGGCCTGGACACCAGGAATTCACTCTCTTATCCTTTATGGAATGCATGTTGAACCAAAGGGAAATGGCTTCATTGCTTTAAAACATCAGGCTCATGAATCCTTTTTATACAAATTCCAAAATGCCCATACCTCAAAGCATATAAACTTTAGCCACTAAACCCTATTGAATTTGCTACGTGAACAATTTTAAATCATTTCAGAGTAAGTCCTTCATTTTTAGTGACAAATATTCAAATAGACTTAATAATAAGAAATTCATGGGGAATGTTTCTAGATTCTGCATTATGCCCCCAAACTCTTGTCATTATTCCTCCTCTGTGTAGAAAAAACAAGCATCTAAAATGGATTGGGACCCACAAAATTATAGAGTGAATTAAGTTGAAATGTCAGCACAACCGTCTTATATGCCTCAATTGTGAGTAGATATTTTGATGAAGAGCTTACTAAATCTTTAATTGGAGATGGAGTGTTACTATATAAAGGCAATGACTACAAAGCATTTATCACATTGCCTAAAGCAATCACTACAGAAATTCTCTCCCATCCTCTGATATTAGTGTCAGTATGGTGAATCCAGTATTAATATTAAAACGTGGCACTGGATACAAATGAAGTTAAATGTTTTCTCCCAATGAATTTTTCTTTTAAGTCCATCTTTAATGTGCTTGAGAAATTAACAGAAAAAAAAACCAAGCTACAAGGGGAGAAACATTGCCACAGTACAGATAAATCTTATTATACCCTCTCTTAAAATGCTGGGTCTCAAACTGCACAGCTGCTGAACACTAGCATTCTGCCACTTCAAATATTGGCAGCCCATCCAAATTCATAGGAAAAAGATATGGTACTATTTTTCTAATTTAAAGATTTCTTCCCATAATTTTTCATATATTTTGGGGGTTGGTTAGTTCTTAATACAGTCTTCGATTTGGTATAAATGGGCCTCTGAATCAGCCTTCGGTTATTTTCAGTTTATAATGTTCATGATGTTAGGGGAGAATGTCACAGCAGACATTGTCAGTGCTATGCCCTGACACTCAGGCCTCACCACTTGGGAGAAACCAGCTTGACTTCCACGTGCCAGTGTCTGCATCTCTTTGCCCTGCTGCTTCACTGGAAGCTGCCACAGGCCTGAGGAATTCATTCCCTCCAGGACCAGTGCTCAGCCAATGAGGGACATCAATGATGGTACATAACCAGCCCCACAAAAGGCTAACTCTGAAAGGGTGTTCTACACTGGCTGCCGGGGCCTCCAGCAGGTGTAAAATTCCACTTGTCCACACTGGTGACCTGCTTGGTGGTGAACTCCTCTGGCTTATTTCCCTACTTCTTGCTAGCACTTCCTGGGACCTCCTCCCAAATAAACCATGCAGACATAAAGCCTTGTCTTTAATAAAGATACATGCTATGATTTCTCAATGTTTGGCCAAATGAATGAGTTTGAGAACTGCTGTTTTAGGACATGTCCTTGGCGACACTCTAGGCAGCAGAGGATGACGGGTACAAGGGCTGACACAGAGAGAGTTGGCATTAAGAATATACAAAGCAGGCGCAGTTGGTGTGGCTTGGTGGTTGAGCATCGACCTATGAACCAGGAGATCACCGTTCGATTCCTGGGCAGGGCACGCACCTGGGTTATGGACTCGATCCCCAGTAGGTTGTGTGTAGGAGACAGCTGATCAATGATTCTCTCTCATCATTGATGTGTCTATTTCTCTCTCTCCTTTCCCATCCTCTCTGAAATCAATAATACACACACACACACACACACACACACACACACACACACACACACACACACAGCAGAGCCTGAGGTACTGAGTACCAAGGCCTGAGCAGGACAAGAAGCTGAGTGATGTGGGGCTGCCCCAGGCAATTGCTGGCAGAGTGTGTGTGTGTGTGTGTGTGTGTGTGTGTGTGTGTGTGTGTGTGTGTGTATTGGGGGCAGAGGTTGCTAAACCTTCACCAATGAGCCCCAAAGGGAGCAAGGAGGAGAAAGGCTGGCAGAGGGATATGAGTTTGTAGGGCAGGAAAAGGGCAGTTACCTTCTTCATCTTAAAAACCCTGAGAATATGGGTCTACAGGGCCAGAGTGAGCACATCTGCAGGCCATTCAGCCAGTGGACTCAGAGTACAGGCCTCTACCAGAGACATGGAGGCAGGCAGACAACAGCTTTAGAAACTGTTGACTAAAAGACTTACTCAGGTTAAGGTCACAAATGCCATGCCCTAGAAACTGCAAATAGAAGAAATATCATTAACTTGGCTCATTGGAGGGTCTTTTAAAAAAAAGTTTTGGGAGTAATAAAACAAAATACCAAGTTTGAAATATGTAAAAAAGTTATGCGTAGTTCTACTGTTCAAATGCAATTATTGTCCTCTTTGAGGCTTTCCTCACAGACTGTCTTCCTGAATGTATCTTAATGTAATGGCATTCTGTTTACTGAGCATTTAACAACTTCCCACATTACTAATTTTCATATTTTTAAATACTGTACAATATTCCATCAACCTGGTATTCTGTACTTGGACTATCTTCCTATACTGTATATTCAGGTCACTTCTAAGTTTTCACCATTATAAAAAAACAATGCATCTTTATACAATCGCTCTACTCATTTTCCAAATTATTTTCTTTTTTAAAAAATATATTTTATTGATTTTTCACAGAGAGGAAGGGACAGGAATAGAAAGTCAGAAACATCGATGGGAGAGAAACATCTATCAGCTGCCTCTTGCACACCTTCAACTGGGGATGTGCCCGCAGCCAAGGTACATGCCCTTGACCGGAATCGAACCTGGGACCTTTCAGTCCGCAGGCCGACGCTCTATCCACTGAGCCAAACCAGTTCGGCTCCAAATTATTTTCTTAAGACAGAATTCCTTAAGAAGCCAAAGGAAGCCAGTTGCCCTGAAACAGGCAGTCCTCCTCCTTTCATCATCTGTGGTCCTTTGATTATTCATAAAATATAAAGTGGCATCATTTTTTTTCACAAAAACATTAAGGCAATAATGACCAAAAGCATTATAAAAGTTACATAAAAGAAGGCCTGATGGGAGAATTAAGAAGCAAAGCAGTCTTTGATACTAAATCTCTTATAGGATTCATGCCATAAACACCTATTTCTGATCTTTAAAGTGAACATTTGAAAGTCAATAATTTAAAGTTAGACTCCTATACTAATTCATGTAACAGGCATTCTGTCCTAATGATCATCTGCTCATAGAAAAACATCTAGCCTTTTCAAGTTTGTTCTTTACCTGACCTGGTGTGATTACTGACACTGACCTTCAATCTCTCCGAATATGTAACTTATTGGACCCAAATGAGGTTTGTTTACATCACCTGTTTTTATCATTTCCCCCCACCAAGTGCAAACCCATTTCAGCGAGCAGGTTGGCTGCCAACAGAGTTCTGATGGCTGTGGTTAGTATGTAATTAGGCTGACAAGGGTTGGTCAGTCTTGCTCTATACTTCCCTCTTCTGAACACTGTGAATATGTGGGAAGGACTGGACTCAAGGTATTAAACCCCCACACATCTGCCTTTAATATGTTCCAACACTCCCACCTGGCTGTGTCCTGCCTTGACAGTTCCTTTTAAGAGGAAGCAAAGGAGGGAGTGCTGATGAGAGGGGGAAGACAGGAAGAGAGATTGGCTCTCGTTTAAAACCATCTTAGGACCTCTGAAAAGCTGCAGGTTGATGAAGGACACATTTGCTCCTCAGAACCCATAGGCCCGT
This sequence comes from Antrozous pallidus, assembly GCA_027563665.1. Lineage (NCBI taxonomy): Eukaryota > Metazoa > Chordata > Mammalia > Chiroptera > Vespertilionidae > Antrozous > Antrozous pallidus. Next base: position 30,649,414 of record CM050524.1, on the reverse strand, counting down.
GGTCAGCAAACTGTGGCTCGCGAGCCACATGCAGCTCTTTGGCCCCTTGAGTGTGGCTCTTCCACAAAATACCACAGCCTGGGTGAGTCTATTTTGAACATGTGGCATTAGAAGAAGTTTAAGTTTAAAAAATTTGGCTCTCAAAAGAAATTTCAATCGTTGTCCTGTTGTTATTTGGCTCTGGTGACTAATGAGTCTGCCGACCACTGCCCTGGGCCTTGTGGATTTCTGCACAGTGATGCCAGTTCCCTTCCTTTGCTTCAGGGAAGACGGCAGCTCATCTCTGGTAACGAGGCCTACATCTGAGACCGGTGGGGATCAAAGATGCCTATTGTCAACAGCTCTGGCCAAACAAATAAAATAGCTCTCTAATAATATTCGGTCACGGAAAGAGAATGTTTCTTGGAGCTGTCTGGGTCACATCTTATTTAAAACCAGCCTTTCAGTGTTACTTCCTCCTTGTCCTCAGTGGAACTGAATGAGCTTGAAGGCAGGTGTGCTGCCCCTCTGGAGGCTGCAGGTTGCTCACGAGGTATGGTGCTGGGATGGCACAGGTGCTCCCACCCTCTGGACAGCAGCAGTCAGCTTTGCCCTTCTCTCCTCTCAAATGGCAGGTCACCAGCTACAACATAATAAAACCTACGCTGACCCCGTGTGCCCAGAGGTATCAAAGGAGAAAATAGGTTCTCAGGTGGACCCTTGTCACCCAGGAGAGGGCTCCAGCACCCACTGCACAGGAGCCACCCCCAGAGCAAACTGGAGACGGGCATGCCTGGCAAGGTGCCCACTGGGACGATAGGAAGGCAGCAGCAGCTCCAGGGATTCCGCCTTTAGGGGCAACTCTGGCCAGAGGCAGGAAGAGCAGGGAGGCAGACATGCAAATCAGATTTTCACTGGGCAGGTGGCCAGATGCAAAAAGGGCAGTCCTGGGTAATAAAACAAGAGCAGACAGCTCTCACTTCCAGAAGATACTGCCAACCTCACTGAAGGCACTTTCACCCCAAAACCCATTACTGAGAATCTTAGATTTCCCTGACGCTGATTTCTCCAGGTCCGTACTAGCAGCAGAATGCCTTTCCATTCCCAGTTCCCAGATCGGCACTGTGGGTCTATGTGCACGTGAGAGACAATGAGGGTCTATGTGCACGTGAGAGGCAATGATGAGAGAGCCAGGAGTCCACCGTGGTTTGTTAGACACCACCACGCAGTACTGCGTTGCTAAAACACTGGGGCTGGAGCTGCCATCCCGAGGCCTGCCCTGCAAAATGGGATCTGTCTGTCTTCACCAGGGAACGATGATAAACGAGCCAAGACAGACACTGGTCAGGACAAGCCACTTTATTTAAGAGCTTCGACAGCCTAAAGTGGTTTAACATAGACGCATGAAAGATTTATCTGGATGATAAAATATCTACACTTGAAAGGCACATAAGTTATAATTTTGCATGTTTTTTTTTCCTTTTAAGATTTCACAGAGTCAAGCGCTTTAGGTAATGAATGAAATGCACATAAAGTTGACTTCATTTCACACAACCTGTCTGGTTAGTGTCTGCCAAGAGCCCTTCCTTCCCAATGGGATGGAATTCAGAATCAAGACCACCCGTGGGTTTCTGTGGCCTTCCATCCCCGTGGAGAGCACAGGGAGGATTAATAAATATAACAGCAGCTATTACTGATGAGCGCCTACTATACCATGTGCTGTGCATTAAGACTAGCACTTCATATACTTACATATGGGCACTACTCAATACTCATAAAAGCCCTATGAGATAGGCACAGCGATTCCCATTGCACAGATGTCCAAAGTGAGCTTTCGAGAGCTTCTGTGACACACATGAGGTCACGCAGGTCATTTTATCTGACTCCAGAGCTGGGGTGCTCACCACTAAGCTACAACATAAATGAAAACGCTTGGCCCTTAGCAAGTGCTCAAAAACACTAGTTATCTTTCCCTATTTTTTTTAAATACCCCTTTCTTTTAATAGCACACTTAGTTGGTTGCCTTGCAGGGTTTTGTCCATTCACTCATTCATTCATTCATTCATTCATTCATTATGGGCTCAGTACCCTGCTGGATGTAGTACTGACTCTAAGCTCCTAGACCAGTTTCAGGCAATTAACACATGAAAGTGAGGATCAGCATGGGGGTGGGTGTCAGGGGCAGCCCCTCACAGGAGATCCACACCCAGTTGTGGGATTAGAGACACAACCAGAATAAGACAATTTTAGGTCTTATTTCAACCCTAGTTTTCTCCCATGACTTTGCTGTTTTCTTTAGCCTGAGCTTTTAGGCCTTCTGACAGTGAGACTGCCTAGGAGGCCCTTTATCATGCACAACACCCCTTTTCTGCACACAGGGCTTGATGCTTTCTGGTCAAACCACTGCGACAGATAACCCAACTCCCCTGCTAATCACCATGCACAGTCCCTCAGAGCTAACCCCAACCCCCACATCTTGCTCTCTGCCTGCCTCATTTCACCAGTTTTTGCCCAGAATAAAGAGTAATAATAATAGCAGTACTAGTAACTACCTGCATACTGGGCACTGCTGTATGTATTTTAGATACATTAACTCATTAGATCACACAATAACCCTCTGAAGTAGGTACTATTATTATTCTTATTTTAGTTCATTTAGGGGAAGAGGGTAGAAGTTAAAATTACTTCAGGGCAAACTATATGGCAAGCACTGTGTTCAGCTTGCACAGTTATACCTTAGTGACAAGTGCAGGGTCACTCACAGAGCTGAGAAGTAACAAACATGAATTTGAACCCACATCTGTGACTGCCAAGCCCAGAGCTCCCTTTCTTCTCTCCCAGTCTGGCACTGACATGGTCTGCGAGGGAAAACAAAGTTTACCCTCTCTCCCTCTCTCTCTAGCACCCTTCTGCTAATGTCTGTTCTGTTTTGTTGTGTGTTTTTTTTTTCTTTTACCCCTACCTACAAACAGCACCAGACTCCTCTAAACCGTGCTCCCCCACTCTCTGAGCCTCCCAGCCAATTTTCATGGAGCAAATTCAGAGTCTACACCAACAGTGTACCAGAGTCAAAGAAGGAATTGGGATCATTCAAGCCAATAAAACACACCAAACAGCTGACAGGTGTTTCCTGAAGCCCAAATCTCTCTCCTAAATCCCTGGAATTTTAAGATCTCAGGGGTCCTCAGCAAGGAGATTTTTGAACAGTTTTAGAGGGTGACACTACCAATAAAAGGAAGTAACTGATGCTCAGTGGAGGAGTGTGAGCCTTATGTCTGGAGACAGGTGAGAAGGGGGAAGAGTCACGCAGCTGGCGGCAACAGGTGAGTCTTTCTGGGAACTGGGTACCTGGCTGGAAGCAGAGGGGCTTTCCTGGGCAAGGCCAGAGGGTCAGACCCCCTCCCTGCGGGCTGGAACTGTTTGCCTCACCTGGCCCACCCCAGCTGAGCTCCAGGAGGGCAGGGCCCTGTCTGATCACTCTTTCAGTCCTGAGAGCCAGTGCACCGCGGGCACCAGTTGCATGCTTCCAGAACGAATGACCAAACCTGTCATCATGTTAGAGAACAGGCTGTTTGAGAGCCTCAGACAAGGAAACAGGACTCAAGGAAAGGGGATGGGGAGGGAGCGTGAGACACACTATTAGGATCAACATCCTGCTCCATCCAGAAAGGTCCTCACATGCCTTCACTGCCTGCACATCTGGAACACTGCCAAGTCACTTACAGTCGCCCCCCACCTTCAGGGAATGGGAAGATCCCCATTTTACAGAGGAACCTCCTTTCCCCCCAGTTCTGTGCAGACCAGCCCCACTGACTTTCCTTTCTACTCAACTGGGTCACATTCTCTCCCGACAAAATGCGTTTGCTCTGCGGTCCTCCACCCTGAAATCCTTTGCTTTACATGGAAGTTGGAACCCCAGCGTCCCGTACAGATGGGGGGCCACCTGTTGAATGCTCTCGCAGCACCCTGGGGAGCACTTCTATCTTCACACCAGACTGTGCGCTGCACGCGGCGCGCACCACGTTCCTGTGCCCACAGTTGTGTCCCCGACAGGCAGGCCAGTGGCGGGCCCTCGGGGCACACGGTAAGCCTTAGTGGACCCTTCTGTGTCTCTGCGAAGTGCACGAGCGCTGACGGTGGGATTCGAACTCACGTCTGCCAACCGCGGGCCAAACCTACGGGAGTAATGGGGGTCGGCTGACAAGGCGGAGGCGGGAACGCGCTTCGAGGCTCTGCACCCCGCCGCCACCTGTCGCCCTGGCGTCCAAGTCTGCGCGGGCGCCCGCGAGGGCACAGGCGGGCCAACAGGGAGGCCGGGTGCCCTTACCTGCGTCCCGCGGCTCCTCAGGGGAACTTCCGGGACGGGGACTTCGGAGGCAGAACCGGGGCAGAACCAGCGGGGCCCGCACCCACACCCCCGAGAGGGGAGAGCCTTGGGCGCGGAGTGCAAAGCCCCCTTGAGTGGGGCGATCCCAGACGCGCCCGCTACGACCCTGCTTTGGGGGCGGGTCTCAAGCGGCCTTGACCCCGCGCTCCGCGGGCTCCCCCTGTGGGCGGAGTCACAGGAAACTTAGCTCTTGGCCCCGCCCCCTCCCTGCGGTCGGCCCCCGGAGACCGGGTTCTGTGCCCCGCCCCAAGCCCCGCCCACCCACCCCACCCCCTTCCCTGCCCCCACCCCTGACAGTTGGGTAGCGTGCGAGTTTATTTGCTTTTTATTTTCCTGTTTCGTATTGCGTTTTATTTCTTAAGTCATTTACTTTTACTTTAATTTTTAAAGATCAAATTAAAAACATATATCAAAGTAATGCAAGAGCAGCACTTTTTACAAAATAAAATGGTCTAAATGTTCCTAAAATGAAAGCAACAGGCCCCGCTCTCTTGCTCCCCACACATACAGCCCTTTATGTCAGTTTCTCCATTTAGTTCTTCTGGTGGTCACCCCTTGTCGCTACAAAAATAAGCTTACATAGCGATATTTTGATTTATCTATTGACTTTCTGCCATGTTAGATGAGGATTTACTCTCTTACTGTGCCCTTGCCTCCCTTCTCTTGACAAATTTACACCTTCATTCCCAAGTCCTGCCTGGGTGAGCTCTGAGATCTCAAACCAGGAGTGGATGAAGGTTTTGAGGACATGAAGCTTATAGAATTGCAGGGGAAGATAGAAAGAAAGGCTGTTTTAGAAAGCCCTACAGAATTGAGGCTAAGAAAAGCAATCACAACAAAATCCTGGTGTCTTGGAGATTTGAGTCCCTATCCTCTGAGATCTTCTTAGATAATTTATTTCCTGAATTTGCCTCTCCAATGTGGCCTGGCTTCCTCTGCCCACTCAGGACCTTCCATAAATCCAAATCCTCTCAGGGGTGCTAGGGTAAAGGTCCAGATTCATCAGTTTCTGCCAAAAGAATTTCCTAACGGAGTGAGTTGGAGTGTGCAAAAAACAGGCATCAAGGGTGATATCAAGGTTTTGTGATTGCTGCACACATAATACCCAGCTTTTCCTAGTATTGATGACAAATTGTTAGTGTAGAGAGTGTTTTTATAAAACTGGCTCTAGCCCCTGTCTGGTCAGCGGATCTTCACAGTGCTTCCATGAGGTTGACTGGACAGGCAGTGGACTGTCATGTGCCTTGACAAGGTAACCTTAAGCAACGTCACTTTACCTCTCTAAGCCTCATTGTCCTCTGAAATTGGAGGTAACAACCTCTATCTCTTGGGGAAGCTTAGTATCTATATGTACAAAAATAGTTATTGGTTGTTGATTTTTTTTTCATTTTAAAAACTATTTTAACAACTCAAAAAATTTAAATTTTGGTCAAATTTATTGTTCTTTTTTTTTTATTGCCTCTGTGTTATGTACCATACTTAGGCCCTCTCCACTTTGAGATTTAACAAAATTCAAGGATAATTATCTTTGGATCTTTTCTTATTGATATCTCAGTTTTGTCCCCCAGCAGAGTTGAGGCTCATGATAAAGGTTAGGGACTTCTAAAAGTCACTGTGCAGCAAGTTGGTTTCACAGGTTGAATTAAAGTCAAAGGCTAGTTCATTGAGTCTGGGCCCAGACCTAGGGAAGGAGAGGCTGGACACAAAGCAAGACAGACTGGGCAATGATTTCCTCCTGCAAGGGTTGCTTCTTTGCCTGGAGAGTGAAGACTAACTAAAGCTTGGTCAAGGAGGGAAGCTGGCTTCCTCGGCACAGAGTATGTCTCTTAATGGAGGGAATAATGGCCACACTGTACCTAGTCTAAGTGGGGAGGGCCAAGAAGCAGTAGTTGATAAATCCATTCTGGAGAGGCATATTTTTAGAAGAGGAAATGTCTACGTAAGAATTATGCCCTGCCCTAGCCAGTTTGGCTCAGTGGATAGAGCGTCAGACTGCAGACTGAAGGGTCCTAGGTTCGATTCGGGCTCGATCCCCAGTGGAGTGTGTGCAGGAGGCAGCCAATCAATGATTCTCTCTCATTATTGATGTTTCTATATCTCACCCTCTCACTTCCTCTCTGAAATCAATAAAAATATGTTTAAAAAATAATTATGCCCTTTTCTTGAGAGCACATGGAGCTATTGGATCATGGGTATAATTGGAATAATATATTTGTATCTCTCCTTTATTTTTTTGATTTTTAAGAGAATAGCTTTTTATTTCCTTTTTATTGATTTCAGAGAGGAAGGGAGAGGGAGAGAGAGATAGAAACATCAATGATGAGAGAGAATCATTGATTAGTTGCTTCCTGCTCACTCCCCACTGGGGATCAAGCCTGCAACCCGGGCATGTGCCCTTGGCTGGAATCAAACCCAAGACCCTTCAGTCTGCAGACTGATGCTCTATCCACTGAGCCAAACCAACGAAGGCTGCATCTCTCCTTTATTGGAAAGTTTTATTTCTCTTGAATCCTACCTGCCCTTATGGCACAAGGAAGTGGGCAGGTAATGCTCCCTAAGTAAGAAGAGGATTTTTACATAGAGGATGCTTGAGTTTGGCTCCCCCAGAAGCAGATCTTGAGACAAGGATTCAAGTAGTTTATTTGGGAGTCAAATAAAGGATGCATTATTCAGCCAGCTATAACAGGTGACTAATCTGTGGGAAAACCAGAAGGCAGTGTAAAGAACATACCTCAGAATTGTCCACTAAAGAAACAGGCTGTAGGGGGGAGATCTCTGAGGGAAAAAAAACTTGAACCGATATATTAGCTCATTTTTTAACATTTGACAAATTATTTCTAGGCATAAATAACAGTGTGTTACCAAATGAAATCAAGCTATAACATAATCATGCTGTTTTCTTCTGTGACTTAGCGGTGTGCCAATGGAGTTTTAATAGGAGCACTTTAAGCACACTGTCTCTGGCCTAGAGGTGTACCCCAAACACATTCTGGAAAACTTGCTCTTGGACAGATCATGATGGGACTGAGACCTGGGTCAGCTCTGTATTGGGATGGGCCCTTGGCTTTTGAGGGCTCAGAAAGGAAACTGGTAGACTTTTTAAATGATCAAAGGGGGCAAACTTGTCAGTCACTTCAGGTACCGCACAGGTGGGTGTTTTCTTATCACCAATAAACAGATAGTGCCAATGCCAACTCTTTCTTTCTTTTAAAAAATATATTTTATTGATTTTTTTACAGAGAGGACGGGAGAGGGATAGGGAGTTAGAAACATCGATGAGAAACACCAACCAACTGCCTCCTGCACACCCCCTACTGGAGATGTGCCCACAACCAAGGTACATGCCCTTGACCAGAATGGAACCTGGGAACCTTCAGTCCACAGGCCGACGCTCTATCCACTAAGCCAAATCAGTTAGGGCACCAACTCTTTCTTATATGGCCATTGAAGCAAGCCTCCACTAAAGAGCCACCATTGGCCATACTTACTATTAAGTGAAAGTGATCCCTTTAAAATATGGATCAGTTCACAATACTTGCCCTCTCATAAGCCCTCAGTGGCTTCTACTATGAATAAGATCAAATACCAGTCCTCCCTAGTGGCCTCCAGTGCCCCGACAAGCTCTCTCCGACATTGTCTCCTAACAGTGATCATCCCTTGCCTCCAGTCTGTGTGGCTTTGTTGCTGTCCCTTGTACACACTGGGCCTGCTTGCACCCCAGAGCCACTGAAATGGTACACTTTCTCACTCCCGAGGTAACTTGCCCAACTCAATAGCTTTCTAATTTATCACCTACAAAACCCACAACAGACACTCACATATCACTCCATTCATAGCACTCATTATTTGTCATTGAAATATGTCTTTATTCATTATTTGTCTCCCTCACTTAAGTATTAGGTCCAAAAAGGGCTGAATTTTAAAGTATTTTGTTCTGTTTTGTTTCTTAATATATCCCCACACTTAGAATAGTGTCTGGCCCCTAGTAAGTATTCAATAAATATTTGTTGAATGAATGAATAAATTGAGCCAATGAAAACTAAACAAAATCAGTAAATATATAGTTCAAAAATGTCCTAGAATGCAGACTTTAATTTAGATTGGATTCCTCTTTAATTGTCATAGTAGAGGAGAGAAAAAATAAAATAAAATGAAGTGTGTTGGATACATTATATAATCTGATTCATAAATACAGGTTAGTATTAGATTGAGAACTTTTACTACTTTATATTTGACCCAATGTCTGTGTTAAATATTTAAGCAAAGGTTAGTTCAGAAGGCTACATACTCATTTAAAAGTAGCAAGAAGAAAAAAATTTCCCCTAGTCATTTTAATAATTCAGAATGGTGTTCTGTAGTGTCTGTTGGCATTTGAGGGTCCAAGACAGTAACTACTTACCTGAAAACAGAGGCCTGGATAAAATATTTATGACCTCACTCATTTTCATTTTCTGCATATTTTTTACTCCTGCTTCACACACATTTTTTTTTTACCCATTCTTCAGCTGCACAATTCACACACTAAAGTTAATAGAAATTGTTTTCATGGATTATTAAATGCAGCTAAGCAATGAGCTTTTGGTAGAACATAAGGCCAAACTGGGGCCATTTTGCTGTTCTAACAAAGTCATGTTTCCTTAAAGTTGCAGACTCCGAATTGACAGAGGCCTCTGCTCTGTATTGTGATGTTTCCTTAGGCAGATGCATGTCTGCTGCAGAAGAGGCTTTAACATGGGAAATAAAGCCTTCCTGAAAACAGGGTTAACCCTGGTTCAGGTAAGCAGTCTTAAAATCAAGAACAGTTGGATTCATGGGATTGATAAGTGGACCTTTGAAATTATGGCAAGAAGACACCAAGTCATGCCAATATGCTAATAAAAACATTGCCCTCTGGTGCCAGCAGCAGTAGAGTGCATTTTGGTTAGCGTCTACCTGGGCTTAATTGTCTAAGGAATGTTCCAGTGGCAGCACTCCAGAGCTGTAAATTATTTTCCTTAATGGAGCTTTTATATTGTACTCCTGTTGCTTAAACTGTAATCTGGGCTTTGATGTCCATCTGGGTCCACTTGGTACAAGAGGCCTTCTAAGGAGGTCAGAGTCATGATACATTGTTCACAGTGGGGAGCACTAGGAGTAACCCAGCCTTGCTCCATGAGAAGAGAGGACCCAGAGAGGTTAGATGATCTTCTCAAGGCCACACACAGCCGGTCAGAGTTGGGTTGGAGTATCAGTCAGGATCTTTGTTGTTATTGTTTTGTTGCTGCTGTTACAAAACAACAGGAATAGCCTCTGCTCACCGAGTCGACGTGAGTTTATTGGTAGGATTGGAAGGTTGGAGATCTCGGCTTAGGAAGGGATGGGAAGAAACCAGTTTTGAAGAGCTAGGAAGTGAAATCCCTAGGAATGATCTTTGAGCAGAAATGGTCTAAACCAGCGGTCGCCAATCGGTCCGTGGACTGCTGGTGGTCTGTGAGGCCCGAAAGGTTGGCGACCGCTGGTCTAGACAGAATGCCACTGCAGGGGCAGATAATTAAATTCTAGCCATTTCTTCTGTATTATTTCACTTATTCATGAGTCAAAGTCCTGGGAGAGACTCTCTGATTGGCCAAGAATAGGACACGCTTCCTTGGCTGTGCTGGGAAAGGTGTTGGCAAACCTTTTTGATTTTGGATGTCGGAAGGAAGGTCCCTGAATCTAACCCCTCACTAAGACTCTCATCACAAATCCCCAAAAGGACCCACCTAAATATGCTGTTAGGGAAAGGCAGGCATGCAGGGAAGCCAAGGTACAATGAAATCCACATTTAGTTTAGAGTGGTAGACTCCTGTGCAGCTAGAAGTTACCATGAGAAGCAAACAGTAGTTTGCTTGGAATTACTAAGGAGGTCTTCTTTTCCAAACACAGGACCCCCCAGTCTCTCTCCTTCCGTCTTCTGTCCTAGAATGAGGATGTAATTCTGGAGGCCAAGCAGCCATCTTGAGTCTATGAGGTGACAAGCATGAACGACAAAGTTACTTGCTCCAAATGGTTAAGTGGGTAATTAGAAGGAGTCTGAGAGGCTAACTACATCATAGAACTGCTGTATTAGTTCTAAATTGACTGCCTACAGACTTCTCATTGTGTAAGAAAATAAAGTTATTTGGCCAAGCCAGTACAGTTGGATATGAGTAACATGCAGCCTCACATAATATGACAACACCTATTGGTCCTAAAATTCTGGTTTCTTTATTCCCCGAGCAGCACCATTTTTGTTCCACTTACGAAGATGTTATTTCATGCTTTCAAGGAGCTTATGGCTGAATTGAGGGCACAGATAGAGTTCAAAGGCCAGTCCTTCTGCCTAGGCCCTTGCCCTATCCTCCTGCCCCCCACCTTGGACTGTCACAATCATTCTCTTCTGCTTCTTCACCTTCACCTTTTCCCTGCTCCTTCCTCTGAGTTTATAAAGAGGCTCAAGTCTAAAAGAATCCTCTTTTTACCTCCTGAGCTTTCTAACCACCAATCTCTTGCTTGTTCTTCTTATTCAAACTTCTCAAAGAAGTGGCCTGTCTACACCTCTTCTTTCATTTAATCCTCTATCCAGAGCGTCTAGCTTCTGTCCCAGCCTCCACCCTGACACTGCTCTGCTGATTGCTAATTCCTATGGGGAAATCTTTGTCCTCATTTCACTGGCCTATTGGCCACCTTTGATAATGTTGGCCACTGCTTTTGTAGAAACTTCTTCCTCCTTGTCTCTCAGACTTCACATTCTTCTTATTCTCTTCTTATCTCTTGGAGTATGCATGCTGTCTTGCTGGGGCTCTTAATCAAGGCATCAGGCCATGCCCTAACTTAGTAGTCCACAAACTACGGCTCGAGAGCCACATGTGGCTCTTCGGCCCCTTGAGTGTGGCTCTTCCACAAAATACCACGTGTGGGCGCATACATACAGTGTGATTGAAACTTCGTGGCCCATGTGCAGAAGTCGGTTTTCAGCTCTCAAAAGAAATTTCAATTGTTGTACTGGTGATATTTGGCTCTGTTGACTAATGAGTTTGCCAACAACTGCCCTAACCAACGAGAAGACCCTCCCTACCTCTGTCCAGAACCTGAATTGTGAGCAGAGAAACTCAGAGACTAAAAATGGTGGCACCCTGGCAGGACTGTTGAAGAGTTCCTGGCACACAGGGCCCCAGAACTTCCAGGTTTCTGTCTGCCCCTGGCCTGGTTCTTCAGCTTCCTAGTGGCCTCCCTGCAAATCTTTTATTTTTATTTTTATTTATTTATTTATTTATTTATTTATTTATTTATTTATTATTATTATTTTTACTATTAGCCAGAGTCAGTTTCTGTTGCTGAGGGATACTTTGGGCTATGCTCAAATCTCCAAAGCACATGTCTGCAGAATAGGCTCTGGGCCCTGGCTTGTACCTGCATTCTCAGGGATCTCATTCTTTAAGGCTCAGGTCAAATATCACCTCCTCCATGAAGCCCTCCATGATGCATGTCCTTGCAGTTGAACATGATGGTGTTTCTACTTGACTGCCTAAGCAAAGCCCTGACCTCCAATGGTTCCTCAGGGTCTGGAGCACTCAGTGGTCCCTTCCAAGTCACCTCTAATGCTCACAGAGTAGTCTGTCCAACTGGTCTGTTGGAACATAGGACTATGTCCTGGTCTTCTCCACTAACGCAGTGTCTCCTAAATGATGCTGTATTGCCTCCGGTGATAACTTTAGAAAATGATGACAGGATCCTTTCAGCAAAGCCATCCTTGGACTTCGATCTGTCCTCTGAGAAGGAACTGGCAAGGAACTGCCCCATTTCAGTGCCTGAAGAGCCTGTTCACTCTTTCCTCCCTTCCATGTTCCCTCCTGCCCTTCTGTGCCTGATTGGTTCTCCATGAAACAGACACTGAGATGGAAGTAAAGGCACAAAAGATTTAAGGAGAGAGAAGAGGCAGAAGCAGGAATGGGCAGCTGACAGACCATGATGCTGACTGACAGTCTTTGTCATCCCATGGCACCCTGGAGCTTAGATTATCCACTAGATGGAAATGGCCAGGCCCCCGAACCCCACTTTGCTTAGTCATTGGCTGGGGTCTGGTTGAGAATAGCTTAACCTTGTCTTAAAAAATAGGGCAGACTTTGCAGAAACTAGCAGCTGGAGGCTGCCAGGAAGCCATGCCCCACCCAATTGGGAAGCAAGCCTCTTTGAGAGACGTGTCTGAGCAGTGTATATCCACATCTGCTACACCTTCTACCAATCAGTATTTGTCCACAGGAGCTCATGGAGAGGCCCAGGTTCTCACATGGCTCCTGTCTCTGTGCCAAAGTTTCTGCCCGTTATGTAGCGGTTAGGGCTATACCTGTAGCAAGGGAAAGGTTTTGCCCATCTCCCAGATCCTAAAATAACAGCCAGGACTGCAGACTTCACCACTGGGTTTTTTTGTATTTGAGTAGCAAAAGCTCAGCTGTGAATTATGGCTCTTTGTCCTTCCCTCTCCCATGGGCCCTGCCTGCCCCCTTGCTCACACCTCCTTTGTATGCTGCTCAGGCTGCCAGTGGCTAGAACAGTACTGTGCTCAGAGGTCTCACTGGCTGAATGAGTGAAGGGATGAACGAATGAATTACAAAATGAGTGAAGGAAAGAATGATGGCCCAGATGAAAGAATGCAAGAAGGATGAAATGGCCTGAGAAAAGAACAAATTGAATAAAGATACTTCGGCTGAGTCACTTAGTGAGGAGATGACCCGGTCCACCCTCTAGGGATTCTTTGAAAGATTGCTTGACTGCATCATCCAGTAGCAGAAGCCATGTCTGCTTTCTCTCCTGCCCATTTTCCAGCGATAACAGCTGTTCATTTTACTCCGAGCCTTCAGCTTTTTGGTGAAGTTGCCATTCTTCCCTCCAAGGCAGCTTTGCTAAAGGCATGTAGAGCACAGACTGTAAAGGCTGGTGGCTCTGTGGATCTCAGAACAAAGGTGGTAATTGCCTGCCTAGCCCCAGCCTTCCTTTCATTGGTCTTCATTGCTTCATGCTTTGCTCAAATGGTACCTGAGCCTCCAGCCTCCAGTTGTGGCTGCAGCTGGTCAGAGCTCAGTGCCCCTGGGGGAGTAGAGAAGGCTGAGTGCTCCCTTTCACGTGGTCCTCTGATGACTGACAGCCATGCACTAATTGGCCTGTCTCTCCTTGGACAGTTCCAGAGCCTGTAATTGGGACTGATTCTGACAGCCTGCCCTTTTCGGGAAAGTGTGCTGCAGAAATATATCCTAGAGGAGGGCGTATTTTCCCAAGATCATTTTCAGAAAGGACAAATGGCCTTGCTGGTATGGCTCAGTGGTTGAGCATGAACCTATGAGTCAGGAGGTCATAGTTCGATTCTTGGTCAGGGCATATGCCCAGGTTGAGGGCTCTATCCCCAGTGGGGGGTGGGAGTGGGTAATGCAGGATTCTCATCATTGATGTTTCTATCTCTCCCTTTCTCTATGAAATCAATAAAAATATACATTTTTAAAAAGTCAAATGGAACTTCACACTATTGCTTTAGTCAAGACTCCATCTATTTTGTCTTCCAAGAGAAGGAAGTATGAAACAAATTAGTAACTGCTTATGCATTTGCAGTCTTGCATATGTTGAGTCAGTCAACTTAGGCTAAGTTCTGCTGTGGAAACAAGCAACCCCCATAGCTATATCTCCTACAAAACCAAGATCTATTTATTGCTTGGGCCATATGTCCATCATGGGTCAACTAGAGCTCTGCTCTACTCCATATTTTCATAGTGACCATTTTGGGGACATTGCCTTGTGGGAGAGTGACATGGAAAACTATAAGTTGGCTCTTATCACTTACTATATGCAGAGATGACATATCCTTTCATTCATGGCTTATTAACCTAAGGAAATCATATGTCAATTTCAAGTTCACAGACTCAAGATGTATAGTCCTACCACAAGTTACAGACCTGATGTCAGTGAGAGAGGAGAGCAGGGTTCTCCCCCAGAGAAGGCTAATTTTGCAGACCATGTTGTGCAGACCCTTTTCATTTACAGTGAGGAGTCCATCAAGACAGTTTGGAGAATCTAGCAAGCTCTCAGGTGTGTGAAAGGCTCTGTATCTACAGGTGAAGTAGAGGCTGGGCCTCTAAAAGCAGCATGATTTAGTGGCCGACGTGTCCTTTAATTTCATCTCTGCTTGTGTGACTTTGAGCAAATTGCTTAATCTTTCTGAACCTCTAAATGGGCATATTAGTATCTACCTATGAAGGCTATTGTGAAGATTACATCAGAGATCTGGCAGGTCCATAATACTTTGGAGATTTTACTCTGATAAAATAGTTCATCTTGCCTTGGACAATGGAAAATTCAGAAAAATAGGAAAAAATAAATAACATCAAAATATTTCTTGCCACCCCAAAGACAGCCAGTGTTAAAACTTTGGCACATTTCCTTCTAAAGATGAAAGCATGCTATTTTTAAAGCTGCAGCTGTTTCTGCATTTGGGCTGAAGGACAAGGGAGACTATTGCTGGGGAAGACACCTTAATTGGGCTCATTAGCTGCCATCCCTCGTCCTCTTTGGCGAGTTTGGGTGGGAAACGGAAAGTTCTGTGAGTTCTCTGTATACTGCTAATCAAACAGAAGTCTTTTAGTCCTCTGCTAAGAGCCAGAGGAGGGAGGTTCAATTGTTGGAGCTCTGGAAATCAGAAAAGAAACTATGTGAACACAGTGGGAAGCTTATGCGGTTATCTGAGACAGAGATACACAGAGGGAGAAAATGAGGGATTCCCAGGGAGAGAGAAAGACAGGAGGAATGGAATGGAGAGCAGCGGACACAGAAAGACACAGAGAGGGACCCGAACTTGGGAGCCAGAGAGGGACTGGAGCACTCACACGCAGAATGTGAAGCTCGGTGAAACCAGACAAAGTTTGCTTGGGGCGCAGATGGCCAGTGACACTCAGAGACTGAAGCTGGATTTCTAGCTCTCAACATATTCCTGCTCTCTGCTGCAGCCCATCCCCTGGCTCTCTGCAAAACTTTAGGATAAAGGTCTGTTTCACAAAACAGCCTGACGTCCCTGGTGCCATGGGGAATGCAGGAAGTTCTTTGTCCTGAGAGGCACAGAGTAGCTTAAGGAGAGGAGTAGATACAGTGGGACTGGGCTGAGTATCATATATATATATATAAAGTATTACAAATAGTAGTATATATGTTTCCTTTCCCCCCCCCCCCCCACTGATCTTCCTCTGGTCTCCCCTATCCTCCAGCACATACTCTCACCTGCCCCCTACCCCCCAGTGTCTTGTATCCATTGATTACTTGCATGCATACAAGTCCTTCGGTTGATCTCTTATAGTCCCCACCCCCCACCCTCCCCTGCCTTCCCACTGTAGTTTGAGAGTCTGTTCAATGCTTCTTTGCCTCTGTATCTATATTTCCCCCGTTTCTTTAAAAAATCTTGCATCTGCATACTAGAAGTAAACATAAGAACAAAAAATGTTTGAGTCTCAGTTTCAATGTCAAATAGTTCCTTATGTGTGTATGTCAGCAATGATATCTGGATGGTGGACAAATGGTGGTGATGCAGGTCCTGCCCTCTCTGGTTGCCCTCTCCTGGGCAACCTGCAGTGAGACACAGCTGCTGACTGCTAGCATGGCAAAGTGTCGTCAGTGTCCTGCATCTCTGGACTGTCTTTGTGGTTGGGACAGACCTGTCAGTTCCTCTCTGTTGCAGGAATCCATATGGTGCTAGAGTTGTTTTCTGAAAATATACAAACGTATTCTCTGACTAAAAGTTAATAAAGGAATCTTTTCTGTAAATTAGACTTGGGATTCTTTTTATTTTTACCCAAATGATTTTCCTTTGGCTTATTTTGACATCATGTATGTTTTTCATGGGTGTTCTGCTGTTAGCATTACAAATGGATATTGATTTTTCTGAAGTAAGAATTTTCTAGGTGTAATTTACTTACAAGATGTTTTCCCTTACATGATGTTACCCTACTATCACCACCTCCCCCGCCCCCCCTTTTTTAATTAATGGAGGCTTTTGGAAATTTTATGTTGCAGTCTTGGTAACTTTAAATTTTAATTTTTGCACAAAAGTATGACTGTCTTAGGTTCTTTGAATGTTAGGCAACTTTACGATGAGATGAACTACTAATAGAAATTTTAGTTAATATTTTAGGAACAGCTTTTTGTCCAGTACACTTAAATTTTCTTGAGTATTCCCTTATTTTAATTGGTCAATTTAAATTAATCTGAACTTGATTATTATTTTACTGTCATATTTAATACTCAAACAATAATCTTAGTTTACCCTGTAAATATTAGTGGAAAGGATTATTTGCATTCTTGAATAGGACCTGAGCATTCCTGGTGCTAGATTGAATTTAGATATAGGGCTGCTGTTGCTGGCCAAGTCTCTATCCGTAACCTGGATCCCCATCTGAGCTGGGAATTGGAGGTGAAGCAGCCATGGGGGTAGGAGACCTTCCTCAGAAGGGGTCAGAGTTCAGGCCCCTGCAAGATTAGAGGGGTGAGGGTCTGTGTCCCACCTCTATTGACCTTCAAGTTCTCTCCTGATGGCCCTCTGTGACTGTGCCTGTCTTAGGTTGGTCCTTTCCTGAGGAATCTTACCTGTCTCTGGCTGACCAGCCATCCTCCGGGGCCAAGCAGGGTGATGTGAGGTTCAGTTCTGTCTCCTTGGTAGGCTATGCCCCTGTGGCCTCCACGCCCAGCACATGCCTTGGGATCCCCTCGCCTGCTGGCGGGGTCCTGGTACTGATCACATATCTCGGAGGACTCAGGTTTCTTCTCCAGGAAGGCCCAGCTCACACTATTGAGCAAGAGACAGATCCATGGTGCCAGCCACCCAGAGACTTCAACCTCAGCTTGAACTGAAAGCTCAGGCAACAGCTGTGTGCACTTGGATTGTGAGAAGAGGGTCCCTTTTGGCAAAAAGGGCAAGAGGCGCCAATATAGAATGCTCAAGTGCCTTCCCAGTGCCTTAATTTCTTCTGAAAAGGATTAATTCCTTTCCTGTCCTTTTTTTTTTTTTTTTGAAATTGCTGCCAAACATTCAAAGAATTAGTTTGTAAGTTTCTTTGGGATAATTGTACAATATGCTTTTGTAAAATATCAAAAATTATAATGACATTGTAGAATAATATCATGTAAGGATATTCATTGCTCTAGGCCATGTCAATTCAATTTCAAACTAGCTGCCATTTTTTTAAAATAACTTTATATAAATTTTGTTAGGGAGGTAAAAGCACAAATTACTTACCTTAGTTCAAGAGGTCAAATATATTGACTTTCCCCCTTACTCCCACCACCCCCCACTTACCCTGAGTTTTGACATTCTGATGGACAATTCTCAGTCTCTAGATCCGTTCTTGTTCATCCATCTATGCTGTTCATTATATTCCACAAATGAGTGAGATCATATGATATTTACCTTTCTCTGCCTGGCTAATTTCACTTAGCATAATGTTCTCCAGCTCCATCCATGTTGTTGCAAATGGTAAGAGCTCCTTTTTTACAACAGCATAGTATTCCATTGTGTAGATATACAACAGCTTTTTAATCCACTCATCTGCTGATGGGTACTTAGGCTGTTTCCAAATCTTAGCTATGACAAATTTTGCTGCTATGAATATAGGGTGCATATATCCTTTCTAATTCGGCTTTCTAGTTTCTTGGGATATATTCCTAGAAGTGGGATCACTGGGTCAAATGGGAGTTTCATTTTTAGTTTTTTAAGGAAGCTCCATACTGTTCTCCACAGTGGCTGTACCAGTCTGCATTCCCACCTGCAGTGCAAAAGAGTTCCTTTTTCTCCACATCCTCACCAATACTTGTTGTTGGTTGATTTGTCAATGTTAGCCAATGTGACAGGTGTGAGACGGTATCACATTGTTGTTTTGTTTTGCATCTCTCTGATGATTAGTGACTTTGAGCAGGTTTCCATATGTCTCTTGGCCTTCCTTCTGTCTTCTTTCAAAAAGTGTCTGTTCAGATCTGTTGCCCATTTTTTTTTATTAGGTTGTTTATCTTCTTTTTGTTAAGTAGTATGAGTTCCCTGTAAATGTTGGAGATTAAACCCTATCATTGATGTCATTGGCAAATATGTTCTCCCATGAAGTGGGGTTTCTTGTTTTATTAATGGTTTCCTTTGTTGTGTAAAAGATTTTTATTTTGATATAGTCCCATTTGTTTATTTTCTCTTTAGTTTCCATTGCCCTATGAGCAGTATCAGTGAAGAAGTTCCTTCAACATATGTCCGAGATTTTGCTACTTGTGGCTTCCTCTAGTACTTTTATGGTTTCCCGCCTTATGTAAGTCCTTTATCCATTTTGAGTTTATTTTTGTGAATGGTGTAAATTGGTGATGTAGATTCATTTTTTTGCATTTATCTGTCCAATTTTCCCAACACCATTTGTGGAAGAGACTGTCTTGACTCCATTTTATGTTCATGCTTCCTTTGTCAAATATTAATTGGGCATAGTGGTTTGAGTTGATTTCCGGGTTCTCTATTCTATTCCATTGACCTATATGTCTATTCTTGTGCCAGTACCAGGCTGTTTTAAGAACAGTGGTTTTGTAATACAGCTTGATATCTGGTATTGAGATCCCACCTACTTTGTTCTTTTTTTTTTAGGATTGCTGCAGCTATTCGGGGTCTTTTTTTATTCCAGATGAATTTTTGGAAAGTTCGTTCTAGGTCTATGAAATATGCTGTTGGTATTTTAATGGGGAGTGCATTGAATTTATAGATTGCTTTAGGTAGTATGGACATCATTGCTTTTAATGATGTTGATTCTCCCAATCTATGAACATGGTATGTTCTTCCACCTGTTTACATCTTCCTCTATCTCTTTTTTCAGTGTCGTGTAGTTTTCCATGTATAGATCTTATACCTCTTAGTTAAGTTTCTTCCTAGGCATCTTAATTTTTTTGGTGCAATGGTAAATGGGATTGATTATTTAGTCTCTCTTTCTGTAAGTTCATTATTGGTGTATACAAATGCCATGGATTTCTTGGCATTAATTTTGAATCCTGCTACATTGCCGAATTCATTTATTAAATCTAGTAATTTTTTGATGAAGTCTTTAGGGTTTTCTATGTACAGTTTCATGTCATCTGCAAATAAGGACAGTTTTACTTCTTCTTTTCCAATTTTGATGCCTCTTCTTGTCTGATCATAATGGCTAGCACTTCCAGCACTATATTGAATAGGAGTGGTGGAGGAACCAAGATGGCGGCATAGGCAAAACACCTATCTTGCCGTCATGCTCAGCAATTTTAATACTACAACTTAACGAAAGAACAAACACCTTCCAGAATCACCAGAAAGCTGGCTGAGTGAAAATTCCACAAATCACAGTGAAAATAAGACACTGTGACTCGGAGGAGCGGCTGAGGACAGCGTTGAAAGATTCGCGTGGAGAGAGGTTTGGAGCGCGCCGTGGAGAGGGTGGGCGGCTGAAAACCGGCCAGTTTTCTCGAACGGGGAGTCAAAGACGTCCCACTGGATTGATTCTCCAGCTTTGGGCGAAGTCCAGGGAACCCACTATCATACGGGGTGAAAACTGGACAGTGGGAGGGCACAACGAAGCTCGGGTGCTGCGGGTCTCCCGTCTTGTGGAGAAGGCAGCTTGCGCCAACAGCTCAGCTGCGGGACCGCGCAGAGAGCACTCGTGACTTACTCTCTAATTCAGAAAACCGTCAGACTGCTTTGTTTTACGACCCTGGGTGAGACATTGGCTTTGCAGAGTCATTTGGGAAGAGGCTGAATTCCCCGGCAGCCGGTGGAGCTCAGCAGCAGCTCTCTCAGAGGTGCCGGCGGCCATTGTCCCCCGGCACAGAGTCCCTGGGGCCACACAGGGCAGAGCTGACGCTGTCTGCTTGGCCCGGAGACTCCGCCCATCCAACCTGAGCAGAGCTGAGCTTCACAGACAATTGGCCTGGAGATCAACCCCTCCAACTGCTAACAACGATTAACCTGAGCTTAACTTCAGCAAGACTGTGCAACCCATATCCACCTCAGGTAACTGGGGAGGCTGAGCCACTGTCCCTAGTAGGACGTCTACCACACAAAGCTAATTGACCAACTCAGGGAAGCAGCCACCATGCAGAGACATGGAAAGAAATCAGATGTGAAAGAAATGGAGGAAAAAAAACGACTGGACATGGAATTCAAAACTACGGTTATAGGGTTTTTCAAGAGGCTCCAACAAAAGATCGAGCACTATAAGGAAATAAGCAAGACTGCAAAGGAAATGAATGAGTCCTACAAGGAAATGAAGGAGACCCTCAAGGATATAAAGGAGACTCTCAAGGATATGAAAAAGGACCAACCAGAAATTAAGCATACACTGACTGAAATAAAAAATATTATACAAGGACCTAAAAGTGCTCTGGAGCACTCCAAGAACCAAGTTAAAGATGTGAAATACAAAGAGGTAAAATCCACTCAGCTGAAAAAGCAAGAATCCAAAAGAATCCAAAAAATTGAAGATAGTGTAAGGGGCCTCTGGGACAACCTCAAGCATACCAATATCCGAATTATAGGGGTGCAAGAAAAAGAGAGAGAGCAAGACAATGAAAACCTATTTGAAGAAATAGTGACCGAAAACTTCCCACACCTGGTGAAAGAAATTGACTTAGGAGTCCAAGAAGCACACCGAACCCCAATATATAGGAACCCTAAGAGGACCACACCAAGGCACATTATAATTAAAATGCCAAGAGCAAAAGACAAAGAGAGGATATTAAAAGCTGCAAGAGAAAAACAGATGGTTACCTATAAGGGAGCACCCATACGATTGTCAGCGGATTTCTCAACAGAAACGATGCAGGCCAGTTGGGAGTGGCAAGAAATATTCAAGGTGATGAACAGCAAGAATCTACAATCAAGATTACTCTATCCAGCAAAGCTATCATGCAGAATTGAAGGTCAGATAAAGTGCTTCGCAGATAAGAAAAAGCTAAAGGAGTTCATCACCACCAAACCAATATTATATGAAATGCTGAAAGATATTCTTTAAGAAGAGGAAGAAGAAAAAGATAAAAGTGTAAATTAGGAACAACAAATACACATCTATCAACAAATGAATCTAAAAATCAAGTGAATTAATAAGCTGATGAACAGGATAAACTGGTGAATGTAACAGAATCACGGACATAGAGAGGGAATGGACTGACAACTCTTGGGGAGAAAGGGGGTGTGGGAAGTGCAGCAAGAGACTGGACAAAAATCATGCAACTATGGGAGAGGACAGTGGAGGGGGGTGTGGGTGGAGGGTGGGATGGGTACCAGGTGGAGGGGAGCTATAGGGTGAAAAAAAAAGGGAACAATGTAATTAATAAACTGAACAATAGAGATAAAAAAAAAAAGAATAGGAGTGGTGAGAGTGGGCATCCCTGTCTTGTTCCTGTTCTTAGAGGAAATGGTTGTAGTTTTTGCCCATTGAGTATGATGTTGCCTGTGGGTTTGTCATATATGGCTTATTATGTTGAGGTATGATCCCTCTATTCCCACCTTGCTGAGAATTTTCATCGAGAAAGGGTGTTGGATTTTGTCAAATGCTTTTTCTGCATCAATTGATATGACTATGTGATTTTTATCTCTCAATTTGTTTATGTGATGTATCACGTTTATTGCTTTGTGAATATTGTGCCATCCTTGCATCCCTAGGATAAATCCTACCTGGTCATGGTGTATGATCTTTCTGATATACTGCTGGATTCGATTTGCTAGGATTTTGTTGAGGATTTTGGCATCTATAATCATGAGGGATATTGGCTTGTAATTCTCTTTCATTGTGTTATCTTTTTCTGGCTTTGGTATTAGGGTTATGCTGGCTTCATAGAAGGAACTTGGAAGTGTTCCTTCCTCTTGAATTTTCTGCAATAGTCTGAGGAGGATAGGTTTTAGTTCTTCCTTGAAGGTATGGTAAAACTCTCCTGTGAATCTTTCTGGCCCCAGGCTTTTGTTTGCTAGAAGTTTTTTTGATGACTGCTTCAATTTCTTCCATAGTTACCAGCCTATTGAGATTTTTAGAATCTTCCTGAGTTTTGGAAGGTTGTATTTTTCTAGGAATGTGTCCATTTTCTCCAGGTTGTGTAGTTTTTTAGAATAGAGTTGTTCATAGTATTTTTTTTAACAATACTCTGTATTTCTATAGGGTCTGTTGTTATTTCACCTCTTTCATTTCTGATTTTGTTCATTTGAGTCCTCTCTCTTTGCTTCTTGGTGAGCCTGGCTATAGGTTCATCAATCTTGTTTATCCTTTCGAAGAACCAGCTCTTGGTTTTGTTGATCTTTTGTATTTTTTTTTTTTTTGGCCTCTATGTCATTCATTTCTGCTCTGATCTTTATCATTTCCCTCCTTCTGCTCACTGTGGGCTTTTTTTGTTGCTCTGTTTCTAATTCTTTGAGTTGTTCAGTTAGATGATTTATTACCATTTTTTCTTGTTTTTTTTGAGGTAGGCCTGTACAGCTATAAACTTCCATCTCAGGACTGCTTTCATTGTGTCCCATAGCAATTGCATTGTTGTGTTTTTATTGTCATTAGTCTTCAGGATGTTTTTAATTTCTTCTTTGATCTCATTGATAACCCAGTCATTGTTTAATAGCATGCTATTCAGCTTCCAAGTGTTTGAATTTTTTTGGAATGCTTTTATTGTAGTTTATTTATAATATTATGCCATTGTGGTCTGAGAAAATGCTTGATATGATTTCAATCTTTTTGAATTTGTGGAGACTTTTCTTGTGACCCAATATGTGGTCTATTTTTGAAAACGTCCCATGTGTGCACTTGAGAAGAATGTATATTCCGTGGCTTTGGGGTAAAATGTTCTGAAGATGTCAATTAGGTCCATCTGATCTAGTGAGTCATTTAGATTTGTTGTTTCTTTGCTCACTTTTTGTCTAGAGGATTTATCCAGTGATGTAAGTGGTGTATTAAAATCCCCTACTATGATTGTATTGTTGTCAATCTCTCCCTTGATATCGTCCAAGAGTTTTTTTTAATGTATTTGGGTGCTCCTGCATTGGGTGCATATATCTTCTTGTTGAATTGATCCCTTTAGTATTATGTAGTGGCCTTCCTTATCTCTAGTTATGGCCTTTATTTTAAGGTTTATTTTATCAGATATAAGTATCACAACCCCAGCTTTTTTCTCATTTCCATTTGCCTGAAAAATGTTTTTCCATCCCTTCACTTTCAGTCTGTGTGAATCCTTTGCTCTGAGATGGGTCTCTTGTAGACAGCAAATATATGGGTCATGTTTTCTTATCCATTCAGCTACCCTATGTCTTTTGATTGATGCATTTAATCCATTTGTGTTTAATGTTATTAGTGACAAGTACATGTTTGTTGTCATATGTTTCCTTAGTGTTTGTGTTTCTTTTTGCCTTTCTCTTTCTTCTTTTTACAGCAGCCCCTTTAGCATTTCTTGCATTGCTGGCTTAGTAGTGATAAACTCTTTTAGCCCTTTTTTGTCTGTGAAGCTCCTGATTCCACCCTCAATTTTGAATGATAGCCTTGCTGGGTATAATATTCTTGGATTTAGTCCTTTGCTTTGCATCACTTTATATATTTCATTCCATTCCCTCCTGGCCTGGTATGTTTCTGTTGAGAAATCAGTTGATATTCTAATGGGAGATCCCTTGTAGGTAACTTTCTGTCTCTCTCTGGCAGCCTTTAAGATTCTTTCTTTGTCATTGGTGTTTGCCAATTTAATTATGATGTGTCTTGGTGTCAGTCTTTTGGGGTTCAACTTGTTTGGGATTCTATGTACTTCTTGGACTTGCATAGTTTTTTTCTTGCCAATATCAGGGACGTTTTCTGTCATTATTTCTTCAAACAGGTTTTCTATCCCATGCTTCTCTTCCACTCCTTCTGGTATTCCAATTAAGCAAATGTTGTTTTGTTTTGTGTTGTCCCAAAGCTCCTTTAGGCTCTCCTCTTGCTTTTTAAGTCTTCTTTCCAGTTGCTGCTGAGTTTGGGTGTTTTATCCTACCTTGTCTTCTAATCCGCTGATGCAGTCCTCAGCCTCTTCTAGTCTACTGTTTAAGTCTTCCAATGTGTTCTTTAGTGCAGCTATGTTGTTCTTCATCTCCTCTTGGTTTATTTTCATGTTGGTGGCATTCTCATTCAGCTTCTTATAGTTCTCATTGAGTTGTGTGTATTTGTCATCCATCCGTTTAAACATCCTTATAACCATTACTCTGAATTCTTTCTCTGATAAGCTGCTAGCCTCAATATAATTTAACTCCCTTTCTGGTGATTCCTCTTTTTCTTTTCTTTGGGAATTGCTTTTTTTTTTTACTCCCCATGTTTTCCTATAATGTTTTAATTGTAGATCCAATTGCTTTGCTACCCAGGTTCTTTTGGTGATGGTGCTACTGGTGTAATCTCTCAGTACTCATGGGGTTGGTAATCTAGTGTAGCTCCCTACTTGAGCTAATTGGGTTCTCTTGATGTAGGTCTGCGAGCTTCAGAGGCACAACTGTGGTGTCTAGAGGTCAGCAGCCGTGGAGGGGAGTGTCCCAATTTTTGCTGTTTTCTTATGGGAAGAAACTAATTCTTTAAAAATGTCAAGAAGCAAAAGAGAACTCTGCTGGTTCTTTCAAGTGCAACACCCTCCACTTTGACAAATCCAAGGCACACTTTTCCTATGGCCTCAGGGAGTATTCAGATTCCCTGTTGTTATTCAGGGTGGAATCTGGGTGTGGCTATATTGGTTACCTGGAGACTAGTGGGAGGGGCTATCTCTCAGGAGAAAATGGTGAAGTGACTTAGATATCACTCAGCACCAGACTGGCTATACCACCTCTCTTTGACCGCCCGCCGCCTACTGTCCCCAGATTGCACAACTCCACCTCTTCTCCTGCACCTCAGCCATGGGTAAGTGTCTGTATCTGAAAGGTCCTACGAACTAGGTTCAGTGGAGAAAGGTGCAGAACTGGGTTCAGTGAAGAAAGATGCAGGCCCAGTGTGAGGAAGGACTGCACTCTGCAAGCTCCTCTCTTCCGGCAGCCCTTAGGGCTGCCATTGAGCTCAGATCCCAAAATCCTCTATCTCCCACAGTCCCATGGACCTTTTTTCACAGACAGATGCTTTGCCTGTCCCCAGGGACGTGGCTTGGCACCCTATAGTTTCTCCCTGACCTGAGTACAGAGGTCCGGCAGATTCTGCTGCCTTGATTTTTTATTTTACCTTTATCCAGGGGATCTCTGCCCTTCCCAGCTGCAAACTATCTCACCAGCTGTGTCTCCTTTGCCAATTCAGGCTGGATTCCATTCTTTTCAGCTGCTCCCTCTATTTGCTCCAGGAAAAGACTCAGGACACATCTGTCTATCCCGCTGCCATTTTCTCCTCCCTCCCACAACCTCCACACCAGGATCCTAGGGAACCTAGACTGAGTCTCTTGAGGGGATTGATAACTGAGCTGAAAAGAGAGTTTGGAATAAGAGATGAGAGACAACCCGTAGAAAAATAAAATCTCCCTTTCTAGGGGAATCCTTGAAATCTCAAGGAAGAGGTTTTGGGTTCCTGCATTTCTGTAAGCTTGAGGCTTGAGTTACATTTGGGTATCAGAAAATCTGTTCATGGATAAGTATTAAATCTCAAATATAGTCAAATATCATAAGGATGTCTGTCTGTCAAGATATATCTACTTAACGCAGTTGGACTCAACCTGTCCGCATGTGGTATACCCTGTTTTTTTCTCCCGAGCATTATATTTTAAACTGTTGTAGTGTACCCCCATCTTACAAAGGACGCCTCAAGAAGTTGAATTATGGAGTCATTCATTAAAAGATGGCGACATACGAGGGAACAATTCAGCACTCAAAATCTCACAGCCCTGAACAGCTTGCCACATCTGGCTTATATTGGCAGAATATCACAAAGGTATGGATTACATGTTTGGGTCTGGAATTAGAAACCTGTTTTGTGCAAAGCATTTACAGAAACAAAATTGAGCAAGTTAGTTATCTAAAGTATCTATGAATCACTGAATCAACAGAAACACATTATCTGGGACCACGGGGCAATTTAGAATAATTGTGCTGTCCAAATTCTGGGACCACTGAGTCAATTGAAATACATTATCTGTTGCCACTGAGGCAATTTAGGGTCTGTTCTGATTCCAGGACCACTGAGTCAACAAAACATCATTATCTGTAGCTAATGAGACAATTTAGGATAATTGAGCTGTTTTGGTTCCCAGAAGAATGTGCTTTGATGACCAGTGAGATCACAATCAATGGGATATTCAAACCATCATCAATAGAGTATTGGGATAGCATATATAAGTTAAGAAAATCAAAATAACTTTCTATTGTTTTAGCAAACAAGTATAGAAGCCAAACAGCAGTTTCTATCTGAGATAATTGCTATCATACTTCAAAATGTTCTCCCACTTCATTAAAAACTCTCCATAAACATCATTTTAGGGCGTGTACTTTTTAACAGCCATTGTGTTACCCTCCCTCTGTTCCCCCTCCCCCACCTCCTCCCTGCCCCTGCTACCCACTGGCTTTGTTTCATGAATTCCTCTTGGCTGAGCTAGAGGAGGGGCCTCTGACAGGGTCCTGGGAGGAATCAATTATGGAAAACATGGCCTGAGTCACAAGATGAGTGATGGCCGCCTCTCTCCCACCCGTTCCGGGAGCCATGGAAGAGGTACTTCTAGAGCCCTTCAGTTATTTGCCATTGTGGTTAGTGAAAAGGTGAAATTGGAGCCTATGAGCACATGTAGCACAGCAGCACAATTAGCCCTTTGGAAGGTAAAGGATCCACTTTAAAATAAAAGAAAATAGTTTTACTCCCACAATAAAATGGCTGCAATTTTCTAGCTTATGCCGAACCTGCAGTATTTCTGTAATTATGTCCCCTAGGTCTTCTATTCACTGTAATTTCCTCCTTTCTTTTTCTCTCTTTGCCTCTTTTTTCCTTTTCTTTTCTTTCTTTCTTTTTTCTTTTTTACTCCTAAGTAAACTCCTTTTGGTACAAAGAAGGTTAAATAACATTATTTGCAAACAGGAGAAAAAGGCTTTTACATGATGAATGCATTTTACTTGGAACAGTAGAAAATGAAAGGCCAGATAATTAAGTTCTTATCGTAGCAGAGCTGTGCTGTCTGACATTCAGCCCAACTTATGTAGGTGAGACTTGGTCTTCCTTCTTCAGGAAAGGACAGATGCCCTGATGGTTTCCTGGGAGGTGACTGACAGCTGTGGCAAATCACAGGTGGGATGAGGCAGCAACGGTGGCGGGGTCAGACCAGACCTTGAGATTGTCATCTCACCTCTCTGTGCCTCAGTTTCCTCACCTGAAAAATGGATAAAACTCCCTGCCTTGCAGGCCTG
Source organism: Antrozous pallidus (assembly GCA_027563665.1). Classification (NCBI taxonomy): domain Eukaryota; kingdom Metazoa; phylum Chordata; class Mammalia; order Chiroptera; family Vespertilionidae; genus Antrozous; species Antrozous pallidus. The sequence goes on along the minus strand of CM050524.1, from coordinate 30,621,686 downwards.
TCTTGAGCATGTGAAAGTGCCTGGCACAGTGCCTGAGTCAGGTCAGGGCTCCACAATGCTAATTCTTCCTCTGACCTGGTGGAACATTTAGCACAGTCAGGGTGAGCCTGAGCTCACCCGTGACTCATTGGCTTCAGGAGGCTTATGGCTCCAGGAGCCTAGAAGATGGCCAAAGTGAGAATCTCTGAATTTTCTTAAAGCAGCACTTTGAGGAGTTTTGCTGCAGACAATCTTGCAACGCAAGTGCTGCTATCCCATTTTATACTGGAGGAGACAGAGTCTCAGCAACTCACCCAAGGCCACATCCCACTCTGACTGCAGAGCGTATGCTTATTTCTCTGCACCTTTGCTCAGATCCTGTCCTGGTTCTACTGTGCACTACTTTTTCATCTACCCAAAGGGGTCAAACCGGTCAAGCGCTGACTTTTGTTATCACACAGACATGGATTCCAGACCTCCCACCTCCTAGCTGTGTGACTTTAGGCAAGGAACTTCACATTCCTGAGCCCCAGATGTAAACTAGAACCCAGCTAGAGGCTGTGGACATAAATGAGAAGGTTTGGAATGCAAGTGTGTGCAGTGCCTGGCATCTGATAAGGATCCAGTTAAATCATAGCTTTCATGTCCTCTCCTATGTTGTTGCTGTGATGATTCATTGATGTGGAAGTCTTTAGAACTAGACCTACATTGGCCCTTTCGGAAAACTTTCTTTTGCTAACTTCCATACCCCTCTTGGTAATAATGCCCTTGTCACCCAGTGTGAGAAACCTATCCCTATACCTCTTAATGCTCTGAACTGTCCCCTGAACTGAGGGGACAGTTACCATATGAAAATGTTTGCAGGAGGCTCAGCAGCCAGTGCAGAGGCTTAAGCATCAATCCCCCTTTCTGATTAGTTCCCCTGCAGATCCTAGTCAAACAGAGTCCCCAGTCTTTTAGCATAGCCAGTGCTGAGACCTGTCAGGAGCAGGGGGAGGGAGGAGTTGCTGGTCTGTGATTAAAAGATTCACCACCATCACCAGTCAACAAATCATGCCCTTTGGGAAGACTAAAAATTGACTGCAGTGTCAATTTACTGTTGACACCTGGGAATTTGTGCCCGGATCTGGGGATAGAGAAATCAGTGTCTTTGTCAGATCTCAGAGTCAGGTGGTGGTGGGAGGTCAGACCGTGTCTGACAGGCTTGTGGGGGCCAGGATTCCCACTCCCCTCTCTCACATTCCCTCTCTCCCTTCTTTCCTTTTTTCCTACAAATAATTCTTGAATTTCAATTGAGCCATGTTGCGGTCTAGGGTCTGAGATAAAGAATGAATCTGACCCAACTCTGGCTCAAAGGGTACAGAGAAGTCAAGGACAACAACATTCACTGATCTGCCTTGATAGAGGTAAACCCAGGTGCCATGGGAGCTCAGAGGAGAGCTCAGCCTTGATGGTAGTGTGGGAGGGAGGAGGGGATGTCTAGGGAAGTCTTCTAGAAGAAGTGGTACCTGAGTTTAAATTTGAGGAATGTTGGACACACAGGGGTGTGAGATGAGAAGAGCCTCAGCCAGTAGTTGGCAAACTGCAGCTTGCGAGCCACATGCGGCTCTTTGGCTCCTTGAGTGTGGCTCTTCCACAAAGTACCACATGCGGGCACGCAGGTACATTGCGATTGAAACTTCGTGGCCCATGCGCAGAAGTCAGTTTTCGGCTCTCAAAATAAATTTCAAGCGTTGTACTGTTGATATTTGGCTCTGTTGACTAATGAGTTTGCCAACCACTGGCCTAGGCCATGGTTCGGGAATACTTGGGAGATACAAACAATTTGGCACGGGGTTGAAAGTGGAGTGGCAGAACAGGGAAAGCAAAGAAGGAAAAGAGGCCAGGGAGGCAGACTGGGGCAGAGGCCAGGCAAGAAGCATCCTGCAAGCCAGGCTGTAGTGAGAAGAGTGAGTCAGGCCCAGAGCATGTCCTATGGCCTCACATTCCAGTTCTGCCATTTAGCAGGTGTGTAGCTCTGGGCCAGTTTCTGTGTATGAAGTAGGAATTCTCACACCTACCTTACAGGGGTAAACTTCCGAGCCAGTGTCTGGCACAGTAGAGCACTCAGCTAATCATACCTCCAAGTGTGGGGATTGGAGAGAATCTGGAACAGGAAACCAAGCAGGCCAGTGTCTGGCCAGTAACCCTTTCTTCTCTGGTAGAATCATCTACTACCAAGCCCTTTGAAATTCATACTGTAGCTGGAACCATAGACCAGTGGAATCACTCACTGGTCTCCAGCTAAGTGGTATGGCTTTTGTTGGAAGGTCTCATAGGAAGGTGGAGGGGGAAGTTATATCACACATCTTATCTCACTTTTCTAAATATTTTCTTTAAAAAATTTCTTCACTGACTGTCTCCCCTGCACCCTCTCTCACACTCTTTCTCTAAACCTCCACTCTGCAGGTTCCTTAATTCCTACCCCAGGGACACCAGGTTGCACAACTCCAGGGGCGCCCTTCACATGTCCCCTGTTCCCTGTGAGGCTATTGTTGGCAGCTCTGCTTCACCCTCTTCAACAACCCAATACAGCACACTGTTCCCAGCAGGAACAAAAGCGATGTCAGAACACATTTCTCGCCCCAAACCTTGGCCCCCCATCATCCCACCACAGCCACTTCTCAAAAGTGATCACTCACCACAGTGACTGTTCATTCTCGGAGCACAGTCCTCCGCAAAGGAACGGAAAGCTGTGAGGCAGAGCTTACCTCCATATTGCATGTGGGCAAACTAAAGCTCTGAGAGGTGAGTTCAACTGTCAAGTTCACACAGCAGCCAAGAGACAATCCCTCTCCTCTAAGCCCGCTCTCTGCACCATTGCGCAATATTGAGATTTCTATTCTATTTGGGCTATCGAGAGGAAAGACTGTGCTCTGTATGTATATTCCTTTAAGATGTATCACAATGATATACATATATTAAAGACTGAAAGAAGAAATTCATGGGAAAAAATTAAAAGCCTTTAGATCATTAGGGACACAATTACACGTTGGGTTCCTACTCCATATGAGGCAGTTAATGCAACAATTTTAGTTCACAGACTGTGGCATCAGGCAGCCTGTATTCCAAGTCCAGTTTCATCACTGGCTGTGAGAACTTGAGCAAGTTTTTAACCTGCCTGTGCCTCAGTTTCCCTGTCATTTTGAGGTAGTTTATATCACTGATGTTATGAAATAATTCCATAGGTTTGAACAGTTAGAACAGAGCCTGCATATTAGTAAGTGGCATAGAAGTTTAGGTTGCCTTTATGGTTAATAATTTTGGATGCTCACTCTCCCGCTGGACTATTCTAGAGAAGGGTAATAAAAAGAATAGTAGCTAGATCCTGTCCATTCAAGAGGGTTTGAAGCCTGGGCAAAGGTTTTGAGAGCATTTGAACAACTTTGCTGATTCGTGAAGAAAAGAATTGATCAGCAGGCCAAGCTTTTCCAATTTTGGCACAAGTACCAATTCAATCATAAGCTCTGGCTGCCCCAGGAAACACAGGTGTCCTCAGTGCCTGGCCCTTGGGCCCATGCTAATTTGTAGGTTTGCATTCAAATCAACAACATAGAGCAAGTAAAAGCAATGAGCAGGCACAGAAAATCAGGACATTTTTTCCCCTCCACTGTGTCTAACAGACGAATAGAGTCCACTCATGAAATAAATGAATTTAGTCATCATTGCCTTAGGAGAACCACTAACATTAAAAAATAGATCCCACATCCCGGAGCCAGGAAAATTCCATTGACAAACTCAAGCTATATCAGGAAGGCAGTCTTGACATCTCAAGCAGTGGCTGGAATTTTTAAATAAATGGATATTTTTATGAAATAATACATTAGCTATCTATTCCTATGCTCAGCTTCTACAAAAGACCGAAAGAGAAATTGCCCTTGCCTCCCCATTTGCCCCTTTCTAGAATGCGGTTTTGTGGCCTGGGAAAGGCCACTGGACCCCTTCTCTTGCTGGTGGGCAACTCTACTGCAGCCAGCCCCCTACTTCCAGTACAAACACAGCCAAAATAATCGCAATGGGTAAGAACAGTTTTCCCTGTGTCCCACTCCTTGTCTTGTTTAAAAATAATTCTTTAACCCTCTCCCCTCTTTAAGTCTGTGTCATTCATGTCATGCCAACCCTGCTCAGCATCTGAGATCAGGTGCAGAGCTGGTCCTTCCCAGGAGAGCAGCCTGCAGGACGGTGTGTCCAGTTCATCACAAAAATTACGCACCATTTGTGCTGTTTTGTGGTGCTTCTCACATTCATACATCCAAACCAATGAAGGCAAGGCAGAAATCCTATGGGAGGGAGCAGGGATTTTCCATCCACAGAGAAGTCAAGACCTATGCATTTGCTAATACCTGCTTCCCCAGCCAACACACCTCGGCCCCCTTCCAACTGGGGAGCTCCAGGTACTTAATGGGCTGTGAGAGCTTTCATTTTTGTTAATTTCGAAGCTGACAGTTTCTCCTCTGGTTTAAGCCGGCCTGTGGATGGTGATTTGTTAGTTCTCATTGGAAGGGAAAAGGTGTAGCCCTGCACTCTGCGGCTTTCATAAATCACATTTTCAGGTGGCTTTAGCATGCCAGAACATTTCTGAGCGCAGGGCCTGACATGAATAATCCCAAGGATGGGGCCCTGTGTCGGCGGCAGCACTTGAAGCACTTGTACGGTCCCATCTGTGATTCACCGAACATTCGTGCTGAGGCTCAGACAAAGGTGAATTAGTTCCAGACAAAAATGCATCACTGCTCTATTGAATAGTCAATTATTAAACACATAATGGAATCTGTGGTTAGCAAGGCATGCTGAAGATGTGCCAGGCTTGCACAATGTCTAAAAGGAAAGGAAGATTGGCTGCTTTCGAAAAATGAGATGATTCAGAGATATTTCAGGTAAAGTTAGAAAGGCATATCTTTCCTTAGAGGTAAGCATAGGATTTCAGTTCATTTTTCATAGCTTCTTCCATTTCTCCCTTTGGTGAGACCTTGTGGCAGTCCACTCTTGACACTTAACAGTCAGTGATTCTGGAGGGAATGATTAGGGATGGATTGTCCAAAGTGGCACACCATCTAAGTCTTTATATTTTGGGGATGTTTTGGCCTTTATCCAGCTGATATGCGAATAGAGATGTGTGTGTTTTGAAATTCATAGGGCTTCAAGCAAAATAGTGCATCCATAGTTTGCCCTTCCTACCTGGTATCCTGGTCTCAAATTATTAATGGGTGCAAAGCCCAGATGGTAACAAATGTCCGAATCTTCATGGCTTAGCACAAGACTTTGTTTAGATGCAGTCTGACATGGGGCAGCAAGGGCTAGCCTCCACCTCGTGACTCAGGGCCCAGCCTCCCTCCATTTGGGGATGCTACCATGTTACCGCATGTTCTCCGAGGTCTCCCTGGCAGAGGAAGAGAGGGACAGAGCGGATCCTTTCATGAGCCCGCCTTGGGTGCCCCGGGCTTTAATTTCCATAATGAATGCTGCTTTCTTCACAGGCACTCTAGACATTTGTCATGTGCAAGGAATATTTCTCTGTCCACAATAGATGATTGTAATGTACTTGCTCAATAATGTTACAATGAATTAGAACTGGACTCATCTGAGCCTCTCTAGATCTGGTAATGGCACTGTGCATTTATATAGCCCTTTTATTTTCTAAGAGCTTTCAGATTTATCTTCTCATTTCACTCCTTCAACATCTTTCTGAAATGTGAAAGCCCTCGGCCTCCCTGCACTGTCCAGTTGCAGAAACTATGTTCAGCAGGGCTTTATGCTTTACTTATGCCCCACAAGGGTGGCTGGCCCATCCATGTTACACCTACCTCACAGGGGTAAACCTTCTGTGATGGCAGTGAAGTTAGGGTGAAAACAGGTGGAAGGACCTTCATGTCCCTTGTGGGTCCCCCTCTCTTTCCACGGTCCCACCTCCTGTCCAGGCTGCCTTGAGGTGTCTCCTTTACCGCCTGTCTAGAATCTGTCTTTCTGCATTCACTGCCACCACCTCAGATCTTGCAGAGACCTGAGTATCCAACTGAATACCATAGTAGTAATTCAGCCAACTCCCACGAAATACTTCATGATTGGATCTTAAGCAGAGCATACAGAGTTTAAAGTCAGGTGAATACATCCTTTCTTGAAATTCCCAGAAGTGTTTAAGGCTCTTGAAAATATGTTAGAACTGTCAAAACTAAGAGGTTTGGCATTTTAAATTGTGAAATACAAATCCCAGCTCTGTTTGGAATTAAATAGTATAAAATGGCAATTTTTGAGAAAAGGGACACATAAAAGTAGAGACTTAGAATTAAATAAGGTAATCTGTAAACATACATTTATCCCTACTCCCTCCTGAGATATCAATAAACTGTCAAGAAAAAGGAATAAAAATGGTACAGATCTGCCAAGATGAAAGACAACAGACCAAAGATGATGGTGAGAGAGAGCAACATGTTTAGGAAGGTGGCGTGTGGATGGCGGAGGCAGCTGAAGTGAAGGCAGTGGATGCCTTGAGTGCTGGTGATTCACACTCAGAGCCAGAAGTTTCAGGGAAGGGAAGTCGAGGTATCTCTGAAGACAAGGATACATCTAGGGACAGACAGATTACAAGTCTGTGTAGGGGGTTGCTAGATTCCCACAGCTCTTCTTCTTTGGCTGGTTATGGAGATGACGCTGAAGAAATTCTCCAGGAAGATCCTGAACTCAGGACACCCAACACAGAGCAGAGGGGGTTCTGGGGATGGTATTGAAAACAAAGGAATCAACTCCAAGTTTATAATTGATTGGGGAGAGCCCAGTCCCTTTCCTTTGCTCAGCTCCCACAGGAATGCTGATTGTCTAGCTCAGTGCAGGGAGGCCGAGGGCTTTCACAAACTGCAGCTCACAAGCCACATGTGGCTCTTTGGCCCCTTGAGTGTGGCTCTTCCACAAAATACCATGGTCTGGGTGAGTCTATTTTGAAGAAGTGGCATTAGAAGAAGTTTAAATTTTAAAAATTTGGCTCTCAAAAGAAATTTCAATCGTTGTACTGTTGATATTTGACTCTGTTGAGTTTGCCGACCACTGGTCTATGTTATAACCACCATTCAGAAGTCAGGAAAATACTCCAGAATGGAGAACAAAACAGGTATAAATAAGACGCCTGTCCCCCACAACACACACACACACACACACACACACACACACACACCAAACAAAAACAATCTTGCAAAGAAAAGGAGAAAAAGAAAATTATGGACTCAATCTACAAGGTCTAAATCTAATTGATAGGAGTTCCAGAAAGAGAGGACAGAAAAGATTGGTGGGAGGAAATTTTCAAAGAAGTAATAAAAATACATTTCCCAGACCGAAGGGCTTGAGTTTCTGATAGAAAGGGCCTGTCACATGTCCTACACAGTGCACACAGTGGATGAAAAATGACCCACACCAAGGCCATAGTACCAAAGATGGAGCAAAGACCCTAAAAACGCAAAGAAATAGAGAGAGAGAGGGAGAGAGAGAAGGAAGGAGAGAGAAAGAGAGAGAGAATCATATAAAAATAGGTGGAAATAGCATCAGAATTCTTAATAGCAACCCCAGATGCTGGCAGATAAGGAGCAATCCTTCAACATCCTTAGGGGAAATGTTTTCCAGTCTCAAATTCTCTGCATGGCCAAACATGGCCACACAATGACTTCTCAGGCACCCATGTTTTAAGAATGGTGTGCTCCACAAAAATGAAAGAGTAATAAAAACAACAACGAACCACTACAAAACAAAAAACAAATACTATGGGGTTCAGAAGATGCAGGAGCCAGCGAAGAGAGAGGCAAAGGGGATTTGCAAGCTGATGACAAAGGTGTCCTTGGTGGCAGCCATGCAGTAGCTCTAAAGAACAGATGAGAGCAGGGGGCCGGAGGGATCTACAGGGGGGGAAACAGAACAGAGATTATCTCATACATTTGACTATAATGAGAATTGTTTTACAGCTGGATCAATGTTTAGCATGAATTAGAGACCGCTGCCCAGAAAAAGGAGCAAATGTAAAGGTAAGGCAATTTCAACTTCAGGAAAAATAAAAACATGTACAAGAAAATAGATGTAATTATAATACACTATCTATCTCAGTTGTGAACAGGCTTTATATTATTCTAGAAATGTGCACACTAGAGTAATTCATCCAGAAACTGTGATGTGATTCTATTGGGAGGATGAGGCAGAAAGATAGTGAGATGGCTGGGGGAGCCGGGAGGAGGGAGTGAGAGCTCAAGTCTCACCTTTATAACAGCAGTTGACAGATGCGGCTGAAACACATCAAGGACTGGCCCTACAAGTGTCCTGCTTAGAGGGATAAAGATGGCCACCAGAAAAGACACGCAGAGATTTGGACATGCAGAGTTTTTTTCCTCAGAAGAGCAGGCGACGGGTAGAAGGGCCAGTGATAAAGTCAGACAGGAACAGACCCAGGTTTGGTGGTGGCCAGAACTTATCCAATTGGGGACCCTCTAAGAAAATTACAAATGCAAAATTAGAAACAAAGGCTTAGGAGAGGGTTGTCCAAATGAGGGGCTCTGAAGATTGAGCACCAATCATTTCCTGAGGTAGCCACTTCTGAAGTCAGGAGACGCTGCTTTTCATGGTAAACTTCATGGCATTATGTATTGCTTACTGCCGCAGATGTATTATTTGATGTATATTTTAGAAAAGAAAAACAATGAGCACGTTGCTAAAACCCAGATGACTGTCGCTTGAATTCAACCATTTCTGCTTGGCTTTACATAGTGCTGATGGGACCAAACCGATCTGTGCAAATTGACACTCGTTCACCTCTTTGCATTGCTTTATGCGTGAAATGCTTCCTCTTCTAATTTCAAAGGATAAAAGTGAATTTTCTCATAAAGTGTTGGGCCTGCTTAGCCAAGTGTCCTAACACTAATATGTTAAAAAAAAAACTGCCCCCTTCCCCCCTTACCTGCTCCTGTGCCCAAGACCCCTTGACACAAAGACAACGCTTCTTAGCTGTGGGGTGAGCTCCTCTGAGGAGCAGAAACCCTCAGTTTAGGGGAAGCTCAACTGGTACCTTAAATGCTCCATATCAGGTGACAAAACTCAGACCCGAACTCAGGGTAGAGGGCAGGAAGGGGTCATCTGATGGCTCTAAGTTTTGGTGGGAGAGAGCCTCTCACAGAGCTCCCTTGCCAGCCCATTTCCAGCTCCCTCAGAGTCATCTAACAAGAAGGCCATCATGCTGTCAAAATGGTTAGGTTTTGGCCATTTCAACTGTTTAGCCACATTCAGTAGCCATGCATTGAGCCTCAACTGTGTACAGGGCACCATGCAAGGCTCTGGGCTGCCGGACCCCAAATGAGTGACACTCAGCCTGTTCATAAAAAGTCCTGACCTTGGTCTCAGGCTCACCTTGTGCAGTTCAGTCTTGAGGCTGTCCTCCACCTTCCAATGCTAATCAGACCCTTTCTGTGGGCTCTGCTATCGGAGTGGGGGATTCAGACACAGAAAAGATGCAGTTCCATGGCCCCTAGTCAGAAGAGAGCGCTAAGTTGTCCCTCCTTCTGAGAAAGCAACCATTAGCTGGGAAGACAACCCACCTGTTTCAATCTGGAGCTGGTGGAATGGAATTCAGAGGTGAAGAAAGTGCCTGTGATTGGAAATTGTCTTATAGGTTCAAGTTTTGTCCCTTTTTGACCAAGGTTCAGTAAAATTTATAAACAATTATAAAAAAGTATCAAAACTCTAGATGTTCACTTATTATTGATCAAATAAACTTGAACTTGTGGTCCTAGATAGATACTGGTTGTGTCCTGAGCCAGGGATGCCTGAATAACTCCTATGACATCATTAAGAGCCAGACTAGGTTTCCTCTTCCAGGAAGCCTTCCGGGACATCTAGGTGCAGTCAAGCCCTCCCACTGTGCCCCTAAACCTCCTGTGAGACTCTCTTTATAAGTGCAGATCACATGGGACAGAAACTGCCTGTGTTCCCATCAGGTGGTGATGAACTGAGGTCAGAAAATGGTTTGCTGAAAACTGCAGTGCCCAGTCCAGTCCCTGGCAGCTAGTAGATGCTCAGAGGATGCTTCTTGCACTGAATGAGACAGCCTGTCATCTCCTGCTTATTTGAACTCATACATAACTGACCCCCTTCAGGCTGGCTGGGTGACTGTGTGGACAGGAAGGAATAGGTGGATGAATGGGTGGAGGAATGAGAGGGACAACAGACGCTCTCCCGAGCTGTGAGTCATTTCCAAATTTGGTGCCTCTAGATCACATTGGGCCTCTGCCCCAGAGGCAGGCGCTGTGCTATTTCTTCTCGCTCTCAGGCCAACACCTACTCTGCTTGCCTGGCTATAAGAGGATGCCAGCACTGATCTGCCTCGCGTGGCCAGTGTAGGTGAACAACAGGTATTCAAACACTCCTGTTTGTAGGCTGCCTGCTTCAACCTGTCCTCCTGACCGTTCATGTCTGTCCCTCTGAATGTCTGATGAGCTGTTTCTTCCACCTTAACTTTGGAATGATGTGAAAAAATTGGATACAATGTAGGGCATGAGAGATAAAAACATTTTAAAATGAGTAGTTCTAGACTGGAATGGATTGAAATACTTACACATCCTACCATAATTGAAAGTCAATCCATTTAATAGGGAAAGGGCTAAGATCCAAGCAGGCAAATAACCTAATTTTAAAACAGGAAAAGAAACCTAAATAGACAGTTTTCCAAAAAACACATACAAATGGTTCATAAGCACAGGAAAAATGTTCAACATAATTAGTCATTAGGAAAATGCAAATCAAAACCACGATGAGATAACACTTTGTACCCACAAAGATGGCTATAATAAAAAAGATAATAAGTCTTGGCAAGATGTGGAGAAATTGGAGCCTTCATATATTGCTGGTGAGAATATTTGGGAATAGTCTGGTAGTTACTCAAAATGTTAAACATCGAGTTTCCATATGACCCAGCAATACATACTAACTTCTAGGTATATTTCCAAGAGAAATGAAAACATGTCCACAGGAAAAATTGTACTCAAATGTTCAAAGCAGCATTACCCTTAATAGCCCAAAAGTGGAAAAACCCAAATGTCTATCAACGGATGAACAGATAAACAAAATGTGGTCTATCTGTACAATGGAATATTATTTGGTCATAAAAAGGAATGAAGTACTAGAGAAGCTATAACATGGAACATTATGCTAAGTAAAAATTTATGCTAAGTGAAAGAAGCCAGTCATAAAAATCCACACATTGTATGATTTCATTTATATGAAACATCGAAAACAGACAAATGTCTGCATACAGAAATTAGATTAGTGGTTGTTCAGGGCTGGGGGGGGGGGGGTAATGGTGAGTGGCTGTTGGTGGGTACAGGATTTCCTCCTGAAGTTATGAAAATGTTAGAAAATTGATCATGGTGTTGTTTGTACAACTCTGAATATGCTTAAACCTATTGAATTATATACTATAAGTGGGTGAGTTGTATGGTATATGAATGATCTATACTAATAAAGGGGTAATATGTAATTAGACCGGGAGACCGTCCAGGAGATCTTATGGACATCCTTCTGGACAAAGCCATGATGGCAGGGCTGAGGCAGAGGCGATCAGGACAGGAGGGGAGGGAAGTTGGGGTGATCAGGCTGGTGGAGGGGGTGCAGTTGGGAGCGAACAGGTGGGCAGTGGGAGGCAGTTGAGGGGAAGCAGGCTGGTGGGAGGCAGTTGGGGGCAAGCAGGATGGCAGGGTTGGGGAGTTGGTGGTGATCAGGCCAGAAAAGGGAGCAGTTTGGGGTAAGAAAGCCAGTGGGGGAGGCAGTTGGGAGCAAACAGGCTGGCAGGCAGAGTGGTTAGGGGTGATCACGCAGGCAGGTGAGCAGTTAGGAGCCAACAGTCCCAGATTTCGAGAGGTATGTCTGGCAGTTGGACATCCCCTGAGGGGTCCCAGATTGGAGAGTGTACAGGCTGGGCTGAGGGAAACCCTGCCCCCCATGCTCAAATTTTGTGCATCAGATCATTAGTATCTCAATAAAAATAAAACTGACATTAAAATATTTTGAACAGGCCCCTCTCTGCAACCTGCACTGACACCGTAGCCTCTCTCACCACTGGGGGCCTTCTCCCAACAAGGGTTCATCCATGTTCCTGGGTCCCAGGTTAGGTGTAGGCCAGTATCTACCACCTGGATTGCGAGTTCTTTGAGGGGAAGCATGACACCTTCTGCCTATTTGATCCTCTCATTGAAGTAAGCACAGTGCTGAACACCAGGAAGTTCACTTTTATTTGATTGGCAATTATTGATAAATTAACAAATGTCCTTTAAAATGTGAAGAGAGAAGAGAGAAACAATCCCCACATATACTATTATCTACAGGTGGTGTGTGTGTGTGTGTGTGTGTCTGTGTATACATGCAAGGGAAGAAGAAAGTCGAGAAAGAAAGAAGTGAAGGCACCAACATTTTAATTCCAGTTCAACTGATAACTAGCCCATGGCTTGGGTTCTGGGACTCAGCAACTCACATGTGGAAGAAGGGACTGGAGATGAACTCTCAAAGACTCTGTGTAGCCTGGATACGACATGACTGAGTCTAGGGGAAAGATCCTGACTGAGGTCTGGAATATTGGTTCTGGCCACAAACTTTGGAGGACTGAAATCTCTTTCCCTCCCAGAGTAGGCATGTTCCTAGGTGTACTGATTTGGGTTGAGCTCCAGGCCGCCTGGGCCCTAGTTGTGCTGGTAGCCACGTTTACTAGAGTCAAGAGTATTCAGGGGCGGGTCCTTTCCCTTCCACTTCCCAGCCTCATCCTGAGTTTTCACTTTCCCTCTGGCCCAAAAAAGAAACGAAAAGAACAGTGTGATTAGAGCACTTACCAAAGAAGTGCCCGGTGAGGTGAAGTGTGTGTGTCGGGGGGTGACAGTGCCCTGTGATGGGAAGGTGTCCTGTCTAGGGTGGGTGCCAGCTGCGATAGGCTCCGGTCACCCACTACCCTGAACTTGTTTTTTATTCCTCTTTGCTAAGTGTATGTATAGTTCACATTTAGTTCAAAGTTTAACCTTGGACTATGGTTATTTGGGGTCTTCATTAAACTAGAAAGTATTTGGGGTCTTTATTAAACCAGAAATATGTTGTAGGAACTTAATTCTAGTTTAAATTAATTACTCTATGGTAAAATTGGTTTTGATATACATTTTGCTTAAAGTTGGTTTCCAAGAACCTTATGGACATTAAGTGAGGACTTACTCTAATAGTGATCAGTCGCACATTTTTAGTATCAAGTTCAGTAATTCCTTACCATATTCCCAGGAGGCAATTGTTATCATCCCCACTTTTCAGATGGAAAACCGGAGCGCAGAGATGAAGGCACTTGCTGAAGCTCCACTGAGCCCAGGTGCGCTTGCCCCTGAACACCAGCTCCTTCATCCCATGAATCTGCGCTCCAGTGACAGGGTCTGGGCCCATCCCTCCATGCACAGCCCCTCCTACCCACCCCGCCCACCACTTGTGTACAGAGGCCCTCAGCTTATATCCAATGGCATGTTAGGCTTGATCTGGACTTGATCCTGAAGAGACAAGGCTCTAAAAAAAAGAATCACTTTAGGGCGTGTCTGTCTCGTTCACTGTTCCTAATAAGAGCCTAGGGCATTGTGGGAGGAACACCCTCTCATTCGGCTAATCCCACCTCTCACTCCTGGGAATACATGTTGGCTGCAGGAGGGAGGCTTCTACTCCACTTCCAAATGGTCTCCTGGGCCAGTGTCCCTGCTGCCTCTGGCACCACCTAGGAGGGAGCTGCAGCCACTGGCCATTTGGCTGGAGCCGGGTCAGATTTCACACATGCTGACTCTCCAGGCTACATGCTCTGGTCTCCATCATGGAGCCTGTCAGTGCTTCCTAAGACTATTTTTATAGAAAGTCCTATTTAGCATCGAAGGAATGCCAGAAATGCAGCCTATAAAGAACGACGACAAATGATCACTTCCTCTTCCAATTCTGTCCCAGGCCTGAAGCTGGAAGGCTTACTGCAGAGTCTATTCTTGGACATCCAAGACAGAAGTTTCTTTTCTTCTTATTTTTTTGAAACGCCAATCAAAATGTAGTGCTGTTAACAGTCTTTGGGAGTCAGTGGCTGGCATGTGAGCCAACGAGGTAGATTATCATCAACAGACGAATTGTGGTGATGGAGATACAGACAGAGTGTTATGGTAATATACATATATTTATGCAGATGAAAGCCAATCTCTGGCTGAATGCTATCGTGTTCCAACAGTGTTTATGGGACAGCTAAAGTGTGCTAGAGGAGACCTACAGGCAGTGTTATATAATAATAGCAAGCACTTCTGTGGCACTAACACTGTGTCAGACACCATTTAAAGTAGTGCTTTATACATATTTATCTCATTTAATATTTATTTTTAAAATATATATATTTTATTGATTTTTTCACAGAGAGGAAAGGAGAGGGAAAGAAAGTCAGAAAAATCGATGAGAGAGAAGCATTGATTAGCTGCCTCCTGCACATCTCCTGCTGGGGATGTGCTTGTAACCAAGGTACATGCCCTTGACTGGAATTGAACCTGGGACCTTTCAGTCCACAAGCCGATGCCCTATCCACTGAGCCAAACCGGTTTCAGCTCATTTAATATTTATAATCACACTAGTAGGTCAGTACCATAGTCTCCATTTTACAGATAAAGAAATGAAGGCTCAGAGAAGTTAAGTAACTTGCCCAAGATCACACAGCTGGTATGTGATAGTGCTGGGATGCAAAACTCGAGCCACTAGGCTTCAAAGTGTGGGCTCTTAACCACTGCACTGACTGTCCCTTGGATGCTCAGATGCATGTTTGAGGAGCTCATACTGGCAGGAGGTGGTGGATAGAGCCCAGTTTGGAGCCTCCTGAGCCTCTTCTGACCCCCTCCCCATCTGTGCCTCCCCCATGCCATGTGCTCTTTCTTACTATCTTTCTAACCACACTGTGCACCCAGTCCTGTGACGTGTCTCTCCTCCTCATTCCTTCTCCTCAGTAGTTCATGAGTGCAGAAGCTCTGCCTCCCTATTCTCTGTGCCCTTGGCTGTCAGCCCAGGGTCTGGCCCAGGTGGGGGGCAGCTCAGTGAACTTGGGTTGAATGGAGCTGTCGTTGAGAGGTGGGAAGGAGAAGATGGGGCATTTCAGGGTGGGACTAGGAATAAGTGGGCTGGGGGTCTGAATATCTCTGGGCCCATGCGGAGTCTAGGTCAGAAAGGCAAGATCATGGCAGCCCTTGAAGACAATGCAGGAATGAAGTCTAACAGAAGTAGAGCTGCTCTTGGGCAGGTAGGCTTTAGTCAGGAACAGTTTTAGAAATTTAAACTGACTTGAGGTCATGGAGGACTTTGGAGATATCTAAAACATGGACCATCAGATGCAAACAAGAGCCAAGGGAAGCCTTCTGATATCTGTGAGTGGGAGGTTTAGAGGAGGCCAGACTTGGGGCTCAGGGAAGAAATCAGAACAAACTCTAAATTGATTAATGGCAGAAACTGATGGAAACTTGCCATGTGGTGAAACAGGTGGTGACTCCAGTGGGTGTTGGGAAAGACCTACCATAGAGGTCAGCACCAGCCTTGTCTCCTTCCCGGGGCTCTCTTAGAGAAAAGGCCAGCGGCCCTGTTGACTGTATCCTTCAGACTCCATCAGCCTCACCCTGTGTTTCCTGTGACATTGGCTGAGCCAACAACCTTTCATTTTTTTTTGTCTACCAGGCTGCAGCTTCAGACATGTTTTTCTCTCGTGCAAGGAATGAGACTTTTTTTTTAATCCACTGCACCATACTGAAGTGGGAAAAAGGAATTGCTGCTCCTCAGCAAAATTGATGCAAATGCCAACTTTGATTTGAAAACAGTCCCGTCATTGAGAAGCTGAGTTTCTCTCTTGAGTTCCCAAGGAAAGTAGAATAATCATTTATTAGAATAATAAAATTACATCCCAGTCTGACAGTGTTTGCTTTTCAGCACTCAGCTATGAAGCAGGTGCTGACTCCCAGGACTCTGTTTTGTTAATACCTTTCCCCGCCTTGAAGCATGGGGGTCTTTCAGCAATGGATGCCCCATTGCACAGCCCTACCTAGTAACTTAGAGGCAGAACTGAGGGCTCATTGTAAATTTTCCATATACTTCCCTCATCTTCTCACCTTTGTTGGGGTGCTGTCACCTAATCTGGATGTCCTCTCTTCCCTCCAGCCTAGAGTGAGTGCCACCTTTGGCACTAGTAGTGGTAACTGTTATTTACAAAGCACTCACTCTGTGCTAAGAGCTTTTTGCAGATGATCACATTTAATGCTCACAACAACTTTGAGGGGATACTGTCTTTATCTGCATTTACTAGCATGAATGAAGACAATAGACATGAGAGGTTAAGTGAGTGTAGATCAAAGACACAAAGCCAGGTAGGTCTCTGGCTCCAGTGCCATGCCCTTCCCGTGCTCTCTGCCCAGCTCTCAGCAGCATTGCCTAGGTCCTGTGCGATACAAAAGAGGGAGCAGTGAAGGCCGTCCTTTGTGGTTTCTGGGGCAAAGGTAGTTGTGACAAAGTCCAGGGTGGAACTAATATCCTGCAGGTAGAATAAAATAATTTGTCCGATGGCTGATTAAAAGACTCCATGTGTGTTCTCATTGTCATGTCATGTTAGGCCTTTAATGTACTTGACATTACAGTTGAACACAGGATTGCTATAGAAACAATCTTGTTCACGGAGCCCCTGCTATTTATTGGGTGCTATGCCTGGATACCATCTAACCATTCATTCAAATGACCTTTTGTCATGCATATTGCTAGCATTTTCATTTTATAGTGGAGTAATGTGCTCAAGGTCAAATTTATTAAGTGGCAGAGCCAGGATTAAAAGCCTGTCCGATTCCAGAGCTGTCGTGGGGAGCACTGGCTCTCTTGCTCCTCTCTTCCTCTGTTAGGGCCTCAACTCCTCAGACCCTCGGTGTACACCTCACCATCACCCTCCATTCTGGTTGGGCCCTTCTCTGTTCACTACTGTTTGTCTGTCTACTACTTAGCTGTTTATTTCTTCCCCATCTCTGAGTTCCATGCCCTTCCCCACCCCACCCCCAGGTCCCTAGAAGCTCTTTCTCCCATGAATTTTATGTAAAAGCTTAAATATGCATGTCTTTTTGTAAACAATCTGTAGTTCTTTTATACATGCTTAGCTTTTATTTTATTTTAAAAGTATTGTGCCATATACCCATTCTGGTTCTGACTTTTCCTATTCAAAACCATGCTTTTAAGAGCTTTCCATGTTGATTTATGTGCATCCAGTCCACAGCGTCTCACTGCTGTCTCATATTTTATTCTCTAGTACATTCCACTTAATTATCCACCCCCCAGTGATGGACCCTCAAGTTCAACTTCCTGCTATTCAAAATAATAATGCTGTCGACAAACATCCTCCTATTGGTTTCCTTATTAGATCTGAGGAAAATCTCTGGGTTGTATAAATGAAAGTGGAATTGCAACATCATTGGATATAAATACCCATAATTTTACTAAATTCTGTTAAATTGCTTTCCAAAACAGCTGTACTGACTTAAAACTCCCAGCAAGCAATGTGCAAGAATTTCATCTCCTTACATTCTCACCTAAACTATGAATTAACCACTTTTCCAATTTCTGCTACTCTCATGGCTTCAAAGCACTGTCTCATTCATGATTTAATTTGCATATATTTGATTATGAGAGAGTAAGAGCATCACCTCATTATCATTTTCTGTAAATTGCCTATTCATATTCTTGCCCCTCTACAAAAATAATGGGGTTTATTGTTTTTTTTCTTGATGACCTGGAGTTCCTTGGTGGAGTCTAGTGTAGACATGAATGCACTATTTATTGGTAGTCGATACCACAAAATCTTTTCCAGTCTGTCATTGGCCTATTAATTTTATCTATGGTGCCCCTTGTTCAACCCCATGACCACCAGCTCCTTGTCAAACCCCATGACCACCAAGTTTTGATGTTTATCTATTTTTTGTTTTTAGCCTTATGGTATCTGCTTTAGAGTATATGATTATATATATTTAACTATATTTTCTCCTATAAGGTTTATAGCTTTACGTTCCATGCTTAGGTGTTTATTCTATCTGGAATCTCTTGGCATGAAGTGACTATGTATGTAGTTTTCTTTTTCTCTTAACGACAAGCCAATTTCCCTAACACCACTGACTAAACACATCTTTACTTCTCTGTTGTCTGTAGTACCATCTAAGTCATCTATATACATGGTAGGTGGTGCCCCTTGGCCAAGCGTGTCCCTCCTGATGCAGATGGGCATTTCTGTGTCCTGTCCGGGCAGCTGAGGAGAGATCTGGACACTGATGGTGGGGCCAGGCTTAGTGAGGCTTACTCTCAGAGGGTGTTGTTGACCTCCAGACTGTTGAAGACAGCAGGATGCTCACATGGACTCTGAAATGGCCTCAGCTCAGTCTGTGGCTCAAACCCAGCTTCAGGGGGGCAGTCTATATTGCAGATATGAGTATCTGTAGAACCACACTTAGATCACAGTGCTCTAAGTTTGAATTGAAGTCCAGTTGTACTTTGTATAAGCTGGGTGAATTTGAGTTAGTTACTTACTAGTGATCTTTCTGAACCTTAGTTTTATCATCTGCAAATGGGTGGGTTAAGAATACCTACTTTATAGGGCTGTCAAGATCAAATGAAGTACCTTGCACATTTCCTGGCACATGAAAAGTGTGTAATAAGTGACAGGGGCCAAAAGAAAGATGAATAGATGTTTGCTATTGGGGCAAGGCTGGTGGGGCTTCTAGATGGGAGGGAGCACAGAACTCAGGCCCCGAAGCATGAAATAGCCTGACATTTCAGGAAACTGTAAGTGGTTTGGTTTGGCGAGAGCATCATGTAAGGGAGAGGGGGGACATGCATTGTCTTGGCGAACACATAGATGGGTAATCATAGATTGTCTTAGGTAGTTCTCTAATTCTTCACCTGTGTGTCTGGCCATCTGAAAGAGATGGCTGCTTTTTCAGGATTGGGGGCTCCTGTCTGAATCCCTGACCCTGCGGGACTCCGGTTCATCCCCAGCCAGAGCCCTCCACGGCCTCTCTGCAGGTTGGAGGCAGGTTACAGTGTGGGGCACTCCCTGACCCCACTGCTTCTTGACCTACTGCCTGCCATCTGGTTCCACAGCCAATGCCACTTGTTTTTATTTTATTTTATTTTATTTTATTTTTATTTTTATTTTTTACAGCAGAAGCTCATTTCTACTACCAATTTCTGTATTAGGACTTAGGGAAGTGGAACCATTGTGCATGTCATGGAATAAGGGGTTCATTATAAAAACTGGAATTTCCACAATTGGGTGATGAGTGAGAGGTAATTATCTGTGTTATGAGCTAAAATATGTCCCCCCAAATTCATAGATCAAAGTCTTAACCCCCCAGTCTCTCAGAATGTGACTGTATTGGAGAGAGGGTCTTAAAGATGGAATTAATATTAAATGAGGTCACTAGGGTGGACCTTAATCATATTGGACTGGTATTCATATAAGAAGAGGAGATTAGGACAAACATACACAAGGGAAGATCATGTGAAGATACAAGGAAAAGACAGCCATCAATAAGCCAAGAAGAGAGGCCTCAGAAAAAAATCAACCCTGCGGATGTGCTGACCTCAGACTTCTAGCTTTCAGAACTGTGAGAAAATAAATGTCTGCCACTCCCGTCCCTCAGCCTGTGATGCTTTGTTAAAGCAGCCTGAGCAAATGAATACAATCTGGAGGGGAAGTCAGAGGATATAGAGCCACTGTTTATCCTCTGGTGTCCCTGGCATGAGTAGGGAAGTTGGAGCTTACAGGGAACATCTGAGAAGCTAGGCAGGTCTGGCCACTGAAGCAGGAATGTGAACTGGGGACTCATAGAGAGGTCTATGAAAATGTGCTGCATCTCTGGCTGCCACCTCCATGGTACCCATGGACCTACTGGTAAGCCTAGGACCACTGGTGGTGATTAAGGGCTAGAATGTGGGGGGAAAAACTAGGCACAGAGAGATGGAGAACAACAAATTGGACCCCATCAGGCACCTCTGGGTCTGTCTGTCACCTCTTCAGAAATTTTCAGAGAGAAAAGCACACTGCTTTACTACCTCTTCCACATCTCATATTAAGTAGGTACCACTTTTAAGTCAATTTGCACTTGGGACCATAGAGAAAAGGGGGTTCTGGACAACAGAGCTTCCAACTTGTCAAAGCAATGGTGCAGCTCTCTGAGATGCTCTGGAAAAGGAAAAGAAAGGCAATCTGAGACCTAACAAGCTTTTGTAAGTACCACAAACTAGAACTCTTATCACTGGTACATTAAAGGCCCTTGGAAGTCTCATTTGAAGAGAAACTCATTTAATTTTGATCAAGCATTTCCCAAATTTTTTTGGCCACTCCACCATCTTTCTTCTGGACATAGCAACTCTTGACAACCTGGGTGCACCGGATGGGTGAGGTTGGGCACTGCTGTTGAGCAGTTATCCACCTTCCTGCTCACTCCCCTTTTTGGCCTTGCCTACCTCCCAGACAGCTCTTGGGCCCAAGGGTCTCCCTCTGCCTGCACTTGCTAGCTCCTGATCTGCTCCTGGAGCCACACAGCACTCGCCCTCACTGTCTGCATGTAGGATGGGACAGGGCTGAGCAGCACTAACTGGGCATTGATGGGCAGATCAGGTGGATGACATGTGTGAAGGGCCCTGGAGGAACTCGGCCAGTGAGTTTCTGGCTGCCCAGTATGCAACAAAGCCTTTCCCTAAAAATTGTTATTTGTGACAGCTTCACTTTTGAAAAAAAATCTTTGAGCAGATTTCTTGCTGTTCCCATAATAGCATCATGCTCAGCCTCTTGCATGGCAAGATACTTCCTTGTGTGGGAGAGGACGGCGGAGAGTGGAGTCAGGAAGGGAATCCCTGAGGCCCAGGGAAGCCCCCAGGAGTGAGGCACACACGTGACTCTTATCCAACACGTGGGTCTACTGCCTCAGGGACCAGGCGATCGTGATGTTTACACTTTGTCCTACCAAGTCCTGTGGATCTGAACAAACACATCCTCCAAAACCGGAGGTACCAGAGGTGCCAGAAATGCAGGCTGTCATCCCAGATAGAAACCAGAGCAGGCGCAGCAGGCATCTTGCATTGTGTATTGATGCTCCTAATTCCTTTGTCAATTCAAACATCCACTGAGGCCTTTAAAGGTACGTTTGCCTAAATCCAATCACGTGTTGGAATTGGAAAAATAAAAATAAAAAAGGCAGACATGTCCCTGACAAGATTGCAGCAAGTGCTTAGCTCGACAGGGCTTTAAATAACTGTTACGGGGAAAGAGCTGAGGAGTCTAAAAAGAGTGCATGCCGCTTCCCCTCCTGAGCCCCACTCCCAGGGGTCAGCAGACAGAGGAGCTATAATTACACCTCAAGTGGTTTTAATGACACAGGAGGGAATTCTGAAGCCCTCTGCTGGAATAGAAGCGGAGGCCTCTGTTCAGCTAGGCATAGCTCACAAATCTCTGAGCTTTCTCCAGATAAAAACAGTCCTGAGAATTTCTGGGGGTGGTGATGGGGGCAGAGATGGATATAGATGAATTTATTTTAAGCAGCTTTAAATCCTGGTCTCAAAGACCACCTCTTCTTGACCCTTCAAGTCTGTATAAATTAGGGTTGGTAAGCCAGTGGTATTTGGGGTGATTTTCCATATTCTTTGGGAAATCTATTCTGTGGGTGAAACTGCCAGGTTCTCTTTGAGGAGTCAGAAGTGTGTGTGTGTGTGTGTGTGTGTGTGTGTGTGTGTGTGTGTGTGTGGTGGGGGAGGGGAACATGCCAAAGTGGCCACTCAAAACCATACTTCCCTCTTCCCCTGGCCTCCTGGCTCTCCTGTGGTGAGGCTGATCAGGAAATCCCTGACGGTCCCCTGGAAACTCCAGAGAAGAGATGAAAAAGGAGGAGGACATTGTGAAAGTTAGCTCTCTACCATGAAATACCCTCCCTGAGACCAGTTCAGTCTGGAGCATAGACACTGGCCAGGAAGATGCTTTTTCCAAAGAACCAGCAGAGGGAGCTTAGGGTAGAAGTCAAGAGCCCCCAAAGGCCTCAGACAGGGCATTAGCAATTCCGATTTCCATCTGTTTGTCTCTGTTATTTTGTTTGTTTTTGTTTTTGACATCAAACAAATAACAAACAACCCCTCTTAAAAGTTGTCAGTGGATTTATGCTCCTCAGCTGATCAGAGGCATCTGGTCTCGCTTTGGGGGGTGGGCTTCCCACAGAGCACCACAGCCTTAATGAAGAGCACAGTGCTCACCTGTGCGTGTCCCCTGTCCAAACCCAGCGCGCAGAGAGCCCTGCAGGAGTGGGAGCAGCTGCCCCATGGTGCAGAGGCATGGCTTGCTGTCAGGACCTGACAGGCCAGGTGGCCTCTCAAGAAAGAGTACAACCTGGTAGATACATTTTCCAGGACAGAACCCCACACCCACCAACATACTTTGTCCTGTGCCTTGCTGTTTTCATTTAACAAAATGTGCTGGCTAGTTTTTCACTTAGGTCCACACCTTCATCCATTACCTTTCACCTGTCACAGTTTGAGGTTGGGGCTTCTGAGTGTGTAGGACTGTTATCTGGTTATTGAATCATTACTATGCACACACACACACACACACACACACACACAACTTTATGTGGTTCTTAGGAGAATGCAAAAGTTCCTGGTGCGTTTTCTACTCTTTTACTCAAAGTTCTTCTTAAGTACTCCCAAACTAGGAACAGGATTCATCTCAAAGGCAGGGTTAGCATAGGGCTCCCTACCTGAGGGAGGAGCCAGCTCTGGGTAGGGATGAACTGAGAGCCCCCTAGAAGATGAATGGCTGGATACAAATGGGGCTTGGGGCTTCTCAGTGCCCTAGCAACCTCTTCTGCAGATAACACAGACTCAGCAGCCCTCAGGCTCCACAAGGAGCCCCTCCCTAAACAGTGGGCGGCAGGTGGGAGAGATGCCTCCTTTTCCTCACAAAAGGCTCCTGATGACCACAGCCTTCATTTACATTTTTGACTTATTAAGCTGAGTCATTGCTCTCAATTACATTTATTAATGGGAACTAAGAGCTTCGGAGTGGGAGGCTTATTGGAACATATGGTCAGCTTTCCACTTGGAGAGCCTGGGGCTGAGGAGCACAGGGAGGCAAGCGCCTGGGATTTTAACAAGCGGCTGGTTTTCTTGGTCCCCACTCCCTGAAATAATGAATTAAAAGGAGCTCTGCCTTTTACCTTCTGAGGAAGGATTGAACAATTTAAATGAGAAAAAAAATCAAGAAAAAGCTAGGAGATATATTTAAATACTATTAATGATGTCTATAGATAGAGTCTTGAGAGTTATTTCTCTGATTTATTTCTCAATTATTTTAATACATGGTTGAATAAAGGTTGTGGATTTGGGGCTCTATAAAGGACTCCACCAATGCCTGGTTCACAGATGAGGAAACCGAGGCTCAGAAAGGTAAAGCAGCGTGCTCAGCATGACCATGTCCAAAGGAAGAGCTCAAAGTGTGAGAAGAGAGAGAGGCTGATGGATTGGAATCGGTAGGAAAGCTTTTGGAGAGGAGGTGGGTTTGAGTTTTGGTTTGAAGGATGGGTAGAATTTGGTCATGAGAAGCATAGGGAGAAGGTACCCAGGTAGAGGGACATTAATTGAGTTAGGTCGCAGGTGTGAAAAGGTGCTTGTGGTGATCATGGGAGGAAGAACATATGAGAGGCCAAAGAAAATGATGGGATTTTGATGATGAAGAGGGAAGGAGCTGACATTGATTGAATGTTTCACAATAACCCAGGAACAGGGTTTCTCAACCTCGGTGCGGTTGGTGGTTTGAATTGGATAATTCCTTGTTGTGAGCTGCTATGCATTGTACCATGTTTAGCAGCATCCTTGGCCTCTATTTATTATTAGATGTCAGTAGGTCAAGGGTACTCTTGGCCAACTTGTGACAATCAAATATGTCTCCAGACAAAGTCAAATGTACCCTTGGGGTAAAATCACTCTCAGTTGAGAACTATCACCCTAGAAGGTAGGAAATTGAATCTCAGGAAAGTTAAGTGACTTCCCCAGGATCCTTTAGCTAGAAAGTGCAGCAAACAGGCTTTAGACCGAAGCAGTCTGGCTGTGGAGCCCGTATTCTTCCCCACGGTGAGGCTGGATGGGTGGGGAAGCAGAAGTGGTTCCAGCAAGGAGGCCAGGAGAGATGGCTGCTGAGCCTGGTGCCTCCCAGAAGCCATTCCCCCTCAGCACTCTTGGAATGGGGCTGGCAGCAGGGTGTGCACAGCCCAGCACAGTAGGAAGTGGCAACTGGTCAACTACAATTCCCCCAAGCCACTAACTCTCTCAATATTAAAGAGTCAAAGAAACATTTATTTTTTTCATCAACCCAGGCTCTCAGGCTCCAGGGGAATTGATACTGCTATGTTGCAATATTTCAAGAGTGATTACCCAGCCTGCTTTGGATTAAAAATGCACTTGCAGTTAAAAAAAGTTTATGGGCTAAGAAAAAAAATTCTAAATCTGGAGATGATGTTTGTTTCTCTCCAAATCTAATTCAGGCCCCACACTGCCACTATAAAATCTATTGATCTGTCAGCTCGTCTCACACTGGAATAATGTAAAGTAAATTTATAAACTCGAACACCTGGTGAATCAGTTAAAAAAAAACATTGCTTCTCAGAGCATCTTCCCTGACTCTTTCAGCCCATTTCCTGCTGCTTCTCTGTACTCCTTTAGTTACTTAACTGATGTAATGTTGTGAAAGTAATAGCAATAAGTTTTGGAGCTACAGAGAGTATATATGTAAGATACAGCTTCTGCCCTCAAGGAGCTCACAGTCTGTTGATCAATCTGGGGTAAGCATGTGCATCATAGGAGGTGTGCAAGGCCTCCCTATGTTCCAGGGAGTGGACTCAGCATGTGCAAAGGCCTGGAGGCCTGGCAGAGGTTGGAGTTTTAGAGAAACTGCATATTGTTTAGCATGGCTGCGAGGCAGAGTGCAGGTGAGAATACAGCATGTGTTACAGGCAAGGTGCACCCACAGCATCCTATTTCTTTCCATTCTGACCTTTGTTTCTGTTTCATGTATCCTTCAGTCTATCCCCCAGTACTTTGTCCCCTTTCAAGTATCAAGTCCCCTCTCCACATGCTTTTCTAAGGACTGCCACTTTTGTTGCTCCTTCTCTGACTCCTTGGGGCTCTCAGGGTCCATTTTGGTAATAATCAAAATGTTATCAGCATATTGAGGTACTTTGAGAGCAGAAATAGTGTCTTATAATTTTCTGGTTCCTCAACAGACTTTTAGGAAAAGGTTGGTACTCAACATTCTATTGATTATTTACTTTGGAATTTCACAAATCAACTTGCAGAGCTGGTGTTGCTCATTCTGGGTGAATTTGACTGAACTCTCTCTGGGGATTCTGACTCCGCTTGATATCACATGACTCTACTCTCTTCTGGGTTTTCTTCTACTTCTTTGGTTGGTCTTTCTTGGTCTCCCATGAGACCGCTGCCCCTGTGTGTCCCTGCATCCAAATGCTTCTGGCCTTGCTCTGCTGCCTCTTCACTGGTTACCTGCTGCCTGGCTGAGCTCCCCACCCTTTGGGTTTCACTACCATCCACTTGCTGACAACTCTAAGTCCAGCCAAGAACTCTGCCTGCATCCCAGATCTGTTTCCACCAGGGCT
Organism: Antrozous pallidus; assembly: GCA_027563665.1. Classification (NCBI taxonomy): domain Eukaryota; kingdom Metazoa; phylum Chordata; class Mammalia; order Chiroptera; family Vespertilionidae; genus Antrozous; species Antrozous pallidus. Next base: position 30,595,959 of record CM050524.1, on the reverse strand, counting down.
GCTTCTGCCCCGGCTCCTCTGAACTTCCCATGTGCCAAACAGCATTAATCATTTCCATGCTCACACCTCCCCTGAACCCCTTCTCTTCCTGTGTTCTATAGCCTGGTGAGTGGCATCAATGCCAATTCCAGATGCCAACCCAGAAATCTAGACAACATTCTGGAACTCTTTTTCCTTTCCCCAATCCTTCCAGACACAAGCCCAGTAGAGTTTCCCATCAAATCATTTCAGAAACCTGCACCTTCCTCTCCATCTCTCTGAACTGTGTATTGATTTTGACTTTATTCTCTCTTGCTGAGATACCTGCTTTCACTGTTCTTCCTGACTTAATGGGAGTCCCACAATCTTTCTAAAAACCAAGACTAATCTTTTCCTTCTACTATTTAAAAATTTCCTGAAATTGTTAGAAATGATATTTAAAGCCCTAAATTGAAAGTTCAAGATAAGATTATTACCTGGCTCCTCCCACCCTTTCCAACAAGTTCCTGGATGGCAGAGACCATGGAATGCAGGGATTCCACAATGTTTGTTGAGTGGATAAGTGTTTTTTGACTCTATTGGAAGTAACATGAGTATGTTTTCAGCTTGCTGTTGGGTAACATAACCTCCCACCCAGCCCTGTTTAGATCAATAGGGTCTGACCTGAGACCTCTGCATGTTCTGACAGCTCATATCTGCCTCACAGAAGGTGAATTTCCTGTTCTGTCATCAGGTCATTGTCAAATGCCCTGCCCTGTCACTCAGGATATGTCAGGGATGAATGTTCTTCAAAAGGGAGCTGGCCTTCTTTTTATTAACAGGCTTGGCTGATACCGTAACAGGAGGACTTAGAGCTTTTCTTTATATTATTTGTGAGCGAATCAGAACCATAGAGATTTTTATTTGGTAGGGATAAATCTGTCTATCCTGGGAATGTTTGCTGTGCTATTTATTACTCTCCTAGCCATATAATAATCTTGTGTGTTAATGCTTTCATGATACAAAGGCCTTTCTCATGTTGCACCTCATTTTTATTTCTGATCTTTGTGAGGCTGGGGAAGTCATTCTTCTCTGAGGAGCAGAACTGGGATTTGGACTAGAGTTCAGTGGACTCCCAGGCCAGTGCTCAGCAAACGATGGCCATAGTGACTTCTTTGGAAAAGCACCCACCTTTGTAAGAACACCACAGTTTCCAAAGTATGTTTTTTTAAAGTTTATTTTATTTAAGTGAAATCTTTCACTTTCTGCCTTTATCCCTTTGGTTCTTATTTTACTTTCAGCACTGATAAAATGGTTGAACAAAATAGTAGCTAGGGTTTTCTTTATGTTCTAGCATTTTCTGATGACTAACCAGAGAAACTGTGGCTCTGGTATTAGTATATTAGTACCTTGGACAGTGCCTAAGTCACTGCTTGGGACCCAAGTTCCTGTTTTCAAATTTTCACCTAAATTTTGGTCATGCAAGATGAAAAGTTCTAGAAAGCTTGCTGTACAACTTATAGCTAATAATACTGTACTCCACACTTAAAAATTTAAGACGATGGATTTTATGTTATGGCTTTTTTTGGTTTTTTTTGCCTTTTTTTTTTAACCACACCAAAATGTTCTTATCTGAGCACCTAAAGTCATTGCAAACCGGAGAACCAAGAAAGGGATATGATAACCACGGAAGACAGCCCCACACTTTCAGATGAAGAAAGCGAGTCCTCTGTGTCTCCTCACAACGCAGACCCAGGCTGCACTGATGGTGGATGTATTTGGCCCCATGGGACCTGGGTTCCTAGGGCTTTGAAATGCAGGTATCGCCATGCAGTTATAGGGGACTAGTGCCTGCTATACAAAGACGAGAATGACATCAGGTAACTGCTCAGTCGCTCAGGAGGTTCACTTTTCTGTCCTCTGGCTCTGCTGACTGAACTCTCTTCAGAACTCAGCTCTGGTGGCACCTCCTCTGGGAAATCTCCTCTCATTCCTCAACCCAGAAGGAATAGTTTCTGCCCAGATGATCTCATGCTTTCTACACTTTTTGGTTTTGTCTCTTAGGAAGAGGGGACTCTGCAATCATTCTGTGGCTCTGAATCTCGAGGCTACCACTCACTAGCTGTGTAGATTGGGTGAGTTTTTTTTTACTTCTCTATTTATCTGTCAAGTGGGATAATGCTGATGATGATACCACATACCACACAGAGCCGGTGCAGTGAACAACATATGTGTGCCCTGTGACAGCATTATTATGATTAGCATAGTTTGGCCTCAACCAGAGCTACTCATTTGAATCCCAGGGCACCTGGCACATAATTGGTATAAGTAGGTATTTGTTGAATTCCAGTTTTTACAGAATAGGTGCTCAATAGGCATTTGTCGAACTGTTTATTGAATTGAAATTAATCCAGACTTATACAGGAAAAGCAGTTCTGAGGCAGCCAACCAATCAATAAAAATGTTATTAAGTGCTGACCAAGGGACTAGCTTTGTGTGAAGATTTATAGCCTTAATACAGCATAAAACCTAGTACCCTCTGTAATATAAGCGTGGTGTTTACTATAAGTATAATTAATAAATTCCTTTAAGTACCAAACTCAATAGTCTAGCACAGAGTAGGATACTTAGTAGACATTTTAACAACTGTCTAGTAAATCAAATTTTCTTCCTGAGTTTAAACCGAGAAGAACAGTTTGCAAATAATAATAAAAAAAAACCATGACAAACCAAAAAACTGGAAAAACAACAACAAACAAACTAAAACCACCTAATTCTTTCAGGACATGGTTCCCTATGGCAACAGGTAACAGTCCCGTTATGTCATGTGCCCTTTGCCCAGCAGCTGAGAACACAATCTTCAAAGCCTGCTGTCTCCCTTTGAATTTTTAAGAAACTTTTATTTTGAAACTGGAGGCCCAACGCACACAAATTCATGCAAGAGTAGGCCTTCCTTTCCCCTGCTGCCGGCACCAGCTTCCCTCGGACACATGGGACCCTGGCTGGTTTTCCTCAGCCCCAACTTTGTCTGGAAGGATGTCCAGAATGATGTCTAGAGGATGTCTGGTCAAATTAGTATATTACCCTTTTATTATTATAGACTAGGGGCCTGGTGCATGAAATTCGTGCACTGGGGGTGGATGGTCTCTCAACCCAACCTGTCCCCTCTCACATACTGGGAGCCCTCAGGGAATGTCCAACTTATGGCTCACCCCCAGCCTACCCAGCCATCACCCTGCTCAGCTCAGCCCCGGCTGTCTGTGACCACCCGGCCCCAGGGGCTGGGTGCTCGCCGCCACTTCTGCTCACAGCGCCCAGGGGCTGGGTGCTCCCTGCCACAACCGCTGTTTCACCTCCACCCTGGGCCCAGCACTTGTGCCACTTGGCCCCACCCCTGCTCCTGATTGGCTGGTAGCCAATCAGGAGCCAAGGTATGGTCAAATTTGCATGTTTCTCTTTTATTATATAGGAGGAGGATAAGTAGATTAACAGGAAGTTGTAAAGACAGTGTAGAGAGGTCCCATGTGCCCTTCCTGAATTTCCCCCAGTGATTACAACCTATGTCACTTTAGTACAATAAAAACCAAGAAAATGACTTTGACACAATGTGTTTGTGTAGTCCTCCTTCTGAACTGTGACTTTACCTTAATCCCAAACATGCATTGGCCTCAGAGCCCCTGGAGTGGGGGTGTCACAGCCGCTGGCATCCACAGAGACCCCTGCAGGAGGTGTGTAAGGGAGTTTGAGATCATCTGGGCTCTCCACCTCCAGATAAGCAGAAATGCAGGTATGGAGGAGCGAGAGGACAGTTTGGACCTTGAGAATTATGTGCTGATTCTCCTAAACCCTGTCTCAGCTTGCTTTCCCCCTTAACTTGGAGATTACCCAAGGCCCCAGGACATAATTCTTCCACGGATCCCCAATCCTAGCTGGGCTCATAAACACATGCTCCAGGGGCCTGATCCACATTTATGAGAGGGAACTGAGGCAGAGCCCAGCGCGGTGGAAACACCCCCCAGGCGCCCTGCTTATGAAGCCTCAAATAACCCGCTTACCGAGATGTGGGCGATGGTATTTTATGGGAGCTTAGAACACCTCGTAAAGGCCTTTGATTCAGCATGCTTAATTTTAAAGAGATCCTTAAATTGTAGGGTGTCTAAATGCCAGTGTTCTTGGAATATTTATATATCTTCTTTGAGGAGAGAAATATCGGAAATGGCCAAGACAGAGGGAAAGCCCAGGCTGCCACCCCCAGCAGCTTCTAAAGGAAAGGTTGGGGAACGGAGGCAAGGAGCCTTTTCTTACTAGCGGGGCTGAGAGAGAAATGTGGCTGTCCAGAGCATCCGAACCTGCCTGCTGAGCTGGAGGCTGAGAAACCTGTCCTGCAAATCACATGGCAGCCAGGGGCAGGGGAGGAGGGTGAGCAGCTCCCACAGAATATGTGTAACTAACTACAACAGAGCCAGCATGTGTTGAGGGCCTACTATGTGCCCGATTCCTTTCAGAACTTAATTTAATTTTCACTATAACCAAATTAGACAGAAGCTTTTATTTCCTCTCTAGAGAAGACAAAGTAAGGCTCAATGAGACTGGTAAGCTTTGGACCAAGAATTCAATTTATGGTGCTCTTGGGGACTCACTCCCCAAACTTCCTCACTGCAAATTGAGATGAGAAGAGAAACAGCAACCTGGGTGAGAATCAAATGAAATCACCATAGCAGAGCCCCGTGTGTCTTTGATCAATGTTAACACCCACTGTTACTTTATTTTGACAAATACTTATTGAGCACTTGCCATGTGTAAGGCGCTCTTCCAAGCACTTTACTCTGGAGACCGGCTGCAGTGTTTGGACAGGTTCAAGTACTGGACTGAGGAGAGGGCACAGTCCTCTCGTGGCCACGTGCAAGTCCCAGCTCGGAGGGCAGAGCCTCCCCGCACCATTATAGCCAACAGCTGTAGTTGTAAGCTTGAACCTATGGTCCCAACACGTGGTCCACGGGCCTAGGTGATATAGGCGGCAAGTAAACAAAGCTTGACCAGGTGCATGTAATTGAGTGGGACTGAAACCCACGAGAATGTAGTAAACATCTTGACCATGCCCTTACTTTGCCTCGTGGCATCTGCTATAAAATAAAGACACGGCTTAAAGTCCCCAGCGTTGTCCCTCCATCTGGGAGCGGCGTCCCACCCAGACCCAGCTTTCATTCATTCTCTTGCCTGTCTTTTTTCAATCCTTCTCCAACCCCGTTCAGGGTCACGGAACCTGGCTGAGCTGGCGCGGCACATAAGGCCCCTGGGGCTGAGTACGCCATGGCTGTGCCTGTCGGCTCGCCACACTTTACAAGTGTTAAATTATTTGGTTATCAGAACAACCCTATGGGGTGGGATCCTTATTATCTTACAGGACGTATTTCAGTTCCCACTGCCCTTTGCCTTTAGTAAGGCTTTGGGTGTCTTTATACCCATTAATTACCTCACTTAAAACAATGTGGTGGCCATCTACAGGTGTGTCTGCTTCTCAGAGTGCCAGGGACACTAGCTGGCTGTGAACCCTTCCCTGCCTGTGGAGCTTATGGTCCAGGAGGAGGTAGAGACAAAACACTGTTCACCATTTCAGGGAAACGGGAACTGAATCTTAGGAGATAAGAGTCCTGTGCCAAAGTGTTAAAATTTTAGAGTTTATGGTGAAGATACCCCAGGTCAAAATCTTTGCTGCTTACTAGATGTGTGACCATGGATAAGGGAGGGACTCAAACTTTTCTAAACTTCAATCTCTTCATCTGTAGAGTGGGTACAGCAAATCGTACTTTGCAGTAATATGTTAACAGTCAATAGCTGTTGTCCCCTGTGATGACTCAGGTGTGGGGCAGAGCAGGAAAGCCATGCCAGGTGCACAGAGCAGCAGGAGCATGGGTGGGCAGTAGTGCATCAGCCAGAGCTTCAAGATGTCTGGAGACTTGGATGCAGAGGTAAGTGTGGGCGGGTTGGAAGGCAGCGATGCTGGACGGAGGGGGCTCCTGCAGGGGTCTGCGGGACAGTGAGCTCTGTGAGGGGTGGCAGAGTCACATGAAGCACTGCTGTATGTGTGTGCTGAAAGGGTTCTAAAAACCCTTCCTTGGAGACCCTGGAGCCTGGCAACTCTAGTTGTAAGAAGATTGAAGCGACAGAGAGCATTGCATCTTGTCCCCTCTGTTGTTGAATTTTCATGCCCCAGTCTCTGGGTGGTCCATGGCAGTCAGTGGGCACATTCCTGGATGGGCAAATGGTATCACATCATTGATATATATGCCAGGCCCCACCTCCAATGGAACCTTTTAGTTAGAGTGAGCCAAGAGCTGGCACACAGAGAGAAGCAAGCCCAGTTCACCAATTATATTAACTTCAAAACAGACAGGAGATAGGGGCTCAGGGAGTAGTGTAGGGAGATAAGAACATGCACAAGCAGGAAGGCATAGGAGCCAGATGTTGGCATGCTCCATCCACACAGCTTCCTCAGAAGCTGGCTACTCATCTGGTGCTGTCTGACTGGCAGGGAAGCATACACGGATCAGGATAAGCAGACACATCAACTCTACAGCAACTGCTGCCACGGTGGCCTCCGTCTCTGCTGTGTGTGCTGCCCTGGGTACTGGTGTAAGCGGCAGTCTCTTGGCCAGGGGGGAAGACAGCCATCTGAGGACATGTGTGGGCTCCTCTCTTGGGAATCTTTGGGTCTTGAGAGTGCTGATCCTGCAACCACAAGTGCTGGGTTTAGGGGCTAGTTCTGCCCCTCCTTGGAAGGATAACTGGGCAGTTCAGTTACTCTCTCTGGTCTTATTTCCTTTAACTATAAATGGAGACAATGATGCCCACTCACAAGCAAGTATGAGTTGCTGATTCTTTCTGTAAATATTTTCTAGGCACGTACTCTGGCCCAGACTATGTGCTGGGCCCAGGAGATGGATGGGGATCAATAAGCCAGGCCCTCCAGGAACTCCTAGTTTAGCAGAAAAGGCAGCCCCGGAAGCTGGCGGTTGTGCCTAGGGCATCATGGCGGCCAGGGTGGGTGTCTAAGATTAAGAGGCTGTGGAGGAAGTTCCCTGGAGGGTCTCCATTTCTGTGTGAAGTGGAACACAAGGCTGTATGCTGAGAGCAAGGAGCTTGCAGAAATGGCAGGAGCATCAAGACTATGGGAAGGGTATGAAGTGATTGATGGATGAGGAGAATATGAGAAGCCATCGACCATTGAAATGCAACTAAGAGGATCACTGGGCAATTGAAGGAAGCTGTGTGTATGAAAGGGATAAACAGCTAAGGGCAATGGCATTGTCAGTTTTTGCTAACAGTTGTATTGGTACTTAATAGTACTTTTCTATATGAGACCGTCACTTGGTCTTTGATGGCTAAAGTTGCCTCCCCACTCTGTGTTTCCTGATGCATCCATATCTATTCCTGCCCTGCTCCTTCCTTTCCATTTAGATAAACCCATCCTATTCTCCAAGGCCCAGCTCTGGGCCTACCTCCTCCAGGAAACCGCCTGGGATGCCACTGTCACTATCTGCTATGTGTGAACCTTCTCTTCCATCTCGGGGTCCAGTAGCCCCGGCTGTCAAGACCTTTCATTCAGTTGAGTCCCTATGCCCTTGGGTTTCTCTTAGGCAGTTTTCTCACTCCAGGGTGCACTGCCCTCCCCTCCCCCCAGCAGAATAGATTGGGAGGGCCTGCCCTCAGCAAGCTGAGTGGTGAGGGAGAGGGGCCATCTCAAAGGCTTTCATGGCTGAGCAATTAAGGCTCTGCAGGAGCAGGGAACACTTCTTATCCATCAATGAATCCCAGATCTTGGTAGAGAATAAGGCACTTGAAAAGGCAAGGCCTAGAGCCCAAGATATGGTTAAGACTGGCAAGGTTTTCTCTTTGACCAGAGGAGAGCAGAAGGAAATGACGCTGGAGGAGCCTGGCAGGCTCTGAACACTTTGGGGGCATTGTGAGAAAACGGGCTGGCAGAGGTAGTGGGGTGGGTGGGCAGTGCATGAGAAGTCAGCAGGGGCCATGGCCAGTGGAGCTATTGGCCCATGCACTGAAGGGTCTCAGGGTCGATTCCTGGTCAAGGGCATGTACCTGGGTTGTAGGTTCACTCCTCGCCTCCTGTCTTGGCACATGTGGGAGGCAACCCATGGATGTGTCTCTCTCACATCAGTGTGTTCCTCTCTCTCTCCCTCCATCCCATGCTCTCTGAAAAGCAATGACAAAAAAATTCTCAGGAGAGGATTAACAACAACAGAAAAGAAGTCTGGCATTGGAGCCCACCACACCATACAGTTTAGAGGAGCAATTTGAATATGACAACAGTATAGCTGGCATCAGGCAGCTGCAGGCACTGGTGAGGTGGGGACAGGGGCAAAGGGAAGAGGCTTCCAGTCCATGATGGGGGCAGTCCATTGGGAGCTGGAACCATGGAGATTAGGCAGTCATGTTTGGAGATGCTACCCGACTTCTCTCTTCTCTTGCCTTCCCCATTGCTCAGGCATCCAGATACCAGCTCATCTTGGAGTTTGGGAAATGCAGCATTGCCCTCAAGGGCAGGCCCTCTGTCCTACAGAACAGAGTGGGAGAAGAACAAGTGGTGCCCTGAGGGAACACAGTCCTAGGACTAGATCGTCCATAGAAATGATTCTGTGGACTGATGGACACCCTGACTCTTACTCTGTGGTCTTCGTGTGCAGTCTTTGGGAGCCATGGAATCCTGAGGTACAGGTTCAACAGAGAACTTAGTAACAGAGAACTTGAGGTCACCCCAGAGACAGGATAATCAATTAGGGCTCCTGGGCTCCAGGACTCACCTCCTATCAGCTCAGGCAGCAAGCTGCCCATTCCTCTCACTCCCTTTTTGCCCAGTCAGCTCTTCCCTGCCTCTTCACAGTAATCAACACGGACAGCTATTGACTGGTGGGGATAGGCCTGAAATCTGAAGATGAAGATTCCCTCATGTTTAGCTGTGCCACTCCCCATACAGCAAGGTGAAATGCTCATTTCTTGTCCAACTCCTAAACCCCACTGCTCCCTCACTCCCATCTCTCCTCCTTCTAAAGAGGACCTCTGAGTTCCTAGTAAGGATCACCTCCTCCAGGAAGATGTCCCTGACTGCTTCAGCCCAGTGGCACATTCCCTTTAAGTCTGAGACCATGTACGATCAGTATCCACCCTTTAAATGCCAGGACTAGGATATCTGGAAGCAGAAGTTCTCAAATTTAGTGTGTATCACATCATCTGGAAGGCATGTTGCAGCACAGATTTCTGGGTAAGTCCAAGGTGGGGCTAGAGAATTTGCATTTCTAACAAGTACCCAGGAGCTGCTGCTGCTGCTGCTGATCTGAAGTGATAATTACTGTTCATTGGGCCCATGCCATTTCCTTAATGACCCAGGAAAAGCCTGTGGGGAGAAGAGACCCTATTTATCAAGAGTCTTACTGGTGCTCTTCTGCTAGAAGCAGGTGCTCAATAAGTCACTGTTCAGATAATAACTAAAAACTTTTTTTTCTTGTGAGTGGCAGGGAAGGGAAGAGAGAAGAGTTTAAGGTTGTTAGGATGAATTTTATGAGGCTGTAAAATCTTGAAATTCATCATATAGAATGGCTCTTTCTCCTGCTGTTAAATGAGTTAATTAATATGTGAAATGTTTAGAATAATATTGGCAACATGTTAAATGCTACCGAAATGCATTTTATTATTATTGAGAGGGGAGCTTGGAATTCTGCTGGCCCCCTCGACTTGAGCAACAATCTTTGTACCATGGCTGCCTATGGCCTTGGACTATTTGCTCTTTTCCTGGGATGAAATATGGCCCAGGAAAATATGTCAGCAGCACCTACCTCTTGTGGGGTGAATTAAGGATGGATTTTATTTTCTTCTTTACACTTCCCTGCACTTCCCTAATTTGCTATTGCAAACAAGTATTATTACTGCCGCAAACAGAAAAATGTTATTTACAAAACCCTTGGCAGCTGTAGCACAACAGTATACAAGACACAAGTTCCATACACCAGGCTGAACAATCACTTTACCACCAGCAGCAATGCCATTTCTTATTTATTCACTTTTTTACTCAAGATATTGATTGGGTATTTAACATGCATGACCCTTGTTCTAGGATTCAAAGATACACACACAAGAGGTTAAGGGCATGGCTTTGGCATTGGCAAGACCTGGGGTGTAACCCTGGCTTTGCCATCTGCTGGCTGGGCGTCTGGATAACTGACTCTCCCTCTGTGTGTCTCAGTGTTCTCATCTGGCAGTGGGGGTCATATGCTAACTTCCCTGCAGTGTCTCTGTGAGGATGAGCTGTGGGGAAGCCCACCCAGCATGTAACCAACACTTGCTGAATGTAAGCTGGGTCCTTGTTCTGAGAATTGGTCGCTATCATGGTATCATGGTAACATCAGTGATTCCAGGACACCCACCCATGTGCATGGCTTTCTCTGCTCCCACAACATACAATTTGGTGGTGGTTTTCAACCACATGTTTGAGATGGGGTCTGTAAATCTAGAAGTCCAAGGCGCTAGCTCAGAGTGTCACACAAGCCTTCAGCCTCCTGCCCTGATGGGACCTCTGTGTCACATCAGTGGGCATGCAGGGTGGCACAGCAAGGCCAACCTTCTCAGGAAATGGCTTTGATGTTTCTGCTTTGTATCAAGGAGTTGAGTCAGTTTGGCTGCTTTTGGTGCACATTCTCCAGCTCAATTGTCCACTAAATGAAGGGAGCTCTTCCTTTCTCAGGAGTGAAGGCCAGAGGAATGATTCTAACTTAGCCCAGCGGGGGGGGGGGGGGGGGGGGCGGGCATCTCACATCTGCCACTGCATGAATGAGGCCCCAAGGCACTGTGTTAAGTGTGTTGAGCTGCAATAAGACCCCTTAGTTGCTGAAAGCTGCCACCTGCAAATAAATATTTCTATCTAGGGAGCCCAGCGAAGCCAGAAACATTAATGAAAACATCCTTCAACATTGCTAATATGATTAGAATAAATTGGGCAGTAATGGCATACTAAATGAAAGAGTGGATGCCTGGGAATGTGAGATTATGGGAGGTGGGCTTGCTTCAGACAGGATGTGCCATTTTGGAGATGGTGGTGCCAATTGTCCAAGGGAGACACTGGGTGGGTCCGTTGAAGGTAGATGGATGGGTAGAAACACAACCTCTCTCCAGGGGAGTAAGAGATCCAGTCTGTGGTCGCAGTGCCAGCACCAACCAGCTGTGGGACCTCCGTATCACATCGCTGGGCATGTGGGAGCCCTTTCACATCTCTGAGACTCAGCACTCTCCTCTGTGAGATAACAACAACGGCATCTTTACAGAGATGTTGGAAACGCCAAATTAAAGTGTGTGAAAAAGTTGCTTGACACCTGGAGAGTGTTCTATAAATGGCATTTTTACAGTATATAAAAATTTGGCGAAGCTTCATTTATGGTGGTGTTAAGGGCTAAGTCTTTCACAAATAAAACTTTCCAGATGGGTGGAACTTATGTGGGTTTTTTGTTTCATTCTTTTATTGAGAAGGTTTTCTACAATCTAGTCTAAAAAGGTTATTTATAATACTATCTATAATAATAAAAGCATATAATGCTAATTAGACCAGACAGCTGAACGACCTTCCTGATGAAGCTGGGGCTGTGAGGGCCGAGGGAAGCCACCATGTCTGCAAGGCCGAGCCCCTTGCACGAATTTCGCGCATCAGGCCTATCTCAGTACTTTCCCCACTTCATCTCCCTACCATACATAAGGGGATAGAAAGATGAAGTGGGGAAAGTACTGAGATAGGTTAATGGTCTTTGAGGAAGAAGTATTTGATGTTTCTGGATTGGTTGTAGGCAATAATCTAATCCAGAAATTTCATGTGACAGTGATTGGCTATCTACCTAATAAAAGAGTAACATATCAATTGACTATACCTTAGCAATGCCCACCAGACAATCAGGAGCGAGTATGCAAATTAATCCAACAAAGATGGCAGATTAATTTGCATATGCAGGTGCCCAGTGTCCCGGGGCATGGCAGGACATGTGCATTGCCACCGTGGTGATGACGCAGACATTCCACACCACTCCAGCCACTCCGGTCCTCTGGGCAGCATGGGAAGGCAGAAAGGCAGCTTTGGGCAGAAAGGGGGCTCCTGGCTGAAGCTGAAAGGTGGTTCCAGCTAGAGCAAAGGCAGTGCGGGCAGCCAGGGGAAAGAAAGCCCATTCTTGCACGAATCTTTGTGCATCAGGCCTCTAGTTCTTTCTATATAATTACTGAACTAACTGCCTGATTCAACAGACATTCAGGAATTTGTTGGTGTTTTGTTGGTTTCAGCCCATAGCTGCTAACTGATTAACTTCCCTTGCCTTCCACCCTTCAGCCTGCTGTGAATTAATTTTAGGACATCACAGAATTCTTCTCTGGTCACCTGTGTTTCTTATAAATTGGTAGTTAGATTGAGAGTCTTTATTATGTTCAGTATTATGGCCACTCACTATAGGTGGTGCTGTGTTCTTCTATCAGGAGGCATGCAGTGGCTGGCTGCCTCTCTCTGTGTTAGTGGCAGACAGGAATGCTCATTGCCCAGCTCTGTTAATTCATTGGCAATGGCAAATGTCACTATAACATTTCTATCACGTCATCTTTGTTTATTAGCTAGAATTTGTCTATAAATAGATGCTTCTCTTCATCAATTCTGCAGTTACCCTGAGGGATAGTTTATTTGGGAAAAGCAAGATAAATTGTTTCTTCCTCTCCTCACCAGTTTTAAAAATAATTAGTTGGTTCATTTGCATCTTCCAATAATAATTAAATAGCTTATTTTTGATTTTTGGGGAACTCATGGATTTGAATCTATTTAAAATATTTTCATCTGTTTCAGGTATCAACATTATTAAATTTTAAATTGCCTCCCCTTAGCCAATGGGAGCTTCTTCCAGTTGGCTCCTGAGTCCTTTTGACATAACCCGGCATGATAGTTTTCTTGTATAAGTAGGATAAGATGTCTTAGACTTATCTTGTGCAATCCCTGCCCCAGATCTTTAATCAAATATTTCTCCAAGGATTCTTGGTTTCTTTTAGTGAGAAATGGGCATGAGGGGTGCTCCATGATTAGTCCTTATTATTAGGGCTTTTCAGTCAACAAAGATGGGAAACATATATGTGTATGTATATATATTTAAGATAAAATAGACTGTGAGTTAATAAATGCTGCTACCAATTCAGGTTGGTAACTATAGAATTTTACTAAACCTCATTGGTCTTATATATCTACTAGTGGCCCGGTGTATGAAATTCCTGCACGGGAGAGGGGTGGTTCCTCAGCCCAACCTGCCCCCTCTCACATACTGGGAGCCCTTATGGGATGTCCAACTGATGGCTCACCCACAGCCTGCCCAAGGCCTAAAGCTTCAATTTTAAAAAACCATCTGTAAAACACAGTGTAGTTCAGGAGTTTTTCATTATGGATTGGGTTCACCAAAAAGATCATGTTGCAACGTAAAGCGGAGAAGCTTGGTGGAAGTGCAAGCGCCCCTGTAGGTAGCCAGTGTGGGCTCAGGCTGTCAGGGCTCCCAAATCTGTTGCCTAATAGAGCTGCTTTGTCTACTAAAGAAAACACTCTTCTCTTGTAGTCCTTTCTACATTTTTTTTCATAAGCATCCCTTTAGAGAAGACTTCTTTAATTTGTCCCTTCCTTTCCCCCAAAAGAGGGATGATCGATTATTTCAAGGAGCAGCAGAGTGTGGGGGAGGAGGCAATGAGGACCTAGGTCCTTGCAATCACCAGAGAACTCTGAACTCGCTGTGTCAGAAGATAATCCTGTGGAGGGAAGAGCAGAGCAAATGGAAAAGTCTGTGTCCTTTTAAGCTTCTCCTGGATGCAAAGACTTTGATCCTGTGATGTATCTGATGGTAATTTTCTGCATTTCTGGGTCAGATAGGATATGAGTGAACAGATTCAGGAAGCTGCTGTTCCTTAGTGAGTTTTTCTGTCCCATTTTCACTGAATTGACCAATAATCTGAGCTCTGTGGTGAACATGTTGGGGCTGTGATCTGGGTTTAGACGAAACGTCAATTAAAGCTGTGAACTAAGAAAAAAAAAGTGCTGCCACTGCGGCCACCCCTCCCCATCCCCCTGCCCGCTTCTGCGCTCAAGCGGCCGGGGGCCGCGGGGCACCGCTGCTGCCACCCCACCACCACCACTTCCGCATTCCATGCTCAGTACTTCAAACTCTCTCCTACAGAAAGTTCACAGCTTTAATTGAAGTTTTGCCTAAACCCAGGTCACAGCCCCAACATGTTCACCACAGAGCTCAAAACTACATTTCCTAGAATTCCTGCTGCTCCCGATACCCTGCACGAACCAAGAGCAATGTGAATCTTCTCCACCCGGTGGTGGCCACTGGCACATCCCAGAGACTGGCAGCAGCCCCCCCACTCCCATTGTGGATGCTGGGCTGGGGGGCATGCAGGGACCCTGGGCGCTCATTTGCATGTGATTCAGTCACCATAAGTGTAAGGAGGGCTGGCCCTTAAGTACCGTGTGGGGAGAGCTTATAGTGTGGTGGTGGTTTTCACTGCACTGTGGTCATTCCCCTGCCCACCTTGCCCCTATGTGCTGGCCCCACCCCTGCCCCACCCCCTCCCCTGATTGGCTGGTAGTGTAGCGGAGGTACGGTCAATTTTCATGTTACTCTTTTATTAGATAGGATATGCTTTCTCTACCATACTGAAAATAACATTTTTTTAGTGTCACCAGATAAATTACTCAATTTATTTATTGCACAATCCTATTTAATAAAAGGGTAATATGCAAATTAACCATCACTCTGTCACAAAGATGATGGCGCCCATAACCACAAGATGGTGGTGCCCAGTCCTCTCAGCCCCACTGGAGTCCACCAGTCTAGGTGGGGGTTGGTGGGGCATGTGGCCTCTAAGAGTGGGCAGCATGAGTGGCCTGCCGGAATGCTTGCTTTATTGCCAGGGCAATGAAGCAAGCGTTCCATGCCCAGCTGTGGATGGGCCTCTGGGCCGCAGCGAGCCTCTGGGAAGCGGGTGTGGATCAGCCAGGCCCTGCAGAGAACTACTGGTGCACAGATTCATGTGCAGGGCTACTAGTATACATGCAATAGTCTAAGGATAACAATACAAATACCATCATGCCCATTATGAGTTAAACACTGAATATGGGTTAAGAATTGTTGCAGTGCTTTTTGTCCTTAAGATACATTCCACTAGGTCAAATTGCCGTGTTTAAAAATTTCATGGAATAATCTCTCTCTGTGTGGTTATGCTACCCACTGAGTTCAAAGTTAAGTTCACTTATTTCATTTTGCTTTTTAAGGGATTACTTTTTGCAAAATTTAATTTTGTTTGATAGTTGTGTAAAGCATGTACATGGCTCCAAAATTAAATCTATGAAGCAAGGCATATTTAAAGACATCTGTGATTTAGTTTTAATAGAAGCAAAAATGTTTTATATATTTATAAATACCCCTTTTGTAAATAATTGGTTGCATACTATACATTTTCTCTGCCTTGCTTTTGCACTTAATAGGTTCTACAGATTTCTCCATAGTTGTATATAGATTTATTCCTCTTTCCTTTTTATATATGATAACATTTCTTGTGAGTATCACTGTGGTTGTCTATACCTACCTACCTTCTACTTTAAAGTGTTGAGATTTCCTAGATTACAGGACCTGTGTGTTTTAACTAAAAGTTAACAGCCTCTGAGTTAGGACTTATGTTGCTCTGCAGTAAGGAATGGCTCTGGTCTTTCTGGTAGGTATCATGACAACAGAGCTCATAGTACATGTATTGCTCAGTAAAAATTAGTTGAATCAAACTGCTTCAAAATGTTTTAGACATGTTTACAATGATCAGAACAGTCACTGTAATGATACAAAATTATATTCACATCAGACCTATTCATGGCATTTGGCCTCTTTGGCTGGTGAAGACATTGGTATCTGGAACACGTTATTTTGCTATTAGAATTTCTTCTAGAAAACCTGTTCTTTCAGGGGACCATGCAGGCTAAGGGATAAAAAATATATAATTTGGCAGGATTCATCTCAATGAGAAGTTGTTCATTAGCTTTCTTTCTTAGCATTATTGAATTGATTGATCTATTCAAGTGTTCTCTTAATTTATTTTTATTTTATTTATTTTTAAATATATTTTATTGATTTTTTACAGAGCAGAAGGGAGAGTGATAGAAAGTCAGAAACATCGATGAGAGAGAGACATCGACCAGCTGCCTCTTGCACGACCCCTACTGGGGGTGTGCCCGCAGCCCAGGTACATGCCCTTGCCGGAATCGAACCCGGGACCCTTCAGTCTGCAGTCCGACGCTCTATCCACTGAGCTAAACCGGTCTCGGCATGTTCTCTTAATTTATAAAGCAAATCATTTCCTGTGCATCTGCTACATCCAAACACAATGATGAAAATTAGAACTGAGGGAATTTCCCCTCTTCTCTGAGGCCAGGGGCATCTTTCCTTGTCTTCCTGGAATATTCCCACGTGACCTGTCCAGTCTTGGTCCCAGATGATGATTTCTCCTCCCCTAAAATTATATTGAAACCCAGACAGGTGGCAGGGCTGGCTAGTGCCTCTCAACACCTGTTCAGATGTAAGGAAAACATTGGGTGGCTTCAGCTGTGTGTGCTGTTATCCTGCTGAAAGTATCTGTTTATTTAAATCTTGAACAGACTCGGGTCAAATATATTCAGGTCTTTATCAGATACTTGGATATTTTTTAACAATGAAAGCTTTTATTGGGTAAGCATCAATAATGTAGTTGTTTCGCCCTAGCTGGTTTGGCTCAGTGGATAGCGTGTTGGTCTGTGGACTGAAGAGTCCCTGGTTTGGTTCCAGTCTGGGGCACATGCAAGGTTTGCAGGCTTGATCTCAGTAGTGGGTGTGCAGGAGGCAGCCAGTCAATAATTCTCTCTCATCGTTGATGTTTCTAGCTCTCTACCTCTCTGAAATTAATAAAAATATAT
The DNA here is from genome assembly GCA_027563665.1 of Antrozous pallidus. NCBI lineage: Eukaryota > Metazoa > Chordata > Mammalia > Chiroptera > Vespertilionidae > Antrozous > Antrozous pallidus. The sequence goes on along the minus strand of CM050524.1, from coordinate 30,578,996 downwards.
TCAAAAATAATGTAGTTGTTTTTAGCATGAAAGTAATGGGCCCTTTTCTAAATATAACATTGTCTCTGTTTTCTCACAGCTGACGGCCGTCAATTCTGGGACACAGCCTTGTCCTCTGCAGAACCTACTTTTTTTTCCCAACAAAATATGAAGGGGTTAGGAATAGTGCTTGCTCTTATTGTGCTGTAGTCTTCTACAAAAAACAATTTGCTTGTAAAGGCTGTTACAAATTTCTCCGCACACACCTTCAACCTGTTATTAAATTGCCCCTTGGGTTCACTTTGAGGATGGTGCCAAGGAGATAATGTGAAGACCAGCAGGAGGCAAAGCACACGATGAGAGGCGGAAGGCAGGAATCTCAGAAAGGTACACGCAGGCCTGAGCCTGCACACGTTTTCACCCGTATTCTCACAGAACACATGGATGCACTCACATAACACACACTGTGTGTGCACACATATACATATACTGTACATGCACATCTTTTACACACATGCATACCAACTTGTACATGCACACATTCACGTCTGCTTGTTTACACATTTACCTATTTAATAATAACTATACACAGATTGGCAGGTAGTGAGGACTGGCTAGTGTCTGCCAACACCTGTTCAGGTGTAAGGAAAACATTGGATGCCCACTCACATCCATACTCTCACACACTCACATGTAATACTTATAAAACACACACTCATATATACATGCATACACTCCCACCCGGGTTCAGATAACACATACTCTTATGCCATTCTTCATCAATCTGGAAGGTTGAAATGGTCATTTAAAACAAAAGCTGTTCTGTTTTTCCAATGCTGCCCTCTCCACTGTATTCAGAAGTAAGACATCTGGATAGAAAGTACCTATTGCCACTAGCTTTATCCTGAGTGTCCTACTGGGCAGCAGGCTCTTTGTGACTCAAACCCAAGAGACTGTTATGTGTGGGGGGGAGGGAGGAGGGAGAGGCAGGGTTGCAGCAAACTCTTGTCCCAGAACCAATGTCTGAGAATCAAGGGGGCAAGTGTTATACTTTCTGCTTCCCAGCTGGAAAAAGGGGCAGAAGGAGATTCTGCAACTTGTCCAAGGTCATCCAGTGAGATCACAAGCAGCTGACACAGCCCAGAAGCCAACTCCCCAGAAACCATACCAATCAGGCTCTGAGGATGTTACTTGCTTGACACTCCCAGGAAAAAATGCTTGTTTTTGATTTCTAAACACTCTCTACTGCTAATGAATCCTTTAATCAAACTCATCAGTTGTGTTTTTCATTATCTAAAATGACCCCTGGAATAATGCCCCCTCCATTGTTTAGAGAAAGGAGCTGTATAGTTTGCATCTCATTTATCAAACTTTTATAAAGTAGCAATTATGTGCATGCTTCATGAGCCAGGCACGCTCTGAAATTGCTGGGAATGTAATTTTTCTGGGCACTATTTCATTGCTGCCTCTCCGAGTGACAGAAAACGGAGCTGATAGTAGAAGTGAGACTGTCTTCAAAGAGGAAATTAAAGGCCTGATTGCTTAATGCAGGTCCTCTCTCTGGAAGATGAGATTTACAGTAGGTTGTTTTTTTGTTCTTCTGGACGAAAGGGGTTCTAAAATCCAGACCCTCACACCCTGGCATGACCCCCTCCTACTTCCCCCCACCCCCAACTCTGTGTCAGGTCTTAATCAGGTACTTATGAACCCATGAACCAAGGCCAAATCAGGCTTGCCCTGCCCCCATCCCTCTTTCCAGCCTCTCCTCACTTGCTTCAAAGGAGCTGGAGAGATCAGGTTCTTTATGCTGAGAATCATTTTGCATTTCTCTGAGCCCCTGCGGGGTGCCCGCCTGTGTCAGACCCCTGCCAACTACTATTCTTTTAACTTTGTTAACCCATTTCCTTTCTTTCTTCTGATGAGTAGCCCTCAATATCTGGTCCCTTCTGCCAGCAGCATCAGCAGTACATGGGACCTTTTCAAAATGCAGGTTCTCAGGCCCCAGTCCAAACACACTGAGTCAGAATCCCTGGGGTGTGGGGTCCGGAGATCTGTGTTTAACAATCTTCCTCAGGGAATTCTGAGGCTCCCCTGCTCTGGAAAAGAGGGCTGGGTGTAGAAGAAGAGATACCTGTCAGCCCAGTGGGCATTTTTAGAACTGACCTCAGCTCAGTGAAGAAGGAAAAAACTGTGTTGTGAGCAGCCTCAGCCTTCCTGGACAGGAGAGAAAAAATTGACAACCTGGGTTATGCCGGGGCATCACGTGGGGGGCAGTGACACAAAGGGGCAGTCAAGGGTCCTGCCTGCTTCACTAAGAGGTTTGCTGAAAGCAATGCCAAACTCAGAGGCTCTCAAATTTCCTCACATGTTGAAACCATCTGGGGCCCTTAAAAAAGGATTGACGCCCGACCCCACCTCCAGACATTCTGATTTAATTGATAAGGAGTGCGAACCTTCGGGAGTTTTAAAAACTCCCCAAGTGATCCTAATGTGCAGCAAAGCTTGGGAGCCAGTGGGTTAGCCCTAAGGCAGGAGTTGTAATGGTGGGAGTTCAGAAGGTGGAGCGGTGGATGTGGGAGGCAGCTGACTTTCTTGTGCCTCTGGGATTACAATGGTGAGAAGGTCACCTACTCAGCCTGTGGAAAGCTGGTCTGGGTGGGCCGACTTGCCTAACACGCATGCACACACAACGCACACATAAAAGAGGGTCTAGGAAAATCACGACTTTTCTGAGGCAGAAAATACACTGCTGTCTCCTGATTCATTAGGTTGTAGAGGTGGCAAGTCTAGCCTGGCAGGAGCCCCTTGGCAGCACACCCTGTATCCCCAATAACAGGACAGCTACAGTGCCCCCAGGTGTCCTCAAATACCTTTGTTCCTTGTCTGCCATGCCCGTGGAGGGGGAATATTGAGTAGAATGGAGGATCTGAGGTCTACGGAGTGGCGGAGGATGGGGTGTTCTTCCTGCTGTTTCACACCCCTCACCCCCGCTCTCCTCCCGGAGCTTTGGACCTCTCATTGCAGACCTGAGGATGATACAGCCCCTCATGTCTGCTGTCTGCATGAAGACAAGGTTTATGGAATCTGTGGTTCCTCCACACCTATGTGAGTCCCTTGCTTCAGAGTGGACTTCCTCTGGGAAGCTCATCCCACTAGGGCCTGGGTGTGGGGTGCTCTCCTGACTGCACTGGGAACACCTGGAGAGTTAAAATGCTCATGCCCAAGGCCTGCCCCGAAGATCCTGTTGTCATGGGCCTGATGTGGTCAGGGTTCTGGATTTGAAAACTCCCTAGATGTGCAGTCAAGGGGAGAATAAATAATGACTTCCCTAGAGCGCTCTATGATCATATCTGAACCAGGGCCTGAGGAGTCCTAGCCCAGAGGGGCAGGTAAGGGCACTTTATGGTAAGAGAGACTACCCCAACTGCAAAAACAGTCACCTCCTCTGCCGTCCCAGAAGGCCAGCCTTGGCTGAGGTATCTAAGGCTGGTCTGGTGCCCAACTCCCTGCCCACACTCAGATTCTCAGCTGCCACAATTTGTCTTCCCAGCAGCCTCAGCAGCCAGCTTTTCACCAGCACTGATCCTGGAGGGTGGGAGGTGCCTACACCTACGTTCTCCAGAGTCCCCATGGCCTTGCCAATGTCTTCTTCCCAGCTGCCTAGCCTCACCCTCCCTGGGGAGCGAGGTGCTGCTTCCTTGTTCCTGGGCTTCAGACTTAACAATGATGCGTCATTTATAGTTCTAAAGAACTGAGCTTGCTTAGACCAGATGGCCAAAAGCCATGACGGCACATGAGGAAGGACAGTGTTTCCAGTAGTAAAATGACTTGGATTAGACCAGCACCTTGTGAGATACCACAAGTAGTTTGTAGGGGGTGGTGGACTAGGGCAGTGGTTGGCAAACTCGTTCATCAACAGAGCCAAATAACGGTACAACGATTGAAATTTCTTTTGAGAGCCAATTTTTTTTTTTAAAGTTAAACTTCTTCTAAGGCCACTTCTTCAAGAGAGACTTGCCCAGGTCGTGGTATTTTGTGGAAGAACTACACTCAAGGGACTAAAGAGCAGCTTAAAATTAGGGCAGCTTAAAATTAGAACTATTGTTAAGCAAGAAAAAGCTTGGGGATATTTTTCAGCACTGGACATCGGATATACATACAGCAGGTGTCAAGCAAGGCCTTGTCCAAACCTGGCATAGAGAGAGCATTTCAGTAAGTTAGCATGAGTTCAACTTGCTGCTTCTCTCCCATTTACCAACTTCCAGCATAACCACAGAGCTACCTAAAACACCTATGTTATAATGGGAGGGGGGTTGGGGGGTAGGGGGAGAAGAGGGCATATCAGGGGGCCTGGCTACATTATTTTGCCTTAGAATGCAAGGTCCCTTCGGTCCCTGGGTGAGGCTCAAAGGTTGTTCTAATCATAAAAATTCCAAAGAGGTCATGTCTACAGCCCTTGGTGCCCACAAACCAAACATGTACATATGAGCTGGAAGGCATGCACTGGGTGTCTGGTTCATCCCGACAGGCCCAGAACCTGGCCGAGGGCCTGGCGCACAGTAGACACTCAGTAAACACTTTTGAGGAATGATGGAGGGTGCTCCAGCCGTGTGAGAACAGTAGCACAATGGGCAAGGCCATTTGGTCCAACAATTATTGGGTGATGACCTTGAGCCAGGTGCTGGGCTATGACAGTCAACAAACACATGCGCTCATGCCTTCTGGCACTGACAGCCCAGCGGGGAGGCAGGCAGGAGGCAATCACCACACAGTGTAGTTTTTTTGAGGTGCAGTCAGACTAATGTGCTACTGGTGGGGGGCGGTTTAGGGAAGGCTCTCGAGCACATGACATTTGCAAGAAGATAGGCAGTAGGAATTAACTGGGTCAGAGCTTTCCCTGCAGAGGGTACAGCTACTGAGGTGGGAAGGCTCCAAGGTGGGAAGAAGTATGGCTCATTTCAATTCTTTGTGACCAGAGCACAGACTGTGGAGGAGAGAGCGAGATAGGGGGTGGTTAGAAGGTGGGGGCCGTACCTTGAATGATCTTGAAGGCCATGGGTTAGGAGGTTGACCTTTATCCTGGAATCCACAGCAGTCAGGTCTGTGGATGAGGTGTTCTGTGAGGGGCTGGACTTGTTTGCTCCCACTGCAGTCCCTTCTTCTCCTTGTATATGGGGCCTGAGAGCTGATTGGTGAAAATGCGAGTCTTAGGTCCTCTCAAGTTTTAGAACCATTGACTTAAGAAATGTGAGGTTGGAGAGTTTACTTAATTCCTCTTAGGCTCCATCCAAGGGATGAGTGAAGAGTGGCACACCCATGTCGAGGTGGGTGGGGGTGTGACCTCCTGGACAGAGCTATGGGCAATTCTCTTAAGAAAGGGACAGCGGAGCCACCAGCAGCCCACACTCACTGTGGCTGGGGGCTGGGTGCATCCTCTCACCTCCTGGAGCTAATGCAGCCTCATTTTATGGAGCCAGATGGAATTGTTTTAACTTTCATACTCCCTCAACACCTCTGTCTAAGAAAGGAGGGACCCCCTTCCTCTGTGGGATAGCACCTGTCACCCAGGGCAGTACTGGGGTGGGAGCTGTCCCCCATAGGAAGGTTCTTCCGGCATTCCTGAGAACTGTCCTGAGGTTGCTCAGGGTCTGGGTTTCTCAGGGGAGAATTCCAGCCCCTCAGGAAAGGTGATTCTCTGGGGTGGGTGGGGGAGGGTTCAGGGGTTCACAGAATGCAATACACATAAGCAGGTCCCCATGGCTCTGCCCAGGGCCCAGAAAGACCAGGATCAGGAGGCAGGACCTTAGCCCTCTTGTTAAACCCCTGGATGAGACCTTGGTCACTGCACACGCTGGCCTATCTCCTCTCTTGTTGACCTCACTTTTCATATTCACCATTTTGTAGGTATGTTTTTAGGATCGGTGTATTTCTGGGCTCAGCTGAAAAGAGTCCATGGTCGGTTAGGTGCTCTGCCTAGGCTGAGGGAGAGGTTCACGTCTAAAAATTATATCCTGGTGGGAAGGTCTTAAAGTCTCTTCCAGCTCCAGCCTCGGAGAACTCTCCATGGAACTTTCTCTGCCTTGGGCCCAAACCCATTCTGCTTCCCTCTTTCAGCACCTGAAGCGTTTTGTTTCTATTTCTTTTCTCCCCTATTCAAGCTTGTATTTCAGTTTTTATTTTGACTTATCATTGGACCTTTCTACTGTTGTGTAATTGTTTTATTTCGCCACTCAACTCCTCAAGTAGATTATAAGCTCCTCCAAGGCAAGGTCCCTGGCCACCCTACATCCCCCTGAGAGCTTCCTACACAGACAGTCCTTCCTACAGGCCTGGTGAAAGGATGTGCAAAGATCACTTTGGCCTGATTTCGCTTTGTCTGGCTGCAGTTCCCTGGAAAGCCCTTGGCACCTGATTGGTTTTGGCCTGAAAACTTGATTCATAATTTAAACCGTGATGACCCATGCTGCAGGTAGCCACCAAGATCCCCTCCACCAGGTATGGATGCCCATCCCCCAGCACTGACTGCCCATGGTTCACACCCCTGTGCTCTAGAGACTCGCCCACCACCTTACCCCAGGGGCTGTCAAAGACTGAGTCTAGTTGGGGATCTGGTTGAGCCTCAAGGAGGAACCAAGTTTCTGGTGCAGCTTGTGCTCCAGAGCTCCCCAGGGGTCAGGCTGAAGGCAGTCTCCCCGAGACCAAAGCTCGCCCAGTGCTTCCCTGACCCATGTGCTTCTCTCACTCCCCTTCCCTGAGATCACAGCTCCAGGAAAGACCCATCCTGGGCTCTGCCTCTGGGAAGCAGGATCCGAGACAACAATCATGTTTGCATTTTGTTCTCAATTTGACTCTTAATTTATTCCATTATGGGGAGGGGAAGGGGGAAAAGAAAAGGGGGAGGCACCTATTCGGCCTATTCCACTAGTTCTGGGCTAGGATCTGTGGAAGATTTAATATGAGTCAGTCCACATATGAGCCTTGCCAGCAGCAGCTCATTTTAGACATCTTGTGTCACAGTCTCCCTTACTTCTGGAGATGACTCAGGAAGTTTAGTATTTCAGTATCTTCCAACCTGAACCTCCCCGGTAGCTTCCGATGTAGCACTAGCTCCCAAGTCCTTTGTCGGACCTTAGGTTACCGTAGCTATTTCCCCAAGCGTGGTCATTGTTGTATATTTTCTGAGTTACAAATTAGGACTCCTGGTAAAAAACTGGGCAGAACATTTTAAACTGGGAATTTGGGGCAGATCCATAAGCCAATGATCGGGCAGTTTCAGTGGGTAGGATCCCCTAAAGAAGTGCCGGGTATCTAGCTCAGGGGAAGGCACATGGGCTGATTTCTGGGGGAACAGAGTTTTTTGTGACTCTCTAATCTGAAGGATTTGAAACCAGAAAGCCTGGATTGAAGTTATAGTCTAGAAAAGAAGTGGGTTTGGAGCATGGTATATGGGTGATGGCCTGGCAATCACTCTCAAGGAGGCTGGGTTATCAGCTATATGATCAGGGCTAATTATTTTACCTCTTTGAGACTCAGTTTTCTCATCTGTAACAATAGGCATGATAGTAGTACCTATTAGCAGGTAGTTAGGAAGATACAATATCATAATATATGCAAATATCTCAGCACTCAACACTCATCTAATGAATACTTATCATTATTTCTAGAGGCCCAATGCACAAAATTTGTGCAAGAGTAGGCCTTCCTTCCACTGGCTGCTGGCACCAGTTTCCCTCTGGCACCAGGAACCCAGGCTTCCCTCCCAACCCTGGCTTCATCCAGAAGGTTGTCCAGAAGGACATCCACTCTAATTAGCATATTACACTTTTATTATTATAGATAAGGAGCACTCATGTATGTCGAACAGTCTGTCAGCTCTGTCACTTGGTAAAGGCGGCCCTGAGGATTCTAAAAGCTTTGTTTACTGCCTACTTCTTATCATGGTCTAGCATGAGGACTGTACATGGAAACCTCAGATCCTGGGAAAATCTCACATCTCGTCAATCAGACCACTAACGTCAGCCTTCCCAAGGACTGGTATGGATTAGAAACTAACCAGACAATCAATCGGTCTGGGCTGCCTGTTACTACTTGAGTCAATTTAGCAGAGACAGGGTTGAATCATATATGAGCATTTACTCCAATAATGCCAGCAGTCTGGGAGAGGAGCAGGTCATCCACGAGAAAGTCTGCTCTGCCCGCCACCATAAGCCAGCTGCTTATATTGGGTAGAAGGACAGATTACAGGGGGAAGTAGGCAAAAGGAATAAAAATGGGTTTGCAAAATGGGCTGCTTCCCTGTAATGGGGGCTGAGGGGTTGCAAAGGCCTGGGGTATGCAAAGGGCTGGTTGCTCTGGTTTCTGCAACAAGGTTGCTAATCTTTCCATGATACTAGGCAGCTCTCAGATGTGGAGGATGGGCCACATTTCCAGGTGTGCTTCTAGGTTCCGCATGCAACTCCCAGACAGGTTAAAATGTGTTTTCTTTAATCAGAACAAAACAATCACAGTTAACAGAGCATGATTAATATTTTTTATAATTATAGCTGCTTCCCAATATTCTACTTCTGCCCCTAACAAACTACAACTAGGGCTGGAGAGAGATGCGGAGTACCCCCATCCCAACTCAGGACCATGGACCTGGGGGCAGTTGTGAGAAGGTGGAGAGGGCTAGGGAAGGAGAGAAGATGGGCAGCCAGGGTATGTGAAAAACAACGATGCACACAGGTCTGGGGCCAGCCATCTCTGTCTCACAGTAGCTGTGTGAACTCTGACAACTCACCAAACTTTCCTGAGCCTCAGTTTTCTAATGTAAGGTGGGGACTTTCTACCCTGGAGTAAGAATCTGTGCTAATGCACATAAGATGGCTGATGTCCGGCAGGTTCTCAGGTGATGGTCAGTCCTATATTTCTGGGTCAAACCTTCTAAGTTGGTTGTGTCTGCAGCCACACCTTCCCTGTCTTGCCCTTTACACTGTTGACAATGTTCTGACTCTGAATGGCAAGGCTACAAGGTTCCCTCTATTATGGGTTGAAGGACGAGGTCCCAACTTACAGAGAATGGTGCTTGTTTTGATGTCTCGGAAGCTTGTCCAGCCTCTGTGGCCCAGTTCTCCGGGGTTCACATTGTTGACAGTCTTCAGATTCCCCTACAGTCGGCCCAGGAGACCACCAAGATGGAATGTGGCCAGACATACAGCCGCTCACTCCTGCCCTGTGGTCTGCAACAGCTGCTTTCCCATTAAGCTTCCCAGTTCAGACGAGGCCACTGACCCTCCATTCACCGAAATAAATGCACTTCTTCAGGAATTTCACACATGGCTTCCCTTGGGGCTTTTGAGTTTCAGAGACGTTCTGTGACCACGCACTGGCAGCATTGGGTAGGGGCGTGGCTGTGGCCTCAGAGCCCCAATGCCAGGAGGGTACGTTTGTTTCCATGAACTATGGCGAGTGTGGGTGAAGCTTCCTCATCTGAGAGTGGTTACCCTCTGAGGCTTGTCATGCCTTTGTTCTCTTTAACCTTCTTTTTCACACTCAATACTGGAGGCCCTTCTCCCCGATGTGAGATGCCCCACCCTGAGGGTTGGAAACTATGGCCCGTGAGTTAAATGTGGCCCATCCACCTGTTTTTGCCCATAGAGGTTTGTTAGAACACAGTCCTGCACATTTGTTTACATAATGCCCTGAGTAGCTGCAACAGTGACCATGCAAACCCTAAAATATTTACTATCCAGCTATTTATAGAAAAGGTTTGCCCACCTCTTCCCTGTTCCTTCTAGTCAGACTTGGTGCCAGACCTCACCCTGGGACTTGGCTAGAAAGGGGGGTTGGTTCGGGGAGAGCTTGGGGCAGAGCTTCCCTCTGACAGAAGCCCCTTCTCTGGGGAAATACTGTGAACATAGGGCAGAGGGACAGACATCTGAGGCTGAGGGCCCAAGGTGCCCAAGGCATGTTCTGCAGCCCCTCATCCTGCAAGAAGTTCCCCGATAAAGGGGTTAGAAGTCAAAGATGTTTGAGAAACACATCCCTTAACCTCCTCTTGAAAAGTCACAGTGTAAATTAGTATATTAAAGGCTCTGAGAAGTCCTGTGGGGATGAAACGGGAACTTTTGGGGATGAAAAAGTCAGGTTTTAGGACATTTTAGAAATTAAAGGGACCATGGAAAGAAACACTGGGCTGCAGAGAAGCAAAGGGTGTATTTCCATATAGTAGGGAAGCTGAAAAGCTGCAACAAGTACATTTCCATAGGATGAGGGATCTGGGGACAGCAAAAGGTCCATATTTACAAAACAAAGAGAAGGAAGTCCTTTAGGAGGAGAAGAAAAAAGCCCAAAGGGAAAAGGAAATAATAATGAAGGAGGGGGGAGAACCTCATAGGTCCCATGTGCAGTTTGACCTTTGAGCCCAGGAGTTACTATAGTAACCATTCCAAGGGAATAGTGGCCAGAGGGGATACCAAGGCACCGGGATCTGCAGCCTTTATAAGCCATAGGGAAAAGGAACTCAGTGGGACCCTTTCCCACTCTCCACGTGGGAGTCCATTCTGTGGGACTCTTTTCCTCTCCCATGTGGGAGTCTGTACTTGTTCTTCAGTAAATCTCCACCTTTGTTATACTATCTTCTGTCCTTGGAGTCATTCTTCCATTCTCAGACAAAGAATCAAAAACTCTGTATCAAAACCTATGTACTTTCTCTATTGGAAATGGATCACAGAATGTTTTATTTTATATTTATATCCCAATCATAGCCCACAAAATCTCCAAAAATATCTGGGAAGCAATGGGGAAAGGGCAATTAAGCATCCCAGCTCAGACAAGGCCACTGATCCTAACTTCACTGATACAAGGGCACTTAATATAAATGGATTTAAGATGCTATTTATTTGTTAGTTCTAGAGGACTCTCGCCTAGTGTTAGAAAAGGGTAAAGACCCTGGGTACAGTCTTTCCCTGTACTAACCCCCCTTCGTGGGTATTGCAGAATCTGGGTGCTGAGGGTTCTCTTTCCTTCACTTGATGACTCTGGGCCAGTGAGATGTATGTTGTGCAGGAGTCAGGGAGGGGCCTCAACCCCAGCATTAGAGATGGCGAGGGTGGATGGTAGAGGTCATTTTGTGTCTGAGGTTATAGGGGGCCTTGTTGCTCCTCATCTCCCCTGCACTGTGCTCATGTTGGCACCAGCCACAGGGGAAGAGATGCCTCTGTGGGATCACCTCGTTCTCCAAGGCCCGGAGAAGGAAGGGCTTCTTGAGGGCAGGCAGCCCCATGAGAGGGACCCCTGAGCATGGTCTGAGCTATGCATGTGCCCAGGCCCTTCTTGGCCAGGTTCCTCCCCCCCCCCCGCCCCCATATTCTGGCAGGAGCGACTGGGAAATGAGGAAGGATATACACTTCTTTTCTTTTTTTAAATATATTTTATTGATTTTTTACAGAGTGGAAGGGAGAGGGACAGAAAGTCAGAAACATCGATGAGAGAGAGACATCGATCAGCTGTCTCTTTCACGCCCCCTACTGGGGATGTGCCCGCAGCCAAGCTACATGCCCTTGACCAGAATCGAACCCGGGACCTCTCAGTCCGCAGTCTGACGCTCATATTCTGGCAGGAGCGACTGGGAAATGAGGAAGGATATACACTTCTAAGTGGCACTTCTGGTTGGAGTTGGGGGGTGGCCATTCCTATTTTGGGCCAAGGATACAGAGAGTCCCTCATGGCTCTTACTGTCTAGTGGGGGAAGAAGCCTGAGAAGCCAGCATAACACTGCGTTATGCTGCGAGCCCTGGTGTGTGACGCTGGCCAGGATGTCTCTGAGGTCCTCCAGCCAAGGAGAGGCCAGGCACAGCTGTAGGATAGACGGGCTGAGGTGGAAAAGTGTCAGGAGCATATGGAGACCTGTAAGCAAGGGACAGAGGAGGAATTTTGGTTGGCTTCACCACTGTGGGCCCAGGCCTTGTCTCTTGTATCAGATACAAGATACAGGTTAATACAATGGAGAACAAGCCAACATGCACATCTGCAAAGAAGGAAACCCACTGAGGAAATGGACACAACACCTAACAAGGAGTTTTAAAAATCTGAACAAAGCAGCCATGAGAATCCATTTAACCTGGATCAGAACAGTAAGAGGTTTAAAAAGGAAAATAATGAAGCAATGGAAAGGCTGTGGGAGGTGGGCCTGTCCCACCTCACGGAAAAGAATCCACATTGCTATGACATTCCTGTAGGCCATAAGAGCCTTCAAATGTTGCTAACCTTTGACCAGAAGGCTTTGTTTCTAGAAATGTGTCTAAGGGAATCATCAAAGGTGAACAGGAAAACGCCTTATGAACAAAGATGTTCACAAAATATAATTTATAATAACAAAATATTGGAAGCCTTTTAAATGTTCAACAGCAGGGGGAGGATTAAGTAGATCTACGCTTGTACACAATGGAATATTTGACAGACCAGAAAAATGATGCTTCCAAAGAATTTTTTTCACTTCTTCATTATTTATTAACCAAATTATATAAAACAGCGGTCATTCTTTTTTTATCCTCACCTGAGGACATTTTCATTGATTTTTAGAGAGATGGGGAGAGAGAGAAGAGGAGGGGAGAGAAGGGGATGAGAGGAGAGGACAGGAGAGGACAGGAGAGGAGGGAAGAAAAACATTGACCAGTTGCTTCCTGCATGCACCAGAAACAAAGCCACAACTGAGGCATGTGTCCTGACTGGGAATTGAAGTCACAAGCTTTCAGTATACAGGATGACACTCCTACCCACTGAGCTACACCAGCCAGAGCCAGAACAACTATCATCCTTAAAATGCCCAAGCACCCAGCTAGTCCTCTCACTCCCAAGGTCACACCCTCCTTAGCCTGTCCCCCACCTGCTCTCCCACTTCCCCTGACAAACCCAAGGACAGTCCTGGAGGAAGCTGGGGCAGAGGTGGAGGTGGGAAGGGATAGCATTGGACAGACAGCTAGTTTGGATTGGGGAAGAGATAAAGAGGATTAGGTTCTCAGAGACCCTTCTTTATACCAAATAGCCAGCCCTATTCCCAGACCCTTTCGAGTCATTTTTCATAGCTCAGCTTCTCTCTGTCCCACACCCATTACCAAATAGTGTGGCCCTTACACCATTCTTACTCCTCTACATCCATCCCTGGCCCCAACCCACCACCTGAGCCTCCCTCTAGTGGGGACCCTTGGACCCATGGGCTCCACAGAGCTCCCAGGGATGAGGTGCAGAGAATCCGGGGAAGGGCCATTATGAACCAGAACCTCGCAGAGATGAGACAGATGTGAGCTGGGAAACAGCATGGTGATGGTAAAGAGGAGTTTTCTCTCCATGCCCACAGTCTCTAAGGTCTCCTTTCCCAGCAACCCACCAAGAATCCCAGGGAAAGGTTCTTGGCTCCCCTGACAAGGCTCTCCAGCTTCACGCTCTTGGCTGCTTCTCTAATCAGCTCCCGGAAACTCCCAAACTCCATCTTAGAGTCATGACAGCCGTCAGGTTGGTGCTGCTCCCTCCAGCCCATGTGCTCGGCAGGAGGTGGGGCAGCAGCTGGATCCCCGAGCCCAGAGTTGGTCAGCTTCTCCTTCCACCTCCACCGAGCACTGGTGGAGGTTCCTGATGAGGAGCTCAGTGGCCCGCTCCATGTCACCAAATTCCTGGGCGTCCTCGGCATGGGCTGACCGACACTGTCCCGTGGCGCCTGGTGTGCTTGGCTCTTTGGTGAGAGTGAGTCTCCCTGCAGCCTGCCTCGGGGAGGCTGATGGCTTATGATCTGCTTGCAGATCTGGCTGCTGAGATAGGATAGCTGGAGCCAGCTCACCCGAGCTCAGTTCTAATACCTCCAAAGATGTTTTCAATGACATAAAATTCTTTTGATATAGCATTAAATTAAAATGCAGAACTGTAGAGATTTATCTGAATAATTTATATATATGTATAACATGATAGATAGAAAATGTTAGGAGTACATATTTATCAATGATGAGATTATGTGTGATTTTAAAATTTTTCCTTTTATGTATTTTCCAGATTTTCTGCAATGATCATATTTTATATTTATAACTAGAATATTTGAGCAAATTCTGTAGCAGTTCAGAGATGCGAGAGCCCATGGGCCTGGAGTAACGGATGTTTCCTAGAAGACCTGAGTTGAAAAAGACCCTGTAAGAATGACTAGTGTTGTTACAAGAGGTTGATCAGGTGGGTCCTATTCTCTCCACTGGACAGCCGTGGAGCCTGAGACCTGGGCCTTGCTCAAGGTACCTCACCAGCATTAGTAATCCAGAAGAGAACCCAGCTCCTGACTCCGGGCACATGGGTTTTCCATTAAGCCCAGCTGCCTGGTGATGGGAGGAGCCAGTGGGCATTTGCTCATTAGCTCTCAGCCCTCACCCTCCGATAGTTTATCTGGAGTGACTGCAGAAGTAAGCCTGGGACGCCTGCCCCGGGCTCGGCTGCCTGGCTTGCATGCATCTCCCAGAAGGTCTCAGCAGTCATTGCTCCAAATCATGGGGCCTGCTGTGCAGGGCTGGCAGTGTTTGGGAGCATGCTGCTCCCAGGGCCACTAAATCACTCCCAATGCAGCCAGCACAGCAGGTACTGTGAGCTCTCATCAGCAGTGTCTTGTGCTGGGGGGACTCTGCAGGTGGGGAACTCTGCAGGTGGGTCTCCTCCCAGAAGTAGCTGTTTGTTTGAGCAACACTTGATCAGAACATGCATTCTGGGTTCTTTGCAGGTTTCCTGGGGGGAAAACAGTGGCAGAGGCTGGCACCAGGAAGCGAATGTGCAGTAAAACAGCCACAGAGACATGGTGTGAAGAATTGGAACTTTGGTTCCAGGCAGACTTGGGTTTGAGTCCTGACACCGTTGCCTTTCCGTTGAGGTTCTTTGATCAAACTGCTGAATCTTTCTGAATCTCGATTTTCCCCATCTGTCAAATGGGTATGATGATACCAATCTCACTGGGAGTATTAAACAATATGATCATGATGCTCCATAACTGTACTTTGATGGCTAATGGTAATGGACTCATTTTTAAAAAGTTACTACTTATTATTAAATATAATGGGGTAATATTTCATTTTAAGCATATTATAACCAAATGGTGCAATGTGAACCATGGCAGAGCAGTTTGGCACAAGTGGAGCTGTTTGAGAGACTTTGAGAAGGATGAGACATTGTAGTGGCTTTTAGGAGGACAGCCTTGCTAAGTGGAGAGCAGTGTAAACAGCCTTGTCAACATTAAGAGAACTGTTAATGGTCTGCGTTTGGTTTAGGTTGTATCCTTGCTGCAGGAGGGACACAGACATATGAGCCCCTCACTCTGCCCCTGGGCCACACCGTTCCTATCTTGTGCCTCTGCTCACGTCATTCCCAGCCTGGAGTGATCCCTCGGCCTTTCTGAGTCCCATTACCCTCCTAGATCTGCTCAAAGCTCTTTCTATACCACTTCGCCTCTTTATCTAGAAGTCACTGAATTGTTCATCATCGTTTCCTCCTCTCTCTCTGCCCCTATCACTGTGTTTATGAAACTGTACCAAGGGCAGAGTAGTGGGAAAGGCAGTGGTACTGGACAGAATCAGACCGACCCTGCCACACATTGGTTCTGTGGCCAAGGGCAGGTTATGCAACTGCTCCAAGCATCATACAAATGTGTGAATTGTAGTGATCAGCTATTTATAGTGATCAGCTCTTGAGCACTATATGCCAAGCACTGTGCAAAAAACTGTAAAGACATTATTCCCTTAGTCTTTGAGTATATGAGGCACACGACGGTGTGTTTCTATTCATAACCAAATGGTTCTCATAACTGGTTCTCTGAAAAAGAGCAGCCTTGATTTGTTGTTTGCCAATTTCTGGGGTGTAAATATTCCACTGTGGATAATTTCAAGCTGTCAACTTGATGTCACTGAATACAGAGTTGGGAAGAGAAGTGGCCAACCAACTCCCACAAACCACGAGAGCCAGTATCTCACATACTTCAGGAGGTGTCACCATCCCTCTCCCTCTTCTATGGGTGAAGAAGTCTCTGGGGCTTAAGTGACCTGCCTATGCTCCCCCAGGTGATGAAGGCAGAGCAGTAACTCTAACTCAGGCTGTTTACCCCCACAACCTTTGCTCTTTCAGCTTCACTCAGCTATGGGACTGTTACAGGATCCCACGTAACTAGGGTACTTTTGATGTGGCATGGTACTCAACACACAGTAGGTCTTCAAAGCTGATGGCAGTTGATGAAGCCATTGTTAATGATAATGTGACTAGGTGGTTTCCAGGCCCTTCTCTGAGGCTGGGCCTCAGCAATCTGTAAGAGCCGGGGTGGAGGACTCCGAGGCCACTCCTCCATATCTGTCTCCTTCCTGCCACAATTCAAAGGTACCTATTTCCCTGGTGAGAACATTTAAAAAATGCCTTCTCAGTTCAGTAATGACCACTGCAGCTGCTGGAGGGCAGTTTGTTATTTCACATGACTTAGTACAGCTTCATAAACACATTTAGGATGGTCCATGTCTGAAAGGAAAGAGTGGTCAGTAATTCTGCAGGTCCCTGTGGAAGAGAGAGGAAGAGAGAGCCTGTGTTCCCTTGTAGTTCATTTCATCTGCTGGTGACAGAAGTTCTGGGAAGAAGGTGATTGCCCCTTGGCCACTTAAAGAAAATCTCTCCCCAAGAGATGTATGTATATATACACATACACACCAAACCCCCAAATACTGCAGAGTCTAGGCACTGATTGTGCCGTCAAGCAGAGGGTTGTGAATACAGGCTGAGGGTTACTGTGTGGGTCACCAAGGGAAATTTCAGGGGAGCCATGTCTCCTTAGACAGAGACATAGCTGGAGGGACACAGCTTCCTTCAGGGCCTGGGCTGGAGGTGGGATTCTCCCCACAGGGCAGCTTCATCACAGAGATCAGTGTCAGGGCACGTGGTTCTGAGTCAAGAAGCCTAAACAACAGTGAGAGAGAGCAACTAGAACAAACACACCAGGTATTTACCCTGTGAATCATCTGCTTTAACCCGCACAGCCACACTGTGACATAGGGGTACGTTATCACCCTACTTCATGGTGGAGGGGGCTAAGACTTAGGGACAATAAGCACCCTGCTGAGGATTTTACAAGCACAATACCTTACTTGGCTCAACCAAGTCATCATGCAATCAGTACTATTATTGGTTTTTTGTTTGATAGAAATGGGGGCTCAGAGAGGGTAAGTGAACTACTCAGAGTCAAAGATGGAGTGAATGGGCACTCAAATACCCTTGACTCAGTCTGTACTCATGACTGCTGGGTGCGATTCCTAGAAAACCTGAGGTGATTGACCCCATCCAGGTCCTGGCCTCCAGTCTTCCTGCAGAAGCAAATAACTGACCCAGCCTACAGACCCTGGGGGTTCCTATGTCTTGATGTGAGACCCCTAAATGCTTTCTCATTGCTTTCAGGTGCTGCACAAGTGCCTTCTCTCTCCCCCCCAAAGCATGCCAAGTGGGTCAGAATCACTGTCTTGTTTGAGAGTCTCATTCCAGTCTGACTAGAGGAAGACTGTGCATTTCTTTAGCCTCTGGACCCCTTCACTCAGTCGACCTTGTATTGTATGAGACCAGCAACAATCAATTCCCTGCAACCTCAGCTTCTGTCCTAGGCTAGTGCCCAGGACTTTGGGGAGCTGAAAGAGTGGGCAGCGCTTTCTCATTGAGAAGGATGACCCTTCTGTTGTCATTGCTATTGCCCTGGTTCGGACTCCTATTAGCTCTCACCCAGAACCCCGTGTGAAATGGAAATGCTTGTCCCCTTGTTCAGCAAGTACTGAAAATTTCAAGGCAGTGACAGCAAAGCATTAAATGAAGCACAAGTCTTTGCAAGCTCGAGGCCCTGTGTGTTTGCACAGGTCACACAGCAATGAAGCCAGCACTGCTCCTATCTGGACCATGGTAACAGCCCCCTAACTGGTCTCCCTGCCCCTCCTCTCATGCCCATCTTCAGGTCTCTCTTCACATGGCAGCCATAGCCACAGTTACTTTCCTTGATTGTGTTTCTGTGTAAGCTGGTTCACACCTCTACAGAGGGAAGGCTAGGTGAATACAGCAGATGCTCCAGAAATGGGCCCACTAATCCTGTGTTCCCCGATCTCAGCACTATTGACATTTTGGGACAGATCATCTTTGTCATGGGGGTTTTTGCTATACACGATAGGATATCTAGCAGTATCAAAATATCTAGATAGTCGGCCTCTACTTACTAAATGCCAGAAGCATTCCTCTTCCATCTCTTACACATTGTGACAATCAAAAACATCTTTAGACATGACTGAATGTCTGGGGGGACAAAAATCACCCTCAGTGGAAACCACTGCTCTAGGCCCAGAGGCCCTGAGTTGGGGGCAGAGCCCACAGGAGGCATGGGCAGCAGTTGAAGAGGAGGCCATACACCATTTGGCCCTTGAAGTCACCATCCAGGCTAGGTTTGTGCCATGGGGGAGCATGGCTGTCCTTCCTGACATCTCTACCTCATCCTGAAACCTGAACATACCCATGTAAGACATCAATTCTAAGTCACTACAACTTTAAAAATAATCTGTTTCAGTTTTCAGCTTTTATATCATTCTCTGAGTACCTTTCAGGGTTTTATCCCTGTGATTGCCTGTGTTATTGATGAGGAAACCAAGTACTAGGTAGGTACAGTGATTTGTCCAACATGGTGGACATCTATTACTTTTGCTGGCCTAGTTTGCATTTCCCTTTCAAAAAGGGGCACTGCTGTAATTTTCTTTAGGGATCTGAACTCTCATTCTATGTGATAGGCTTGAGCCAAACAGTCCTTCCTATTTTGGGGGTGATCATATGACCCCAAACTGGCCAATCAGAATTTGTCACAGGATTTGTGCTGAAACTCATGTGAGCCAAGCCCCTCTTTCCCTCCAGGGTTGCTGAACTTGTAGGATGAATACCTGGGACTCTTGGGGTATACTTGTGCAGGGAGCCTGGATGGAGGAGGGAGATAGAGTGGAGGGATGGAGAGCCTGGGTCTGGCAGGCCTCGGTTAAGGCTTGATTCTTGTAGGGTCTGCGGCAGATGTACCACTGAACTTTGCAGTTTTGTGAGCCTGTCATGTCCTTTTTGCACTTCAGCCAGTTTGAGTTGAGATCCTGGCACTAGTAAAAATCGATCATGACATATCTGGGGTTGCGAGCACAATGGAGGCACATGTCCAGGTCTCCCCTGACTCTAACCTCAGGGCTTATTTATAGCAAAATGCTGCTCATAAAGGCTGTGCAAGAGCTTTGATGCAAGGGCAATTTTGTGTGATGGCCCCAGGAACCAGTCCCCAACCTGGCCAGGGTCACAATGAGACAGTGCTCTGGCTCCTGGTGGCACATACTTACCACATCCCTTTGAGGTTTCTTCCCACTCATTAATGCGTTCACAGGGAACAGCTACCCAGAGACACAGCAAGGAGCAGGCCTCATAAATCTTTTAAACTGACATAAAAGAAAGACTTTGATTTTTTAAAATCCAGGGTAGAAAGGGCAGCTTTTTTTCTGTTTCTAACATATTTATCTTTTAAGCATCTTTAGGCCTAGAGTTCATCAAGTGAATCTTCCTTTAGCCATTAACGTGAGCTCTTCGAAGCAGCCAGAATGCAGATCTATTTGTCTTTCATTTTCTACTGCAAGGCTCCAGCTCTTACAATGGGATCACTCCTCTTCCAACACAACTTCTCTCACCAGTGCTCCAGGTTTTGCATAATTTTATGTGGTCCCAAAACAGCTACCGACCAGTGGGGATGATGAAGAGTAAATAGGAAATTAAAATATAGGGCTAAGTGTGCCATAGAGGGAAGCATGGGGGCTGTGTGAGCACAGTGGTGGGGTGCCCAGTCCAGAATGGGGATCAAGAAAGACTTCTCAGATGATAGGGGTTAGATAGCTAGAAAGGGGAGGGGTCATTCCAGGCAAAATAAATGTGTGTCTACTGGGGGGTGGGTAGGAAAGAAGAGCTTTGTTTATTCAGCCTCCTACCCAATGCTCAACATCCTGGAACCCAGTGAAATCAATATCTTTGAAATGGACTGAGGCAAGCAGGGGTCATGTCCTCAGGCCCTAGTCCTGAAATAGTAGGGCAGGATCTTAAAACAAATCTGATGGGGGTGAGTTACAGGCAAAATTAACAGGTGGCAGCTGGAGGCACAGGTGGGTGGCAGGTGATTCATTTGTTACCACTGCCAGCCCACATTTGTCACTGTTCACTATGAGCCAGTCCCTGGCTGGGCCCTGGGGACATGGAAAACCTGCCTTCGAGGAATTCATAGACCAGATGAGTGAACAGATGAATCCAGTACTGAATGGTGAGGAGGATTCTGGGATACTGGAACTATGTGATGATATCTCTGGTAGAGATAGTACAAAACATTTGGGAGCCCAATGAGGGCAACCCCATCTGCTTAGAGAAGTCTAAGAAGGCTTCCTGGAGGAGTTGGCATCTAAGTAGAGTCCTGAAAGACAAGTAGAAGTTAGCCAGTCAAAACAGAGTACACGGAGGCGGACTTTCCAGGTGGAGTATGGGTGGTAAAAATTCCTGGAAAGAAGAGAAAAATCCTTCCTTCAGAAAATTAAAAATGTCCCAAGGGAGCTGGAGAGAAGCATTCTAGGGGAGAGAAAGGGGTGGCAAGATGTGCCACTCAGGATGTCAACAGGGACAGATCATGAAAGACAGTGTGGGGCATGGTTCAGAGAAAGATTGGGAAATGTTACACAGGTAGAATCAGCAGGACTAGGTGTGGGGAGGGGGGTGTGAGTGAGATTGAGCCAGAGTTCTGTGCTTTGGATCAGGAGAGGGATGTAGACAGTGTAGGTTTGGGGAAAAAATCAGAAGAATTCCATTTCACCATGTTGAACTGAGAAGCCTGTGGGATATCCCACAGTGGTGGCTGGAACTGTGGGCTTAAAGCTCCTTGGGGAGGCTGGGGGTGGAGGGACAGGTGTGTGTCATTGGCAGAGAGCGGAGGTTGAAGCCACGGGTTCAGCTGTGTTCATAGTGGGTGGGATTTAGGGGGAAGGAGGGATATAGAATGAGCACCATGGGACTGGAAGCAGATCTCTGGGCACTAGCAAGAGTCAAGGCCAAAGATGATTAATCAGACAAAAAGAGAGGAAAGGGACTAGGAACAGGGGACAAAAGGCCAAGGACTGAGTGTCCCAACTACTGAGAAAGGGGTCATGAGGCTGAGTGGGCTTCAGCCCAGCAGACAGGCTGGTACTTGGGCTCTGGAGGGTCTGTGTCAGATAGAGGGGACATAGGTCATAACATGGGACTTGGTCACAGGATGGGAGCCAGACTGCAGAAAATGTGCAAAGATAGGTGGTTAGCTGATTGGGTTTGAGGCTCTGTATGACCTAGTGGAGGGATATGGAGTATTTTCTTAGGTGGGGAGTGTTATTGCCTTTTCACTCCTTCCATTGTTCTTCTTTCCCACATCATAGTATCTGGACATGATATCCAGGCTCTCTCTATATTTCACTCATTCATTCATTGGGTTCCTTCATTCATTTGTCAGATAATACTTGGAAAGGGCTTACAACAGTGCCTGGTATTAAGTAAGAACTCAATAAATGTTAACTTTTTAAAAATTATTTGTCAACTGTCACTTTGAATTGTTGTAGATTGTGGTAGACCACTCTCGGGTGACCCCCAATGGTTCATACCCTGTGTAATTCCCTCCCCTTGGGTGGAGGTGGAACCTGTGTCACTCTTTTACCCAGTAGAACATGGCAAAGGTGATGGAATGCCTCCCCTTGATTAGATTACCTTATATAGCCAGAGAGAGACTCTCCTGATGCAAGTTGCCTACCTAACATGGCAGGGATATGGGAGTAGCCTTGAGGGGCTGAGGCCCTCGCCCCACAACCCCAGGCAGTGGGTTCTATACAACCATGTGCGCTTGATAGGTGTTTCCCCAGCTCCAGAGAGAAACACAGCTTGGATGATGCCTTGATTGCAGCTTGTGATCAGAGCATCTTCCGAAGGTGTGCCCAGATTCCTGAGCCATAGAAGCTTTGAGATAATAAATGTGTTAAGTTGCTCAGGTTGTAGTAATTTGTTAAAGCAGCAATAGAAAATGAATACATTCATATCCACACACTTAACAAACAATTATTAAACACCACTTGGCTCGGTGTTAGCCACTGTGTCAGGGAGAAGATAGATAAGACTCAGTGCCTCTCCTCAAGGGCTCCCAGTGGGTTCCTGAAACAATAAGTTCCCAAAGCAGCAGTTCGCCTGTCGGTGGAAGGGGAAGGGTGAGGGTAGACTTAGAGTAGTTACGGCAAGGCCTACAGCCCAAAGAAACTGGAGTATCCTGATTGGTGAGAACTTCAATGGGGGACAACTTGGTACTTTATTTTATTTTTAAAATATATTTATTGGGGGTTTTTTAACAGAGAGGAAGGGAGAGGGATAGAGAGTTAGAAACATCGATCAGCTGCCTCCTTTAAACCCCCAACTGAGGATGTCCCTGCAAGAAAGGCACACGCCCTTGACCAGAATCGAATCTGGGACCCTTCAGTCCACAGGCCAATGCTCTATCCACTGAGCAAAACCAGTTAAGGTAACAACTTGGTACTTTAAAGAGTAGACTTGACAGCCACACTGGAGAAGCTTGCAGATGATTCTGAGTAGAGGAGTGAGTGTGTGAATGAATGCTGGGCTGCGGGCTAGCATGTGGGTCTTTACTGTTGGCTCAAGGCCTTCATGGCACTGATGTGCGTGTCCTGGGATGTAGGTGTAAATTCTGCAGCCTCCCAGGACGCCCCTGGGCAGGAGTTGGCTCCAGTAAGCTTGAGGCTGAACTACTGTCTGTCAAGGTTCTCAGAGCACTCCGGGATGGTCACTCCTCCCAGAGCTATGGCTACAGGCAAGGCATTCCTGGGTACCAGGCCTTTCTAGGTTGGTGGAGAAAGTGCTTTTGCTCTATGCCACAGAGAAGGGGAAGAATAGTTCCCAGACACCTTCCAGACCAGGTTATGAGGTTGCTCACTCCAGCAGCAGAGATACCGCGAGACTTCTTCTCCCGTCAGCCATCCAGAGATCCAGAAACAAGGCATGGCTTCCCCTGCAGGCTCCTAATCTCAAGTCTCTGAATAGGCATGCCCACCCACTCCCTGTGTGCCACTGCCTGTGAAAAGGCCTTTTTGAGAGCTAGGCCTTTCTTCTCTCCCCTGAGCCTCTCTGCTAAGACAAAACATTGGCTCTGGGTCTTAAATGCATCCCCCTCTGCGTTCTCCAGCAAGGAAGCATTTACTCTTTTGCAGGACAGGGACAGAGCTGGGGCAGTGGTTGGCGATGAGTGTTTCTCTGGAAGGAGGTGAATGTGGGCTGTGCCCATGATCAGATGCCTTTCTCAGGCCTTTCCTAGCAGGCGGCTGTGCTGGAGGTAGTGGTGATCAGGCTCCCTGGAATGCAAGCAGGAGGGCCGGGGTGACTGGCTTTGGCCTTGGCAGCCCTGAGGTCAAGGGCAGTTGTTATTTCCGTTTGGAGGTCTCAGTGCTGTGAGACTGGTGTCACCTTCCATCTCAGCGTGAGTCTGGAGAGTCACATGCCCAGTGGCAGCTGTGTTGCTATAGATGTGACAGCAAATATCCAGAAAATTGAATGCTTTCTGGTCCTCAATTTAAGAAGTCATTTGCTGGATGGTACTAACTAAGAACAGTCATTAAACTTGAAAAAGCACCCTTCTGCCTCATTCCTTAATTAAATGAAAGAGAAACAAAAACCTGGCTTTGGGAAGATGGAGGCTCTGAGCATAATGCCTTTGAGGGAGGAAACTGGGATGGGGTCTGGCTGGGTTTTCCTTTTCACAGGCAGTGGCACACAGGGAGTGGGTGGGCATGCCTATTCAGAGACTTGAGTCCTGCCTTATCTCCTGGCTGGAACCAAAAGGCAGGGGCTGGATGGGAATGGGCCAGGCAGGAAAGGGACTGGTATGCACTGAATTGTGCCTTCCCCAAATTAAAGTTGAAGTCCTTCCATGTGACTGTATTTGGAGACAGGGCCTTAAGGGGGGTAATTAAAGTAAAATGCATAAAGTTGGGACCTTAATCCAATGGGACTGTTGTCCTCCTAAGAAGAGGAAGAGACACCAGGGGCCGTGCACACAGAGGAAAGGCCATGTGAGGACATAGAGAAGGTGGCCAACCATGTGTCCGACAAGGAGAAAGGCCTCAGGTGAAGCCAAACCTGCCAACACCTTCATCTTGGACGTCTCGCCTTCAGAACTATGAGTACCCAGACTGTGGCATTTTGTTATGGCAGCTGAAACTGAGTCGGCCGTGCACAGGAGGGCAAAGATTAGAGGGCCAGACAGGCCCAGAGGTCAAGACTAGTGAGGCCCCTCAGTCCGCCGCTCCAGGAGGGTGGTGAAGGCTAAAGTACAGAAGGGGAGCTGTTGCTGGGTGGGCATAGGCATTAGGGTTCTGGTTTGCATGAGTCTCTCTGTTCCCTTCTCTTTCTCTCTCTCTCTCTCTCTCTCTCTCTCTGTCTCTGTCTCTCTTCATTCCCCATCCACTCCCCCCTCCCCGTTTTGGGCTTTCCTCACTTGAAGTAAGTCCTCCTTTGGAACTGCATTTTTGAGCACTCTTCTCTGGTCTGGCTAGTGGAGTCAGGATCCCAGAGCCCCTCTGCTTGGGAGGATGTGCCTCTCTTTGCCTCCCTGTGAAAAGCCAGGGAGGAGCCAACTCAGGTGTCACTCATGCAGGGAGGCCCAGGGTTACCTGGCTTAGGACAGAGACTCTGGGCTGATAGGGGAGCAGAAAGGCCCTGATGGCCAATATTGGTCCATGGGCCTAGGGAAGGGGCTCTGGAGCTGTGGGGCTGGCTTGTGTCCATTTGGCTTAGGCTGGTCTTCATTTCCAGCAGCAGGAATCCTCCTGCTCCATAAAGCTGCCCCCACAGGCTGTGGGGCCAGACCCCTAGCGTGATGGGTGGTGTGAATGGGCTAGAGCAGTGGTCGGCAAACTCATTAGTCAACAGAGCCAAATATCAAAAGTACAGCAATTGAAATTTCTTCTTTGAGAGCCAAATTTTTGAAATTTAAACTTCTTCTAACGCCCCTCTTTGAAATAGACTCGCCCAGGCCATAGTATTTTGTGGAAGAGCCACCCTCAAGGGGCCAAAGAGCTGCATGTGGCTCACGAGCCACAGTTTGCTGACCACTGGGCTAGAGTAACCCCTCTGCCCAGTGTCAGAAACCTTAGAAGTGGTGGCAGCTGGGTAAGGGCACAGGGCACAGGTCCTAGTCATGGCTATTTCTTTCTAACACAGAGCTGCACTCATGTGGGGGGAGGGAGAGCATGAATTCAAATATTTCCTGGGCTTCTAGGAGGTTCATCATGCCCAGTGGTGTTTGCCCCATGGCTGAAACAGTAGGCAAGGAGACACTGCCCTTCTCCTCAGCAGAAGGTTCCTGAAAGGATAGTCCTCTGAAGGAGGATATTTGTGGCCTGAGTGTCTGACCTGGGCTCCCCAACACTCCCCTCCCAGATCCTCTGCACCCTCTTTCCTGACCTCAGGCATAGCCATTGCAAACTGTCCTGAGAGTGGCCAGCTACACATGGCTGAGTCTCCTCCACTACTGAGGGGTTTATGGGAGAAACACACCCTGATTTTGTCTGAGGTGTGGAGGCGTGGAACCCCTGCTCTTTCTAATCTGATGAGCCAACACATTTGCTGTTTTCATCAAACAGATTTGAGCATGGTTTCTCTCACATAGCATCCTGACAAATACTGTCAATTGGGCATTTCTTAATTTTGTCTTTTCCTCAAAATTAGGATTCTCCAATCTACCTCAGGAGACATAGGTGGGATTAAGGAAGCTGGTGAGTGCACCATTGGAGGAGTTAGTCTCTGGGGCAGAGTAAGCACTCAAGGAGTGAGCGCCCCCCCATAGTTATTAGTAATATGGCAGCATCCTCAATGTCACATTTCTGTACAGCCCTTCCCTCTGTTTTCTCACCTCTCTTGTCTTTGTAATCAGCCATAGCACCAGTTCTCCTTGAACCCACTTACTCCACCCTTGTCATCATTGCATCACACACAGAAGGACAAGCAGGTCGCTGGTGGTTTCTGATCTCTGCCCTCTGCCCATGCGCCTCCTGCCCACTCCCACAGTCCACAGCCCCTCAACATTCTGCACCTCTCAGCTGCCCTTCTTTCTGATGCCCATTACATCCCTTAAAGACTTGATATTTGATATTTTTTGTTTTGATATTTGATATATTCTTTTCTCCAGAGAATCTATTATTCTAGTGTGTCTGAAAAGACTCAATGTTCTGTTTCAAATTGTGTTGTATGAAAAGTTGTTAGGCAATAATCGTGGACCGATGAACACAACACATTGAATTTGAAGTCTTTGTCAGTGAGTTTTGTGCCTCTTGAAAATATACTTTTGGTAATAAAATGGACGCTTTCAAAAAGTTTAAACACTAGGTATGTATTTGTTGGTGAAGTGTCCTCATTGTTGGTGAATAGTTTAGAAATAGCTAAACTATTTGAGAGAGAAAAATGGGTAAACATGATGTAATTATGTGGCAAAAATATACTTGGCTATAGATGAAGGAGATATGGGTGTTCCTAATACTATTTGATTTCTTTTCTTTAGGTTTAACATTTTCTAAATAAAATGGAAGAAAAAAGAATGGATAAGACCCATCTGGTGCAATACAAAGTAAAAGTGGGTAATGCTAATTGTCAATAAGCACCCTAAATCAGGTGTACATATATTTTGAAACTGACACATTTTTTATTAGGCATTTTAGGTATTTTTGTTGAGCCATCTGGCATCTGGAAGCACAGTCTCAGCATTCCCAGCTTTAGTTCTGAACAGTGTGCCCTGACCTATTTCTCACACCTGCTGTTTCCTGCCTCCCATACCCTTGGCTGTGACCTGGCAGCCATTCTCCCCGTCTCTGAAGGTGGGTCCTTGGGAGAGCACCGCTAGCTCTTGGAGCTGACCACGCTGCCTCTGGAGAACTTGGGTAAGCCCTCCTCTGGGTGGTGAAAATTCTTCTGTTCTATGGGAGCTTTCTGATGCTCAAGAAATTGAACCAGAATTTTATATAAAGGAAACCCAATTTTTCTGTGCTTATCTGTTATTACAAAACATAGATGTGATAGATTTCCTTTTCAGTAAGCTTAGGGAGTACATTTGGGATGGACTGCTCTCAAGTTCAGGCCCTGTGGCCTCTGTGAAAGCCTTGGGGTCTCAGGGGCACCTCCAGTCAGCATGTAGATGGCTCCACAGCAGCAGAAATGAGGTCCAAGAAGAGGCCCAAGGGACTGGCAGCCAGAGGACACATGGCATGCCTCTGAACACACTATGGGCCCTGAAAGCAAACATAGGTTTCCAACATGCACCTTTAAGTCAAGAATCCCAAGTGCAAGTCCTCCCAGGGCACAGAGTAATTGGTGACTGAGCTACTTCCCACACAGACAATTCCATGCAACATGTTCCTGGGTGAGTGGCAGTAGGGATTTCATTAGTTAAAAATTGGGCAGAGTCACAAACAGCCCAGGACAAAAGCTGGCAAAAAAATAGGAGGGTTAACTGGGTGCCATCCTGTGGCACCTCCTTTCAAACAGTACCATTTTCAGGCCCAGCCCAGGCCCTCCTGTTCTTAGGAATCCCTCCCTGCCTTTTTAGCTGACAGATTGCTTCTCAGGGTCACCTCCTATGGCCCTGCTGTGCCTTACACAGAGGGATCAATCCATGGGTTTCAGTTTTGTGAGATGCCCTGGCTGACAAGAGGTCATGAAGCCTGGGTTTGTAAGCCTAGGCCTGCAGTGCTTCTTTGTTCCGCCTGCAACAAGTACTGGCTGACCGGGGACAGGCAGCCGTGGATGGAGACAGCCTTGGGGTAGTGGGGGGACTCACACAGTGTCATGCCAAAGACTGCTATTCCAAGACTAGAAAGCAAACATGGTGGTGGCTTTTTGTGGAAAGGGTGTAAATGGTGTTCAAGACTGACACTGCTGTTGCAACAGCTACATCTGGGAGGAAACCGTGAGCTCTTATTTAGAAAGCAAGGCCTGAGAGAGGATTCCTTCTCTAGAGTCCTGTCTACTTCAGAAGATTAATCTGACCCAACAGGACTAGTCTATATCTTTTCTATATCTGCTCTCAGTAGGGATTCATGTATCCTTTTTTGGGGAGGTAGGCCTGAGAAGGCAACTCTTGCCTCTATCCCCCACTTGACCTCTACCTGGGACATTTTCTTTATTAGGTGCTGCATTAGTTTCCTGTGTCTGCTATAATAAACCACCACATACTGTGAGGTGAAGAACAGCAGAAACATATCCTCTCACAATTCTGGAGGCCAAAAGTCAGAAATCAAGCTGCAGGACCCCACTTCCTCTGAAGTTCCAGGTCAGAATTCTTCCTTGCCCCTCCTGGCATTTTGTGGCTCCAGATGTTCCTTGGCTTGTGACCTCACCACTCCAACCTGCCTCCATGGTCATGTTGCCTCCTCCTCTATGTCTTTTCTGTGTGTCTCTCTTATCAGGATACATGTAGTTGCATACAGGGCCTACCCAGAGAATCCAGGATGAGAACCAATCCCCATCAAGATTCTTAACTTAATCCTATCTTTT
Source organism: Antrozous pallidus (assembly GCA_027563665.1). NCBI lineage: Eukaryota > Metazoa > Chordata > Mammalia > Chiroptera > Vespertilionidae > Antrozous > Antrozous pallidus. Next base: position 30,550,394 of record CM050524.1, on the reverse strand, counting down.
GCCAAATAAGGCAATATTAACAGGTTTCCGGGATTATAACATGCACACATTATCAGGATGGGGGGAGGGGAAGGATCCTATCATTCAAGCTGCTACAGGCTATTAGTTACTGGAAGAGTCTGCATCTGACCATGCTCTCCATGAGAGAGCACAAGGCCTGGCATCAGAGAGTGCTCCTTTCACACTGCAGAATGGGCGGATGAAATGCACACACAGAGTGGCCATGAATCTTAAGAGGTGTCAGAGGCTGGAAGGAAGGAAGATGGTGTAAGTTCTACGCCTGCCCTTGTCCTTGACAGAGCAGCTTTCTTTACTGGTAACAGGTTTTGAGACAAAACATGGCTTGAGTCTCTCAGGACCAGCCTCGAGCAGGGCAGCTGTATTACCTTCCACATGTCATAAATATTTGGGGAGCGAATCAATTCCTGTGGCAGTTGTGGAGGGATGGATGGTAAGCTGAGCATTGCTTTCTATTCTGGCTCAGTCAAAAGCACCTGGGTGTGCTCGAAGCTGATGCTTCTGCTTTTCTTCCCAGCAAGGTGATTGTTGCACTTTGACACAAGCCAATTACCTTGACCACGTGAAACGGCTTAAAGACTCCCCAGGAGGCGGGCCTTCATCTTCGGCCATGGGATTGGTCATGGGATGGTGATAGAGGGAGTTTATCAGCAATGGCTGTCAGAGAGGGCATCCGCAGGACTGAGATAGATAGAGCCAGGGAAGCTGGGGTAGGAGCTTCCCTTTGGGACTCTGGGAGTGAATTCAGCCTGAGGAGGAGTGAAGAGAACCAGAATTAAGATGGGCGTGGTCTGAGGGCCAAGGCTAGTTGGGAGAAGTTGACAAGCATAGGAGTGATTCCTCCAGGGCCCAGAAAACAAAGTGTGACTCCCTCGCTCAGCCACACTGGGTGTCTTCTATGTACACAGATGCTGAACTCACTGGGCAATGCTAATCCCTGTCAGCCATACTTAGCCGTTATCAAATTTGCTGTGTGACCTGGGCCCTGAAGAGGAAGCAGGACGAAAACCCCTCTGCCTCAGTTTTCCCTTAGCCAACGTACAATTCTCCAAAGGGGGAATTCAGAACAGGCCTCACACCATCTGCTTCTCCCATTCGTTTCCCTTTCCTTTCTCTCGTTCACCGAGGGTCAGCTTTCTACCTCTGTTGTCTACTTATAGGGATATTCCCACCTACCATGTCCACTCCCTCTGTCCCTGCCATCAAGCTGGCTGGCTGGATGCCGAGAAACCTGGTTTATGAGGGAAAGGGGAAAAGCACATTAGTTTCATGGTTTCTAAATATTAACCTTGTTTTTCTTATTTTACCTGCAAGCATGTGTGACTATGTTGTGTGACTAATTGTGGAGATAATGGTTTCTTTCATTGAGAAGCTTGCATTTGTAAAGGAAGGAAGAACTTTTAACTTAACATTAAAACAAAACAAAACAAAACACACCAAACCTGTAAAGACCACCAGCAGCAAGAGCAAACATTCTAATTGGGGAGAGCAGAGCTCTCTCTGGGACATGGAATCTCCAGCATAGAATGGGGCCTGGAGCTAAGATTCAAAAAAGATGGTGGCTACTGTGTCCTAGCTGAAGACCACACTGTGTGTTTGCAATATGCAAGTACATTAACCACTTCCTAAGGTTTCCATGGCATTTCATTGTCAAGGGGAATCATTTGCCTCCCTTGAAGCAGAAGCACTATTGCCAATGTATTTTTTTAAAAATATATTTTTATTGATTTCAGAGAGGCAGGGAGAGGGAGAGATAGAAACATCCATGATGAGAGAGAATCATCGATCAACTGCCACCTGCATGCCCCATACTGGGGATCAAGCCCTCAACACAGGCATGTGCCCTGACCTCAGATCGAACTGTGAGCTCCTGGTTCATAGAGCATTGCTCAACCACTGAACCACACAAGCCGGGCGCCAATGTATTTTTAATAACGCACTTGTCTTTCCTAGCAAAGATTCTAATTCAGCTTGCATTTTCCTGTGGGTCCATGTGTGAAGTCTCAGTTAAGTTCATAAAGGGAAGTATGAACAAAATCCTGTCTTGCAGTGTTGTGGTCATTATTGCTGGAGACTCACCATACCAGCCATGACCGCCAGATCTTTATGGCACACTATATTAGCTGGTTTGCAGTTAATTCAGCCAGTTACAGATTCTTCACAGGCAAGGGCTAAGCTTTTAAGCTGATGCCATATCCATCTCATGTGGTTTTAAGATGGTCCAGTGATTTCCCTATCTTAAAGGTTGCACACAATTTGATTGATAACTCAGAGCTCAAATGTTTCCAAAGTAAAAAAAAAAAAAAAATCATTTCACGAATCAATTTCCCCAACTGTTCAATTTTTTTGTCATGAGTTCTCAATTTAACCACTGGAACTGAATCATTTTTAAAAAATCTATTCTCAGATTATAACATCTGAGAGACCAAGTGTGCTCCTTAAAAATAAATGTCCAAATAGACTTTTAATGTTTCTAATTATTTCCACTTTTTAAATAGGTTTTTCTGATAGGAAGCAAAGCATGCACATTGTGGAAAAAATTTAATCATGAAATAGCACAGTGAAAATTCTTTTGAAATCACCAATAACAGATCCACAATTAGCATTTTTGTGTACATCCATCAGGTTTTTTCCCATTAGGTTGAACCACGTGAAATTGCCAACAGTTAATCATTTTTGGTTTACAAAATAGCAATTTCCTATGATTATACCTAATATAAATATGTGCCTACAACCCTCTGTTTATTTCAAAATTTGATTATTATTGTCAATATCTACAATAATTCTCCATGTTTAAACCTTTTAGAAAATTATTACTTGGATTTCATCAAGTGACCCTCAAAGTTATGGAGTTAGTTTCCTGTTACTGGATAGTAGGGCTGTTTGCTCCCCCTATTTTTAAAATTTGCTATTGTAAATAGGACTACAATAAACATTCTTGTTCCCATCTGGTTGTTTTCTAAGAACACATTTTAGAAATAGATATTCTGGGTCAATGTGTTTGAATGTTTTAAGTTATATTGGCTGAACAGTAGGGTCTAGGAGTGAACACTAGATAGGGCTTTCCATGTGGATGCGTGGGTTTGAAACCTGTCTTATCTAAGAGCCTAACCCAATTGTATCCTTTGGTAAATAGTGTTATGTTGACTTTAAAGAGTGATTTTGAGATTAAATATATAAAGTGTCTACTGCATTTCTGGTCTCTAAAAGAAGCTCAAAAGAGGTTAGCTCCATTTATATGAAGGCTTCTTACCTTAGACCACGACAGTATTTTGTCCAGCGGAATGTACTAACCACTAACAATGGGATTTCAGGCATTATGGAGTCCAAAAGAGACTAATCTTTTCCTCTTCTTTCTCATTTTCAACTTCTCTCTTTCCTCCCAATTCCCAATTCCGGAAGCCAAAGAGTTTGTCTGCATCTCTTGTAAGGCTAAGACTTTTTCTTAAATACCTCACCTCTAACATTAAAAAAGGAGCTCAGCGTAGGATTCACAGCACAGGGATGCCTGGGACCAAATCCCTGCTCGCCCACTCAGAAGCTTTGTGATCCCAGGCAGGTTAATTGACTGTTTTATGCTCGGTTCACTCCTTTGTGAAGCAGAAATAAAAATAATAGTCCTTAGACGACCAGCAGAAGTTAACATAGCTAGAACACGTGGAACGGTGTCCGGCACACAGGCAGCATGAATACATGTCTGCTTGCCACTCTTTCCTCCCCAGAAAGCAAGCCCTGGGAGAGCAGAGATTGACTGTCTTGTTCACTGCCAAGTCCCAGCGCCTACAGCAGTGCCTGGTGGGCAGTAGGCCCTCTTTTTACTATTTGCTGAGTGAATGAATAGTTCTCAGAACCCCTTCGTTGCCGAAGCACGGCAGTGCATGCCGGAGGTGCCACTCGTGTTGCTGTTGTTTTTCACTAGTGACAGAGTCGTTCTAGAGTTTGCTTCTCACTTCCTTCCCTGTGGGAGAAAAGGCTACAGTTTCTCGGGTATAAATATTTAATGTGACTTTAGCTGCAGAAGCATGTTCTTTTAGTGCATTTGGGTCCCTTGTGAGTCTGCACAATCCAGCAGGCACTTGCTCTGTGCAACAAGTATTTATGGATCTGAATCACAGGGCGCAGTGGCCCGGGCATTTCGCCAGGTAGCATCATGTGGGAGGGTGGTCACCAGCCATCAGACACCTGGCTTCGAGCAGAGCAGATGTGCACATACCCACACGTCCCAAATCCCCTGCTCTCAGCTGGGGCCCCAGTCTAGCGGGAGACATTTCGCCCCTTGTACCATGAGTGATACAAAGGATGGAGAGAGCTGAAAGAGAGCAACAGAGAGAATTTATGGGAGAATGATGATGCTGAGCAACATCTCAGATCACTTCCACTCAACAAGCTCTTTACTAAGCTCATGCCATACACCAGGCAGGGGCTGGGTATCAGGGAAATGATATGAACCAGACACAGGGGAAATAAGGATACTATAAGCTTCTAAAGGAAGGGTCTCTGTGTCTTACTCATCTCTGTATCCCAGGGGTCCAGCACAGAGCAGTCAGTACACGTTGATTAAACAGACCAGTAGAAAATGAATGCTCAGCTGCAGCTGGATTGTATGGGCTCCCCAAGGCATTTTAGTGAAGGAGCAGCTGCTTCTAAGGGGGGTAGGGGTGGAGCACAACCATGGAGATGTCTACAATGCAAGGCTTTTTATATAAGAAAAATGACCTTGGATTACAAAGAGTCATTTCTGCACCCAAAATAATTAGGATGGCTGTCTCTGGAGAGAGGTCACTGTTAAGGGGTGATTAGAAGTGGGGAGCAAGAGAGGTGAGGTGAAGAGGTCAGCCCAACCAGACTATGATGGTCCTGTCCCCATGACTGGGAATTTGGGTGTTAATCCTGGGCCACTGGAGGGTTAGAAACAATACCTTCCCAGATGCTATGGTGATGGGGAAGGGGCGATGACAGCAATGGTTAAGACCAGCAAGGAAATTGCTGCAGAGACCCCAGTGTGTGTGTGTCGTGGGGAGGTGCAGAGGAAATAACACCAGAGGGAGTTAGTTATAAGAAGGGTTTCTTTTTTGATCCATCCTCCAGATATCTGAATGCCCATTCTGAATAGCCTCCCTCTGAACATCGTGATTAACAAGTCTTAACTGAAGCTGGGCAGGCTATCTCCATGAGCCAGGGGAGGATCAGAGAGCATCCAAGGAGCCACCCATTCTGTGCTCTGCTCTGTCTGGAGGCCTGTGGGGGATTCTTGGGCTCCACACATGAGGATGGGCTGTGCCTTGCACCCAGCCATCTTTTCTCATCATTTGCATCTTTAAGCCACAGCAACCAAAAGAAGATGAGTTAAGAGGTCGCTTCAGAGTTCAGCAGAGCTAAAAACCGTGGAAGTTTTCTATGAAAATGTCCTCCCACCCTGGTCTATCAGTTGGTGGTAAAGAAAAGGTCAGAGGAAGAGGGAAGGAAGAAGTCAGCAGGCTTTTCAGGAAAGGGCTGAGCCACCAGCTGGGCAGTGCTAAGGAAGAGCTTCTCATTTTCTCCAATAGAGTCTGAATGAGGGAGGTCGAATGCAATTCTTACAGAGAAGTAGACTTTTCTAAAAAGCTACATCCTCATTAAAAACAAGAGAATGCAAACCCCGGGGAGGCCAGTGAGAATAGGGGAAAGAGCACTAGATACGGAATAACAGACTTTCATTCCACTCCTGGCTCCTTCATTGAGGTGAATGGGTTAGTCACTATATGTTGGAAAATGCAGAATAATGGCAAGACCCAAAAGCTTCTCTGAAGCAGTTCAAGTGTGGTGGGGAAGGAAAATAAGCAGAGAAAACTGAATTATGAGAGGTGTCATTGGAGGATGCTCTGAGGACAAGTGTGGATGCCTACAAATCCAGGGACCGTCAGAAATAGCTTCCTAAAGGAGCTTATGGCTGACCAGAGTCCTGAAGGATGGCTAAGGGTCAGAGATGAGAAGAGAGGGTGTACTAGGTACCTGTGGCTACGGAACAGATTACACCAAATCTTGGATTAAAACACCAGTGAACACTTATATAGTTTCTGTGGGTCAGAAATTTGGGGGCAGCTTAGCTGGGTGGCTCTGGCTTAGAGGTCTCATAGGAGGTTGCAGTCAAGACGTCTGCTGGAGCTACAGCCTTCGAAAACACTTGTCTGGGACCAAAGGTCTGCTTACAAGATGGCTTCCTTATGGGGCTGCTGGCAAGCCGCCTCTGTTTCTTGCTAGGCATGTCTTCCACCCACAGGCAGGTCCTTACAGGCAGGACCACAGTACTGCTCCTGGGCATCATGCCCGTTACCCATATCTGTGATCCTAACACTCACTGCCCACCCAGGGCAAGCTGAGGAGCAGGAAGGGGAAAGAGGACCCCTGGGTCACAGAGCAGTTCATAAAAATCTAGTGGCAGGATGTTTCTCAGCTAGCTTTTGGGAATAATAAACCATCCCAAACACAGCGGCTTTAACAGCAGGTATTTATTCTCACTTATGTGACTGCTGGTCACCTGGGTGGGGGTTTGGCTGATCTATCCTGGACTGGGCTGGGCTCAAACAGACTTGGCTTGAGGTTGCAGAGGGCCTGGTCAGTGTCACATGTCTCTCTTCCTCCTTGGACCTATTTTTCTCATGGTGATGACGAAAGCTCAAAGAGTCAAGGCTGACCTCTCAAGCATATTGCCCAGCTTCAAGTCATCAGCCCTGCCCTGAGTCAGTGGTTGGGGAAGCACGGCTGGCCCATCATGAGGCCGGGGTGAGAGTAAGGAGGATAATGCTACTATGGGAAAAATGGAGAAGTGGGGTGTGGGTATGAAGTGGGGGAAGGAGTACCTGGTGGGGGAGTGGCTCTTCCAATCAGAGTTGCCCAGTGAGCCTGAGCTGGATTAATTAGGTGCTCCCTAGTATTCACCAGCTATAAATGGAGTAGCTCTAGGTCCACAGAGAGCCCACAGGGAAGTGGGCCAGCCCGTTCATGGATGAGAAGCTGGCCTGCTCCACACACCGTGTAGGAGGCCAGGAAGGCCACAGGATGGGAACAGCAGCACTGCTGTTTGCTATTCTCCCATTAGGGCCTCATTCCTCTAGGCAGGGTTTGGGGGACAGGAAGATGGGGACACGGGGGAGGGTCAGCCGGGGCAGAATAGCAACCTAGAGATGATGAGCGGGGTGTGGCATGGCGGGTGAGGCTCTTCCGTTGCCCTGTAAGGAAGCAAGTCGTCTTGCTTCTCAGATGGAGAAACTGAGGCCTGGCTGATTAAGGGACAGGTCCTGGGCCCCCACTGCGTGACAAGCTACAAGCCAGGGGCTTCCTGACTCCTGGTTTAGAGATGGTCCCACCAGAATAAAATCGGGGAAGCTGTGGGTCCAAGTTGGAGAGCAGACGATCCTGGGCACCTGGGGCTCTCCCTGTTCATTGGTGATATCTCCATGTTTTTGGTGTTTTGAACAGCTCCCAGGTCAAAAACTCTAATGCCTGTGGGGACTCCCCCACCTGCATGGCCCCATAGGCATTAGAGGGTGGGGAGTTCTGTGGCTACACTGCCAAATGGCTTTGGTGTTGCTGTTTCTTCCAGAATTTCAAGACTCTCTGGAAATCTGGATATTAAAGTAATTTGTTTTAATTGCTAATACCGCAGCAAAAGAAAATGTCTTCGGACTTCCCTGGGCCTTCAGACCACCAGTATGTAACTTCCACAAAAATCCTTTGTGCCACATTATGTGTCACACAGCTCACTAACCTCCTACAAAATTAGATTTTTCTCCAAACCAGCTCCACCCACTCTCGGGAGCCTTGGGTGATTCTGGCTGCGATGCCCAACTTCCAGGGGAGGCGTCTGCCGGCTGCCTGTGATTTCAGAGATCATGTTCAATTTTATTCATTCAACCAATATTTATTGAGTTGCACACAGCACTGGAGATACAATGATAAATAAGACAGACATGGTCTATGCTTTTAGGAACTCAGAGTGTACCTGGAGGCATGTATAATAGACACCTAATCACATTAATAAATATGAGATAACCAAGGAATGCATGCCAAGAATGAAAAGCAGGAGGTGTGCGAGAAGAGTGTAACTGGCTCAGTTTAATCTGGGGGAGAGTGGTCAGAGGAGGCCCAGGTGACAGGTAGAAAGAACTGCTTGGGCTGGGGAACAGCAGGGACAGGATGGTGGGGGGCTGATGACCTTGAAGAACAGTGAAGGGCTGCACAGCAGGGCAGTGAGAAGGATAAGTGCTGTCTGATGATATATTTGGAAGTAGAGCCACCTGGACACAGTGATAGCTGTTTCCATTAAATGTTGCTGTTTGGGGTGAGTCAGGAATTGCTGGCTGTTGCTGGCCACAAAGCCCCTGGTTAGACAGGATCTGGGTGGAGGTTGAGAGCTTACTCTTCATTTCTCAAGTATCGGGGGGTCACTCCACTTTCCTGAGAGAGGTCCTCTGGCCCGATGGCAGCTGCAAGCCTCATCCAATGTGGGCTCAGTGTCTGCAGGTTAACACTTGCCTTTTGGATTTGGTTTTAACCAAGTGGTTTCCAAATACTTAACACTTCCTACCCCTGGGCTGAGTCCTGGAGTGTGGGCCGAACCACAACTCCCCCAGTCATGCCTCCCAAGAGAGTAGTGGTAGCAGTCAGTTCATTAAGTGCCTGGCACCACTCCAAGTGCTTTACATGTGATTAATCAATTTAATGGGGTAAAGTGTTATCTCCATTTTGCAAATGAGAAGACTGAGGTACAGAGAGCCAAGCAACTTGCTCTGGGTTGTATGTGTAGCAGATGTCAGTTCCGGCAATTGAACCCCGGTAGTCCATTCTGAAGTCCATGTGCCTAGGCTCTGCTCTCCATGTTTCAGCAATCACAGCGATCTTCAGAGAGAGAGAAAGAGGTGTGTCCTGTGCATGCATCATAGTGTATTGCTGTGAAAGACTTGTGAAGTGACTTTGCTCACATCACCCCACAGTCCACCCAGCCATCCTGTTAGAGGGGATTTGTCCTGGGCATGCCCGTCTTGACACCTTCTTTAGCTGGTGGGGGTGGCGGGGAGGCTCTGTTGAAAGACGCAATGGGGTGTTATGCCTATGTTGTGCCTATTGCAGGCAGAGCTGCTGATTGGACCAAAGATCAGCCCTTAATCCAGGGGGTTCTGTTTATCAGGTGCCAAGGTGGCCAAAAAGGAAAAGGAAGGGCTGGCCCATCAAGGGGAGGGTCGTGAGCTAAGCCCATGAGCAGGTTCCTGTAGGACTTTGCCTGGAAGAGACACAGGCAACAAGCCCATAAAGAGCAAGAGGCCAGCGGGGGAGACTGCAGAGTCTTATGAGGAAGATGGATAAGACAGCAGGCAATGACAAACAGAGACATCATTACTACCCCCCACCACCACCACTACCACCAGCGCTGAGTTTCCCTTCCCAACATTCCCTCTGGACAGCGATTGCACTTTGTTTTAAAAGGAGGTTCCTCAGAATGCTGCAAATGCTCAGAAGTCATTTTCCTGACAGAGAGACTGTGAGCAACTGGGCTGCCCATGCTGCCAGAGACCGGCCGGCCGGCCGGCTGCCCTGCATTTACCTCTCCAGGGAAGCTGAGGCAAGGAAATGGTGCAAGCAGGTACCTGGTTCCCTGATCTCAGGCTCCAGTGATGGTGGCAGAGGGCCCATGTCTGCTCGTCCAGTAGAGCAGGGACTGTTGGGGTGTATGGTCCAACTCCTCCAGCTCCCCTGATGCTGTCTTTCCTGAGGATCATGCCTTTGACAGAGGCTGCACCTTTGTCATTATTTTGCTTCCTCCTTCAGATCCTTGGATTTATAAGGCACCTCCTGCAAGGACAGTGTTGTCTGAAGTGTATCCATGGAATTCAAGGCTTATAGGCACTGTTCCTCCCCATTCTCCTCCTCTCTCACCTCTACGCCCTCCCTAAGTGTTTCAAGTTTTCACACGTTTGGGAAGCCCTGCCCGCTAACTTGCCCTTCGAGATTCACAGGGCACATTAGCATGTTCTATAGCTCCCAGAATTCTGGAAACTTCCTTAACATTGCCTTTTCTAAGGTTTCCAAACTTAATGGACCACAAATCCCCTTTCTCATATAATAGCTACTGATAACCCAGGGAACCAGGTTCTGTGGAATAGACTTGGGAAATTTTTATCTGGGAAATCTCAGGCATATTCACTGAGGGTCCAACGGATGACTGGCAGCTAATTCTGCTGGGGCCAGGCCACAAAAATATCAGAGCTGGCCCTGAGTGAAGGATACAGACTTAGGGAGCCCCAGGCCATCTCGAGGCAGTGAAGGCTCCCTGAGGAGGGGACTCTACTTGAGATGAGTCTCCAAGAACAAGGAGTGTCACACCAGACAAAGGCCCAAGGCCTACTGGAGCCACACGCGGCACATAGTGGGAAGTTAATCCAAATCATTCCAGAGTAGACTGAGCACAACACTTAATGTGGTAAATCCCTAAACCTCAGGTAGTTAAGGGGGAAAATGATGAATTTTGGTTCTCAGCAAAAGCACCTTTAATGATGAAGCTACAGACATGTCCAGGCTGGTTTCCTTTGTAAGAGCGAACGTGGTGCTTTGGAGGCTTCGTCCCAGACCCTGTACCCAACTTACTGACCTGGTTCTGACTTCACCGGAGCACGTGGAGCTGATGTTGCTGAGGGCCAGTATAGATAAGACAGAGAGCCTGGCACAAACACGTCCATCCGCCTGGCAGAAAGTAAGCAGATGGAGGCAGAGGCTTATGCTTTCTGAATAGTCATCAATAAGCCACTTAGAAATTGTATCAGTTCACTCTGCCGAAAACCCATTCCTCAGAGTGAGCGGTACAGAAGGTGCTCTTTCCAATGCCTGCTACGTGCCTCACGCTGTTCTGGATGTTTTCATACAGGTTACCTCATTTAACCCTCCTAAACATCCTGTGCGCGGGAGGGAGATATGTTCATTTTGCTCATGAAAAAACTGATTTGGAGAATTAAAGGGTGTGGCTAGGACTCACACTGAGGAATGTTTGAGGGCACATCCAAGTGCCTATCACACTATTTCACAGTGTCTCCTCATGCCATGGGGAGGGAAGGTTGTCACAGATAAGCCCCATGTCCCACGCTTCCCTCGAGATGTAGATCAGGTGGACAGTGCTCCTGCCTCTGACCAACTTCCCTGTGTCCTGGAAAGCCAAGGTCTAGACTCCATTCCTCACCCACTCCTGACCTTCTCATCACCAAGGAGAATTTGTCCTTTTCTTCCTATACTTCTTGCACAGGAGCTTAAACTTTCGCCTTGACCTGGGAGTGCTTCCTTCCACAAAACTCCCCCCTCACCCTCAAAAAACCATCATTCCCACCTCTGGTTTATTGGCTACTTTATTGGCATTTAGTGGAGAATGCAGAAAATATTGGGGTCCCCGCAACTCTTTTTCATTTGTCAAGTCCTAGAGGTACGTAGTGTATATTTATATTTAGCATGCTACTAAGGATAATTATGCATCCGAATCAAAGATCATTCAAATTAAATAGCAAATGATTAAGTGCAGTGGAGTCTGCTTTTCTAGGAAGATGGGGCTCGAAAGAGACCTAAATGTAGAACCAGATTTCCACCAGCTGGAGAAATGGAGGCCCAGCCCTCACATGGGTGGAGGGTGGGAAGCTGGACTCTCCTGCAGGGCCAGCGGGGGAGTGAGAGCAGCCCAGAGATGAATGCTGTTCTTGGTGCTGAAACATTTTTTCCAGAGTGATGAAAGAGGGCTCAGAAAACCAGGGCTTAGCACCTTCTTATTTCTCTTCTGAAGTCACAGGCTCCCTCTGGAAGAAGAAATGAACTCAGTCCCTCCTGTTCTCACTGCGTTATTCCAGCACTCACAGCCGGCTGTGAGCCAGAGAGAAGGAGCCTGGGGCTCCATGGGACCGCTCCCATCCTAAATTGCCTCCAGGCTTTCAGTATGGAGCCACAGCCCCAGGAAGCATACCCCAAGCGAGGAGGCTCAGACTCTGGAATGGGGTGTACTGGATTAATGTTTTCTGATTTGTTTTTATAGGTAGAATATCTGGTTGAAAATCTTACATAGATCCCCCAGATATGCAATAGATTAAAATGCCCTGCTTTCATTGGAGTAGGGAAGTATGTGAAACTCTACCCACATAGTCCCCTTCCCAGGAAGACCCTTAAGACTCTGTGTGGATACCGATGGGTCCATGATAGAAGCTTTCAAAACCAATAATTTTAGTCTAATCTTTTCCTGGCCCTTGACTAATTATTTAATTCCTTTTTATCATTTGAAACTAAGCTCAGGTCACCTCCTACAGGAAGCTTTCCATGATTCCTAAGCTGAGTTAAGGGCGGTGCCCCCCTGGCCCCATGCTTTCCTTTAGCACTACACTGATCACTCTGTTGGAACCAGAGATCATTGAAGACCGAGATCATGTACCTGGAACATGGAGTCTATACAAGGAATACTAATAGGCTGATATTTAATGAGCCTCCCACTGAAGGCAAAACAGGAATTCATGTACAGCGTTCCCAAGAAATAGTTGCACAGACCCTGCATCAAACCTCTAGAGATGGGGAACTCACTCTAAACTGTCCTTTTCTATATTCAGACCACTGTGATAGTGAAAGCCTTCCTCTTCACGTTGAGCCAGAACATCTTCCTGTAGCTTCTACTTTCTAGTGCTCTCTAGAACAAGCCTCACCTTCTTCACAACCAGACCTCCAAATATTTGGGGAGAGATATCACAACCCTCTTTTCTGGGCTAAACTCCATCTATATAAACACACTTATGTACACACACATACATGTTTGAAAACAAATGCAGATGTGTTTTCTTAAAGCTAGTTTTCAATAACTTGAAATTTAATGCATTGAAAGTGCGATTTTCTTATTTTTTTTAAAGTCAACATTACTGAGGTATAATTTAAGACAGTAAAATCTCTCTGTGTTTAGTGTACACAACTCAATGAATTTACGACAAATGTATACAGTCACAACCACTAGTACAATCAATACATATCGGGTGCCCCCCAAAATGTATACACACACTTTGAATAATTATAAAGGCGGTGTTTATTAAAATACATTTCATTTTCAAAATTGAGCTATCAGCTGTTAAAGTGTTAAAGTATACTAGTACATTTTGCGGGGACAACCTGCAAAACAGCTTCACCCCAAAAAGGACCTGTGTGTCTTTTGCATCCAATCTTCTCCTCCCACCCCAGCCTCTAGAAACTACTCATCTTATAGATCTGTCCGTATTATTTTGCCTTTTTCAAGATGCCACATAAATGAAATCCTAAACCATAGAGCCTTTACGCCCAACTTCTTGCACTTAACACAATGCTTTTCAGATTCGCCTTTGTTGTTGCATGTATCAATAGTTCGTTGCTTTTTATTGCCATCTCTTTTTATGGAAGAATTTGTCTGGTCGACATAACTTTTTCCTAAAATGTTTGGTAGAATTCTCCAGTGAAGCCATTTGGATCAGAAAGATATATTTTAAAGCTCAGGAATTTATTATTTTGGATACATTGACACTGGGTGGAGGGGTCACTTGGCCCTTTCTTCCCTCACCAGGCAGGGGCTGGGATGCCCACATAATCCGCAGTTGCTGCTGGGTGGGCTGTAGATCAGACTGTGGAGGGCGGGGGCAGGAGAAGAGAGAAGGATGAAGACTCAGCAGCGACTCTAGGAGGAAACTGGTGGGAGGAGTGAAATGTCAAAGAAAAGCATCCAGGGCTTCCATAGCAGAGCCAGGGAACAGGAAAACAACGATGATGCCTTAGACCTCCTCGCGGCCTGTTCATGCAGGAGGACATCACACCATCAAGGTCACACTGTTATTTGTTTGCTATTTCCATCCTCTGAAGAAAGAGAAAAAGCAAGCATCAGAAAGAGGCTGTTTCTCAGGAGATTTTCCGCCATGCGTCCAGAGCAAAGTGGTTTGGACGGCGTTAGATAAGTGTCTGATTGCTTTATGGGCTTGGTGAGGCAAAACTTCCCCATGCTTTGAAGTGTTCCTGATGCTACTGAAAATTCTCAGCATTTAACGCCCCAGCACCTTCCCAAAGGCAGCAGCCTTGATTTGATCATCTCTGGTCTTGTTTCCTAAGGACAAATCTCCGGGGCTGCTTTCAGGCGGGTTTGCTGTGCCTCAGGCTTTTGTAAAGCCTTTCTCCAGCTACAGCTTGTATTGGATTTGATTGTAAAGCGGCACTCTACTTTCGAGCTCATAACATACCGCTGGGGTACAGCATGGCCATCACTAACATTCCGATTATAACGCACTACTCCAGAAGGTAGAGGCCTTAAAAAATCAGCAAGGAAGTTGGCAGATCTCAACAAAGACAACCCACAGGGATACGGGGGAGATTTCCGTGCCAGGCTCAGGTGTCCTTAGAAGGTTTTCTGAGGAGCTTGGCTTCACCTCTTGTTCTCACCGTCATCTCCCAGCTCCCCAAGTGCCCTGTGTTCCATCTCCTGCTATTAGCTTCCCAGTCGTTCTACCTTCCCAGCTCTTCAGTGGAGGTTTTTGTTTTTGTTTTGTTTTGTTTTGTTTTGTTTTGGGGGGGGGGGGACCTTTTACTTCAAATAAAGTTATTATCACCCTGGGCACTGGAAGGTCACGGGTTTGATCCTTGCAGGGCACATCTCTAAATTGTGGGTTCCATCCTCGGTTGTGTCACTGGGAAAAGCCCCAGTTGGGCTTGGGCTGCCGGTCGCTGCGTCTGATAAGGAAGGCAGAGCTGAATCATCTAAGGCATTTATTGAGAAGGCTAGCTAACCAAGAGGACAGGGTGCTTACAAACATTAAATCCTGCCTTCCAGCAAAGTGCAGGGGACAAATTATAAAGGAGAGTGGGTTGGGGTGAGGAATACAGCTACGTGCAGGCCTGGGGGTCCACAGATGTCAGCTATTATAATTAGTCATCAGGTGATTGGATGTTGTTGATGAGATGATGTTTTGACTCCTGTTGGGTCAGTCTGACCCTGCTTATCAGTTCTGCTTGCTGGAATTACCTCCTCAATCGCTTCGCACAGGCCTTGAAAAGGAAACTTAAGAAAAACTTAACTCCGTATTCACATAAGTATATGTGTTCTAAGATTTAAAATAATATGATTATTTTTCATATTAATTCAGGTGCTCTATCGGATTATAAATCCCCTTTTTCCCCAATCAGCTGGGGCACACACAGGAGGCAACTGATCAATGTATCTCACATCGATGTTTTTCTCTTTCTTTCTGTCTCCCTTCCTTCATCTCTAAAATAATAATTTAAAAAAATAGTAACTTGTAGTATCAGGTCAACCAAAAAAAAAAAAAAGGCTATTAGCCAACTCACTCTTTTATCAAACATTTATTGAGCAATCTTGATGTGTTTGCTTCATGATCAGGTAGGGGTCTCATCTTTGTGCTGCCAAAGCATCATCAACTGGTACCTAAGGTGTGACCTCTCCCAGGAGCCCTTGCCTGGCTGATGGGTGGGCTATTAATGATGAAAAGGGAATACATGCTTCATACCCATTAGAGTACCTCTTATAAAATAAAACAAAGCAAAACGAAGTACATGTTGGTGAGAATGTGGAGAAATCACAATCTGTGTATATTACTGGTGGGAATGGAGGGTAGTGCAGCTTTTATGGGATGCAATATGGCAGTCCCTCAAAAGTTTGAACATGAAATTACCATATGACCCAGCGATTCCACTTCTGAGTATATCCCCAGAGGATATGAATGCAGGGCCTCAAACAGACATTTATTTATTTGTTTGTTTGTTTGTTTGTTTATTTATTTATTTATTTCAGAGTGGAAGGGAGAGGGATAGAAAGTCAGAAACATCGATGTGAGAGAGACATCGATCAGCTGCCTCTTGCATGCCCCCTACCGGGGATGTGCCCACAGCAAAGGTACATGCCCTTGCCGGAATCGAACCCGGGACCCTTCAGTCCACAGTCCGATGCTCTATCCACTGAGCCAAACTGGCCTTGGCTCAAATAGACATTTATACACCCATGTTCATAGTATCATTTTCACAATAACCAAAAAGGTAGAAGCTATCCAAGTATCCATCAGTGAGGGAGTGGATAAACAAAATGTGGTATATGCATACAATGGAATTTTGTTCACTCTGAAAAATAAAGGGAAATTCTGTTACACACTGCATCTTGGATAAACCTTGAACATGGATGAATATTATGCTCAGTGAAAGAAGTAAGTCACAAAAGGACAAATATTGTATGATTCTATTTATGAGATTAGGGGCCCCATGCATGAAATTCGTGCACTGGAGGTAGGTGATCCTTCAGCCCAACCTGTCCCCTCACACATACTGGGAGACCTCAGGGGATGTCCTACTGACTGCTCTCCCCCAGCCTGCCATCACTCTGCTTGGTTCAGCCCTGGCCTTAGCCCAGGCTGCCTGCAGCTGCCCAGCCCTGGAGGCCACGCACTCACGGCCGCTGCCTAGGCTCTACCCCTGGGGGCCACCTTGGCTCTGCCACTGGGGGCTGCCTAGGCCCTGCCCCTCCCCAAGCCCCAACCTTAGCCCCGGCTGGCTCGGCCCCAACTCCTGATTGGCTGGTGGGCATGGTCAATTTGCATATTACTCTTTTATTAGATAGGATACCTAGAGTCAGATTCATAGAGATAGAAAGTGGAATGGTAGGTGCCAGGGGCACGGGGGAAGAGTGAATAGGGAGTTTTTATTTAATGCGTACAGGTTCAGTTGGAGAAAATATAAAGTATCCTAGAGATGGATGGTGGTGATGGTTGTACAACAATGTGAATGTACTTAATACCATTTCAAATGGTAAATCTCATGTTATGAAGATCTCACCACAATAATAAAACACACCAATACACTCAATCCTCCTCCTTTCTTAACACAAGACAGGAAAGGCAGAGTTGCCAAGCTGCTTTCAAGTACCTACTGGGAGGATGAATAAGAAAAGTTCTGTATCAGCTCTTTGAATATCAAGTGCTGTCCAAGTATTTATAATAATAAAAGTGTAATATGCAAATCGACTGAACGGCTGAACAGAATGACCTTCCGAACTCCCATGCTATGACACCCACTGGTGCCAAACCAGCCAAGGCAGGTGCAATTGATCATGAAGACTCTCAATCAATCACCCCACAGAGGGAGGCTGAGGCTTCCTGGCTGGCAGCGCTGCAGCAGGTGGGTGGGGCCTCCCTCTGCAAGGGGAGAGGGTGCAGGCCAGGCTGAGGGATACCCTCTCCCCGCCTCCGCCAAGTGCTTGGATTTCGTACACCAGCCTCTAATAAGGAAATAATATAATTTCCTGGAGGACAGGGGGTCTGTATTAGGTAGGATATTTTGAGTTGCAATTAATGGAAAGTTCCACATAGATCAGAGGATTTCCTGGATTACATAAGTAAAAATGTCTAGTAGTAGGTGGTTCATCAGTGCACTGACTCAGTCTTCCTGTAAATGTTTTTTCTACCCCATGGTTCACTAAGAGTCAGTTTCACCATCTCTAGGTTACCATCCTTTAGCAGTTTTCTTAGCAACAGAGAGACTCATGTGCTGAGAGAAGCAAAGAAAAGAGATCGAAAGCCGGTGCCCTTGGACTCCTGCCAGTTCTCTGATGCTGGTTATGGACCTTTCTGGTCTCCAGCTGCATGTTCATGCTTGGGTGCTGACAGCCAACCCACATCCTTAAAATATAAACGTTCACTTTCTATTTAATCTCGGCTCGGCCAGTTTTTGTTACTTGCAACCAAAGAATCCTAACAACCATGGAAGAGCTCCTCTTTCATACCTGGCTTTTTTGGTTTCCAGTCCTCTATGCCTCAGCTTCTGAGTGAGTTACCTCCAGACAGGAACCAGACGCTGGAACCAAGCCATGCTCAGGATTGCACGCCATCTCTCCTCCAGCACCAAACAGGCTCATTGTCCTGCAACCAAACGTGAAGGCCTCCAGCCCCTCATGTAAGGCTGATCTTGCTGTGTGTAGCCCTGCTGCCCTCCTGATGACTATAAAGAGGACATTTTAAGATCAAGATGTGGCCTTTACTGACCACATCTCCCCACACTTAAGGCAAATCCAGAGACAGTGGGGGTTGAGTCAACCACTCTGTGGAGTTAATGCTTACGACTGGTCTTAGAGACAAATTGATGGATTGATGATGAAGAGACTACCTTACATGTCCAATTTCTCACCGGTAACTGCCATTCTTTACAAAATAGATCCTTTGACATTATAAGTAGCTATATTAAAGTAATTGCTTATGCTGTTCAAATTACTCCTCTTAATTGCTTCTAAAAGTGAATGGAACTCAAGAAGGGAAGAGCTGCAAAGGCTGAGTCTGTTCCCCAGCTGGGTCCTCTTCCAAGCAGGCCTGAGTGGCTTCTGGTTTGCGAGAAGCTGAATGATAAACTAGAGCTTCACCGAGTTTCCACTAGGCCCCAAAGGTAATGGAAAAAAGAAAGTGTGTCTGTTCTGAACAACAGATAAACTTTTGGTTGCCCAATCTCTTGTTAGTAAACCAAATTATAGGACACATTGGGGACCTCCCTCCTCCAGAAAACAAAAGAAAACAAAACAAAACTTCTGTTCATGTTTTGCCCACCCTGCTATTGTTCTGTTATTACTTTATGTTCTCCCAAAGCTGGATTCTGGGGGAAAGCAATTCTCATGAATGTACTCACTCAGTTATTATCTATCTATCTATCTATCTACTATTTTTTAAATGTTTAATCAACAAAATGAACTAAGCAGTCCCACTGAGCAGGAGCTCTCTAGCAGGAGATAGGTATGTAAATTAGAAATAGAGTCTGTTGAATTTTTGTGTGTTAACTCCAAGAACTCTTGATCTCAAGATGTACTAAAGAGGAGAGGTGTGTCTAGGAATAATTGCCTTCTTTGAATTTGAAGAAGAGAGCTGAGGCAGAGAGAAGATATCCCAAAAGTCAGCCTTCATGGGTTTTCAATGTAGTTACCTTGAAAGAATATTAAGCAAATAGGTGGTGGTGTTGGGGTGTAGTTTGGGGGGGAGGGCAATGGGAAAATAATGTTTTCAAGAAGCATTAGGACAGAGAACAGCAATTTGCAGGCTTTCCTGTGAAGTCTGAATAACAACCCCTATTTTCTGTACAAAATGATCAAAGACAAGATTCAGGAGGAAAAAGGCACCACCAGCCCAATCTTCTGCAAGGACTCTGATAATAAAAGATTCTGCAGCTGGAAATAGCTGAGGTGTCAGCCCAGTCTAGTCCTCTTCATCAAAGCTACCACACAGACACTCATTAGAAGACAAGTGATCATATGCTGGTCAAGGTCATGCTTTATTAGTTAGAGGGGAACTGGACAAGGCATCACTGGCCAGAACCAATGACCACTGCAGCTTATGAGATGGTCAGAGAGGGCCTGCAGCCATACATAGAGTTTCAAGGGGAGGGGTAACTTAGGATGGACCTACAACATGAGGGCTTTAGGAGGGCACGTGCTGCTATGGAGCCTCCTGAAATGAGAAAGAAAGTGTTATGGAATCCAGGGTTAGGGGGTTAACTCTGATCTCTCCTCTTTCAGAATCCACTAGCCACTCCCAAAGAACAACTATTTCCTGAGAAAGACAGAACTTCAACTTTGAATGTAAGTTTCACTTTTCAGTCATCTGTAATATCAAGGTAATATTGTGCCTACCTCATGAAACTGATTGGTACATATAAGTGCTCAATAAAATTTAGGTACTCTTGGTATGAATGTTAGCATAAGTATTTAACATTTCCCCCAGGACACTCCCTATTAGTCAGGAAAACAGAACCTACCCTAGATCTTTCAAATAGAGGAACTTAACACAGGGCATTGGTGATGCAATAATGGAAGAGCTGAGAAGCCTAACCCTGGGAAAATGAGATCCTTGAGATTAGCAACAATAGGAAACTGCTTTCAGTTTTAGTACTGAAGGAACAAAAGGAGGATAGTTCCGAGGCTAAGGCCATCAAGCTGGATTTAGAAACATGGTGGGGCCTGTCCAATGGGAAGTGAGACAATGAACGAAGGCTGGGATCACAGGAGAATAGCAGCCATTGCTTCTCTCTCCTGCTGAGACACCACCAGGGGTAATGCAAGACCAGAAGTAATACTCTGCTTTCTTCATTCCCCCACCTCCAGTCTTGACGAGTGTCTCCCTTTAGGGGAATCTACCCAGGAGCAAGCTGGCAAGAGAGCCTGGGAACTGTAGTTCTGCACTACACAGAGTAGAGCAGAAAAAGAGAAGAGTGTCTATGCGAGCAAACACGCCAATGACCAGCGTTCTTAATGAAGGCTGAAGAGTTGACATGCTACCATTCCTGAAAGCTACTAGAGATGGTTATTGGCATTATAAGAAGCTATATTCAAGTAATTGCTTATGCTGTTCAAGTTATTCTGTTTAATTGCTTTTTAAAGTGGATAGAACTCAAGAACTCAAAAAGGCTGGTCTTCCCAGCCCTTTGCCTTGAACTTGCCCTCTGCTGGTTATTTCATGCTCATCTTGTTCATTTAACCCTGCTCTCAGGGCATTTCTTTACTCTCAGGAGTAGTTTAAAAAGCTGCCTCTGAGGAAATTTATACTGTAGAATGGACCAGGACCATGAAGTAAGGGGCCATGTTGTAAATGGTGATATTTCATTCTTTTGGTGAGGGTTTTTTGTTTTTGTTTTCAACCACAGGGTCTTTATTTCTAGAGTCTTGAAATCACCTCATTTTATTGCACTTCGCTTTATTGCACTTCACAGGTGAGTGTTTTTTACAAACTGAAGGCAAAACCCTTCACCAGCAAAAAGATTATGACTCACTTTATTGCGCTGCTCACTTTATGATGGTGCTCTGGAACTGAAGCCACAATATCTCCAAGGCGTACGCCTGTACAACACAAGCTCTGTTTGTGTATACTGAGTATTCGTCTTCACATTCATGTGAGGTAGAGGGACATGGATTGATTTCTCCATTTTTTCAAAGAGAGCTCAGAGAGTCAGAGAAATGTGTTTGATGTGATACGGCTTTAACTGGTAGAGCTGGGATTCAAATTCATGTTTCTCTGACTCCCATGAGAGGGGTCTCCCCACCCTGCATGGTGCCTTTCTAAGTGAAAAAGAGTGGGTTCAGGACAATGTTATTCATGGGAGTAGTTCCTTCTTTCTGCCAGTGAAATGCCTCCTTTAGCACATCTTAAATTCCCATACACGTGGGGTCTGTTTCTGTAATATTTTATTTTTCCCAACCTATAATAATAAAAGCATCATATGCTAATTAGACCAGATGACCTTCTGGATGAAGCCGGGGCTGCGAGGGAAGCTGTGGTCCTGGGTGCCTCTGGCAGCTGGAGGGAAGCCTGGTCCCAGGTGTTGGAGGGAAGCTGGTGCCAGCAATTGGGAGAAGGAAGGCCTACTCTTGAACAAATTTCAGGCATTGGGCCTCTATCTAATCCTATCTAATAAAAGAGTAATATGCAAATTGATTATCACTCCAACACATAAGGTGGCTGCCCCCATGTGATCAAAGATGGCTGCCCCTATATGAACACAAGATGGCCACCACAAGATGGCCAGCAGGGGAGGGCAGTTGGGAGGGACCAGGCCTGCAAAGGAGGGCAGTTGTGGGTGATTAATCAGGCCAGCAGGGGAGGGCAGTTGGGGGTGACCAGGCTGGCAGAGAAGGGAAGTTGGGGGTGACCAGGCCTATAGGAAAGGACAGTTGGGGGTGACCCAGGCCTGCAGGGAGAGTAGTTTGGGGGGACAAGGCCTGCAGTTGAGGGCAGTTAGGGGTGACCAGGCCTGCAGGGAAGGCAGTTAGGGGCAAACAGGCTGGCAGGGGAACAGTTAGGCATCAATCAGGCTGGCAGGGGAGTGGTTGGAGGGTGATCAGGTTGGCAGGCAGAAGTAGTTAGGGGCAATCAGGAAGGCAGGCAGGTGAGCAGTTGGGAGCCAGCAGTCCTGGATTGTGAGAGGGATGTCCAACTGCCCATTTAGGCACAGTAGGATTGGGCCTAAACAGATAGTCAGGCATTCCTCGAGGGGTCCCAAATTGGAGAGGATGCAGGCTAGGCTGAGGGACACACACCCTGTGCACAAATTTCATGCACTAGGCCTCTAATATATTTATATAAGACTAGGGGCCTAGTACATGATTTCATGCACCTTGAAAGGAACTGTGGGCTGTGAGACTGAGGTGGGCACAAGGACAGGTCTCGGCCCATTTTCCCCCACTCTCACCCCTTCCACCAAGTCCCTGGTTCCCTATCTGCCAGCAGCCCTGCTCCTGCTGATGCTACTCCCATGCACTGATGGTGCCAGCCCACCTGCATGTGCTGATGGTGCAGAGCGATTGGGGCTGGCGCCAACAGTGGGTGTGAGTGGTGGCTGCTGCCCCGATTGTCCCTCAGGGGCAAGGGGAGGTGGAGAAGCCCTCAGGGGTGATCAGCGCCAGCAGCCACTGCTTGTACCCATTGACGGCACTGAGTGATCAGGACTGGTGCCAGGCACCAGCAGCAAGTGTGAGTGGTGACTCTGGCACTGCAGCAGGTGCGAATGGGGCCAGTCCCGGCAGCGGGTTTGAGAGCCAGATGGGACTGCAGCACGCAGGAGGAAAGAATTTTCAGTAACCACCAGAGTCTTACCCCATGACAGCAACCAGCGCCCCACCTTGCTCTGGCACCCCTGCTCACCTGCTCCACCATCCCATTGCAGCCAACACCCACCATGTTCCGCACGCACCTCCTGGTGGTCAGCACATATCATAGTGACCGGTTTTGCCATTGTTCATTTATTCCACCATTCAGTCTATTTGCATATTAGCCTTTTATTAATAGGATATCCTGCATGAATATCATGCTGTTTTAATTACTTTAGCTTTAGAGCGTGCTACAATATAGGGCAAAGAATGTCCCCTCTCTGTTCTTTTCTTTTTCCTTTTGCTTGATGTTTTTCTTGGTTCTTCTTGAATATTGTCTTTTCCAGGACAAATTTGGAATCTATTCATCAAATTCCAAAAAGAAATCGATTTGGACTTTATATTAGATTATACTGAATAGGAAATTAATTTGAGGAGAATTGTCACTTTGCAATAGTGAATCTTCCTATGTAACGTCTCTCCATTTATTCAATTCCTTTTTATGTCCTTTGGTAAAGTTTTATGGCTTTATTCAAGCAGGTCTTGCCCATTTCTTGTTAGATTTATTCCTAGATTTAGAGTTTTGGTTGTGGACATGAATAAGGTATTTTCCTCCCTTGAGATTCTGTAATTGCTATTGCTGATGTAGCGAAAGCTTCTGGCTGTTGTATGCCCTTCTTTCCAATCACCTTCCCAAACTCACTTGTTGGTTTTAATGGCTCTGCAGTGCCCTAGCCTGGTTTTCTAGGGATGGGATCAGATTGTCTTCCTGATCATATTTAAGCGGTTCTCCCTTTCATGCCTTTATTTCCCCCACAAGCACTCTATAATTTATTTCATTGCCTTTATATCCCATCTTGAATTGTAGAGATGTCTGTGTATTTTATTGCCCTTACCAGATTGTCTGAGAGTAGAAATCATCTTATTTACCCTTATGTCATCTCTCCCCATTCCCCAAGACCAAAGCATACTACTGGCATAAAGTAGATAGTATATGCTCAATAAGTGTTTCTGTACTAATTAGTCATGCCTTGTTGTGTAGTGAATTATACATATTAAATTCAGACTAGATTGTGTGAAAATAACATTTTGTTTGAACCACCTGGATGCTAACCTGACTTTCTTGTATCTTGAGGAGGTTCTTCTAGTTCAGCCAGCAAAATTGGAATCACATTGCCCTGGGGAGGGAGGGCTTCTGTGTACAACAGGAAACAAAGAAGTCAAATTCTTAGCTTTGGAATGAAAAATTCAGGCCCAGACCAAAAGGCATAAAGCCTTGTGGTTCAATGAAGTTTCTTTCTCCTTCCTATTCAGCCCAAATACACTCACATTCACCCCTAAGACAGTGGTCTGCAAACTCATTAGTCAAAAGGGCCAAATATTAATAGTACAATGATTGAAATTTCTTTTGAGAGCCAAATTTTTAAGACTTAAACTTCTAATACCACTTCTTCAAAATAGACTTGCCCAGGCCGTGGTATTTTGTGGACGAGCCACACTCAAGGGGCCAAAGAGCCGCATGTGGCTCACAAGCCACAGTTTGCCAACCACTGCCCTAAGACAACAAAGATTCTACAAAGAGGGAAAGGGAGGGACTTGGCAGTTGCACCCAAATCAGCAGGGAGAACCCAGTGCCTGGAGCTCTGTCTCAGCAGAGCCATCAGCGACCCCAGGGAAACTATCCATCTCTTTGGGTGTGAACAGAGGACATTGCCCCCTGAGGAGCCACATCTGTTATCCTGAAGATGAAGTCAGAGATCATCCCTCTCCCAGTGTCAGTCAGCTGGTCAATAATGACAAACTTGCCGAGACCGGTTTGGCTCAGTGGATAGAGCGTCGGACTGCGGACTGAAGGGTCCCGGGTTCGATTCCGGTCAAGGGCATGTACCCAGTAGGGGGCGTGCAAGAGGCAGCTGATCGATGTCTCCCTTTCATCGATGTTTCTGACTTTCTATCCCTCTCCCTTCTGCTCTGTAAAAAATCAATAAAAATATATTTAAAAAAAAATAATGACAAACTGGCAGGAGTGATGCTCTCTGGGCCCCAAAGCTTTGCTAAGTCTTCATCCTACCCAACCCATGCCAACACTGCTCTGCATGGGCTCAGGCACTCCTAAGACCCAGAGAGGAGAGGGGACCTTGACACCTACGGGGGTAGCAATGACCTAGAAAGAAAAGCCTTTCTCCTCTGCACCCAGCCAGTCCTTGGCAAGGGGCCTAGAGGAAACCTGCTCCATGTCTCCCACCTTTTGGAGACAGAGAGCAAACAAACACAAACATCTATTTACAATTAATCAATCTCTCAAGGGAACAAATTGGCTGAGCAGAAGGTGACTCCTCCCCTGTAGCCACCCACCACCCCCGTGGCCTGGCAAAGAGCCTGGTACATAAAGGAATTTAGTAGCTCTCTGCTAGGTGAAGGTGTGGAACTCAGCCCAGGGGCTGCTCCAGAAAAGCAGCTGGAGGGATGGCTTAGAGCCGCAGGATCAGAGGAGGGCCCTTCCTCTCCTCCTTGTCAGACCACCCACCTGCCTCAACCGCTCCCTCCTAGAAAGCACCAGGCAGGTTGTGAGGCTGTTGGCTGTCTGCTGGAAGGGCCTTCTGGGGAGCCAATGCACTAATGGTTCCAGTCTAGCTCAGCCTGGTGGTAACAGGGAGGTGGGGGAACGCTTCAAAACTGGTTTCCGTGGTCCTGTGAGCTCCCTTCCAGTGCACTGCCACTTCCAGCATTCAGAAGCAGAGTGAGGGCAGCGCTGTGCAGTCTGGGGAAGTGAGATGGGCACCATTAAGGTGTTTTAAGCTGACCCATAGCCCCAACTATAGTAGCTGTAGAAAATCAGAGAATGTCTAAACTGGGAGGGCTTCCGAGATGTTTAATACCATTTCAATCAATGTTTTTGTACTGCTGGGGTGCCATGAAGGATAGTGGCAGGCCTATGGTCAGAATAGTCTATTAATCAAACACAATTTCTGTATCAGAGGCTGTGTATACACCAAGTTTAAATATAAATATTTTTAAATTGTTATTTATTTTATACCTATCCCTAAAGGGCTCTGAGGCAACTTACCCATGAATTAGGGCAGTTAAGACAAAGATTTTTAAAATAGCTCACTGAAATTACATAAAAGGAAAGAGAAAATTGCATCAGGAAATCAGAATAAGAGGTCATGATCTCTAAATTTAGCTCAAAGCTCATGGCATGCCTATTTAAAAGGGATACACATTGGTTGTTTAGATTTTTGTCCCTGAAAAAGGCAAGTAGTGAGGAAGTAAACATCTGGTGAAGTGAAGTGCTATATTGGAGGGGGAAAAGTGCCTTAGAGACAGGCAGAGGTCTAAGATCCAGGAGTGACCTTGGACAAGACATTGACTTCTATGAGCATGAAGTTTCTTATTTTACAATGAAGGCAGTTATGGTTAGCAGGGTGCCCAGTAGGCACTCTCCCTGTTCCTGGCTCATACTTCTAGGAGGAAATGTGTCATGGGGACTTTACATAAGAACCAGTGGGTAATAGACAAGACTGTGCCATCTGGTTAGATCCGCCTCCTCTCTGGCCTGCCGGCCCAACCATAGCTTGGAAAAAAACACTCCTTCTTAAGGGAAGAAAACATCCCCTAAGTCCTGGAAGTGGGAGCAGAGACTTCTCTGCCTGGGATGAATGTTTCAGGCCCCAGGGCTGCTGATGTGGGGTAATTCTGTCTAATTCTGTGTTTGCTGCTTGTATTGAAGCAAAAAGCGCTTGAGGTTGTGGGAGGTACCACCATTCCTTAGACACGTCTGTACACCTCTGAGGCTGGCCACGTTCCTGGGCCCTCCCACCATGTTCCTGTTCCCTCTGACGCCTCCTCTGTAGGGCCAGTATCCTCACAGGACCCTTCTCTTAAGCCTTTTCCTATCAGACCTCCTGGGATAGAAACTCGCATTGTAAAACTACTTTTGTCTGTCCACCTCTCATTAAAACTGTCCCCTCCCCGCTCCCACCTCAGCAAGGCTGGTGCTCTGTGCTAGGCACCTGAAGAAAAGAAATAGAAATAAATTTTCAATAAGGTAACACCAGTAATAATAATAATAATAATAATGATATCAGCAGCCAACATTTACTGAATGTTCATGGTGGACTAAGCACTCTACAAGGCTTGTTTCATTTAACCCCCAGGACAACTCAATTCTATTTCTATTTTACACAGATTGAAACAAGGGCTCAGAGAAGTTCAACTTGCTCAGGGTCACACAGCTGATGCATGGTGGTAAGGGAGTAAATTCATGACCTACAGCTTCCATTACCTCTCTTATCCATGCAGTGGTTACGCCATGGTTTTCTGATGGGGGACACTCATTGTAAAAAGGCTCTTAACTTTCATCCTACAATAGGGATGCACTAACTATAAAATTATCTATTAGTGGAAGAGCTATTTTAAATCAATGAGTACCCTCCCAGAGCCCATTTGATGACATCTATAACATAGGAATAGGAAGACATACATACTTCAGGGACTGTTGTGAGATTTAAATGAATTATTGCGTGAAACGTGTTTAGAACAATGTCTGGGACAGGGGAGGTGTTACATGAACATGTTGTTGTCACAGTCATTATTGTCAGGGTGGTGGCTTCCATTCCCAGCCATGTCTGGGGAAGTTCCTCCGACAAGGGGAGCAGGTAGGTTCCCGGGAGAAGGAAAGCAGCAGGTGCCAGCTGCACTCCCTGGTCTGGATCCTCCTTGGCAACCAGAGCACAGAACCAAGGGACTTTGGCCAAACATCGGTGAGATAGCTTCTCCCAGGCTGGGCACTTCCAGTGCTTCCCAGCATTCCCAGATACAGGCCTCTTGTGGTGCTGATGCTAGATTGAGCTGGCGGTTGTTATATTCTGTAGTGTTACCCTGAGTTATTCCTGTCAAAAAAAACTCTTCATGGTTAATTGGGCTCAAATTCATAACCAGAGTCTAGTAGCCATTGCCTGTAGAGTTGCATTTCAGGGAAATGCCACAGATTGGGCTGCCAAGCCTCGTGTACTCTGTTTCTGCTGTCTGAGTAGACCCTTGTAAGAGAGCTCCTAGGACTAAAACTCAACTAAGATTGAGATTTTTCCCATCCCATCAGAGTTGTGCAGCTATATCCTTATTTACATTTTTACCAACCAATCAGAGTGACTCCATTTTAACCAATCAGGGCAGTGCTATTTGGACCAATCAAATTGTATAGATTTGAAGTCCTTATTTGCATATAAATGGACCAATAAGAAACTGGGGGTGGGCACTATCCTATCTAATAAAGAGGGAATATGCTAATTGACTGCCCTGTCCTCAAAGATAGTGGCACCCACAGCCACAAGATGTCAATGCCCAGTCCCCTCAGCCCCCCAGCCGCCCAGGGCCTGCTCAAGGTGCAGGCAAGCCTCAAATGGCAGCTGTCCAGCCAACCAGGGCCGCCCAAGGCTCAGGAATCAGGGCTGGCCGAGGCTTGTGCTGCCAGCAGTGGCAGCAGCAGAGGTGTGATGGGGGCGTTGCCTTCCCCTGATCACCCAGTTGCCTCCCACCCCTGAGGGCTCCCAGACTGTGAGAGGGGGCAGGCAAGGCTGAGGGACCTCCTCTCCAGGCCATGAATTTTCATACACCGGGCCTCGAGTTTTTTATATAAGCAGGTTTCACCTGTGGTTTTCATCCAAGACTGTTTCCCATGCTGGTGCTCCCTTCACTGGGCTGCCTCATGGCTAAGCTGTATCACAATTGAGCTGTTTCCACTAAATAAAGCCTCACCCCTTCACAGCATCCAAATTTGGGGATCCTGTTCCCATTGAATTGGCCTTGATGAACTTCGTTGACAGCAGTAAGGGGAGAGGAGGATTCCCCAGCATCCCTTGCATCAGAGGGGAAGGATCATCTGGATCATCACAGAACTATCAGGTGTTACCTCTCCTGTGCCAGAGTACTATCTCCTCTCATCCTTTCATTCTGAATTGGACCATTTGATGCCTGATGGACAGGGCAGATGACAAGGGAACATGGGTAAGGAGGATTTGCCTTGGTGTAGTAGCATGCAGTCCCAGCCTCCCCCACTGCTTGTGTCTACAGCGATTCCAGTTATGGCCTCTACTGCCCTAAGCTGGACTCCCACACAGGGTTGGCCCTTCTAGCATATTCTCTCAGCAGCCTCAGCATCCACCTACATCTACCAGCAGCTGTTGATGGTCTGACTTCACTCTGTGAACAGCCCAGTGCCAGGCACAGAACATCATAGGGCCCAGAGTAGCCTCAGGAGGCTGGGGCTGCGATGGGCACTGGCCTCTCTCTTCCTGGGGAGGCTGGGCCATTTCCCCAGGATTGTAACATCGCTGGACACTAGAACACGTGGAGTCAGTTGATGAATGCAAATTCAACCCCATCATGACTTCCAGACTCTCCTAATTAACCTAATTCATGAGATCAATTGGGGTCAACCCACCATGGTGCCAGCTCGTTACCTGTATTATTGTTCCATTCAGGAAATGCATCCTGAGCACCCACTGCATGTTAACTCCCCCTAGAGTCCAGGGCACAGAGGAGAATCAAAGAGGTGCAGACCCTGTCTCCTGGGAACTGGGGCCCAGAGGAATGAGGTCTAGTCTGGGATATGTCTTACCATCACGTGCAGACAGAGCCAAGAGAGGCAGGAAGGACAGCACCGTGTGCAAAGCACAGCATGATGACCAGTACATGAGCTTTCGGGCCATGCCCACTAGGAGTCAAGTCCTATCTCTCCCCTTCATAGCTATGTGGCCTCAGGCGATCTCTCAGAGGCCCAGGTTTCCCTTGTAAATCAGAACCGATAATGTGCTGTCTGTCGCACTGTTGTGAGAAGTATGCCTGCAGATGTACAAGCAAGTGTCCACTGACTTAAATACCAGAAGAGACCCAGGGCCTGGGTGCTATTACACTTCCTATTATACCTTGTAAGTATTCGACAACAGCTGCGCTGCTGTTGCTATTGTTATTGATGCAGCTCAGATTAAGGAAGGACTAATTCTGCTGGCAGATGGCCAGGAAAAACCACACTGAAGAGGTGAGATCTCTGCAGAGATCCGAGGGGTGATGAGATGTTCACCAGGCCGTCATCGGGGAGAAGGATGTTGCCGGCGTTAAGATCAACACACATGCCAAAAGCACTGGAGTGAGACGCGGCGTGGTGTGTTCACAGAGCCAGGTGGCACCATTGTGGCCTGACTAACGGCGCCCATGATCATGCCAGACCTGTTCCTCAGGCTCATGGGCTGGGAACATGGAAACAGCTTCCTGTCCACTTCTGAGAGGAGATGCCAACATCCACTCGGTCCTGTGTGACTCCGGCACAGGATCTGACGGGTTGCAGTACTAGTGACCTTTCTGTTCCATCCTGGCTCTGGCCGCCTCGCCTGGTGCCCACGCTGGCATGGGGAGAGCTAATTGGCAGATGAGGCATCGCAGGAGGCTCGCTGTCCTCGCCCCTGGCTGTCCCTGACGCAGTGACAGATGGCCTGCCTTCTCCAGCCCTTCAGAGACACCCCCTCGCAATTACCGCTCCACAGCTGCCCCGCACAAGGTTAGTTCGGTGCTTCCAATGTGTGCCTGGAAGATTATGTAACCCTCTGGCAGGAGAAAGCCACCACACTTGGTGAGTTTAGAAAGATTAAATGTGTCAACAGTAGGCTTTGAATATGAAATAATGCAAAGGTCTCCTTAGTCTCATTTAAATTAAAAAAGTCAATATAGCCCAGACGTGTGGCTCAGTGGTTGAGCATCTACCCATGAACCAGGAGGTCATGGTTAGATTCCTGGTCAGGGCACATGCCTGGGTTTTAGGCTCCATCCCCAGTGGGGGGGGGGGGGGGGATGCAGGAAGCAGCAGGGCAGTGATTCTCTCTAATCATTGGTGATTCTCTCTCTCTCTCTCCCTCTCCTTTCCTCTTTCTGAAATCGATAAAAACGAAACATAGCTTTCTTTTTATTATTAAAAAAGCTATATTTTTGAAACAAAGTCAAGATTGGTTCACATTCTGCCTAAAACGCTACAGATTGAGTGTATGTTGAACTCAGTCATTCATTCCACAAATGTATATTAAGGATTTATTATGTTGGAGACAAATACAATACATCGAAAATCCAACATGGTTAACGATCCTTGACCTCAAGGAGCCTACATTTTAGTGTAATGTGAGACAGACAATAAAAAATAAACACAACAATTACATACATACAATTACATGCATACATATATGACAGAAACCAAAAAATGTGATGGAATCACACACACACACACACACACACACACACACACACAAACCTGCAGGGGAAAGGAGATCAGGAGCATCAGGGGCTGGGCAATGTTGCATATTAAATAAGGTGAAGTCAGGTTTTTATTGTGAAAGTGGATTTGACGTCGATTGCATGTAGATGCCTTTTTGCTCTCCTGAGTGACAGACAGGTGCTTGGTAGATAGGTCAGGGTGGAGAGGGTCCTGTCCTGTCTCACCCATCCATGTTCCCTGTGGGATGTGGGAACTGGAGTGTGAGTAGGCATCTGGAGTTTCATTTGTTAAAACACAAAGGCAAGGATAAAAGGTACCAGCTCCCCTTGCTCAGAAAGGGCCATTTTGAGTCTGGTGTTTTAAGGTGCATCCAGGAGCAAGAAAGATTCTTGTGAGCCGACCTCAGATCCATGTGCCTGGTTCATGGGTTCCTGGAGCTACCTCTTCCCTCTTGCTGGCAAACTGGCTTTAGATGATATTTTGCATAAGGCCTGAGAATCCTGCTAGATTCAGGGCCCCAAAATGTAGGGGTTTT
The DNA here is from genome assembly GCA_027563665.1 of Antrozous pallidus. Lineage (NCBI taxonomy): Eukaryota > Metazoa > Chordata > Mammalia > Chiroptera > Vespertilionidae > Antrozous > Antrozous pallidus. The sequence continues at coordinate 30,518,969 of CM050524.1, read as the reverse complement.
TTTTTTTTCCTCAGAGAAGTGGAAGGTGTTAATCCATGAGTGGACAAAGAGGCATGAACATTTGCTTATGCAGGCATAAGCCATTCTCCTGGATTTAGGTACTAAAATATTAGATGGAATTGTTTCAAATCCTATGTCTAAAAAAAGAATTAATTCACTGCTGTCTTCCAGCATCCAGGACAGTTCCTAGTGCATAGCAGGTCCTTTGAGATATTTCATTAGAAAGTGTTTATGATAGAAGCAACTGGGGAACCCTGCTTGAAGCCTGAAATGGCTGCACAATGGGGGTTACAGAAAGTTTGCATCTGAGAGGGGGGGAGATGATAACCCTGTGAGAATAATGCAGGGACATCAAGGACAATTTTTAAGATGAGACACTTAGGAATGTGGAAGTGGGCCTGGCACAGGTTTGGGAAAAAATGTGTCAGAAAAATATACAGACTTAGGGTTGGAAGGGAAGGTGGGGGGCCAGTGGGCAAGTCACAGCTGAGCAAAGTCTGGGTTAGATATAGGTCTGGCCTCCTCATGAGTGTGAGCCAAGGAGGGCAGGGACTTAGTCTTGTTCGCTGCTGTCTCCCAGCACCCAGGACAGTTCCTAGTGCACAGGAGGTCCCCTGTAGGTATTTTCTGGATGACCATTGGGAAAGTACATCCTCGTGGACTTCCTGTTCTCTAAGAGGAAGTGAGAGAGGGAGAGAGTGGCAGGATACAAAGATATAGGAAACCAAGGAGAGGCACCAGGATCCAGCAAATAAGACTAGCCCCAGATAGAAAGAAGAAAAGGAGAGAACTGAAGAGGCAGGTAGTAGACTTTGTAAAACATAGCCTGAAAGGAGTCAGGGGATGCCAGAGGGAGATGGAATGGCAGAGGGAACACACAGGAAAGGAGATGATGGAAAGAAAGATGGGGAAGGAAGGGGAGAGAAAGGGGGGTTTTAGGAAGGGAGCCTATGGAATGAAGAGATGGTCTTTTTTCAGAAGCATCGACAGCAACCTTGGTTCCTGCAGCTGAATCAAAAATAGGGAGAAGGGAAATGCATTTTCCTAGTGGACAGGATTCACAACACCTGAGCAAAAAGCCAGGGACCATGCAAGGATGCAGGTGACGGCCACCAGGAAGAGTGGGAGTGTGCAAAGGGCAGAGCCACACACACTTGCTTGGGCAGGTTCCTACTCTCAGGATGGAAGGGACAAATGAGACTGACCCTGGGAGGCAGGCCCCAGGGGTGCAAGGAACATAGGTCTCCAAGGGGCCATGGGAATTGAGAGGTGTTGTAGACCCAGGTGAGACTTGGTGGAGATGAAACCTCAAGTAAAGCCCTGGAGGCAGAGGCTACAGCGGGGCAAATGCCAGTGTGACAAGAGAGTCTGACATCCAGAATTCTTTCTGTCTCACACTTGTTTTCTCCGTCTCCTCCCCCCAGAAGCCATGCTTTAGCTCATGGCTGGTGACAGCAGCGTGGGTTCTGAGAACATCACATTGTGTGGCTAAACTTGGTGGGTGTGGGGCTGGGCTATTCTCTTGTGCCCTGCTAACTTGCCAAGTCTTTGAAAAGTGGGATATGTGTGATTTGAGATTGGCCAAATCCAAACTCCTTTTGCTTCACACCTGGTTCAGGACTCCATGTGGAGAGTGGCTGCTCCTGAAAGAGACACTCAGACTCAGCCGGGGAAGCTCTGCTGGCTGAGACTCGGGGGAATTCAAAACTTGGGGAAGGCCTTTCATTTCTTTGGATTTTAATTTGCATAGGGAGGGGAACTCCAGTTTTGAACTTTGATTTCTCCCCTAACATTTAATAATGGAGAGAGCGCCACAGAGCTCGAGTTCAGGGTATTTTTAAGTAGCTGCCCTGATGCTCTTGGGGTATTTTTATGCTAGCATGTGGTATGGCTTTCTCTACTGAGCTATATCGGACAGCATGGCTTGCAATTTGAGATGGGAAATATAATCGGGGTGAATTTCTGGCCTGGGGTACCATAGGGACTTGGAGTGATTTTACCTAATATTCAGTTCTGATCATTTTTAGAAGCTTCTGGGGGGGGGGGGGGGGCGGGGTAACAGCTAAACTGCTCCCCGGACAGGCTGGTAAATATCTTTGTTTTCAGATGGTCTTAGGCTCTACAGCAGCAGTTCTGACCCACAGGTTAAGAACCACTAGCAGGGTCACCTAAGACCATTGGAAAACACAGATATTACAATTCATAACAGTAGCAAAATTACAGTTATGAGGTAGCAACGAAAATAATTTTATGGTTGGGGGTCACCACAACATGAGGAACTGTATTCAAGGGTCATGGCATTAGGAAGGTTGAGAACCACTGTTCAGAGTCTATGGGGACAGAAAGCCCCCAGACACAGGTGTTCCTAATGTTTGCAGGGCCCACCTGAAAAGCTTCATCACTTGTACCCGCATCTCACTTTAGCACCCAGCTCCCTCATGCTTAGAAGTTTCGCTGTGTTTCTCTGGGTTGAAATAACATTTCTGCTGCTCCTGTGTAAAAGTGGCATTTCTCATTTCAGATTTATTGCAGGCCAAACATCCTGAGGTTGGTTTGGGAGTTGTGTCACTGTCCTCAGCCTCTTGTTTCCATGGTGCTCACATGGCCAACTGCCAAATCTTAGGATGTTTTGGTTAATTTTTTCGGTGAGGAGAGTCTGGTCTGTTGTCATGCCGCCTACAGCCATACCTTTCAGCAGTAACCATGCGACGTGACGAGGTAGCCAAAAGGCAGTTTATAGAGCTGCTGAGAGTCACGTGACAACTCCATGCATAAGGGGTTTGGCTTGGGTGGCTAATGTGCTGACACCTTTCACTCCAGGTCAGAGGTAATCTGTTTGCAGCCCCAAACCCATTATTTCTTTATTTGCATTCAGTATTGCAAAGCCATTCACGAGAAACACATTTTTAAAGCATCATTACTGTAAGATGTGTTAAACTGAGTGTAAACATTTATCAGCAATATGTTCTAGCGAGGTTCCCCCTCAACCCCCTTCTTCCCCTTCTTTTTCTTATTTTGTTTTTTAACTGAAACATCATTTCACAGATGCCTGGCTCCTAGGCTGGGTCACGAGTTAATAATGTCTCTACCTAGGAATAAACTTGGGCCGTTGCCGGCTGTCTTGTCATGAATTAGGCCACAGCGAGTTTTTCATTCCTTTCGGCTGCGGCGGGAAGCAGTGCATCATCATTAGGAAGCTTTCTTCTTTACTTTATCTGGCACCATCGAGTGTAATCAGAGGACCAGGAGGGCCTGTGTTCCTTGGCAGGAGATTCCGGGCACACACCACACACACACACATTTGGTTTGCTAGTTGCGGGGGGGCTGGCACTCTACAATGAGCGAGTCTGCTTGCCGTCAATGTTACTCAAACAGCAGAGATGTTCTTGGAAAGAGACACCGTTCAAAGGGCAGACACAGATTCCTCTTTGGTGGACAGCATTCTGGAGTGAAAATAGCTTTGACCCTTGGCCTATTCTAATGTTATAACTTTCTCAGTTTAGGTTTATAAGTTTAGGCTTCAAAATTGTGTCGGTCTCTTCCACGGCACATTGTTTGCAAAAGAAGTACGAGCACCACCTGAGGAATGGGCGTGGCTTATGCTCAGAACACCTGCGTTATTTCCATTCAGGTGTGTGGGCCATCAGCTTCACCTGAGTTTGACCTCTGGCTCCATCTAGCTATGTGAGCTTAGACACAGGAGCCCCTTGGCTTTATTTTCCTTTCTTCCAAAGCAGAGGTCAAAATGCTGAGCTCCTTGTGAAGATGAAGAGGTAGGCTTTGTCAGAATTTCAGTCACGGTTATTTGCAGAATTATTCCTGCTTCAGACTCTCAGTGCTGGGCTGCGCTGCAGGTTTAGTGTGTGCTGGACTGTAGGGTCAGTGTGTGCTGGGCTGCAGGGTCAGTGTGGGCTGGGCTGTAGGGTCAGTGTGTGCTGGGCTGTAGGGTTAGTGTGTGCTGGGCTGTAGGGTTAGTGTGTGCTGGGCTGCAGGGTCAGTGTGTGCTGGGCTGTAGGGTTAGTGTGTGCTGGGCTGCAGGGTCAGTGTGTGCTGGGCTGCAGGGTCAGTGTGTGCTGGGCTGTAGGGTTAGTGTGTGCTGGGCTGTAGGGTTAGTGTGTGCTGGGCTGTAGGGTTAGTGTGTGCTGGGCTGCAGGGTCAGTGTGTGCTGGGCTGTAGGGTTAGTGTGTGCTGGGCTGCAGGGTCAGTGTGTGCTGGGCTGTAGGGTCAGTGGGGGCTGGGCTGTAAGAGCAGAGCACAAAGGCCTTCTGAGATTCGCCCCTGATGAGAACAGCTCACTCTTCCCGGGAGGGGGACAACCCGCAGGACAGTAATTAGAGGCTCCTTCTGTTTGTATAACCACTCCAAATGAACTTTTCTAAACACACTTCCTGGTGTAGGACGGAACTGGTTAGCGACTTGGGCATTAAGAGGAAAGATCACTTTGGGGAGAAGCGTAGACTTTTATAGATCGTTTGGAAAGCAGTTACAGCCAGATCACAGCTAGCTTTATGCCTCGCCTGCAGTTTGAAGAAAGGCCTTTGGGAGTACGTTCCTTATACTCATGACCTCCAAGGGGGTTGGAGGTGGGACACAGGTCTATGCTCTCCTTGAGTTGGTGTGAAGTGCTGCGGAGCTCCGGAGGCGCTGGGCTTGGTTGGAACTCAAAGCCCTCTGTGGAAACTGTCCTCACCCCAGGGACCTAGGTGGGTGGAGCCAGGTAACTGCAGTCTCAGGGTCATTACCTGGATCCTGGGTGGGCCCACTGATGTGCTGAATCCTTAAAAAAAAATGCTCAGCTTCTGTTCTCAGGACCCTGTCACCCAGCCACCAATCATCAAGCTTACCAATAGGGCATACCGACTTTCAGTGCACTTCGCAGATACTGTGTTTTTTACACATTGAAGCTTTGTGGCAGGCAAGCATGCATCACACAATAGCTTAGTTTTTCTAAAAGGTTCAGATGGTGGTTAGCATTTTTATCAATAAAATATTTTAAAGTAAGGTATGTACATTATTTTTAAAGATATAATGCTATTTCATACTTAATAGACTGTAGTATAGTATAAACATAACTTTTATGGGCACTGGGCTATTAATTCGTGTGACCCGCTTTAAGCTGATATTTACTTTACTGCAGTGGTCTGGAACCAGATCTGAAATATCTGAGGTGTGTCTGTAATACGTTACGTGTGCAAACTCTCAGGGGACCTGCTACCAAAGAATTCATAACTTGGCGGGGAGGTATGCATGTAGACATTTCATTACCACTCAACATCATACATGCTCTGATAGAGGTCATGTTATGTTAGGACTGGGATCTAAGGAGGTCCTGAGGGATGTGAGAGAGCCTCCTGGAAGACATGGTTTCTGAAGGGTGGCTGGGATTTGCTAAAGGAAGAGAGGAAAGGTGTCACGAAAGAGAAATATTATATGAAAATTTCAGGAGGTAGCAGGGTGCAATTGAGTAACTGAAATTAATTTACTAGAGTTGAAGGACGAGTACTTACTAGGATTTGGAGTGATAAAATAGCTAGGAGAGAAAAGAAGGGTTGGGTAGCTTGGCCTAACAGAACACAGAAAGGAGCTCACTGTTTGTTCTGAAGACAATAGGCAGTTTATTCTTCATGAAAAGGAATGAAATGATAAGATTTGCAATAGAGAAAGTTCATTATAGGTCTATTTATATTGATTCTATTTCCTGTTTCAGTTAACTGGTCTTGTTAACTGGTATGCCTGGAAATTTTTTGTTGCATTCTGGACATTGTGTTTAAACAGGTTTAGATGATGTTTTCTTCCTCCACAGAGGAATAAATCTTCTTTTTTCTTTTGTTTCTAAACTTTAATGATAAAAATATACACATCTAGCTCAAGAAGATGTGTTTGGTGTGTCATTAGGTCAAGCGTTGGAGATGCATATGACAAAGCCAGCAAACAGGAGATACATAAACAAAGATATGTGTGGAGTCAGAATGAAAAAGTGGTATCTGCCATGGTTGAGGCTCAGTTTCCTCATCACTCAGCAGCATGTTGGGGATCCCTCAGCTGATGGGAGACACATGTCAAGACCCTGAGATTGCAGGGTGCCCTCCAATACATCTACCTCTTGCAGTAGGTGGTGCATGTTTCTCAGAAATTTCTCAACGTACTCATCCCCGTGGATCGGCCCTTTGGGCACCTTGTTGGCCAGCTCCATTAGTCCTGCCCACTCCACCTTCAGCATCATATGTGTCACAAACTTGGGGTTGAACTCCTCAGGTTTAATGTAGACCTTGGTGGCATGGAGGTGCAGGGGAAAGCCACAGGACCCCATCTCCCAACATATAAGCTCAGCAGGTTTGGGTGAATAGCTTCATGCGGCCACAACAGGCTTTAGCCAGCCACCGTGGAAAGGGAATAAGTCTTCTTGCAAGCAGATAGAATATGGCAAGGCCACCTTGATTCATGGGGGCTTTTCTATTTCTACCTTGACTTTATTCCTAAGATATAGCCTTTCTGGGGCATCAACTGAATCTCTGGATGCTTACCAAACCTTCAGTCATGGTAGGCCCCAAAGTCTAATTATTTTATCTTCTCTCCACTCTGAGACTACAACATTTCACAGTTAGATTCTTACTGTCTTGACAGCTTCTTTGCACTTGGTTTTCTGTGTGTGTTCCATGTGTTCTTTCTCATGCTCCAGTATGTAGCTTACAAATCACAAGTTGACTCAAAGGGAAATTCAGGTTCATTGTCAGCTTTACCTCTCTGCGGTCCCTTTTCTCCAAGATCTTGGGCCTCAAGTCTTGGTTTCTATGTAGCTTGAACTCCAAATTATGTCTGTCCAGACCAGTAAGATTACTGTAAGCTCTAGACCCAGCATGTCAAACTCACGGCCCATGGCCTACAAGTGGCCCATAACAAATATTTTTGCAGCCCAGCCAATATAACAGTATGTAAGAAATGTTTCAATAAAAATTTTGTAACTTAATTTTCACAATATCCTGTTATACATAATTATTAATAACAAACTACAATGTTCGCTAGTGACTGATTACCATAATCATGTTGCATTCATTTCCTTTACTTGCAGACGCACCATTTCCACTAATACTAGCAGCAAATATTTTAGCAGCCAATTGCCACGTCATTAGTCTTGTACTGACTTGTTTGGTGTGCACAACAGGAAATATTTTGCTTTTGGAGAACAAGAAAAATAGGTTTATTTGCGTTACACTTATTAATTTGGGCAGTTATTCAGTGTCCGGTAAGTTAACGCTCAAGAAGAAATATTAATTTTTATTAAAATGTTCTGTTATTTTATGTTTTTAAAAATGACTCATTTATTGCCGAGACCGGTTTGGCTTAGTGGATAGAGCGTTGGCCTGCAGACTGAAGAGTCCCAGGTTCGATTCTGCGGGCACATCCCCAGCGGGGGCGGGGGTGTGTGCAGGAGGCAGCTGATCCATGTTTCTCTCTCATCGATGTTTCTGACTTTCTATCCCTCTCCCTTTCCCTCTGTGAAAAATCAATGAAATATATTTTAAATAAAAAAATGACTCATTTATTTTAGCCCTTTGTATTCAGCCTGTCTCTATCAAAATAAACCTATGTTTCTATGAAAATTGAAGCTTTTGTTTTTTTGAAGCCCAGATAAACTTAATTAAACCTTGTTTATTTGGCCCGTGTTAGCTTTTGAGTTTGACACGCTTGCTCTAGACTACTGCTTTCCCTCTCCCTGCCTCTATGTCCATGCCAGGAAAGAATAAATGACTTAAGGAGAAAAAAAAAAACAATGTTGAATGCAGGCTTCACCACAAAGCATTTCCCTTTTTCAAGGATTTTAACCCCTCAAGTCTTGGAGGCTCTCATTATTCTCTAAGGCCAATAGCTGTTTCCAGCTTGTTGTTCAGCTCTATAGTTTTCTCTTCCCCCTTAGTCAGAGTTAGTCTGATGCAACCTACTCTGTCTTAACTACTCTGTCTTAGTTTGGACTTAAATTTAATATATATCTTCAATGTGTATAAACAGAAAACTAGATCCAAATCTTACAATACTTATAGGCTTAGACAAATAAAGAAAACTAATAAGTTTAAGTGAATTTAACCAATTTTGTTAGCTAATTTAAAAATGGATTAAAACAAAACCATTAAAATTGTTTTATTTTAATATGATGAAGAATTAAGATAAATGACTATCTTGTAGTGTCGGGTTTTTAATTGTGTTGTTGTGATGATTCAATTGTCCTAGCCTTTTATTCTAGCCACTGAGAAACGTAACTTCCAATTTATACAGTGTGCTGTGACATTATTTGGTCTTTACTTTTCATAAACATATTTATGCATAGATCAAACATGTTCTTTTCTCTGGCTCTGAGCACTTCAAATAGTGTTCTTTGGCATCAACACAGTGATGAAAACGAACACTGACATGGCATGGCAGTCTTTGCATCTGGTGGTCATCTTGATAGTTCAGGAAGTACTTATGTTAATGTTCTTAGATGATCATTGAAATGAAAACAGAGTTTAAGAATTACCCTTCCTGCAGCCTTGACAACTCTGTGAATATGACAGTGGACTCCAGTCATCGAAACCACTCAACCATGAGTCCAACTCTCCTACTCTGTCCTTCTCAGCCTTTTCACACCCACAAGTGAGAAATGCACCGGGCCCAGCTGATGGGCGCAGGGAGCAGAGGGCAAGGCCACTGGTGCCTTCCAGTCTGGCTGCTTTCCATTCTGTGAGGGTCTATGCTTTCAGAGGAGATGACACCTGCCTGAAGAGTCAGGCCTTTTTTTTTTTTTTTTTTTCTGGGATCTGTAACACAACAGCAACAAGAAAAAGTGGAAAAACTTGCTGTTCTTGAACTCCTGGTCTCCTTCTGGGCCTGGCTGACCTTGGGATCGAATAGACAGGAACAGACAAACCCATAGCCTAGAGCAGGAGGGAGCAGGGAGAGGCCAAGAAGCCAAGAGAAAACAAAACTGACCAAGATGCCTTTTTAAAAACATCACACACACACACACACACACTATAAAGCAAATTTTCTGCAAGGTGGCCATCAGTGTAGGTTAGTGGAAAATATCTTGAATTTAGAGGCAAAGAGGCTTAAATTTAGATCCGGTTCTGCCACTGACTTTTATATAACCTCAGGCAAGACACTTAACCTTTCTAAACCTGTACTTTTGAATGTATAAAATGGAGACACATCTGTTTTACCACATCATGAGAAAAATACTCGGTCAGGGGCTTAGCCTCCTGTTCGACACATAGTAAGAACTTAACCGATGTTCTTTTCTCCTTTGAGTAGATATAAAGCCTTTCCTTTCACTACCAAAGTGCAGGGTCTTTAATGTATAGCAGCCACTTTAAAGCATAAATAAAAGATACCTGAGCAAAAGGGTGTGGGGCACTGGGGATGAAAGTCCAGAGTAAGTGGAGGCAGGGGCCAGCCGGTGCAGGAAGCCGGTGGTGACTAAGGAGGGAAGAGAAGTCAGGGCCCACCAGGGAGGTGGCTTCTGACTGGAGGAGAAGACCCGTGTATACCCCTGCAGACATACCACAGGGTGGGTGGACCCAGAGGTAGAGAGAAACGAGGTGAGCCACGTGCCTGGCAGCTGAAAGAGCAGGCCTGGTTGAGGAGCTAAGGTGGCCTCAAGTTGAAAGAGAGGTGTGATCTGGAAGAGCAGACAGTGTTCTTAGTCTGGTTTCTGAGACATAGCGCAACCAAGGCAGCCAGAGGCCTCTGAGAAAGGCTGGGAGCAGAGACCAGGCAAGTCTCTCGTCCTTATTACTGCTCATAAGAGAACAGCAGTGTGAAAATTAACCCAAGGGAAGAATGGAGGCCGGCCAAACACCCAAGGTGTGGTGGTCAGAGTTGTGTTTGTTGTGTTTGCCACGTGAGACAAAGCTAGCGGTACCTGGGGCAGGATAGACCCTGAGGCACAAGTCTTATCTTCTTTAAATGCCTGCTCTATGAGGAAGCGAAAGAGGTAAAGTCACCCAAACAAGGCCCAGGTTGTTGGCTCTAAAGTGGGGAAAACCCCAAGTTGTGAATGTAAGACTCCCAACCACGGTGTTAACAACAACAAAAAAAAACCATTGAAACCTGTAAAGAATTTTAGTGAGTTTATTTGAGCCACCCTGTTGACATATTCTGGGAAGCAGAACCTCAATGAATTGAGATAATGCTCTGGAGAATGTCGGGTTACATTTGGGTTACTTTTGTATTTATACTTTGCAATCAATGGAAGGCACCTAGGTGGGTTACATGAAATTCAGTGGTGATGGATTAAGAAGGAGGGATAGAGCAAAAACAGTGGGAAACACCTGGGATTGGATAAAAAGTAAAATGATGGATACTTAGGTGAAGGCAGGAACAATTAACAAGATAATGAAGGAATTTGTGGTATCTGTCCTGGCGCCCACCACATTTTTTTGTGCCCCAGGGGCTCCAGAAAAAGGGAAGTTACAAGTTACCCAGACATCTCACAGATAAGTTATTTTAGAGGCAAAGAGGCAAATGGCTCAGTAAAGATCTAAGTTGATCTTTGTCAGGGAAAATATTGGCCTGGGACATGACTGCCCACTATAACCTGTTTGTAGTTATATTTAATTTTCAAACCATTTTTTGTGGTTATTTTAGATCTCTAAGTTTGCAAGATTACCACGCAGGCCTCCCCTGAGTTTGGCAGATTAGCATGTGGCTCCTTTTGTCCACAATGGGTAGGATGAAATGTATCAGAGTTGAAACAGGAAGAAGACCCAGCACTGTGATGAGCTAAAAAAGTGCTTGTGGGGTGTGTGAACGAAGAAAGGGCAATATGTATGACCATAGAGTTTTCTATTTCAGTTTTTAAAAAAATATATTTTATTGATTTTTTACAGAGAGGAAGGGAGAGGGATAGAAAGTTAGAAACATCGATGAGAGACAAACATCAATCAGCTGTCTCCTGCACACCCCCTATTGGGGATGTGCCCGCAACCAAGGTACATGCCCTTGACCGGAATCAAACCTGGGTCTTTCAGTCCTCAGGCTGACGCTCTGTCCACTGAGCCAAACCAGTTGCAGCATATTTCAGTTTTATTTTTATTATTTTCTTCTATCTCATTTAGTTTTCTTCTAAATTTGTTCTATGTTCTTGAATGTTTAGTTTATTATTTAAATTTTTCTCGTTTTCTAGCACATAACATTAAGGATACACATTTTCTGTTAAATATCACTATTTTGCTGATTTCCCATAGGTTTTATATTATTATCTTTTATAATATTATCTTTTTTCCAATTAAAATTCCAGTCTTGATTTCTTCTTGAATTCACAGATGATTTAGAAAAGAATTAAAATTTCAAGAGGATTTGTTGTTTGTTTTTTAAAGACTTAAGTTTTAAATAATGTTTCATAGTTTTATTATATGATTTCTATTTGTTTAGGGCATAGTCTTGTCCCCTAATATATAAAATTCTAAGGGTGTTTTGTTTTTTAAATATATTTTATTGATTTTTTACAGAGTGGAAGGGAGAGGGATAGAAAGTCAGAAACATCAATGAGAGAGAAACATCAATCAGCTGCCTCTTGCACGCCCCCCACTGGGGATGTGCTCGCAGCCAAGGTACATGCCCTTGACCGGAATCCAACCTGGGATCCTTCAGTCCACAGTCCGACACTCTATCCACTGAGCCAAACCGGTTTCGGCAAGTTCTAAGGGTGTTTTAAAAGAATGTACATTTTCTATTTGTTGAGTATGAAGTCCAATGTCTATGTATATGTGTTTATTGTCATTAGTTATTTATTCAAGTGCTCTATAGCTTTTTAAATATATTTTCACTAGAGGTTTGGTGCACAAATTTGTGCATGAATGGGGCCGGCCTGCCCACCTTGATTGGGGCCAATTGGGCTGGGCCGGCTGGAGAGAGGGGCCATGGGTGATTGGCCAGCTGGCCCCACCCTCTGGTCGAACTCCCAGTCAAGGGGACAATTTGCATATTAGCCTTTTATTATATAAGGATTGTTGATAGAATTACAATATAGTTTTATTTTATATTTATCTGCTAGATTTTTTAAGTGCTGAGAAGGTTTAGTTACTAAGTTATGTTAGAGCTTCTTAATGTGATTGTGGATTTACCTATAATATTTCTGGAAGTCATTTCTTTATATATTTTAAAGTTATGCTATTGGTTAATTAAAGATTGTTGGCTGTCAGAACATCTTAGTATGTTTTACCTTTTATTTTTACAAAATGTCTATGTTGTTTGACAATACTTTTAGCCTCAAAATCTACTTTCTGTGATAAAAAGTACTGCTATTTCTATTTTTCATTTGTTTACACTTGCCTTTTTCAGTCTTTCTCTGTCTTTTTAAAATATACTAGTATGCATAGCGCATAAAATTGCAGTTTGTTTTTTCACTCAATCTTAAAGTCTTTGCTGTTTTTAAAATAGCTTTATTGAAGTATAACGATGTACAGTAAACTCTACTTATTCAAGGTGCACAATTGCATACCCATGAAATAATCACCAGGTGATTATTTTTAATGATTGCCTAATGATTTTTTCATTATTATTTTTAATAGCAACATTAAATACAGTGGTCACAATTGAAATAAAAGACATGTTTGTGTTTGTCTTAATTTGTGCTTTTTGTACTATTGTGTATTTTTTGTTCCTAGTTTTCTTTCCTAATCAATTTTTACTGTTTGATTAGAGTTTTTATTTTTAGTTACTATTTTTGCCTCTGGTGTTTTGTAAGTTTTTCTAGATGCTTCTAATTTTTAGTGAGTAGGTATATTTCAAAGGGAATATTCATGTTTGTATTTCTCTATCAACAAGCTGAATGTCCCAACTTTCCAAGAGAAGACCTTTATAGTGTAGTTCTCTTCAGCTCAATGCCAGCCACATACCCAGCACCAAAATGAAGCCGTTAGTGTGTGTTTACTTCCATTCCTTCAGCCCCTCCTTCACCAACTCTTGGGTTTTGTTGGAATCCTTGGGAATTTTGACTCCCAGTTTTTAAAAAAAGTATTTTTGTACCTCTTAGTCCCTCATTTTGCAGGTAGCAATCCCCTTACATTCACCTATTTGGATTTAGGTGTGATTGTCACTCATTCTGTCCTCCTATTTGCTATACTCACTCCTTTGTCCTTTCCCTCTCTCACTGATGCTCTGGCATCTGACTCAAGGTTGTCCCTTCTCCACTCCCCTCATTATCCTGGCTTCAACCCCCATGTTGGTGTCACAGCTAACATTCTCTGAGTCCCATGCTCTCCTCTCCTCAAGTGGAGTTTTCTCAGACGTCACCTCAGTCACTCACTCACTCACTCACTCAGACATCACCAAAGTCACTCAATCAGACTTTGTCACGATTGATAACTGAACTCTGTCAGCCATTGTGATGTAGCCCGTCCCTTTCACACTGTCTCCCCAGCTCCCTGGCTCTGGTTCTCTTGCTCAGCCACTCTCCAATTAATCTCATCACTCTTCACTCTCATGACCTCACATCCTCCTTTCCCTCCTCATCCAGCCTGGATTCCATGACCCAGCCCTAAAAGGTCCTTTGCAGATCCTTTGAACTCACTGGCCGCTGCTCCTTGCAGGAGTTGAATAGTGCCCACTCAATCTTCTTCTCAACACTTAGTACCTGAATAGGAGCTTCAGGGGGCAGGGGTTCTGTCTTGCTTATCACTCTATCCTAGAACAAAATAGGAACTTAAAAAATAAATTTTGACTGACTCCTACTCTTTGAATATATCATCATACCTTAAGATGTTTTGTTCTGAATTTTTTAAAAAAATATTTATTATTTAAGAGAGGTGGGGGAGAAAGAGAAAGAGAGAGAAACATTGGTTTGTTGTTCCACTTATTTATGTATTCATTGGGTGATTCCTGTTTGTGCACCAACCAGGGATCAAACCTCCAACCTTGGGATATCTGGAAGATGCTCTAACCAACTGAGTGAGGTGGCCTGGGCCTGACTTTATTTTAATTAGAGTACTTGCTTGAGTGATTTGTGTAGACGTATACTGGGTGGAATGCATTATGAATCTCCTTAAGATGAACAAATTTTCTCTTTCCATCTGAATGTTTTATTGGATAGTATAAGATTCTTGGATTACAATACTTTTCTCCAAAGACTATATATAGTTCTATTGTCTTCTGGTGTCCAAAGTTGCACCTGAGAAATCTGTTGTGCTCTGATTTTCTTGCCTTTGAAACTCACCTTCTCCCCCTGTTTGGAAGCCTATAACCAAATCTCTTTATCCTGCGAGTTCAGAAATTTTATCAGGTGTGTATAGTTTTTATTTTTTTTAATTTCTGCCTGATACTATATGTGCCTTTTCAATTGAAGTTTTTATATATTTTCAACTCAGAGATTTTCCTTCCTTCCATATTTTTGCTTTCCTGGGTCTGTTTATTTATTTCTGAAACTATGCATTTGCATCTTAGGTCTCCTGGACCTCCATGTCTCTCTTTTTATTCACTTTTTTTTCCCTCTTGTGTAGTTAAGATAACTTCCCTACTTGTTATCTTAAACAACTAATTCAGTTTTTAGTAGAGTCAATTCTATTTTGTAGTTTTCAACTCAGAATTTAAAAACATTTACCCAAGCTTTTTTTATTTTCTAATTATAGAGCTCTATGCATTTCTATAAACGTTTACTTAATATTTCTTCCATTTCTTTCCCTAAAACTTCCTCATTTAGAAGAGGTCTGGCTCTTTGCTTGCTCTCTCTTCATGCTACTATCTGTGCAGTGATTTTCAACTGGTGTGCTGCAAAAACTTTTAAAACGTGTAATATCTGATGATTTAGTCTTTTCCCTTAGATTGTCAAATAAAAAAATGACAACAGCCAACACAATAGCGGTCCAGTGTGAATAGATCAAAATTATATCTAGTTTTTTCGTCAGATCAGCAAAATATATATTTTTTTGGTGGCACAAAATTTTAGAAATTAGTTTATGTGTGCCATGAAATAAAACAGGTTGAAAATTGCTGATCCATTGACTTATAATCATTCATTTCATACCATGCCCTGGGCATAGCTTTCTCTAGCACATATTCAGGTCTGGCTAAAGCTCTCTCAAACAGTGGTAGGTTGAAGAATTGGAGAGCAAGGAGGAGGAGGAAGTGAAGGACTGTGGTTTTCTTTCAGTGCTGAAAGCAATGAGTTGGTGGCTACAACTTTCTCTCTACCTTGGGAGCTCACAGCTTCGTGTCTGGGGCCTGCTCATGTTGCTGGTGGTCAGATGTCCTCAACCCAGACTTTGTGCAAGAAAGGTCCTCTCCTCCCCTGTCATTGGATCCTCCATTCTCCAGGTGATCGAAGCAGGTCCCACATAATAGTCTTGACCCCTGCCCACACCTGTCCAGCTCCCTGGGAACCTGAAACCTCAGATGTATGTCGGCTTCTGATTAAGATTCGGCATCAAGGCTGCTCCCATCTTCATTGTTATTTTTGCTTTCTTTTGAGTCATTGCTGCAGGGAATTTGCTGATAGGGGGCATCAGAAATAGGGGCTCAGGCTGCTACTTTCTCAGATCTCCTTAATCTGCTTTTTATATATTTTTAAATTTTATTTATTTTTTCTTTCTTAAGGTATTACATATGTGTCCTTATACCCCCCTAGTCCCCCACCTCCCCACTGCTGTATGTGTCTATTGGTTAGGCTTATATGCATGCATACAAGTCCTTTGGTTGATCTCTCACCCTTACCCCCACCCTCCCCTACCTTCCCTCTGAGGTTTGATGGTCTGATAGATGCTTCTCTGTCTCTGGATCTATTTTTGTTCATCAGTTTATGTTGTTCATTATATCCCACAAATCAGTGAGATTATGTGATATTTAACTTTCTCTGACTGGCTTATTTTGTTTAGCATAATGCTCTCCAGTTCCATCCATGCTGTTGCAAATGGTTAATCACCCTCTGCCTGTTGGCCTTATCACTGCCTACGCCCCCACCTCCTTCCCAGGATTGACCAAGGATTCATCAATAGCAAGGAGATCATCATCTTCTCCCTTAGGGAGGTGAGGTGGGATAAAAAGGTTAGGGCCAGAAATGGAAGAGGGGAAAGAAGGGCAACATCTATTGTCTACTTCTTAGGGGCACTCTGATCAGTCAGGTCTAAGCACACCCTCTGCTCAGTGGGCATTATCCTAACAGGAACCAGAGGGTAACTGCGGCAGGACTGGCACAGTTGGCTGGGCCTCAGTGTAGGCCTCAGACTGGGGAGGTCTCAGATGACACCCTCTGCCTAGCATACTCCCCAGGCAGGAGAGTATTTTGGAGTAGCATTGTTTCTGAAGTGAATTTTCCTGGAGTGGCCATTCTGCTATTCTGCTCAAAGAACCTAGCTGGCACTTGTGGGAAGTGGACTGGCCAGAAATTTGGGATACAAATCATGGCCACCTATCTTTTAAAAAACATAACTAACAACACTTTCAGTTGCTGGAGAAGATTGAAAAATGAAATATATTTGGAAAAGCAGGTTAGAGTTCATTGGGAAAAACTGATTGTTCTTTAGTGTTCAGGTGTCTTTAAGGCTTAGGCACTCTGCAAGTTTATCAGAGAAAAGGGTCCATGCTTCCTTTCAAACCACAATGATATAAATAAAAAGTCAAGGAACCGTATTTGTAATGGAAGCTGTTGCAAATACAGATGATATCCAAGACCTATTACTCAGATTCTGCTGGCATCACTGTCCTAATAAAATGAACTGTTTAGCTGTCTGTCTCTCATTGGCTGATTATGCTATGTGCTGAGGATACTGAGATGTATAAGACAAGCTTCCTGTTTTCTAGTTTCTCATATTGGGAGAGGGATATTAATTGGAGAAAGACAAGAGAATGAAAAAAAAGCAAAGTAAGTGGGATGATAAAGGGAAGTATAGGGTCCCAGAGGAGAGGAGGGGCACCTAACCCAGCCTAAGGTAGAGGTCAGGAGAGTTTCCATGGAGATGCCCTCAGCTACCTGGGGAAGCCAGCTGCCTATACTTTGCTGAAGGAATATGTGACCTATGATATTATTCACAGGTCAGTAAACAGTCCAGCTGAACAGAATCTGAATCAGCTCTCATAAACAGAGGCACCCAAACAGAGGCACCATGTGGATCTGGTCAGTGTTTGAATACTGGATGACCATGGTCAGGGCCAAGGACCTACATGTGTGATCCAGAGTAGTAAGTCAGAGAAGAAAGGATAGAAAGCCAAGTGTATCCAGCCTAGAGGGCAGAAGCAGACCAAGAAGAGTAGGCAGAGCCAATTTCAGGGCCAAGGACTTGAAAGATTACATATAGGTTGGAGTAGAGGCGTGAGTGTCTGCAATGACAACTATCATGAAACTGAGAAGCCACACTTGCTATGCATGCAGCAAGGTGGCTGGGAAAATGACCAGGACTGGAAAAAGACCGAGGGGAGAGCTAAGTGGTTGTCCCATCAAAAACTCCAAAGGGCCTTGGCTGGTTTGGCTCAGTGGATGGAGCGAGCATCAGCCTGTGGACTGAACCTGGGAGTGTTCAATTCCAGTCAAGGGCACACCCCCAGTGGGGGGTGTGCAGGAGGCAGCTGATCGATGATTCTCTTTCATCATTGATGTTTCTATCTCTTTCTCTCCCTTTCCTTTCCTCTCTGAAATCAATCCTCCTATATAATAAAAGAGAAACATGCAAATGTGACCGTACCTTTGCTCCTGATTGGCTATGCTACCAGCCAATCAGGAGCTGGGGCAGGGCCAAGTGGCATGAGTACCGGGCCCAGGGGTGGTGATGAAATGGCAGTGGCGGTGAGCGCCCAGCCCCTGGGGCCAGGTGGTCGCAGGCAGCCGGGGGGGGGGGGGTGGGGTGGGGGGAAGGAGCGCTGAGCTGAGCAGGGTGATGGCTGGGTGCCCAAGGCCTAAAGCCTCTACAGAGGCTTTAGGCCTTGGGCAGACTGGGAGTGAGCCATCAGTTGGACATCCCTGAGGGCTCCCAGTATGTGAGAGGGGACAGGTTGGGTTGAGGGACCACCCACCCCCCTGTGCAGGAATTTCATGCACCGGGCCTCTAATATATATATTCCAAAGGATTGGGTAACAGCTCCAAGGAACAAATGTTTTCCAAAAGTGATTTTGCCAAGTGAAAGAAGCCAGCCACAAAAGACCACATATGTGGTTCTATTTATACGAAGAGCTCAGGATAGACAAGTTCATAAAGACAGCCAGTAGACTGGAGTTGTTTAGGGCTAGAAGGGAAGGGTCCAAGGGAAATGGGGAGTGATTGATAATTGAAATGAGGTTTCTTCTTGGGGTAATACAATTTTCTAAAATTGATTGGGTGATAATTGCACAACTCCACAAATATATTATAAACCATTGATTGTACGTTTTGAATGGGTGAATGTATATGAATTATATCTCAATAACTCTTTTCTATTTAAAAAATAAAAAGTAAACAGTAAAAAATATATATATAGTCTATAGTTTTCAAACCAGGTATGGGTAAAAAGAAAGAATTTTTAAAATGTTATTAATTCAAGACAAGACAAAAAAGTTAAGAAAGAAAATTAAAAGAAACAGCCGAGACCGGTTTGGCTCAGTGGATAGAGCATTGGACTGCGGACCCAAGAGTCCTGAGTTCGATTCCGGCAAGGGCATGTACCTTGGTTGCGGGCACATCCCCAGTAGGGGGCGTGCAAGAGGCAGCTGATTGATGTCTCTCTCTCATCGATGTTTCTGACTTTCTATCCCTCTCCCTTTTGCTCTGTAAAAAATCAATAAAATATATTTAAAAAAAAAAAGAAAATTAAAAGAAACAAAGTAAATAAGAAAATTTACCTGGTAACAGCTAAGTATAAGATATCAGCATTCATACGTTTAAAGTCACCTATCAAAAGTAGAGTCAACTGATTGATTATAGATAATGAAAATCAAGCTTTTTTTTTTCACTAAACACTTCCCTAATATAAAGTCATGGAGAATATTGGCAAATAAAGACATGGGTAAGATATACCTACCATACAAATCTAAAGGAAGAAAGCTATGAGGCATTGCCAATATAAAAGAAAATTGAATTTAATGGAGTAGAATATTAGGAATAAATAGATGCCCTACATATTGATCAAATATTCCATCAAGAAAACATAACAATCATGAACATATAAGTCATGATAAATTCATACAATGGAAAACATCACAGCAATGAAAATGAATGAGCTAGATCTTAAAAGTATCAACATTGGTAATCTAAAATATGAATTACTGAGTGAAAAAAGCAAGGTATTTCTCAAGAACATAAAGAATGACACTTTTATCTAACTAAGTTCTAGGACATAGAACAATGTATATTGTCTATGAATAAATAAATAGTCCATGATTTTATAATTTTATGACATACCTAAATAAATGCTTGAATCCAAGCACTGCTCCTTTAAATACAAAAATTGCAGGGATTTAAGGAAGTGGATGTGCCCTTGGCAGAATCTGAATTGTACAAATTTCACAATAACTTAACTAAATTCACATTAGATTCAAATGCCAGAAAATTCCCAGGATACCTACAACATCCCTAGTCCTCTGTCCTGTACTGGCCATAGAAAGATGAGTGAGGTATGGCCCCTGCCCCAAGGGACCTCCCAGACATTAGGGCTGAAGGAAAAGTGAACACAATATGATGTGACAGACTGGAGGGATGGGGGAAGTTCAGAGAAAGCACATCCATTCCTCTCTATGGGCTCAGGGAAGATTCTGGAGGAGATGCATCCTGCACAGTCTTAAGGATGAGTGCAGCTCTCCAGGTAAATGAATGAAGGTGGTGGGTGAGGCTGGCATGAACAAAAGCACACAGCTGGAGCAGCATGGGGTATGTGGACCCATACATGGTTCAGTGCCCCTGGTTTGAGTATAAAAGTGCAGATGGTGGGGATGAGGGAACATCTGGTCAGAGAGATGGGCAGGGGCAGAAGTTATGGAGCGAATGTGAGTGAACAACTACTGGAGTCCAGACCAAATTAAAATTTAGGGAGCGTTTATTACCCAGCTAGCAATTGCTCTCCCTTTCTCCACACAGGGAGTCCAGAGAGCAGCCCTGACCCTTTGTGCAGGATCACTTTTAAGCACATTTACACATCCTGTTTTTGCAGAACAAGCAATCCAAGACAAACAGTTTTTCCTAATCAACGTCAGGATCATGCCATTGATGACCATGTTATTCACAGGGTCATCCTGTTCTTCAGGAAGCTGACAGTGATCTATCTTGCAAGGCCTACATGCTGGGAAGGGGCCATGAGACAGTATCTCAAGGCCTGGCCTAGTGTCAGCACTGACAACTCTATCTAGTCCACCGCCTCACTGGAATGGGAGTAGTAAGCATGCTCGAAAATTCCCACTCTCTAACACAGATCACAGAGGATCATGTTGGCATGCCAAAGAACTGGACCTTGAAGCTAGGGCTGAAGGGGGCCACTAGAGGGTTCTCAAGCTGGGCAGGAGCACAGTCAGATTAGCATTTTGGATACTTCCTTCAGGCAGCCAAGGAAGGGACTCAGAGACAGTAGGTGGCTTTAAGACATAGGGAAGGTCTGAAATAGACCTGTGGTTGAAGAAGTAGGTAAACTTTATACAGTTTAGTGAGATTGACCTGAAAATAAGGTAAATCTGTAAATATAGCCAGGATGGAGCTTAGGTGACTGCTAGGCAGCCATCAACAGGGTTTAAGGGAGGTTGAGTGAGTGAAGACAATCATGAGTTCATTCTCTGGTGCTTTACAGTCCGGAGGGTTATGAGGAGTTCAGTCAACTCCCTGCATTCTTATGACTACAGATTGTGTAATTTATGCAGGTCAGCGACCAAAAGTGGGGGGGAGAAGTGATTTATGCATTATTTCAGCCTCTGGCTTTTTGATATTTTTTTGTAATAATTATCTTGAATTCACATTATGTATGAGAAAAAAACACACGTTGATACAAAGATTGGAGTAAGAGGTTAAGTATAACTGAATTGTATTGAAATGAGAGAATTGCTAATGGTGTTCCTGACATTTTTGCAATATCAAATCTGACTTTGTCACATTTACAAGGTACTGTGAGCCGGGATCCAGAGGCGGTGTGTTATCATTGCTTAACATAGTGTTCCTTAATTATCAGCACTCTCACACTTCCTGCATAGCAGATTTGAATCTCTAGAAATAGCACAAACTTGAAAATTAGCGTTTTTCTCTTAAATAATCAGGACGCTATATTTATAATTTTCATGGGATTGATGTCTTAACGAAGGTAAGCTAATTTCACACTCAGAGGTGAGGTATCCCTCCCCCCTTACTATCTAAATCCTAAAACTTCCCTGGTGTGACTAATCCTCACCACTCCCCCGTCCCCAGAGGTGTTTTTGCACTTGGCTTGCCCTTGTGGTAATTTACCGAGTTGGCAAGGGACCTATGATGGAATGAAAGGTTTGCTTTTCTTTACAGTTACTCACCACCCTGTGACATTCACAACACTTGATCACATGAATTGCATCATTTTTAAACTTTGACAGAAGTTGAAATGCCTTGTCTAGGTTATTGAACTCTAAATGACATATAAATTACTGCCCATCACCTGGCAGTTGAGAGGGAGAGGAAGAGAAAAGAAGATGCAAATGAAGCAAAGAATAATCGATGGAGAGAATTCTGAGTGGTCCTTAGCAGAGAGCAGTGAAATATATGGATTCAACCCTTAGAAGTCCATACCCTTGGGTCCTCATCCTTCCTCTGTACCCACCTTATCCCACTTCACAGGCACACCATGCCCTCAGGGGAGCCCCCTGTAGGCCCACCTCCCCAGCATGCATGCCTCCCTGCTGCTCCCGAATCACTCTCCCACCACATTAAAACTGCCACCTTGCATTTTAGTCGATACTGCTCATTTAAAAAGAAAGCAACCTTTGGGGATGAATTAATCTTCCATTATCAAACGCCTGGTGTCTAACATCCTAGTGATTCTCAGGTTATGGCAATTTTTCAGGAGTGTGAAGAGGTGAAGTGAGGAATTTCAAGCCCCGAGGCTCAGACGCTGTCTCGGAGCTACAGAAGCTTTCAGCTAAGCTGTCTGTGCACAAGGCCAGCCTTGGGAGAATGAACAGCCTGCACTGTCAACATCGCTCATGTTGCACTTGAATGCTATACTTTTGCAGCAAGCTTCCCCGTGACTGAAAGGTTCTTTCTGGCAAAGACATTGTGAACTTGAGGGGAAGGGATTGTAGCCAATACATCTGTGTTTTTGCAGTGTTGGAGCGATGCACACTTCCTGATGGTTATGAGTGTTCAATAAATAGATCCTGATAATAGAAAGAGAAAGGCACAGAGAGACAGAATGCCAGACAGAAACAGAGAGTACAGGGAGGTCTTTTAGAATGGGAAGGCAAACAAATGCTATAATAGAACATTGCTGAAAAGAGGCCACGAGAGACTGAAAGGAGACAAGAAAAAGGGAAAGGTAAAACAAATGAGAATTTAGAATTTTAGGTTCTTGGGTGTATGGCTGGGAGAGGTCTGAGGGCACTGAGATCTGCTCCTACCCAAAACCAGAGTTCTGCACCTGCATCATGGGGCTTTGTCTGTCTGGGCTGGTGGGCAGGGAGGGTCTCTCTGAAGCTGGTAGACATTGCAGCTGTTAGTCATTCACTGGCCAGTGACTTGGCACTTCACACGGGGAATCACAGCTCTGAAGAGAGTATGTAGTGAACATTGACTGTTTTTGCCACCTTGCTTCTGTCTTCTTTTGGGGAAAGCTACTCCAATTCACTTCAGCAAGACCAGCCCTCTCCACTCTCAGGCTAGGTGCTGTGGGAGTCTGTTCCTCTTAGACTCTGGGGGTGGGCATGGTACTCAGGGTTGGCCAATCATAGTGTTGCATTCTCTTGGTCAGTAGAGTGGTTCAGGGATGAATGAATGACCCAATCCCAATTCAAGACAATAAAACCCAGCTGTGGCGCTTGCTGGGGCTGGTGAGAAAGGGGCCCAGCTCCAAATTGTCATAAATATACCAAGTGACGCTTAACAACTTCTGGCAGGGAAGAGTGAAGAGATCAGTGAATCCTCTCCTCAAAACACAACAGAAAATTGGGGAAATTGTCCAAATAACTATTTCAGAGCTCTGGAAATTGACCAGAGGCAAAAAACACATTGAGAAGTGTTTATTCATGCAGAAACTGCTGAGCTTTGAGTAAGAACAGTGGGAGTGTGTGGCATTCTTGCCTGGGACTGTTCATAATCCTCATTTCCCTTCCTCTAAACTTGGTTGTAAAGTGGTTCTACCACAGTGGGGTGGGGTATGGGCACCAGCAGCTTAATCACAGCAGGGAGAAGGTATTTGTAAGCATTCAAAAATATAGAGAAGTCTTACAACTCAATAATAGGAAGATAAGCAGCCCAATTTAAAAACAGGCAAAATATTTAAGTAGATATTTCACCACAGGAGATATATGAATGGTTACTAAGCACAGGAAAAGGTGCTCAACATCATTAATCACCAGGGAAATGCAATTAAAACCACAATGGGATACCATTGCACACCCACTGGAGTGCCTCTAATTCAAAATGACAAAGTCAAGAGCTGGTGAAGGTATGGAAAAACAGAAGTCCTTTTACCTTGCTGGTAAAAAAAAAAATGATAGATTAGTATAGACACTTTGGAAAAGTTTGGCACTTAAAAAAAAAGTTACCTGTAGCCTGCCTGGTATGGCTCAGCGGTGGAGCATCCATCTATGAACCAGGAGGTATTGGTTCAATTCCAGGTCAAGGCACAAGCCTCAATCCCTGCTGGGGAGCATGCAGGAGGCAGCCAATTGATGGTTCTCTCTCATTATTGATGTTTCTATCACCACCTTCTTTCCGCTATGAAAACAATAAAATCCTTTATAATAAAAGCCTAATATGCAAAATGACCGATCAGCAGAATGACCAGTGGAACAACTGGTCACTATGATACACACTGACTACCAGGGGGCAGATACTCAATGCAGGAGCTGCCCCAGGTCGAAGTTCCCAGGCCAGCCAAGGCGGGTGCCAGTGGGGGCCCTCAATCACCCTGCTGGTCACCCCACAGAGGGAGGCAACCTGTGGCAGCGGCAGAGGGTGGGGCTGGCAAGCAGGCAGCACCAGATCGGTCAAGGTGGGTGCCAGCAGGGGGCCCTCCCAACTGCCCTGCTGGTGGCCCCACAGATCGACTCTGATGGCCAGCCAGGCCTAAGGATCCTACCCGTGTAAGAATTTCATGCACCAGGCCTCTAGTGTATATACAAATTATCTGTAAACTCACCAGATGGCTCTTCACTTCCACTCAGTTATCTAATCAAGAGAAATAAAAATATATATTCACACAAAGGCTTGCATATACATTTTCATAGCTTCATTTATAAAAGCCCAAAGTTGCATTAATTGGTGAATAGACAAATAAAATGTAGGGCATTTATATAACACAGTTGTTTTGAGCCATAAAGAAACAAACTACTGATAGATGTTACAGCATAAATGAACCTCAAGAATATGATGCTAAGGGAAAGAAGCCAGGCACAAAAGACTGTATGTCTTTTTTTTTTTAATGTCCTAAAAAGGAAAATCAGTGGCCACCTAGAGCTGGGGTAAGATCAGGGATTATTACAAACAGGCATGAGGAAACATTTTGGAGTAATCCAATTTAAAATTGGATTATGGTGTTGATTATATAACTCTATAAATTTGCTAAAAATCATTCAGTTGTGCCGTTCTATGGATGAATTTTATGGTATGTAATTTATACCTCAATAAATCTGCAAGAAAAAAAAAACTGAGATGCCAATTAAATTACATATCACTGGCAAATATGTAGGGAAAAGGTTGGAATAATTAGCTTTTTAATAAAACAAAACCCACAGAAATAATTGCTGTAATTAAAAACATCTATGTTCTCTGGATCTACAATCCCACACTTAGAAATCAATACCATAGAAATAATGATGCAGCAATCAAGATGTTTTAAAGAATTTTGTTGCAGCATTATATTTGATAGCAAAATTTAAAAAACAGTCTGGAAACGGAATGGTTGCCTATCAATGTGGAAGGCATAACTGGTGATGAATCCGTACTGTGGCTCCAGTGTTCAGTTACGGTTAATCTGAGGAGAACCTGTGTTGGTCCTGGGGAACTAGGTAGGTGCCCAATCCCTGGGAGGGCTGAAAGAGCAAGGTTGAGTTTTCCGGCATGACTTCTAGGATATCAGTGCAAAATTGGTCCACTAAGATTGCTATCCTCTCTGGTATAAACAGATAGCCAACAGTGATAGATTGTATGATTGTTCTCCATTATTCGCTCCCCTTCCTTGCAAGGGTAGTTTTACTTCTCTACCTCATTAACATAAAGCGTGGCCACATGACTTGCTCTGATCAATGATATGTCAATGGGGGTGAAGCATGCCAGTTCCAAATCAAAGCGTTAAGTGCCTTTGCATGGTTCCGCTATCTTTGCTATCTGTCACCACAATGGCATATTCAGACAGGGGCTCTTGTAGCCTGGATCCTAGGATAATGAAGATCCAGGGATTAAGAGTCAAATCAAATCTACAGCAATGCACAACATCAAGGAGAAATCACTCTTTGTCATTCATTAGCCACTAACTTTTTTTTTTTTTTAAAGCAGCATAACCTTAAAAAGCTGACTAATAAAGCCAGATATTCAGGAAGCTACAGCCCCAATAGCTGGATCCAAGATACAATGCAGCAATCATCCAAAGCAGCGGCCTTACTGCCCGTGCCCTGACTCTGGCTGTCGGTGAAGCTGGGCATGAGTTCCTGGGATTCCTAGCTCCCACGCCACAGCTTCCATGACCACAGCTGAGATGAGAAGCAGCTAAAGCAGAGTTCTTCCACACCCTGGCTTCCAAATCTCTCTCAGGGGCCTGTTTGCCAGAAACTAGCTCCAATGGGAAACTGTAGGTCCAGGAAGGGTTGGAGATACGTATAATAAAACAGGTTCCAATAGGACTGGAATGCAATGGAGTGTGCTCACATATAGTACCTGCCACTCAGATGGTGCAATATCATTCAGGCATTAAAATAGTGAGTAAACCCCAGTCGCTTAGGTTGTAGGCTACCAATGGCAGTTCATACTAAAGGAGGCTATAAAGCAAGCATGTCAAACTCAAAGGTTAACACGAGCCAAATAAATGAGGCATGCAGCCCGTGGGCCACGAGTTTGACATGCTTGCTATAAAGGCTTAAAGAACATAGGAGCCAATCAGAGGGGCTCCCGTTGGCTAAAGTTGGGAAAACTTGAGTATTAAAAGAATCGCAGAAGATTAAAATGCATCAAATATATGCAAAAGAATTTGAAAGATACTCAAAAAATGTTAATGAATAGATTTAAGCAATTGACTCCCAATATCAGAGGGTGAAAGGCTTTGGGGAGACTTTGCCATGGGTGGATAAGCTGACAACACCTGAACCACCAATCCATCTCAATATCACTCAAAATGGAGAAAAAAAAAACAAAAAACAAAACAAAAAAAAAAACATGCAATGCAACAAGAAGTCCAAAGAGCTAAATCTGTTTTATCAAGCCTCTAGATCTAACTGCCAGCTTACATCCAATATAGGAGATAGAAGAACATGCTAATTGTTACCTTGAGAATGTGGTCATCTAAATTTAGAGTGTGCTAAGTCTAAATTTACTTGAGTAAATGACCAAGTTTTTGTTGTTTTTTTTTTTTTTTTTACAAATAATAGCCTGTGTAAAAAGGGAGAAGAGAAAACCATTATGAATTAAAAGTCACCTAAGAGAAATACCAGTGGAATGTGACTTGAAGTCACCTTTAGAACTTGATTATACCAAATATAAAGAGACATTTCCTTAGATAATAAGAAAAATCCGAACACAGTTTATGGGATGATATGAAACAATTATTCATTTTGTTAGTATCATAGGTATTGTGATTATTTTTTTTTTTGAATCATCACCTGTTAAACATATGTGGGGAAGTATTACAGGTAAAATTTGATCTCCAAAATTTTCTGTAAAGTACTGCAGGCCTTACTAGGGAGGGATAGAGGGAGGAAGGGAGGGAGGAAAGGACAGTATATTTGTTTTTCATTTTTGTAATGAATTATTACAAACTTAGTAGCCTAAAAAGACCCCAAACATTTATTATCTTGCAGTCTGTTGGTTAGCAGTCAGACATAGTTTTCATTGGGCTAAAATCAAGGTGTTGGCAGGCTCTGCTCCTTTGAGGCTCTAAGGGAGAGTCCATTTCCTTGCCTTTCCCAGTTTCTAGAGACACTGCTTCATGCAAGGTTGCTTTTCCCTGTCATTCTAACATAATTAAAAGAGTAATATGCAAATTTGACCATACCTTTGCTATACCCACAAGCCATGCCTACAGCCACACCCACCAGCCAATCAGGAGCAGATTATGCAAATAAACCCCAACCAAGATGGCTGCCACCACTGAGAGCAGGAGGGAGGCTTGGTTTTCCCCAGCAGAGAACAGAGGCTTAGGCTTCCCTGGCAACGAAGGAAGCCAAGCTTTCTGCCGGTCTAGGCCTCCACTCAATGCCACAAAGTTTCAAACAGAAATGGCTGCTGCCACGGAGTGAGCAGAATGCTTGGCTCCGCTCCAGGCAACAAAGTTTCAATTGTAGAACATAAATTAATCCCAGATCCCAGGGCCTCCACTTGGGATGCCTGGGGGCATGGCTGGCCTGCAAACCTCCACAGGCCCCTCTCTCAGGCCACCCCACACCCCAAGGGAACCCCCACCCTGATCCAGGACACCCTTCAGGAAAAACCAGCCAGTCCCCACCAATGCACCAGGCTTCTATCCTATCTAATAGAAGAGTAATTTGCAGATTGACCATCACTCCAACACACAAGTGGGCTGCCCCCATGTGGTCAAAGATCCTGCCCCCATGTGGACACAAGATGGCCACCACAAGATGGGCAGCAGGGGAGGGCCGTTGGGAGGTTCCAGGCCCTGCAAGGGAGGGCACTTGTGGGCCATCAGGCCAGCAGAGGAGGGCAGTTGGGAGGGACAGGCCTGCAAGGAGGGCAGTTGGAGGCAAACAGGCTGGCAGGGAGCAGTTAGACATCAATTAGGCTGCCAGGGTAGTGGTTAGCGGGTGATCAGGCTGGCAGGCAAAGCGGTTAAGGGCAATCAGGGAGGCAGGCAGGTGAGCAGTTTGGAGCCAGCAGTCCTGGATTGTGAGAAGGATGTTCGACTGCTTGTTTAGGCCAGATCCTTTTGGGATCAGGCCTAAATGGGTAGTCAGACATCCTCGAGGGATGCAGCCTGGGCTAATGGACATCCCTCGTGCATGAATTTCGTGCACTGGACCTCGAGTTCTAATATAATTACATCTCCTTCTTATCTACAGTTAAGAAAGTCTCCAATTTTAAGCACTCACGTGATTAGTTTGGGCCCACCTAGGTAATTCAGTATAATCTGCTCATCTCAATGTACTTAATTACCCTGCAAAGACCCTTTTGCCTTGGAAGGCCACATCCTTAGAGAATAGAATGTAAACATCTCTAGGAGTCCATTCGTCAGCTTCTCACAGGAAGGACTAAAAGGTTGGCAAAATGTAAATATTGATAATTGTTGAAGGTGGATGATGGGTACCTGAGAGTTAATTATACTTCCCTCACTTCTTTTGTGTTATGTATGAAAATTTCCATAATAAAAGCATACAAAGAATGAATTAGGTCTATCGCAGCTGACTATAGAGGATTTGCATGATGAATTATTAGGTAGGAAAAGCAAACTGCAGGGAAGTATAATATAATCCCAGTTTTATAAAATAAATAATGCCTGAAATTTTATATATTTGTTTGCTTGCCCATGTTTCTCTTTCTTCTCATTCTTTCTTTCTCTATTTCTTTCTCCCTTTCTTTCTTTCTTTCTTTCTTTCTTTCTTTCTTTCTTTCTATCTCATGTATATATCTATGATTAAATGAACCTGGAAAAAGCTAGGATAGAATATTTATGTAAACTGTTAATATATTGATTAGATCAGATGTGTGTATTAGAGTAGGGGAGAGGGAAGAAAACTCAAAAAGAGTTCAGGCAAAGCAGTTGTTTGATTAAAAAAGCAAATATATAAATCTATTTATAAAAATTTTATACATGAAAATGTATAAATATAAATGTATATCTCTTTCTATACATTTGTGTATAGCAATACATGAATGGATGATCACCCAGTCTAGTTATCTCAGAGTAGAGGAGATTTTGGGTGACCTTTAACTTTCTCTTTATACTTTTCTGTAGTTTGAAAATTGTTTATGCTAAACATATATTCTAGAAAATCATGAAAAATACAGTAAAGTGATTTTAATCATGGAAAATAAGAGAAATGTATTATTAATATTCTCAGTATCAGGTCCTTACCCTTCACCCCCTGATCCTTCTCTCTCTCCCTCCTCCTCAATAGAGGCAGAATTGAAATTCTAAACAGTATCAACAATGAAGATAAATTCATGTGACTGAGAGTAAGAAAGTATGGTATGATTCCCTCAAACTTTAGACTTTGTTAGAAAATATTTACAATTAAAGATATTGTATTAAGTTTCTTGAGAACCACTAAAATAATGGAAATAGATATTATAACCAACTGAGGAGAAAAGGGAAGTTAAGAAAAGTGCAACATAATAAAATCACTGGGGAAAAAAAGTCTGGACAAGAGTAAAAATGTTTGGGAAAACATGCTAAACAATAAAAAAAATATTAGCAAACCCAGGTGTAAACATATTCAACTAACCTATTAAAATACAGGAGCTAGCGTGTTGACTAATCAGAACAAAGTTTTAAAATTCATTTATTTGCTGCTTTCAAGAGTAACCAATAAAATTAATATAGAAAGGTTAAAAATAAAGGATGGCAACAGTATATCATGCAAATGTTAACTGAAGGAAAACTGTTCTACTAGATGAAATAGATTTTAAGGTGAAAAGCATTAAGATGCTGCATGACAAATGGTAATTCATAAGGATATAATTATGACCTTACTCTCCTAATAACATTGCTTAAAATAGGCAAAATTATAAGAAGAAATGGAAAATTCCCAGGCCTAATAGGGGGTGTGAATACACAGCTGTCATATACTGATGGATTAACAAAGAAGACAAACATTAATCAGGGGCTCGAGGGCCGATTAGTCACATGCAGAGAGGCACAAAGCTGTAGACTGAATGTCTGTGTCTCCATGACCCCTCCCCATTCAAATATTGAAACCTAATCTCGAATAAGATTATATTAGGAGGTGAAGCCCTATCGAGGTCATTAGGTCATGAGGGTGAAGCCATCATGAATGGGATTAGTGCCCTTATTAAAGAGACCCCAAAGAGATCCCTCACCCCTTCCATCATGAAAGGTTATGGTGAGAACATGGCTCTCCGTGAGAAATATGCCTTGATCTTGGACTCCCCAGCCTTGAGAACTGTTAGAAATGAATGTGTGTGGTTTGGGCCATCCAGTGTGTGCTATTTTTGTGATAACAGCTCAAATGGATTAAGACATGCAGAGATGGAAATGGGGAGGGAGGATAAAGGTTACAGGGGCTATGGAGCCCATTTCCAGTCACTCCCCCCCCCCCCCCGGTACACCTCAGTGAAGATAATATGACCCTCAAATTTCATTGTTTTCCCTGAGCTCATTTTAGTTGTGTTTCTGAAAAAATCTGTCACTGTGAAGATGAAGAAGTTCAGCCAAATCAAAGCTAATCCAGACCTTGGAATACAAATTGAAAAATATTATTTGCTAACCAGATACATTTTTGTCCAAGTGTCTGTAAGTTTTGGACCAGAGAGAGATGAAGGAATGTTTTACTGGGAAAATGTAGGATTGAAAAGTACAATATTAACGTGAATGATGTGTACACTATGCTGTTAACATTCCTTGTGAGTGAAACTCAACCCACAGAGTGATTACTCACTCTACAAAGGGCTCGCTGGCTTTGCAAATGGTTTGCCACAGGGGACCTTTGAGTAATGAGTTCCTCAGTGCATTCTGTACAGGCTCCTCCTGTTCCCAAGGTACAGCCAGCTCTGGGGCCAGGGGTCCTTGAGAGGGAGACACTCCTAACCTGGTGCACCTGCTTCTGGCAGAAAGGAGCCCAATTAGTTTCCTGATCTGCGAATGGAACCGCTGCCTGCTCACTCCAGGTGGCGCTAGGGAACCAGGGCCCATGGGTGCTCGTCAGTTTTCATCCCTGAATCAGTTACAGGGCTGTAAACGCACTGCAGCAATGAAACCAGAGAGGATTATGGCTGTGATGCCCGCCTTAGCGAGTGCCAGGCCACGGGGAGAAGGGGTTCACAGTCCATTGTGGACAAAACACTTAAAAGTTGTGAGTTAAAAAAAAAAGTGAGTTAGAGAGACTTTCAGCAGAATGGATAACTGGACACATTTTAATAAATTTGAAATGAATGAATAATACAAGTTCACTGCAGAAAATCAGAAAATATCTACAAGTAAAAATAAAATAATACTTTTATTTTTACTTAATTAAAAAATACTTCCCCACTCATAAGTAGATAATTGCAATTAGCATTTTGGTATGTCCATTTAAACTTTTGGTTCAATGAATGTAAGTATATCTACATATATATGTTTGATTTCTTAACAAAAAGAGACTCATACAAATGTGATATTTACCTAACTGTAAATATTTCTTGCCATTTCTGTGTGGATATATAATATGATGATATATGATATGATATGACATGACATGATATGATATGATATTCCATTGCATGGAAGTACTACGCTGTTACACATCTCTTAATGTTGGTAGCTTGTCTCCATTTTTGCCTATTGCACTTGGTAGCTTGTCTCCATTTTTGCCTATTGCACTGAAAGAATTTGTACAACCATCTTTGTAAAGATCTCTGTTTGCTTAGCATAAAGCCCCAGAAGTATTAGGTTCAGGTCAATGGGACTGCACATTTTGCAAATCACCATATGGGGAAATTTACTGGCTGCTTCTCTCTCCATCAGGATGAAAACATTCAATTTCATTTCATCAACCCTGAGCCTGTATATTTGTTTCATCTTTCCAGTTTGGTAAGTGCAAAAAGGCACCCTGCATTTGTTTAAGTTTGTGTTTATTTGATAGTTGGTAAGAGTGTGCCATTTCTGAGGGTAGGCCTCAAGAGCCTTTGTATATTTCCCATGCTCTCTTGCACTCCTCTTATCAACATTAGAACACCTCCAGGCAGATGACAGACACCCCAGTTGCCCTTGCAGAGGACAGCCTGGATTAGCAAAGAGCCAGGTGGCCCCCAGGAGTGTGAGCAAACCCAGACAAGATAAACCCACAGCTGATCCCAGGCATATGAGCAATGAATGCTTATTTCTGAACACGGAGTTTTGTGATTGATTGTTATATAGCATTATTGCAGCAGAAACGGACGCAACCCGCAATGGTTACTGTGAGAAAACTGGTTTGTGTGTATAGAAGGGATGCAGCTATAGGAAGAACATATGCAGCAAATGCCCGTGATGCAGAGACATTAGGGCTTGTATCTCCCTCTCTCATATTCAGCTGTTGACATTTTAGAAGCAGAACCTGAAGAGGACAATGCTTACTTCAAAGAGATGACTTACCAAGGATGGCATTTCGGCGGTGCTGGAGGGAGAATCTCCTGGTCTGTTTTTGCAGGCCAGAATGGGCTATGTAGCCAGACCAGAGTTCTTCCAGGGCTCCTATGAATATCATTTAGTCGGGAGTGAAAATGAATAGTGAGTGCACTATTAGCAGAAGGGTAACGAGCTCCAGAAAAGACTTTTTTTTCCTCATCTCTCATTAAGGAATCTCTGTTCTTAATGTTTCTGTCAATAGTGTCTCTTAGGACATACATGTGGTAAGTGGCATTTTTATGGAAGCTGATTGGCAAGTCCAGTCCTAGGAGCTAGATTCTGAGAGCTGGCTGGGATTAACAGGAGAGACATAATTACAGTCCAGAGGAAATCTCTCACTTGAGTTGTGTAAATGAGGTTAGAATTCCACAGCACGTTACCCCCTTATTTATTTCTCAATTATGTAGCACATTTCTTGGAGGAAATGGGGTTATACTGCAGCAAAAGAAACATAGGCCCATCATAAGGATGGATTTCTTATTGTCATTAGACTTGGGAAAGGGCTTTAGTAGGGTAGCTGTGAGGTCTCTCTCCTTGGAGGCTCATGAGAATGGGTTCAGGCATTGGCTGCTCAGTGTGGCCGGGGCCTGGTTGGTCAGTTTGGTTTTCATCTTTTCTGGGAGCAGAAACAGAAAGATCAGAGAAGCTAACATCCTAAAATCAAAGTGCCTGCCAGCTCCTCCCCTACGCCACTTCATTCAGCCTTATCAGATTCTGGGATTTTCTCTCTCTAACCCTCACACCGGCTTCCTAGTTGAGGGCCACCTTTGACCTTTACTGTTAGTCCCATTTCCCCCATATTTCCTTCTCCAAATTTTGTTTGGGAGCCATGGGTGGTGCCATAGTGGAAAAAATATCCAGGTCTGGGCTCAGATATCCAAATAGTCATTCACATACGTACATGGGCCAGGTTTCGTGCAGACCATGTGTTCCCAAAGTGTCCTGCCTTCATTCTAATGTGGGAGACAAAAATAAGCCCCCACCAAAATATAGATAATGTGCTGTCAGGTGGGG
The DNA here is from genome assembly GCA_027563665.1 of Antrozous pallidus. Taxonomy (NCBI): domain Eukaryota; kingdom Metazoa; phylum Chordata; class Mammalia; order Chiroptera; family Vespertilionidae; genus Antrozous; species Antrozous pallidus. The sequence goes on along the minus strand of CM050524.1, from coordinate 30,485,375 downwards.
ATAAGGGTTAGAAACAAAGCAGAATGAAGCATTAAACATGATGTGTAAAGGGAGCATGTCAGAGAAGGTGCCAGGGAAGGCCTTTCTTTGCAGGTAACATTGGAACAGAGACCTGAGTGAAGTGATGAATAGTGCCACATGAAAATGGGAGGAAAGGCTAATGCCACGTCCTGATGCTGGAATGTCCCGGGGTGCTTAAGAAACAGCAAGGAGGTCAATATGGCTGAGCTGAAAGAACCAGATGGAGAGTGATGGAGATGAAACTGGAAAGGTAACCAGGAGCCAGGCCATGGGGGGCCTTGTAGGACATGGATAAAGACATGTAAGAATTGGGATTCATTCTGAATGGTATGGGACTGGGACAGCCTTGAAGGGTTTTAAGTTGGGAAGTGACAAGATTTGACTGGAATTTCTACAGTGCTTCTCAGGCTGCTGTGTGGAGTAGACCCAGGGTCATGGGTGTGAGCAGAGAGGGCAGTGAGGAGGCTATGACAGCAGTCCGAGGAGTTGGCTTGGGCCAGCACGGCAGCTAAGTGATGTCTCATTTTGATACTGAGTCTGATCTGACACTGTGACCTTGGGCCAAGTTGTTTAGCTTCTTGGAACTTCAATTTCTTCTTTAAAAAAACAAAACAAGAACGAAGACACTTCTTTGTAAACACTCGCTTCACTGTAGATCCTCAGCCTAGTGGCTTCCCAGGCCACCTTCTCCATTTTGGATGACAGTCCTCCTCGCTCCCCTGAGAAGGAAATCCTACAACCAGTTTAAAGCTGTGGGTGCAGAGGGCTGAGTTAGTCCTCTTCGTAAGTGTGGGGCCCATCATCATCATGGTCCACGCACAGTCCCTCTGTTTTGTTTTTTACTGCTTTATTCTGCATTCTCTAGTCCCATTCTCCTTTCCTTTCACCCTCAGCCAGTCATTCTGACATGTTTTATGTGTATCATTTTGCAAAGGGCATATTGTTCTTCTGTGTGCATGTGTTTTAAATTTACCTCAGTAGTGTTACATATTTCATTCTCTTTTATGTTTTACTGAGCTCTGTGATTTCCGGGTCCATCCTCATGGCCATATATGTATTTGATACATTGCTGCTAACCACTGACTAGTGCATGCACCATGATGTACGTCCATTATGATATGCATAGCAATCTCCCTGTAACCTGAAATAACTCCACATCCTCATACTTGTGCCCTCGACTGGGTGATTTTCTTGGGCTGTGTATCAAAGGAGCAGTGCAGCTGGTTCACAGGTATTTATATACCTAATTTGACTAAGTACTCATCAGATCTTTCCAGAGTGGCTGCACCACTCCCACCAGCTGTACATGGAAAGTTCCATCCCCTATATCCCCTCCAGCACTTGGCATTATCCAGTTTTTTAATTTTAACAGTCTAATAAGAGTAAAGAAATGGCTCTTGGTTAATTTGCATTTCTCTGACTACTAATGAGTTTGAGCATCTCTTCAGATGCTTATTAGCCTTTTGAGTTTCCTTTTCTAGAAATCATATCCTTTGAACATTTTTACTCGGGGGTTGCTGTCTTACGTGTTTTTGTATATTCTAAATAATGAATTCCTTGTTGATATTAAATGCCACAAATATGTTCTTTCATTCTGTCATCTATAGTTCTTTCCAAAATGTCTTTCATTGAATTGAATAATTTTGATGCGATCAAATCTATGTAACTTTTGCTATGTGGTTTGTGCTTTTGAAGTATTGTTCAGAAATTGTTTTTCCTACCTCTATGTTACACCAGTGGTCTACATTTTATTCTGGTCATTTTAGATGTTTATCTTAACACACTTAAATCTTTTATCTACTTGGAATAAAGTGATATGAGGTAGTAATCCAGCTCCATTTTTCTTGTTTTCCAGTTTATTCAGCACTGTTATTAAATAGTATTTCCTTTGATTTATAGTGTTATTTTATCATATCAGAGGTACGATAATGGGTCTGTCTTGGCTCTCTAGTTCATAATCTGTTTGTAGAACAATACCAGACTGGTTTTATTACTATGGCTTTATATATTTTATTACTTGATAAAGCAAGTTTCTTCTCATGTCTTTTCTTTTTTAAAGGTGTCCTTTTAAACTATAGATTCTTATTCTTCCATGGGGGTTATTGAGGTATAACTTACATACATCAAAAGTTAAATATAATTTTCAAAATTCATTTAACTGAATCTACAGTGTTTCCAAGCTTATTACTTATAAAATTATATCTCTGTAATTTATATGGAAGAATAAAAATCCAAAATTAGACAAGGTAATCTTAAATATAGGATATATTTACCATTCCAGAATTTTCCTTCTGCCTATCTTTTTTCTTAGGGTTAATTTTCTTTGTCCCCTCCTTCGCCCTGATTATTTTCTGCTTATTATTATGGTATATTAGTTTTATGTGACTTAGAACTTCATATAAATAGAATGAGTCCATATTCTTTTATACCTAGACTAGTGGCCCGGTGCACGAAATTCATGCACATTAAAAGGGTATTAATTAGAGGAAATAATTTAATATTACTATTTTCTCTTTCTCTATAATAGAAGTATCAGAGACTAAAGAAAATGAGTAAAATGTATATGAAAACCTTTCTCCTGTCAGAGTCTGGGACTGAACCACAGGGCCCAGAGTCAAGTCCCCACTTGCTCACATATGCCTCAAAATCACGTGAGACCCACACCCAGCCACCTCCCCCCGCCCCCACATTGGGGTAGATCCAGACCTGTCTGGATCTTGACAGTCCCACCCTTGTCAAGACCTGCAGGGCAGGGGGCATCCTCGGGTCCCCTGGTCCAGCACCAGGACTGGGGGCATGGCCTGAGGTCTCCCATCAAGTCCCACCAGGTGGGAGACACAACCTGAGATCCCCTGTGAAGCCCCGCTGGGTGGGGGGCACAGCCTGAGGTCCCCTGTCAAGCCCAGCCAGGCAGGAGGGGCACAGCCTCAGGTCCCCTGGCCTGGTGCTGGGGTGGGGTTGTGGCTTGAGGTCCCCTGTCAAGCCCTGCCAGGTGGAGAGAACTGTCTGAGGTCCCCTAACCCAGCACCAGGATGGGAAGCGCACCTTGAGGTCTCTTCTCAAGCCTTGGCTGGTTGAGAGTGTGGCTTGCAGTCCCCTGTCAAGCCACACCAGGTGGGAGGCACGGCCTGAGGTCCCCCAGCCTGGAGCTGGGGCAGAGGGAGCAGCCAGGGATCCCCTAGCCCAGCACCAGGATGGGAAGTACACTTTGAGGTCCCCTGTCAAGCCCCATTGGGTGGAGGACATGGCCTCAGGTCCCCTGGCCTGGTGATGGGGCGGGGATTGAGGCCTGAGGTCCCTGTCAGGTCCCTCTGGATTGGGGGAGGGTGTAGGCCTCCCATCCCTCGTGCTGTGACCACGCCCCCTGCCATCCTCCTGTCCTGCTGCCACTACCACCTCACGCTCTAAGTGAGCAGGAATGCACAGGGAAGGCTGGGCTAGGATAATTGGGAGGGGGTGATAGGGGGCCAGCATCCTGGGTGAGCTGGACCTCACAGCCTCTCTGTTTCAGCTCCCAGCACCCCGGACCTAAAGAGTAGTGCTTTCACAGGGGCCTGGCAGGCACTGGATATGGCGATGCCTTAAAAACAGAAGAAGCCCCCTTTAACTCTGGCTGGAAGTGCGTTGGGAACTTATGGTTGGGGGAAGCAGCCCAACATCAGGCTGAAAGAAGTCCTTGGGCAGCCTCTGGAAGGGTGACTTCAGTCGTTCGCCATAGCACGCCCTCACCGGCCTCCCCACCCACCACCGCCCTGCTCTCCCACCCTCCAGCTCCTGATTGGCTGGTAGTGTAGTGAAGGTTCGGTAATTTGCATGTTTCTCTTTTATTAGATAGAATTTTCATTTTCTTTTTACATTCATTGATGATGCAGGTTCTAGTATTTCATTCCTTTTTATTGCTGAGTAGCTTTGCTTTTCTATTTGCCAGTTGATAGACATTTAGATTGTTTTCAATTTTTGTATATTATGAGAAAGGCCATTATATCATTGCTGAAGTCTTTTTGTGGACATAGGTTTTCACTTCTCTTTGGCAGATATGTAGGAGAAGAATTTCTGGGTCTTAGTGTAGACTGGTACCTTAGTAGAAGACATTGCCAAACTATTCTTTAAAAAAATATTGTAGCATTTTACATTCCACCAGCAACGTCTGAGAGTTCTAGTTGCTCCCCATTCTCAGCAGCATTGATATTACCAGTCTTTTACATAGGAGCTATTCTAGTGAGTATGAAGTGTATTTCATTGTGATTTTAATTTGCATTTCTGTAATGTCTAATGATGTTGAGGACCTATACATGTGCTTATTGGCTGATCTTTTGTGAAGTGACTCCTCACGTCCTTTGGCCATTTCTTTTCTCTTAAATTACTATTTATCTTTCATTATTAACTTGCAGGAGTTCTCAACACCCCCCTTCAATCTGTTGAATAAGAGTCTTTGTTAGATAAATATATTGTGAATAATTTTCTAGTTGGTGGCTTGCCTTTTCGTTTTCTTTCTTTTTTAAAAAATATATTTTATTGATTTTTTACAGAGCAGAAGGGAGAGGGATAGAAAGTCAGAAACATCGACACATCGATCAGCTGCCTCTTGCACGCCCCCTACTGGGGATGTGCCCGCAGCCAAGGTATATGCCCTTGCCAGAATCGAACCCGGGACCTTCCAGTCCCCAGTCCGATGCTCTATCCACTGAGCCAAACCAGTCTCTGCTTGCCTTTTCGTTTTCTTGCACCTTTAATTTGATTCAATTCACCACAGACTTTGCATCTTTTGAGAGGGGAATCAAACCTTTCACTTCAATGGGACTGGGGTTCTGGGGACCAAGGTTCTGGCTATCTCTCTATACTTTGCAGCTCAACTTCCAGCTTTCTGAGCCGAGGGAGTATACGCTGCTGTGGGGAGTTCATGCCAATTTCCACCCCCTTCCTGTCCTTGAGCCCCAGGAGACCTCCATCTGCCCTGTTCCCTGATCCAGTTTTCAGAGAGCCCCTCAGTGTATCTGGTGAGGCTCAGATACTTCAAAATGTCCTCAGCCCTCCTGTCCTGTCCCCAGTGGACAGCAGGCACTGCTTGGGAAGGCTCAGAGGACCTCAGAGGGGATTCTTTCAGTCCCCCGTCTCTATGTGAAGTTCAAAGTGTGTGTATAAAGTTCCTTTAAAGTTCCATGTGGAAAATTTATTGTAATTGCCTTGAATTTATATACTAATTTGGGGAGGATTAACATTTCCATAATACTAATTTGTCCTATTCATGACCTTGTAATTGGTGTGTGTGTGTGTGTGTGTGTGTGTGTGTGTGTGTTTATTAGAATTTAAATTTTACTTCCTACCAGCTCTTTTTATGCTTAGATATTTTATGGTGTTTATTGATATTGCAAATTGTATCTTTTTTTAAAAATTATATTTGGTAATTGGTTATGACTAGTGTAAAAAATTATACTGATTTTTGAGGTTGTCCTAAAATTCAATAATTTTGCCAATTTTCTTATGCTGTTTGATTCTGCTAGTGTTTCTAGTTAGGTGTTCATAATATTTCCAAATAGTGAGCAATTTTATCTTTTTTTCCAAAGTCCCTTTACCTCTTTTTATTTTCCATTAGCCAGAACCTGAGTGGTCTGTTGATCAGTAGCATACAATCACTTTTATAGCATCGGACACTTTCCTGCCCTTGCTCCATGCCTTGCTGGCCTCAGTGGAATTGAACCAGAAATTAACACCTGAACCAAGCTGGGCTAATCAGATCCTTTCCTCCAAGAATGTGGAATTGGAATTCAGAGTTGGTGGTCAGCCTCTGAATTGGAAAATGGTGTGAAGGTGAATAGGAGCAGTTTGATCATTTGCACATAAAGCAGAGAGAGAAGGAAATGAGCCTGTCAAAGGAAGTAGTAAGAGATGGTGCAGCCAGAGAGAGACAGGGGTAGATGGAAGCACACAGATACTCCTGAACACACACCACAGAGAAGGAGAGAGGGAGAGAGATAATCATGGAAATGCAGACACAGGGAAAAGACACATTCATACAGCCACACATCGAGAGGGGGGGGGAGAGAGAAGGAGAGGAAGAGAAAGAAGGAGAGGGAGAGACAAATACAAACATAAACATGGGGAAAACATGCAGAGACAGATATAGAAAACGAAGAGACAGACAAATGAAAATCTGACTTAGTGAGGTCATAGGAGTTCATCAAAGATACAGAGGGAGAAAGGCTGCCTTGACTTGGGGTTCCCAGAATTCTGGGAGCCACCTATGATTCCTCCCTTCCTCTCAACCCCTACAGCCAACAGCCCTCTGCCTGACTAGTTGTTTCTCTAACCCATGTCCATGGTCCCTGTTCTGGTCTAGCCCCCATTGTCTCTCTTGTGGATCACTGCAGCATCCCCTTAGCTTATCTTTCTGCGTTCACATTGCCCCCTCCCATCAAGTCTCCACACAGCTACCAGAAGGGTATTCTTAATTTTTAAATTATCTGATAATATTCCAATGCTTTTAAAACCATTTAACAGCTTCCCATTTCACTTTGCACAAAATCTAGCATCTACCATGGCTTAGCAGGCCTACATGATCTGCCCCTGCCCCTCTCTGTTCTCACCTGATACTACCCTCCTCAGTCACTGGGCTCCACCTCGACACACTGGGCTCACGTCGACCCCAAAGCCTTTGTATATGCTGGGCTTTGCCTGGAATGACACTTTCCATGACCAACTTATTTATTTATTTATTTATTTATTTATTCATTCATTCATTCATTTATATTGGTTACAGTATTATAGACGTCCCCCATTTTTTCATTCCCACCCAAAGCCCTCCCATTCCCTCCCTCTCCCCCCACTATTTTCTGTGTCCATGGGATATGGACACAGAAAATAAGTTATCTGGTTTTTCTGTCCTCCATCCCCCATGTCACCTTAAGTATCACCTCCTCAAGGAGAATAGAGAGACAACTTATTAGTGCAAGATCATCCAATGTAGACCCTGCTCCTTTTTCCATAGCTCACAACTTGATGGTTTCCTTGCAGCACTTTCCTATCTTAATCTTTACTGCTCTATTTCTTCTGTATATTTGCATGTGTTTCTTTCTGCTGTCACTGCTCAAGAACTCCATGAGGAGAGGGACATCCATTTTGACCACATGGTCCTCATGTAGTGCCAGACACACAGTCGTAGTGAAGTAAACGTTTGATGAATGCGTGAAGGAAGAAAGAAAGGAAACAAGAAATGAAGGAAGAAGCCCTCACTAAGTTGGGAAGTGGGAAGATGAATAAGGATCAAATGGCAGTGACCAAAGTAGGCTTTTTATCCTGTGGACATTGGTCCCAGCTGATACCTAGCCCCTATCCTGTTACGGAAGGTCAGCTCCAGCAAGGCTGGTCATGGGGGCAAAGGGCATAGTGGAAGGAGAACGGATGAGGAGTCTGGGAAACCTGCCTCCAGGCCAAGCTGTGCTGCCAGGGCTCAGGTTCCTGTGGGTAAACTGGAGGGTGTTGATGGTTTCTTCTAGGTCCCAGCTCTCACCAATATCTAACATGTTTTCAGGTCTGTCCATCTTAGATGCGGAGACAGTATTTGACACTCTGACTCCCTCTCTGTGCTGGAACTGCTCCTGGGACTGTTCCTGGGAGGAATAAGGTCTGATGGTGCTAACCCCCCCAACCTCCACCAAGACCCCAGGGCATGGTCATCTCCAGGGAATGTGCTAGAACAGGGCATCTTGAGTGAGAAGTCTGTTCAAGCCGACTGTTTTGTCTTTCTCCCAAGGGAAGGATACAAAGAGCCTGGTATTGCAGTTTCGAAGATTTCAGCCATTTTTAATTTTACTGTATTTGCAGAAATTAGCAGATCACAAAGCCATGGCAGGTACTGGATTTTGTGCGAAGGGAACAGGACAATATTTTAGTCTTTTATGAAAAGATCAAGCTACCCCTGAGAGATGTGGTATCAGCTCTCTCCTTCCCAGGCTTTGCCATGATTGCTTTCCCTTCATTGAGGCCGGATGCCCTTCCACATGTCTGGGAGTTCGGGTCCTTGATGGCAGGAAGGTTCTGAGCATTAACAGCTGTGAGTCATCTTATCCTCCCCTGAACCTCCAGACCATATGCCCTCCACTTTCCTGACTCCCCACTGTCAAAGGAGGCACATTTTAAGGTGTATTTCTGCCTTACAATTGCTTCCTGTTTGTACAGAGTGTCACTTTACAACCACAGGGGAGGTGTCCTAGAGCTGGTTACACCACATGACCTGTCTCTACATATTCTCCCCACAGTTGATTGAACCAGGCTGGGCAGCTGAACCAAGTCAGGCCACCTGGGCTCTCTGTCCTTGGAATTCTGCTTTGGGTCTGAGAGGCATTGATTTCAAGCAGTGTTTTGAGCTGTGGCACGTGGGGCAGCCGTGGCCCGGGCTGCAGAGTGGCTTGCTGGCCGAGAGAGGAATGATGCAGAAAGAGCTGCTTCCATGCTCCTGGGCCAGGCCTTGGGGAGGCCCAGCTGCTCTGCCTTCTCCTGGGTCCCTAAACCACATCTGTATCCTTATCATCTTACCATGAACACATCCATGGACTGTGTCTATAATGGTTCTTGCTAATTTGAGTAGGTTGCTACAACGTAGGACCACATGAGTCTTGACTCAATTGGATATTTGTTAGAATATTTTCGTTCCCTCATCTTTTCTCTTAATGTTAAGCTTCTGGAAAACAGAGATCTGAATTCATACATCTTTGTATCCTTAGAGTGCCTAGTGCAGTGTGATGCATTAGTAGCGATCCCATTGCAAATTTGTCAAATAAATACACTCTTCATACCAGAAAATATACCCAGATGATCTTATTTATGTTATCCATTAAAAAAAACCCAACCCATATGCATCAATAACATTTTTAACAAAAAGTGATTATTCTTGAAAGTTCTTAGAAATTAAACAATGGATACGTAAGAAGGAAATCATTTTAATGCAAGCGTGGACGACCACGCCTTGTAAGTAACAACTTTGCCAGAACCCTCTGCTCCAGACCCTGCAGTGGCTCCCATTGCCTGCCTCCCAGAGTGTGGTCCTGGGTTCTTTTCCTTCTAACTCCTCCCTCACACTGTAGTCACCTTAGCTCTCTCCCTAGTACGAACGGCCACCATTTACTCTGACTGCTTTTAACTAGTTACCATGCCCTCCCCTCACTGTGACTCTCAAGAATCTTCCCTTCTTTTTGGAGACAAGTTCAGAATCGCACACCTCTCTAAAGCCATACTGATGGATAACAGTTCAATCTGCTCTCTCTCCCACTGGAACTGCTCAAAGTGGGGGTGGGTGGTGAAGGGTTGGGGGTGGGGGAGGGTGGGGGGAGGACAGGAGGCCAAGGTAGGGAGGCAGATTCACAGGCAGGGGTGTAAGCACAAGGAACTGAGGGGCAAGAGACGATCCAGACCACAAATACAACCAGTCCGTCAGTTTTTAAATGTCCACAAACTCTTCCCGAGTACTTATCAGAGGCAGGCACTGTGACCCAATTGCTGAGGTTTTCCTTCATGTTCCAATGGCCCCTTCCCCACAATTGTCAACACAGACAACTGGTATTTCCTCAGTCCCTTGGGAAAGGACAGGGCCACCAGCCCTCGCCCACCAGGCAAAAGCCTGCCCACCCGTTCCCATGGAGACATTCTGAAGCCTTTGGTAAATCAGAGCTTTGAGAGTTTAAGCACTGGAGACAGTGGGAGCACCAAGAAGACCTCCCTAAGCCTGAGGATAGCAGGAAGGACTTCCTAGAGGAGGATCACTGAGTTAAACTGGAAATGTATGGATGAGCGTGTTTTCTGGCAACCACTTTTTAAAAATTTATTTATTGATTAAGGTATTACATATGTGTCCTTATCTCTCCATTAACCCCCCCCCGACCCTCCCCCCACACATGCCCTCTCGCCCCTGGTGTTCGTGTCCATTGGTTAGGCTTATATTCATGCATACAAGTCCTTTGGTTGCTCTCTTCCCCTTACCCCCACCTTCCCCTACCTTCCCTCTGAGGTCTGGCAGTCTAGTCGATGCTTCTCTGCCTCTGGATCTGTCCCTCTTCATCAGTTTATGTTGTCCATTATATTCCACAAATGAGTGAGATCATGTGGTATTTGTCTTTCTCTGACTGGCTTATTTCACTTATCATAATGCTTTCCAGTTCCATCCATGCTGTTGGCAACCATTTTTGAACCGCCTTTGTGCTTTCACCCCCCTTTCCCTCCCTCCCTCCCCCCCATCCCCCAGGCCTGGAGCGGTGGCTGAAAGTGAATGGTTCCCCTGCAAACCCTTTCCCAGACCAAAAATACCCCAGTGACGAGTATGTGTGTAATTAACCCTTCTGCTCTTTATTTTCTTGTCATTTATTTCTGGTGCTAATTCATAGAAACAGAGTTTGCTAAAGGCGAGGCGGGCCCCGGATGCAGGGTGACTGTGGGTCAGGATCAGCATTTGCCATTTTCTATATTCAGCATCTTCAGGCGCCTGGCAACACTCCATCCTGCCCAGCTCCCGCCTGCTGCACGAGGCTCTTCGGGTCATAGAAAACTCTATAATACTCATTTTTCAGAAATCGAAGTTCCCTTCAGGTAACACATCAAGACTGACAGTAGCTTGGGCGAAATCAGGCATTGGGTTAGGAATCAATGCGTGGCAATCTGTCTTCTTTCCTGAGAGACCCTGTTGCGCAAATCAGAAAATCATAGCCTGGCTGTATAATCAGCAACATTTCATTCCGGAAAGCATCTTAGGGCCAGAGTGATAAAGCCATTGAAGATGTGGATGTCATTTCCCGAGGTTTCCGAACAGCCACACTTTCTGGCAGCCCTAGTGGTGTTTCCAAACACATTGGAGGATTTTTCAAGCCAGCCCTGTTCTTTCTTTCTTCCTTCCTTCCTTCCTTCCTTCCTTCCTTCCTTCCTTCCTTCCTTCCTTCCTTCCTTCCTTCTTTCTTTCTTTCTTTCTTTCTTTCTTTCTTTCTTTCTTTTGTCTAAAGTTTTACATATGTCTTCTTTTACCTCCAATTGACCCTCCTTCCCTGCAGCCATTCCCACTACGGGCAAGCCCCCCACTGCCCCAGTGTCTGTGTCCATTGGATATGCTAATATGCATGCATACAAGTCCTTTGGTTGCTCTCTAACCCCTCCCCCCTTACCATTTGTCTCTGGATCTATTCTTGTTCATCAAATTATGTTGATCATTACATCCCACACATGAGTGAGATCATGTGATATTTATCTTTCTCTGACTGGCTTATTTCGCTTAGCATAATGCTCTCCAGTTCCATCCATGCTGTTGCAAATGGTAAAAGTTCCTTCTGTTTTATAGCAGCGTAGTATTCCATTGTGTTGATGTACCACCATTTTTTAATCTACTCACCTGCTGATGGCCAGCCCTGTCCTTTATAAACCAGAACTGATGCAGCCAAGGTTGTAAGTTCATTTCCACCAGAGACTATTTTCTTCCCTTTCTACAGCTATTTCTAATCTCTAAACATGCTCCAGTGAATCGCGTTCATTTAGTTAAAAAAAAAATCGATTAGCCCACATTTCATTCTTGCCTAATTCTGTATCGTGTTTACTATAATTGCCATTTATTGCACACCAACTCTGTCAAACACACTGTTTTACCTAATCTTACTTAATTACAACAACCCCAAAAGATTTCCAGGTTGAAAAACAAAAGTTCAGGCGGGTCAAGAAGATTCTTGAAGGTGCTGAGCCCCTAGGAGGTGGCATAGTGGGAAGGAATTTCCCTACTGACGCTCCACCCGCCAGTAGCCAGCTTCTTCCTCCATGGAGCTGCTGCTGGGCCAGGTCAAGGCACCAGTGACTGTTGCTAAATCAGTCACTGCTCTTACCTTGGCTGCTGTGTCTGCAGCATTTGCCTTGTCATCTTCCTGTAGCTTCCATGGCCCCACACCCTTTGGTTTCCTCCACCTCCTCTACGTGCTCCTGCTATCTCCTGAGTGACTCTTCTAATTTCTCCTCTTGATGTTGGTGTGGCTGGGAATTCTGTGCTCTGCCCTCTTCTCATGTTAGTGTCCCCACCTTGGCTGGCCTCGTTCCTTGGCTCCAACAACCATCTACAGGCTGCCAACTGTCCATCTGGGTCGCCAGTGTAACCCTCTCTTTTGTCTCAGACCTGTAGCTCTCACCACCTACTGCAGCCCAATGTCTCAGATGCCCTGCAGGCACTTCAAGTTCAGTACACACCAAAGAGAACTTGTGACATAGCAGTCCCAAAAGACAATCAGGATTACTCTCATCAGGCTTTCCATCAGTGTGGCCTCAGTCATGGGTCTCTTTCCTCATACACACAGCTCTGAGTGGCACACTCTTCATCTGCCCTGTGCCTTCTGGAAAGCATAGACTTCTCCTCTGAACGATCCCTCCACTCTTATAATGATGCCTGGTTTTCCCCCCGAGGACATAGCTTCCTCAGTAGCTTTCTCCAATGGAGGTTGTCCTTATCCCTTCAAAACCTAGACTTGAGGTAGATGTCCTCCTTGCTTTTTATTACCATTTCCTGATGATCATTTCTTCCTTCTTCCTAGACAAGCCTCCATTCTGTTCGACTTGCATGTCACTGGATTATATACCCTCTCTCTCTGTTTGTTAACCTCTTATTCATCCTTCTTCACATAACAGTCATCAAAGATTTTTATACCTGGCTCAATGTATCTCTCTCCACTACTCCTGCCATCATTTTGGTGATTTTGGAATTCATGTACTGAGGCATCCAACTTCCTGACCTCTCAATTGCTTAACTGCCTCATCTCCAAAGTCTTCCTCCAACCCACTTCAGTCATCCTCTCCCATGAGCACACGTAAGGTCTTCTCATTAGCAATTACTGCAACCTGAAAGTCTTAACTTAAAGCATAGCAAACCCTAACCATTGCCAGCTTCCTAATATCTTCTTTTTTACTGCTCTCACTTTAGCAATATGCAGACTTCCTGAGATTCTAACATTGAGGCCTGCCACAGTTTCACTACCCATCACCCAACTCCCCTCCCCCCACTTATTTTCAAACATATATTTCATCACTATTTGCTTTCTTGAATATATGACTCATTCTTCCCTTTCACTGTACTTTCCTGGAAAACTCCAAATTCTATTGATTAAAACTAACTTTCTACCCATTCTACACCTGCATTTAAGAAACTAGACATGACTGGAAAAAAACAGTTGGTCTTATTTTAAATTTATCATTGCTTGCAAATCTCAAGTGGGCCTTCAGACTAAGCCAACTATTTCACACTTCTGTTTCTCAAACTCCCAGCATCTCCTGACTCTCAGCTTGTAAACTTGCTTTTTTCACTAATAAAATCAAAGAGATAAGAAGGAAACTGCCTTCATCTTCCATCAGAACATCCATCAACCTACATGCATTTGAGTCCAAATACTCTCTTTCCCCTTAAAACAATGAACGCACTCTCCCTGCTTCTATTCAGGGCCAATCATTCCTCCTATAAACTGGCTTCCTCAAGAGCTTTTCTCCTCTTGTGTTTTTCTCTCTCTTTCCTATAATATCAAAATTACCCTCTCTGTCAACTCATTCTTATCAGCATATAAGAGTGCTGTGATCTTACCACAAAACCTTTCTTAACCCCATATTCCTCTCTACTGCCCTATTTCTTTGCCCCCCATCATAGCAAAACTCTTTGAAAGATTATATTTTCACTTTCTCCACAACCTTACTTCCAGTTGTGTTTTTTTTGAGCCCACTCTAAATAGCTTTTGTCTTCACCACTTTACTGATTCACTCTTGTTGCCTTCCATGTTGGCAAATCCAGTCATCTAGTCTTAGGCTTTGTCTTCATGTCTCAGCAGCATTTGCATTGCCAATCACTCCCTCTTTCTTGAAAACCTTTCTTCATTTGACCTCCAGGGTACCAGGGTAGACCTCTCTCCTGAAATTTACACTGAATACCTTTCCAATCCATATATATGTCTCAGTCACTCATAAGTTGTGAGATATGAGAGAAAATATTTAATATCTCCTCACCTCAGTATCTTTTTTGTAAATCAGACATAATGATCTTACCTAATTTATAATGATGTACTAGGGATTAAATGAGGTAATAACATGAAGAACATTGATCTTAATGCCTGACGCATAGTAAGTGCTCAATAAATGGCAGTTTTTTCTATGTCCCTCCCCCTACACTAGTGCCTCTTTTTGGATATTTTCCGCTCAGTGAATGGTGTCATCCTGTCACTGGAATCGGAACCTGATATCACTCTTGATTCCTTCCTACTCCTAACCTCCCATATCAATCAATTACCAATGACTCACACGTCTACCTTTTAAAGATTTCTCAAATCCCTCCCACCCCCTTTTCCTAATCTTGCTACCTCTTGTGCAGTTCATCTCTTGTCTGGCTGTGGTCTCCAATTGGTTATCCTGTCCTTTCTCCACCCTGCAGCCATAGTGAAGTGATAGCTTTAAAATACTTATCTGTTCATGTCACGCCCCTTCAATTTCTCCCCACTGACCTCAAGGGAAGGTCTCAATTGCTCAGTATTACTCTGCATTGCTATCTATAATAATGATATAGACCGGAAGTCTTCTGGACGTCATTCTGGGCATCCTTCCTGATGAAGCCAGGGCCAGAGGGAAGCCAGCGTGGGTCCCGGGTGCCTATCTATGGCAGGAGGAGGGAAGCCTGGGTCCCAGGTACCGGGTGCTGGAATGAAGCTGGTGCCAGCAGTTGGGGGTAGGAAGGCCTACTCTTGCATGAATTTTTGTGCATCGGGCCTCTAGTCACTATATTAGACACTCCAGAATTGGGCCTTGGCTCCTTTTTTCAGCTTCCCCTCTCACTGCTTCCCACCCAATCTCCAGATTCAAGGTTCCATTTTTCCGAACCACTTGCCATCTACAAACTTTGCCATGAGTATTTACCTCAAGGCTTTTGTAGGTGCGAGGTCCTCACCTGTGGAAACAAGCCCTAGCGGCTGACACCTCCCAAACCCTGAGCCTGGAGGGGGGGGGGGGTCTGGAAGCATCTCCTCCATCGTGGCTTGTCCTCCTCTCTGGCTGGAGCCATCAGTCCATCCTGACTCTTCGACTGGTGGTTCTTCTCTTGTCTTTTAGCCTTTGCACAGCTAAGCCTAGCTCAAGCCTGAGGCATAGCATGGAGCTTGATAAATAGTTGCTGAATTCAATTGGGAACCATCCTGCAAGCTGGGACTTGTGATTTGCTCTCCAGCCTGCTGGGAGATGTTCCAGCCATTCCCAGAAGGGAGGTTTGGTGTAAGATGGTCACTGGCTCTGCCTCCCAGGTAGGATCAGAGTCCAGGTAGGGTAAACTCCCAGTGAGACCCAGAAGGTTAACCTACAAGCACAAATCATAAGCCCTTGATGGTTCCCATTGAAGTTATTTTTACATGTGGTACTTCACTGGGAAGCAGGATAGAGTCATGTTTGTTTCTGCACCAGTGGATCAAATCTCAGTTTTTAGAAGGCTTGTACATCCTGGAAAAAATAGTTTGTGTGTGTGCATATGTGCATGCGTGAGTATTTTAAGGCCAAGGAGATTAACTTCTCTGGAAGCTCAAAATTCTTTGGGGCTTTTGTATATAGGAGTCAAACATTGCCATATTTGAGATGTGATTCCCTCTTCAATCCCTAATCAATGGTCATCTTACTACTTCATACAACACACATTTGTGATTCGGTCTCCTTAATTTTAAATTTCTTTAGAAAAGCACAAAACCTTCCAATGAGAAGGGCTTCCTTTGGAGTGCCCTGCATAAGCCATAGCCTCTTTGTTAGGCCCAGGAGGAGCCCAGATGCCCACACTGCCGATTTGTGTTCTTCCACTCGTATGCAAGCTGCCAAATGGCACGGAGAGAGCCCTGGACCCAAGGGCAGGCAGGGATCCACCAGCTGGGAGGGCAGAGAGTCTAGCGCATGGCAACATGCTTGTCAAGGAGTACTCTGCCAGGCCAGGCCAGGAGGCCCTTGGCAAATGCAGACATCTGATGGCATGCTAGATGCATCACAGTCTGAGGACAGTGGCATGGAATGTGTTCTCAACTGCCTACCACCAAGGGCTTAGGTGGAAATGGCCAAAACATACGCTTCCTCAAGCATGGCAAGCATCTATCCAGCTTAATTTGGAGCTTTCTGTCCAGACCACAGGAGCACAACTTGTCCATTATCCTTATGTCTTTTTTTTTTTTTTTAAGTTATCAGTTTTTACAAGACATGTTTCCTGTTCTATGAGAGATACAGGACCTTATTCCATTGGTGAGAACTACTAAATTCTTTTTTTTTTTCAGGAGTTTGTTTTAATAAATGAAATTGGAAGTCCAATTTTATTTTATTAGAAGTGAAGAATCTGTGCCTCTTTCAAGTGCATTTCTCAGCCACAGGAGCATGTGTTCCTCTTTAGTCTTTGGACAAGCATGGCATTTGGAGTTTTCACACCAGTTGGGGCCATCTTCGCTCTCCCAGGAGTAGATGTGATTGGGAGGTAGGCTTGGCATGAATTGAGTCACGTTGCCTTGTGGTTTGCTCAGCACCCACTCCAGTCTATCCTACTCTTGTCTCCTCAGCATTGCTAAGGAGATGCTTCTACCTTCCCCCAAGAGTCCCTATCTGACCATGCAAATGCCCCGGGTGGAAATACATCAGGGTTTAAACAGACTACAGTGACAAGCCTCACAACAATATGTCACTTGGGTTATTTTCATAGAGACTGTTTTCCATGGGGCAAGATCCTGGTCCCTGCTGGTTGTTCTTATGAAATCCCGAGAAAAGAATTTTCTGAGACTCGAATGGGAGAATATGATATTGTAGAAAGCTTCATTTCAGTGGAACCAGACCCCTGAGTTTCCCTTTGTTCCCCCAAAGAAGAAGTATGTCTGTGGCTTCAGCAGAGCTAGAATCGGAGCCAGTGTCCAGAGTTTTTGCTCCATGTCGGAGCAGTGCCTAGTCCAGCATCAGGCTAGCTTAATTTGTATTCGCTGTTGCAGTCCATCAACACATTGCCTGTGGGATCTGCATGGACACATGGCTTAGAGGGAAC
The DNA here is from genome assembly GCA_027563665.1 of Antrozous pallidus. NCBI lineage: Eukaryota > Metazoa > Chordata > Mammalia > Chiroptera > Vespertilionidae > Antrozous > Antrozous pallidus. The sequence goes on along the minus strand of CM050524.1, from coordinate 30,468,328 downwards.
ACACAGGAAGGAGTAAAGAAATAGGGACTTGAGATTCAGGAGCCGAAAGAGAGCTTTCCTTTGTCTGTCAGGTCATGTATTCCCAAATTTTCACAGGCTCACCATGGCCCTGCCTATGCTAGCCAATACATAGTTCCCCAGGCTTGACTGACAGGCCAGTATCTCCCCTATGTCACCCCAACTTCACTGTGTATGCCTCTGTCTCCCCTTTACCGGATCCCCTCCCCCCGGGATTCTTCAGGGAATGGACTGGTGGCTCCCTGGGGAGTGCAACATTGCAGCTTCCTGGTGAAGCGGCCCAGGTGACTTGCCTATACTGTCTGACTTCCCACTTTGCTCCTTTCCTCTTATCAAGGACTAGCTAATTACAATGGTATCAAGACCATGGCCATTTGTTTCCCTAAAACCCCACTTAGCAGTTGAATGAGATGTAGTTGGAGAGGCAGTGCTTGCAAGGATGTTCCAGGACTGGGATCTCAGTACCTCACTCATATTTTTTTGGACTGAAACCCCACTGGCAGGAGGAGAGCTAGACTCTGTAGACAGGAGACAGGAAGCCCCATCTGCTATGCCTTTGCTTCTGCTGTGAAGACAGCAGCATATCTTCACAGGGTATGCGGTTGCTCTCCTTGGCATTTTAAGGAGCTGCCTTCTTGGGCTCTGGTTAATCATAATTTTCCCATCATTTAATTGAAACTGGATTGCCTGGATTGCGTGCAGCGCCTGACATTGGCCCCCGGAGTCTGGCCCCCTGGTTTCCTATCTGAGCTGTTGGTTTGTTGTTGCCTCTAAAACTCCACTTGGAGACTTAGCTCGCTTTCTGTCTTTTGGGGAGTCCCGTCTCTGCTGGAAGCCTCTCTTCCATGGGTTGGTGACAGCAACACAGCTGTTAGGACGCAGAGCAGGAGCTGCTGGACTTGGAGGCTCCCTCAGAAAGTGACCCAGCAGAGACTAAATCAGGAGCACGCCCGTACTTGCTCCCCACCTGAGACTGACATATTAGACCTCGGGAGAGAGGTTGGTCTTTCTAGACTGTTCTCGCCCTGGGTCTCCATGCCTGTGTTCCTTGGAGCCACTGACAGTTGTCTCCAATTCCCTCTGAGATATATTTGGAAAAGAGGTTTTCACAAGCCCCATCTGTCCTGCTTTGTGACCACCCACTATGCAATTTGCTCCAGCATCTCCTGCTTCCCTGGGAAATGCAGTCTCCTCTCGAGAAACTGAGCCCCTCTGCCACCCTGTGTTGGCCCAAAGTCAGCCGCCCAGGCAAAGCAGAACCTGCTGGCTCCCTTAATAAACCAACCCGGGCCTGTCTTGTGGGCAGTGGGAGGGCCAGGGAGGGTGGGCTTGGGGCCCTGATTCCTGTTTCCTGAGGTTCAGCTTTCCCAGGGTGGCCTCAGGTAGTGCCACTCCCCTTCTAAGCCTTAATGATTTGCAGCTCTTTGCTTATTCCCTGTGGGCAGTAGCTGGCAATAGGCAGGAATATTTAACCAGTACTCTCCTACAAGCTCCAGGATAACACTAGGGAAATAAAACATAACTAGTAATTGGCAGTTCAATCCATCTGGTCTCTTGAACCACCTCGCATAGCCAGAGACCATGTCTGCCTTCCACTCTGGCCAGCACACCCAAATCCTCAACTCCAGGTTTCTCTGGAGACGCTGTGCCTCTTCAGTCCTGAGGCCTCCTTCCAAGATATGCTATCTTGTCAGATGACCATCTGCTTCCATAGGTGATGCTCCTTCTTCTCTTCTCAGTTTCTTTTTTTTTAATCCTCATCCAAGGATATGCTTTTATTGATTTGAGAGAGAGAGAGAGAGAGAGAGAGAGAGAGAGAGAGAGAGAGAGAACCATCAATGTGAGAAATATTCATTGGCTGCCTCCCACATGTGTCCTAACCAGAAATTGAACCCCACAACCTTTTGGTGTACGGGATGATGCTCCAACCAACTGAGCCACCCAGTGAGGGCATCTTTCTCGGATTTCTTGATCCCAGACCCTCATTATCAAAATCCAACACAAGTTTTGCATCCTCTCCTGTACACCGAGTAGTTGTGGGAGACGGGGTGAGGTGAAATCAGCATGTTTATTTCTGGAAGCAGAGAGCAGCAAGCAGTAGAGTTAAGTAGAAGTGGTAAGAGGTGTGATATCCTGTGAATCTGTCTCTCTTCGGTCCTCACTGGCCAAACTAACTCTTACAAACGTCTTTCGGCAAGTGCCTGGCTAATGGATTGAAGACCCCTGTTAAAAGCAATTCATTTTCAAGGAAATGCAACATATTTAATCATTAACAATACTTTAATCCCCTATACTTTTTAGCATAGTCCTTTTTTCCCTTCCATTGCTTCCTCTTCATGATATGGGGAAGATCTATGGGTCTTTTTTTTAATATCCATTGCCTAAAGTACAGTGTTGCCTCAGAGAGCTCTCAGCAAACACTGCATGAAGGAGTTGAAACTAGCAAGGGCTATTTTGTGATTGTCCTGTCTGGAACCAAAGCCTGGAATGGAGACAGGCTTAGACCACAGGATGTTTAACAAACTTAAATAATTTATATTGTAGATACCATAGCATCTCATTAAAATAAAAATTTGTCAAGTGCCAACTGTGTGTCTTGCCTGTGCTAGATGCTGAAGATAAACGTGAAAAGACTTGACTCCTGCCCTCAAGGAGCTTATAGTTCCAAAGGTAAGACATGCCTGGCTTTTTCCATCATTGCTTCTGAGCTTTCCTTTGAAGTTTTACAATATGTGAATGCATCTGTAAGAAATGTAATTTATTGTTGTCTAGGTCTGAAATTTGGTCTGAATAAAATAATACCATAATTGGTCAGTCGGTCCTTTGCATTGTCTTGTTTGGCTCTGTTTGTGGAATTTATTCATGTTTTTAGAGTTTTTCATTGCTTTATTGTATCCTATTGAATAAAGAGGTTACAATTTATTTATCTCTTCTACTGTAGATTGACCTTTGGGCTATTTCCAGTTTGGGGCCTTCACAAGCAGTGAGGCAGTAAACACTGATCCGTGTCTGCTGGTCCATGAGTACAAGAGTAGAGTAATTATCTAGGAGTGGTACTCTTAGGTCACAGGATGTGTATCTTAAACTTTACCATGTTTGCCAGACTTGTCACACTTTCCACTCCTACCAAGAGGATAAGATAATTCCCATCACTCCATATTCTCAGGAGCAGACTTTTGGTTCTGAAAAATCTGGTAGTTAAAATTTTCATCCTATCTAATAAAAGAGTGATATGCAAATTAGCTGTCACTCTGCAACAAAATGGCGGCCCCCATAGCCACAAGATGGTGGTGCCCAGTCCCCACAGCCACGCTGCTGGAGTGTCCAGGCCTGTACGCCGGAGCAGCAAAACCCCCAGACCCACAGAGAGCAGAGAACCATGGGAGTGGGCCTAAGCCATCATTAGGACATCCCCTGGGAGCTCCTGGATTGTAGAGGGCACAGGTTGGGCTGAGGGACCCTCGTGCATGAATTTTGTGCACCAGGCCTCTAGCTATAAATAAGAGTCTACATGTATTTGGGATAATAGAACTTAGTCACTTAGATATCTCACAAATATTTTTTCCCAGCTGTTGAAACTCTATTTTTACTCTCTTTATGGTACTAGATGAAAACATTTTTCATTTAATCACCTGTAGTAATCTTTTCCTTTATGGTTATACTAGAGGCACACTGCATAAAGATTGTGCAAGAGGCTCGGTCCTATCAGCCTTGCCTTGGCCCCCACACCTGCAGCTTTGTCTGGAAGGTCATCGGGAAGGACGTCCAGAAGGTTGTTCAGCTGTCCTGTCTAATTAGCATTTTATGATTATAAATATTGTTGTTGTTTATTAAAGTTCCTCTATATCAAGGTCATGAAGATATCCTCCTGTATTATAAAAATTTTAGAGTTTTGGTTATCTTTAGTCATTGATTTAGTTCTGTTTAATGTCTCAATAATGTTTTATACTATTCTCTGTAGAGGTTTTTTATGATAATTATTCCTAGTAATTTTTTGATGTTTATAGTTCTAAATTTTTAATTGTTTGTGGTTGATATATAGAAAGGCAAATGGTTTTGTGTATTATTTTTGTATGTAATAATTGTGTTGAAGGCCCTTATTGATTCTAATGATGTTTTGGTATAGATTTTTTAAACTTTCCACATTCACAGTTATATAATCTGAAAGCAACAATGGTTTGTTTCCTTTTTTCACAATCTTTATACCTTTTTCTTCTTTCTTTATTTCTAAAAGAAATCATGTTTACCTAGTTTTTCAGTGCAAACCTGAACAAAACCTGAACAAGCATCGCTTTAGTCACAGAAAGGAAAGTTTTCAAAATTTCACAATTAAACATGACATTTAACATGAGTAATATGTCTAATAATATCTAACATATATAATATAGACTTATACATAGTATATAGAAAAATGCAGATATTCATATATTTATTTTGAAAGGTGAGGAAGTTTCTGTCTATTCCTAGTTTTCTGAGGTTTTTTAAAAATCATGAATATATACTGAATTAAAAAAATACCTTCATCTATAGAATAGAAAACCCAGAAATTGACCCAAACCACTACGCCCAATTAATATTTGACAAAGGAGGCATGAACATAAAATGGAGTCAAGACAGTCTCTTCAACAAATGGTGTTGGGAAAATTGGACAAACACATGCAAAAAAATGAATCTAGATCATCAACTTACACCATTCACAAAAATAAACTCAAAATGAATAAAGGACTTAAACATAAGGCGGGAAACCATAAAAATACTAGAGGAATCCACAGGCAGCAAAATCTCAGACATATGTCGAAGGAACTTCTTCTCTGATACTGCTCCTAGGGCAATGGAAACTAAAGAGAAAATAAACAAATGGGACTATATCAAAATAAAAAGCTTTTGCACAGCAAAGGAAACCATTAATAAAACAACAAGAAACCCCACTGCATGGGAGAACATATTTGCCAATGACATCAATGATAGGGTTTAATCTCCAACTTTTACAGGGAACTCATACAACTTAACAAAAAGAAGATAAACAACCCAATCAAAAAATGGGCAATGGATCTAAACAGACACTTTTTGAAAGAAGACAGAAGGAAGGCCAAGAGACATATGATAACCTGCTCAAAGTCACTAATCATCAGAGATGCAAATCAAAACAACAATGTGGTACCATCTCACACCTGTCACATTGGCTAACATCAACAAACCAACGAACAACAAATGTTGGCAAGGATATGGAGAAAAGGGAACTCTTTTGCACTGCTGGTGGGAATGCAGACTGGTGCAGCCACTGTGGAGAACAGAATGGAGCTTCCCTAAAAAACTAAAAATGGAACTCCCATTTGACCCAGTGATCCCACTTCTAGGAATATATCCCAAGAAACTAGAAAAATGAATTAGAAAGGATATATGCACCCCTATGTTCATAGCAGCACAATTTACCATAGCTAAGATTTGGAAACAGCCTAAGTACCCATCAGCAGATGAGTGGATTAAAAAACTGTGGTACATCTACACAATGGAATACTATGCTGCGGTAAAATGAAGGAGCTCCTACCATTTGCAACAACATGGATGGAGCTGGAGAATATTGTGCTAAGTGAAATTAGCCAGGCAGAGAAAGATAAATATCACATGATCTCACTCATTTGTGGAATATAATAAACGGCATAGACGGATGAACAAGAACGGATCCAGAGACTGAGAAACATCCATCAGAATGTCAAACCTCAGGATAACTGGAGGGTGGCGGGAGTAAGGGGGAAAGTCAATATATTTGACCTCTTAAACTAAGGTAAGTAATTTGTGCTTTTACCTCCCTGAAAAAGTTTATATAAAGTTATAAAAAAAATTGGCAGCTAGTTTGAAATTGAATTGACATGGCCTAGAGCAAAGAATATCTTTACATGATATTATTCTACAATGTAAAATATCAAATAATTGTACAATTATCCCAAAGAAACTTACAAACTAATTATTTGAATGTTTGGTAGCAATTTTAAAAAGGACAGGAAAGGAATTAATCCTTTTCAAAAGTAATTAAGGCACTGGTAAGGCACTTGAGCATTCTATATTGGCCCCTCTTGCCCTTTTTGCCAAGAGGGACCCTCTTCTCACAATCCAAGTGCACACAGCTGTTGCCTGAGGTTTCAGTTCAAGCTGAGGTTGAAGCTTCTCAGTGGCTGACACCATGGAGCTGTCTCTCAATGGTGTGAACTGGGCCCTCCCTGGAGAAGAAACCTGAGTCCCCTGAGATATGTGATCATTACCGGGACCCCACCAGGAGGCAAGGGGATTCCAAGGCAGGTGCTGGGCATAGAGACCACGGGGGCATAGACTACCAAGGAAACAGAACTGAACCTCACATCACCCTGCTTGGCCCCGTAGGATGGCTGGTTAGCCAGAGACAGGTAAGATTCCTCAGGAAAGGACCAACCTAAGACAGGCACAGTTGCAGAGGGGCCATCAGGAGAGAACTTGAAGGTCAACAGATGTAGGACACAGACCCTCACCCCTCTAACCTTGCAGGGGCCTGAACTCTGACCCCTTCTGAGGGAAGTCTCCTACCCCCATGGCTGCTTCACCTCCTATGCCCAGTTTAGATCAGGACCCAGGTTACAGAGATTTGGCCAGCAACAGCTACCATATATTTAAATCCAGTCTAGCACCAGGGTCTACTCAAGAATGCAAATAATCCTTTCCACTAGTATTTACAGGGTAAACTAAGATTATTGTTTGAGTATTAAATTTGACAGTAAAATAGTAATCAAGTTTTCAGATTAATTTAAATTGGCCAACTGAAATAAGGGAATACTCAAGAAAATTTAAGTGTACTGGACAAACAGCTGTTCCTAAAATATTAACTAAAATTTCTATTAGTAGTTCATCTCATTGTAAAGTTGTCTAACATGCAAAGAACCTAAAGCAGTCATACTTTTGTGCAAAAATTAAAATTTAAAGTTACCAAGACTGCAATATAAAATGTTCAAAAGCCCCCATTAATCACAAAAAGGGGGGGATAGTGGGGTAATACCATGTAGGGAAAATATCCTGTAAGTAAATTACACCTAGAAAATTCTTACTTCAGAAAATTAATTTCCATTTGTAATGCTAACAGCAGGACACCCATGAAAAACACATATAGTGTCAAAATAAGCCAAAGGAAAATCATTTGGGCAAAAATAAAAAGAATCCCAAGTCTAATTTATAGAAAAGATTCCTTTATTAACTTTTGGTCGAGAATATGTTTGTATGTTTTCAGAAAACAACTCCAAGACCATATGGATTCCTGCAACAGTGAGGAACTGATAGCTCTGTTCCAACCACGAAGACAGTCCAGAGATGGAAGACGCCGACGACACCTTGCCATGCTAGCAGTCAGCAGTTTGCCTGTCGCTGTCGCTGCAGGTTGCCCAGTCGCTGCAGGTTGCCCAGGACCAAACCAGAGTGTGGGATCTGCATTGCCACCATTTGTCCACCATCCAGATATCATTACTGACATGTACATGTAAGGAACTATTTGACATTGAAACTGGGACTCAAACATTTTTTTGTTCTTATATGTTTATCTCTAGTATGCAGATTCAAGATTTTTAAAGAAAAGAAATGGGGGAAAAATAGATACAGAGGCAAAGAAGCATTGAACAGACTGTCAAACTACAGTGGGAAGGCAGGGAGGGGGGCGGGGGCTGTAAGAGATCAACCGAAGGACTTGTATGCTTGCATATAAGCATAACCACTGGATACAACATGGCAATGGGGGATAGGTGAGGGCATGTGCTGAGGGTAGAGGAGGCCAGGGGGAGGTCAATGGGGGGAAAAAAGGAAACATATGTACTAATATTTGTAATACTTTAAACAATAATATATATATATATAAAATAACCATTGCATTGTAAAAAATACCTTTATCTTTCTGCCTCTTTTAAATTAGTATTTTGTTGATTCTTTTTAAATATATTGATGTGGTAAATTATATTACTCTGTTTTCTAAAACTAAATGAACCTTGCATTTCTGAAATAAGCCCCCAATTTTTAATACTTTGTTATGTAAGTTTGAATTTTTTTTTTATGGTGGAAAGTAACATTTGCAACTAAACTCATGAATAGGTTTGTCTAATAAATGTACCCTCCCTGAACTGTCCTGGTTTGATTTGGTCATCAGATTATGCAAAATCACACAAAAAAATTTGGAGGCCTTCTTGCTTTTTCTGTAATTGAGAAATTTTCTGTAAGATTGGAATTATTGGCTCCTTAAATGTTTATTAAAGCCCTGACTGGTTTGGCTTGGTGAATAGAGTGTCAGCCTGCAGACTGAAAGGTCCCAGGTTCAATTCTGGTCAAAATCACGTACCTGGGTTGCGGGCACATCCCCAATAGAAGGTGTGCAGGAGGCAGCTAATTGTTTCTCTCTCATTGATGTTTCTAACACTCTATCCCTCTCCCATCCTCTCTGTAAAAAATCAATAAAATATATATTTTTTAAAAGTTTATTAAAATGGCCTAAACTGGTTTGGCTCAATGGTAGAGCATCGGCCTTTGGACTGAAAGGTCCCGGGTTCGATTCCGGTCAAGGGCATGTCACCCCCTACTGGGCACATCTCCAGTAGGGGGTGTGCAAGAGGCAGCTGATCAATGTTTCTCTCTCATCAATGTTTCTGACTTTCTATCCCTCTCTCTTCCTCTCTGTAAAAAAAATCAATAAAAAATATTTTTAAAAGTTTATTAAAATGTTACCCTAATATTTTCATGAGAGAAGATTTAAATCACTGGATTTCTTTCTTTATTGTTTGAGTCAATATTCTTAATTATATTTTTACTAAAGGCCCGGTACACAAAATTTGTGCATTCGGGCAGTTCCTTAGCCTTGCCTGTGCACTCTCACAGCGCAGGATCCCTCAGAGGATGCCCCACCGATGGCTTAGTACTGCTCAGCCTAAGCCAGCAGTCGCAGCTGGACATCCTTAGCACTGCTGCAGAGGTGGGAGAGGCTCCTGCCACTGCCACTGCACTCACCAGCTGTGAGCCAGCTTCTGGCTGAGGGGTGCTCCCCCTGTGGAAGCACACTAACCACCAGGGGGTAGCTCCTACATTGATCATCTGCCCCCTGGTGGTCAGTGTGTGTCATAGCCACCAGTCATTCCACTGTTTAGTCGATTTGCATATTAGCCTTTTATTATATAGGAGGATGGTATGTAATGCTTATATTGCTAATTTGTATTTAAATTATTTTCAAACTTTTCAAACCTTCTGAAAGTTTTAAGAATACCTCAATGAAAATTCATATACCTGTCACCTAGTTTCGCTAATTGCTAACATTTTGCCACATTTATGCTTTCCTGCTTTCTTGAACTCTCAGTCTCTCCATCTTTCTCCTTCACACACACATACATAATGATTTATGCACACACTCACATTTTATTTTTCTGTATCACTTAAGAGTTAGCTGTAGATATAATATTTTATTCTTAAATATTTCACTATGTAGCATTTTCCTATTGCCACTATCAGATAATTTGACATTGATATCACTCAATTATCTTATGCTCAATCTATATACATATTTCCCCTCATATTATAATAGTGTCATGTATAGGTTTTAGAAAAATTTTATTGACTTCAGATCTAAGAAAGTATGACATGTTGCATTTCTCCTTTACACAGAATAATTCCAAACCTGTTAAACATATCTTTCATAACACTGATGTTTTAAAGACAATTTTTAGTTTTTTTAGGAATTAATTTATTTCACTAATTTTAAAATGTATCAGTGTAAATTATTGATAATAATCTTATTTTTAATGTCTCTAGCACATTTCACTCTTAATATTGTTTGTGTGTGTTTTATGTCTTTATTTTCTGGATTATGCCATATTTTTCTGTTTATTTTAGTGATGTTTCAAATAATTCAATAATATTTTCAAAGCACCAATTTTGGCTTTATTGTTTTTCTTTTCATTGTTTGCTTTTTATTTCATTATTTTGTCCTTTTATCTTTGTTATTCTTTTTGTTTTCTTTTAGGAATTATTTTAATGTTCTTTTATGACTTATATTGAATGCTTAGTTCATTAAATGTGAATAAATTTTATTTTCTAATGCAAGCATTAAGGATATAATTTCTCTCTAAGTACTGCTTTAGGTATTGCTAAAAGGCTTAATATTTAATACTTTTGTTCAGTTTTGTAGTTCTAGTATGTTCTTTTTGATTTATGAGTATTTTAGTTTTGTCTTTAAATATCTGAACATAAAAGTGTAAAGCCATTTATCTTCTTATATTTTTGTTTTGTAACTTAATTGCATTGTAGATAGGAAATATGGTGTATATGTCAGTTTTTTTAGTTGAATTGAGACTTGCTATATTGATTAATATAAATGTTTCCTATGTATTTGAAAAGAATGCATATCTTCTAGCTGTTGGGTGTGAGGTGCCATACCATGCTTTTAATTCATTTTAATAATGTTACTATTTAAATCTTCTTATCTTTACTTTTCTTTTTGTCTACTTAATGTCACTTAGTAAAAGAAGTCTGTTAAAATTCCATACTATGAATGATAAATATTTCTACTTTTCCTTTAGTTCTTTCAACATTTTGCCTTATTTCTAGGCTCTTTTCTTAAGAACCTAGAAGTTTGGAATTGTTTTATCATCCTTGTGAAGTAAACATATGATCTTGATGTAGCGAACTTTTTTAACTTAAAGTTTTCTTGGAGAGTATTATTATAACTACTGTAATTTTCTTTTGGTTAGCATTTGCTTTATATATTTTTACTAGTGGCCTGGTGCACAGATTCATGCACATTGAAGGACATTAATTAGAAGAAATATTTTAATATCACTATTTGCCCTTTCTCTAAATAGAAGTATCAAGCAAATTCACAATCGACAATGACAGGTGGAAACACACGCATGTGATTGGCACCAGTGAGAGCTTTATATGTGCATGCATGAGTCAATTTAGCCTTTTATACATATACTAGAGGCCTGGTGCAAAAATTTGTGCATGGGGGCGGGATGTCCCTTAGCCCAGCCTGCATCCTCTCCAATCTGGGACCCCTCAAGGGATGTCTGAATGCCTCTTTAGGCCTGATCCCGGTAGGATTGGGCCTAAATGGGCAGTTGGACATCCTTCTCACAATCCAGGACTGCTGGCCCCAAACTGCTCACCTGCCTGCCTCCCTGATTGCTCCAAACTGCTTCTGCCTGCCAGCCTGATAACCTGCTAACCACTACCCTGCCAGCTTAATTGATGTTTAACTGATCCCCTGCCAGCCTGTTTGCCCCCAACTTCCTTCTCTGTCAGCCTGGTCAACTATAACTGCCCTCCCTTGCAGGCCTGGTCCCTCCCAACTCCCCTCCACTGCTGGCCTGATCACCCACAAATGCCTTCCCTTTCAGGGCCTGGAACCTTCCAACGGCCCTCCCCTGCTGGCCATCTTGTGTGTCCACATGGGGGCAGGATCTTTGACCACATGGGGGCAGCCCGCTTGTGTGTTGGAGTGATGGTCAATCTGCAAATTACTCTTTTATTAGATAGGATAGAGGCCTGGTGCATGGGTGAGAACTAGCTGATTTGCCCTGAAGAGTGTCCCAGATCAGGGTGGGGCTTCCCTTGGGGTGACGGGTGGCCTGGGCGAGGGGCCTGTGGAGGTTTGCAGGCCAGCCATGCCCCCAGGCATCCCAAGTGGAGGCCCTGGGATCTGGGATTAATTTATGTTCTACAATTGAAACTTTGTTGCCTGGAGCGGAGCCAAGCATTCTGCTCACTCCGTGGCAGCAGCCATTTCTGTTTGAAACTTTGTGGCATTGAGTGGAGGCCTAGGCCGGCAATGGCAGGCAGAAAGCTTGGCTTCCTCCATTACCAGGGAAACCCAAGCCTCTGTTCTCTCCAACTCAGTGGCTATTGCCACTTCTGTATCTTTTATAATTAAAACTTTGTAGCATTGAGTGGAGGCCTAGGTGGGCAATGGCAGGTGGAAAGCTTGGCTTCCTCTGTTGCTGGGGAAACCCAAGCCTTCCTCCTGCTGTCAGTGGTGGCAGCCATTTTGGTTGGGTTTATTTGCATAATCTGCTCCTGATTGGCTGGTGGGCATGGCTTGTGGATATAGCAAAGGTATGGTCAAATTTGCATATTACTCTTTTATTAGATAGGACTAGTGGCTCAGTGCACAAAATTTGTGCACATTAAAAGGGAAACCCAGAGTTAAGTCCCCACCCACCCACATGTGCCTCAAAATCATGTGATACCTAGACCAGGCAGACCCCCACATTGGGCTAGATCTAGACTGACCAGTCCCACCCTTTTCAAGCCCCACTGGGCAAGGGGCATAGCCTCAGGTCCCCTGGACCTGCACCAGGATGGGGGGTATGGCCTGAGATCCCCCAGATGGGGCAAGGATGTGCCTTGAGGTCCCCTGTCAAGCTCCACCAGGTTGGGGGACATAGCCTGACATACCCTGTCAAGCCCTGCTGGGGGGGGGGTCATGGCCTGAGGTCCCCCATCAAACTCTGCCAGGTTGGGGACACAGCCTCAAGTCCCCTGTGAAGCCTCGCTGACAGAGGTGTGCAGCCTTAGTCAAATGGTCAAATTTGCATATTATGTCAAGCCCTGTTGGGCAGGGGGCAAGCCTAAGTTCCCCTGACCCAGCACTGGGGGTGCACCTTGAGGTCCCCTGTCAAGTCCCGCCAGCAGGTGGGCACAGCCTCAGGTACCCTTCCCTGGTGCTGAGGTGTGGGGTGTGGCCTGAAGTCCCCTGTCAAGCCCCACCTGGTGGGGAGCACAGCCTGAGGTCCCCCAGCCTGGCACTGGGGAGGGGGAGGCAGCTTGAGGTCTCCTAGCCCAGCACCAGGACTGGAAGCACACCTTGAGGTCCCCCATCAAGCCCCACTGTGCTGGGGTTGCAGGCTGAGATCCCCTGACCTGGTGCCAAGGCAAGATGCACGGGCTGAGGTTCCCCAGCCTGACACCAGGGCAGGGGACATGGCCTGAAGTCCCCTGTCAAGCCCCATGGGGGCAGGGGAGGGCATAGCCTCAGGTCCCTGCTGATTGCTCATTAAGGCTCCTTATGGGAACTTGGCCTCAGCTGTGGGTGCATCCATCTTTGCAATGGTCAATTAGCATATTCCCTCTTTCTTAGATAGGAGAGAATAAACTTGCTTAATTAGACTTGCTTTCTGTTGTAGATAAACTTGTCCCAGCCCAGTTAAGCATCCCAACTTCTCTTTCAGGTAATTGTCAGCAACACAGCAGCAGGTATCAACACAAAGCAGATTATTATTGTAGATCACACAGGGGAACAAAAGATAAAATATTTAACTGTAGCAGTGTCTGACTATATTCTGTGCAGTGAGAAAACCTGATGTCATTTTCAAGGTCCACCATTTCTTACTTCTTGTCCGTCAGGTCAGGTTTCTAAATTTTCGAAATCTCTGCTTTCTGGCTAATGAAAATAAAATGGCATTTCACCAAGACTCCTATCAACCTACTCCAGGATTTTGGTGAGTGTCAAATGAGATGAAGAAGGAAAATGCTTCACAGCCATTTGGTTAAAGTGTGAAATGTTTGCACCTGGCTATAAAGCAAGTCATGTTCCTAGGCTGAAAAAACTGCAAGGAGGCTAGTCTTTGCTATGGAGAGGAAGCTGGGCATTACTACATGACCTCATTACCTGGTACCCACAGCAAGAATTTCCGGGATGGACTGGACTGTGGGCCGCATTTTGTGCCTTGGGGTCATTGACTGTGATTTGGTGGGGTGTTGCTTTGGGGTGATGGCATGGCCTGAGCCCCACTCAGGGGAAGCTGAGTGTTGCTTTATGGACATCAGGCCCACGGTGTCAGTGTGCATCACAGCAGCTCCTGCATTGAGCATCTGCCCCTGTTGGTCAGTGTGCATCATAGTGACCAGTTGGAATGTCAGACACTTAGCATATTAGTCTTTTATATATATAGATACATACTTTGAATTTCATCTTACTGAGTCCTTAGGTTTTAGACAATGTGTTTTAGCTATATCTCTTGAAATCAACATATAATAGACTATTTTCCCAATCTTACCATCTTTGTATTTTAATTGAAGTTACTCCATTTACATTTTGAAATATTTGCATTTATCTCTAACTGCTAATTGTATACTCTTCATTTGGCCCACTTTTCCTGTTTCTACTCTCCTCTACTCTAACCTACTCTAGGGATAGTGGCTGTTTCTCATTTCTGCTATACCTATGTTTTTTATAATTCTTTTTCATTTTCACTAGCCAATTCCATGTTACTCCAGGTTCTTGTTAATAATTCTCTATATTAAATTTTCTGTGTTCAAATAACTGTGGGGTTTCTATCTCTTGACATGACACTGACTAATATATTTTCTATGACATTATGACATACGTGCTCTTATTGCCTAATACAGTGGTCGGCAAACTGCGGCTCACAAGCCACATGTGGCTCTTTGGCCCCTTGAGTGTGGCTCTCCCACAAAATACCATGGCCTGGGCGAGTCTATTTTGAAGAAGTGGTGTTAGAAGAAGTTTAAGTTTAAAAAATTTGGCTCTCAAAAGAAATTTCAATCGTTGTACTGTTGATATTTGGCTCTGTTGACTAATGAGTTTGCCGACCACTGGCCTAATACTTTAATTCTCTACTATTTCCTTTGAAATTGACACTGCTCTTGTTATTTTATACTCAGCATATCTATACCTTTTAAAATATAAACATTTTATATTTAAAAGGGTAATATGCTAGTTTGACTGGATAGACTGGATGTCTTCCAGACCTTATTCCGGATGTCCTTCCTGACAAAGCTGGGGGCATGTATTGCCTGTCAACCACCTGTGACATCTTGTCCAGGCTGGCCCTGCCCCCCTGCAGGGGACCCCCCCCAATCAGGGGTGTGGCTGGCCTGCAAACTGCCTGTGGCCCCTCACTCAGGCCAGCCCCATCCCCTAGAAGGGACCCCACCCTGATTGTGGGCATGGCCTCTCGCCTGGAGGCCTCTCATCCCGGTAGACACCCCCCCCCCACCCTGATCTGTGGTCTAAGCCGTCAGTCAGACATTCCCGGAGGGCTCCCACTCTGCTAAAGGATATAGGCTGGGCTGAGGAGATCCCCCCTCCTGAGTGCAAGAATGTCGTCCACCAGGCCTCTAGTTTATATTTAAAAAGGTATTTATCGCCCAGCCAGAGTGGCTCAATAGTTGAGCATCCACCTATGAACCAGGAGGTCACAATTAGATTCTTAGTCAGGGCACATGCCCTGGTTACAGGCTCAGTACCCGGTGGGGGGCGTGCAAGAGGCAGCCAATCAATGATTTTCTCTCAACATTGATGTCTCTCTCTCTCCCTCTCCTTTTCTCTCTGAAATCAATAAAAATTATATTTTAAATAAGTAAGTAGGTATTTATCAATACATTTGTCCCCTCCCCATTTGTATTAGTTTCCTATTTCTGCTGTAACAAATGTCCACAAACTGAGTGGCTTAAACAACACAAATTTATTAGCTTATAGGCTTATGGTCCAGAAGTTCAAAATGGATCTCACTGGGGCCCGGATCAAAGGTATTGGCGGAGCTGCATTTGTTTCTGGAAGCTCCAGGGAGATTCCATTTTTTTTTTTGCCCTTTCCAGCTTCTGAAAGGTGCCCACATTCCTTGGTTGTTCACTCTCTTCCTCAGCCTTCAAAGTCAGCATGTTGAGCCAAGTCTTTTTCATGCTGCTGTCTGTCTGACCTCCTCTTCTGATTTTCTCTTGCACAGTTAAGGACATCATAATTATATTGTGCCAAGGATTATCAGATAATCCAGAATCTCCTTATTTTAAGGTCAACTGAATGGCAGCCTTAATTCTCTTTGCCAAGTAAGGTAACATATTCAGATTCCAAGGATTTGTATGTGGACATCTTGGGGATGGGGGATGAGGGCTTTATTCTGCCTACCACACCACCATTTCTTCCTTCAACTTAAGAGTTTCTATCTAGGATTATTTTCCTATCCTATATAATAAAAGGCTAATATGCAAATCGACCAAACAACAGAACAACCAGTTGCTATGACATGCACTGACCACCAGGGGGAAGATGCTCAATGCATGAGCGGTACCCTGGTGATCAGTGTACAGGAGGAGCGCCACTCAGCCAGAAGCTGAGTTCATGGCTGGCTGGCATAGTAGTGATCGTGGGAGCCTCTCCTGCCTCCGTGGCAGCACTAAAGATGTCCGACTGATGGCTTAGGTCTGCTCCCTCTGGGGCCGGGGTCTGGGAGTGGGCCTTAGCCATCAGTCAGACATCCCCTGAGGGCTTCCAGACTGTGAGAGGGTGTAGTCTGGGCTGAGGGACCTCTTCCCCCAAAAGTGCACAAATTTTGTGCACTGGGCCTCTAGTCTATATAATAAAAGCCTAAGTGACTCTTACGGCAGAACAACTGGAATGACCTGTCACTATGATGCACACTGACTACCAGGGGGCAGATGCTCAATGCAGGAGCTGCCCCTGGTAGTAAATGCATTCCCACAGGGGGAGCACTGCTCAACCAGAAGCTGGGCTTACAGCTGGCAAGCAAAGCGGCAGTGGCGGGAGCCTCTCCTGCTTCTGCGGCAGCACTAAGGAGCAGTGAGTAGGTGGACAGTAAGAAGTGAGGAGTCCCAAACTATGAGAGGGTGCAGATGATCGAGCTGAGGAACTCCCTTCCCCTGCACAGTGCATTAATTTCATGCACCAGGCCTCTAGTTTCTTTGTAATTTCTGTTCATAAGAGTAATTTTAATGATAGCCTGTTTTTTATTTTATCTTTTCTTTTCTTTACTATTTAATTATTTTTTTGCTATGAAAATGGCTCTATTTCATTTTAATTGTTGAAAAACATTTTTACTAGGCATAGAACTATAGCATGCACATTCTTTCCTTTTAGTATTTTCTGTTCTGACTCCTATTGTCTCTACAGGAATAAGGATCAAATTGCTGTTTTTAAATTAAGTTTTCTTCCCCCTTCTCATTAATTATTTGGAAGTTATTTGTTTTAAATCTGATATTTAAGTGATTACTCTTAAAATTTAAGAAAGAATACATGATGAGCGAAGTCTAAAAGTAATGTATATCTCTACTCTCCTTCGAACAGTACATGAAGGCTGGAATATTTTCGTGCTAATCTCTCTATTCGAGTTTCTATGTTACTTTTTGCCTAGTATTTTATTACTATTTTGTTTATATACCACTAAAATTTCTTATTCTTTAAACTGTTGTTTTTATTTTATTGTTTAAATGTTGTTAGATTTACCCACATAGTTTTTTTGTGTTTTTTTTTTTATTGGTCACTATTTCTTCTTTCACCTTAAAGTTTCCTTCTGTGAGGGCCTGTTGGTAAATTAGCACTGAGTATCCAAATGTGCCTTTATTTCATACTCACTCCTGAATAACAACTCAGATATTTAAATAATTTTTAAATTACAGACATGTTTTAAGCCCTTTAAAGACACAGGCAGCTGGTCAGTTTCTATGAAGAGTTTTAAAAAGCCCAATCTCTGCTTGTAAAGTACAAACATTAATATTCATGTATATATGTTTTATTATATAAATCCTGAACATCTTTAATCATTGTTTGCATAGTTGCTCTTTGGCAAACCCTTCTCTCCCCCCAATATAGCTGAACTATTGAATCAACCATTAGACCAATTTTAGGGCAATGTATTTAGTTGGATTTTAGTAGTCTGATTTAAGAGTACTCATCCCCATTGGCCCACATGGCTCAGTGGTTGAGCATCAACCTATTGACCTGGAGGTCATGGTTCAATTCCTGGTCAGGGCACATGCCTGGGTTGCAGGGAGCAGCTGATTGATGATTCGCTCTCATCATTGATGTTTCTATCTCTCTCTCCCTCTCCTTTTCTCTCTGAAATCAAATATATATATACACACACACACACACACACACACACACATACATACACGCACACTCATCCCAAATGCTCAATCGAAAAGTAGCTTGATGTTTTTTACAGTAAAGCTATTTTCCAATATTCATGGGCTACAGCAGGAATGGAACCACACTTTGCCATTTAGGCAAGGCATTGGGCTTTGATGTTCTGCAATTCCTCTGCTGGAAAACACATATCGTTTATCACATGCCATCCAGTGGACACTGCATTTTGGCATTCCAGATATTGTAGAACACCATGTGAAGGGAATATAATATATACTGTCCCCTTTGGACACATGATTCACTATACATAACTGTGCCTACCTTGAAGAAATTTCTTAAATACTAAGAAACTGAAAGACATAAAACTTTAAAATGACTAAGGTGAAATGATTTCCTTGGAACAGTCTGCCAAGTCAGCTTGAAGCTGTGAGAGAGGGAAAGCAGACATGGTCGATTCTCTCTTTGAATTGGGAAAGCAAATGCAATGTGTACCCCTTCATTTCTTTCACTGGGACCTCCCTTTGGGGCTGTGTGAGTGGAGGGGATTTCCTGACTCCTAATCCTGTCAGCTCTGGGCATTTGAAGAGTTAGTATTTGCACACTTATTACCCTCATTATGTAACTGGACATGGTGTGGAGAAAGCGCTCTGGACTCGGACTGAGAACTAAAATCTAGCCCAGGCTGTGTGACCTTAAGCCAGTGATGTTAGCTTTCTTTGCTTCCACTTCCTCATGTAAAAAATGAAAAATATCTCTGCACTATCCACCACTCAAACTACTCTCACGCTCTACCACCCTCCAGGCACCAGTAAGAATTTTAAAAAATGTCTAGCAAGATGCTTAAGCTACTTGAAAATATAAGTTCTAGATTTTCATAAGAATGGTGTATATTTAAGTGATTCTGCAAAACAGTGTTTGATGAAATAGCCAAAAAGCAATAATGCAGAAAAAAATCCTCTGTTCAGGGAAGGTAAACCATTCACTCATCTTACCTAATAATAGACAAACATGTAAATTGACTATACCTCAGCTATGCCTATAGCCAATCAGAGTGAGTATACAAATTAACCGAACAAAAATGGTGGTTAATTTGCATACCTAGGTGCCCAGCACCTGTGTCCTGGGAACATGGTGGCAGCTGGGTCACTGTGAGGTAAACCATCAGAGCTGAGGGGGCAGGAGCGGAGCCAGCGATCTGAGGGGGCTGGGGCAGGAGTGGAGCCTGCGATTGATGGATCACAGGGTGCTGGGGTCCCCTGGACGAGTAGGACATCCCCTGAGGGCTCCCAGAATGTGAGAGGGGGCAGGTTGGGCTGAGGAACCACCTACCTCCAGTGGATTAATTTTGTGCACTGGGCCCCTAGTTCATTCAA
This sequence comes from Antrozous pallidus, assembly GCA_027563665.1. Taxonomy (NCBI): domain Eukaryota; kingdom Metazoa; phylum Chordata; class Mammalia; order Chiroptera; family Vespertilionidae; genus Antrozous; species Antrozous pallidus. The sequence continues at coordinate 30,449,044 of CM050524.1, read as the reverse complement.
TAACTATCTAGCATCCATGTGTCAGGCACATTAGTCTCTCCTCTCCTAAAGTCTATATTCTATGAGCAAGAAAACAGCAGCAAGGAGTGGCTGCAGAGAATTAAAAGAGATCACTGTTATAGAGTAACTGGGGGGCCTCTCTGGAGAGGTGACACAATAAGTCCTGAATGTCTTGTAATAGTCAGAGGGAAGTGCAATCCTAAGAAGTGGTTCAACCCTAAGGCAGAAAAGACTTTGGTGTATTCAAAGGACAAAAGGCCAGTGGACAAGGGGAGAGTGATGTAAGAAGCCAGCAGGAGCAGATCAAGTAGGGCTTTCCAAGTTAGAATAAAATGGTTTTCTTTTATTTCAAGTGTTATGGAGAGCCTCTTGGATTTTAAGATAAGCATGTGATGGGGAGTTAGGAGAACATGTCTATTGGAGGTAGGACTATGTAGGTCAGATGGGGAGGAAGAGGGAGAAACTGTAGGGGTGCCATAATAAAGAATCAAAGCCTGGGTAGCTTAAACCATTTATTTTCTCACAATTCTGAAGGCTAGGTATCTAAGACCAGAGCGCTGGCAAGATTGACCTCTTCTGGTGCTTCTCTCCTTGACTTTTAGATGGCCATCTTCTCCTTGTATCTTTACATGGTCTTCCTTCTGTGATGTGCGTGTCCAAATTTCCTTTTCTTAGAAGGGCACTTCTCATATTGGATTAGGGCCCACCCAAATGACCTCGTTTTAACTTATGACTTCTTTTAAGACCCTATGTCCAAATATAGTCACATCCTGAGGTACTGGGGATAGGACTTCAACATACGAATTTTGGGGATATGCAATTCAACTCATAACAGCAGAGGATAGAGTGTGAGCAAAAGTGTAGAAGAAAGATCAGTCTGATGCCTTTTGACAGACAGAGAAGGGAGCAGCCTGGATGGAGCCTAGTTTACACGTAACAGAATCACAGGAAGGCAGGTTGGCAATGAAGTGGAGGCCAGGCTGATGAGGGTCTTGAATCCTGGTTAAGAATCTTCAACTTTCTGCTACAGGTCATTGGGAGCCTTGGAGAGTATCTGAGCAGAGGGGGAGAGCTGGGTATTGATGAGTGAGCAGCTGATCGTGCAAAGGCCATGCAGTAGAGGATGGAGACAAGGGGCCACAGGGGTATGGGATTCAAATTAGGCTCCTAGAGATAGGAAAGAAAAGAGTAAGGAGCATCCTAAGGAGAGAACTGCCAGGAGTGGTATGGACAGCAGAGAGACAGGACCCAATCATGGGGAATTGTGAAAGCAATGCTGAAAGGCAGTCTGCTGTGCAAAACTGGCGCTGGGATTATGGTCAGGGTGACTCAGGGAAGCCCACTGTTCTCTGTAGCCTCAATGGAGGCAGAACACCTTGCCTCACTTGGGTGGAAAATCATGACTTCAGAAGCAGACAGACCTCAGTTCAAATTATAGCTCCTTCAATTACAGCAGTGTGCGATGATTCATTTCATGTGTCAACTTGATTGGCCCATGGAGTGCCCAGCATTTGACCAAACATTATTCTGGGTGTTCCTGTGAGGGTGTTTCTGGATGAGATTAACATTTAAGTTGATAGACTGAGTAAAGAAGATGGCCCTGCCGGTTGGGGGTGCCCCTCATCCAATGAGTTGAAGACCTGAAAAGAACAAAAAGGCTGATCTTCCCTGAGTAAGAGAGAGTTTCTGGGCCTGACTGCCTTGGAATTGGGTGGGGCATTGGCTTTTTTCCTGCCTTTGGACTGGAACTGAAATGTCAGCTCTTCCTAGGTCTCAAGGCTGCCAGCCTTAAAAGGGAGACTAGATCATTGGTTCACCTGATTCTCAGATCTTCTGATTTGGACTGAAACTATACCATCGGCTTTCCTGGGTCCAAGAATCAGATCTTGAAACTTGTCAGTCTCCATAATTGCATGAGCTATTCTTTTAATTTTTATTGATTTCAGAGAGGAAGGGAGAGGGAGAGAGAGATAGAAATATCAATGATGAGAGAGAATCATTGATCGCCTGCCTCCTGCACACCCCCACTGGGGATTGAGCCCACAACTGGGGCATGTGTCCTTAGCAGGAATTGAACTGTGACCTCTGGTTCATAGGTCAGTGCTCAACCACTGAGCCACCTTGGCTGGGTTGAGTCAGTTTTTTTTTAATTATATATTTTATTGATTTTTTTACAGAGAGGAAGGGAGAGGGATAGAAAGTCAGAAACATTGATGAGAGAGAAACATCGATGAGAGAGAAACATCAATCAGCTGCCTCCTGGGGTTGTGTCCGCAACCAAGGTACATACCCTTGACCAGAATCGAATCCAGGACCTTTCAGTCCGCAGGCCAACGCTCTATCTACCGAGCCAAACTGGTTTCGGTGAGTCAGTTCTTTATAATAAATGTCTACCTATTTATCTATCCATCCAACTAAGTAGATACAGATGTAGATATAGATATACATATATCTATATTTATTTCTTTTTAAAAAACTTTAATTGTATTTTATTTTTTACTTTCTATTTAATTATATCTTATGGTTAATACGACACAGATGGACTATATGGTTGTGTATCATAATGATAGAAAAAGTAGGGAGCTTGTGTCCCTCTTGGCTCCTTATCTCTCTCTCTCTCTCTCTCTCCCTCTCTCTCTCTCTCTCTCTCTCTTTATATCTAATCTACATATCTATATCTATATCTATATCTATATCTATATCTATATCTATCTATATCTATCTCTATCTCTATCTCTATCTCTATATCTAATCTATCTTTACAGATCTATATATCTGTATCTATATTTATTTTTATAGACATATAGATGTATATATCTGATATCTGTTTCTATATATCTTTATCTATTTCCATATGTATTGTAAATGTTCTGTCTCTCTGGAGATACACAGTGCAACTTAATTTCTTCAAGCCTTGGCTTCCCCAGGAACCTAATGGGAGTAATAAATCACCTCTCAGAGTTGTTGGAGGAGTAAATGAGGCAATATGTATAATGTTTGGCTCATAGTAGCTGCTCAATAAATGGAACATTCCTTCTCATTCCTCTTAGTGGAACAGAGACCTGGAATGACAGAGCAGGAGATTTATTCACTCACAGCACGTCTGAACTCGGGCGGGACATGTGGCTGGTGCTTCTGTGGCAGTGCTGGCAAAGGTGCTGGTAGGACTGAAGCTGGCATGGTTCCATGTGTGTTTATATCTGTCCATATTTGCCTGCATAGGAAACCACAAATACTGATTTAAAAAAAAAAAAGAAAGAAAAAGGCCACAACCACCTGTGTGGCCCTGGGTGATTTTCCACTGTCACGGTCGATGGCTGTATTTCCGGTGTCTCTACTATCTGACAGGGAAAGCTCTTTACCCTTCATTTAACCTCAAAAAGAATCCTGTTACATTGGTTCCAATTTATAGATAAGGAAACTAAGGTTCAAATATAGTAAGTAGCTCTCTCAGGTCATACATAGTCAGAAAACAGTAGAGCTGGGTTTGGGACCTAGGCTTTTCTTTGATTCTAGACATCATTTTCTTTCCATTCAGCTCTGATCCCTCAACATGTGCGCTACAAAATGGGGTTGATTACACACGAATTACCTCACTTATTTCCCTTTCCTCAGTCTTTGTTGTAGGGAATGAATGAAAATTAGTATTTCCCAGTTACTCCTGATGTGTTATAAACCACCCCAAAGCTCAATGGCATAAACTATTATTTTCTTAGGCTCATGGAATCTATGGGCCAAGAATTCATGGCACCGTGGGAATGGGTTGATTCTGTTTCTTGATGTCTGAGGCTCGGGTGGGAAGATTCAAACAGCTGAAAGTGACTCAGCAGCTAGGAAATGGAATTATCTGGAGGTTCTGGGATGACTCAAATGTTGGACTCACCTGGGGCAGGCAACGCACCTGCATGGAGCCCTTCCATGTGGCTTTTGATCCTTACAGCATGGCTGTCTCAGGGTGGTTGGACATCAAGGCTCCAGGCTCCCAAAATGAGCATCCCAGAGCATAGGGCAGAAGCTGCATCACCTTGATGGTTTAGGCTGGGAAGTCACATAGCACGACTTCTGCTGAATTGTACTAATAAAGGTAGTCACAAGGCTGCTGGTATTCCAGAAGAGAGAGAGAACCCATCCATCCCTCAATAGAAGTGCCACTCAATTCTATGGCTTTTTTTTAATGCCACCACAGGTACAATTTCTTGCTATAATCAATGACATCTTTGTTTTTGGTTAGGTCACTCTGCCTTACCAAGCATAGAACACTCATGTCTAAACAATGTTGAACATGAACCGGATTTGATCGTGAACAAGCTTCCTTGCTTTTTTTCTGAAGAGAAATGTCTGAACTTTAAAAAGCTGCTTGGAGGCAGCAGCGTCTGCATAGCACCAAAACATCTGAGAGCAGTGCTGAAAATTCTGTTACCTGTCCAGTTGCTTGTGGGTCCTGAAGACCTGGCTTTGCCTGTCCAGATGGGGGAGGGGAACAGTAAATGACTCCCAGTGCTTTAGGAATCAGCTTTTCAGCCTCTCTTTTAAAGATAAGTACTTTAGTTGAATTAAATTTGGGTCATGTAAAAAAACTCAGTTTAATTTTCTTTTTAAAAGTAAATTTCCATAAGCTGGTATGATTTATTTATTTTCTTCATTTAGCCAGTTTAAATTATTCAGGGTCTGTGTTTTAGTGCTTAATTGGGCAAGTCATTAATGACCCTGGTGAAAACAAGATGGAATGGCTGTGTTTACATCAAGCCTGTTTCTGTTAGATTCCTTTTTTGGGGGGGGGGGGGGGGGAACAGGAGAGTTATTTATTTCAAACTATTGACTCAAATAAATTGTCTTAGATTTATTGTATTTCTGCATCACCAGGTGGGGCCCTGGGCTTGGGGCTTAAAGAGGCCAAGGCCTTACATCATCCCGTTGATCACTTTTTGAGCAAGGGCTTTAAAGAAACATGTCCCAGTGGTGAATCAAGAATAAAGGGGGCAGACTCAACAAATTCAGAAGTTTGTATCACTTTGGTGACAATTGGTTATTTAAATGATCGTTATGCACATTATGCAGAGGTGATAATGGATGGAGATTTAAAAAATCAATCAATCAGGATACCATCTCTGATTTGAAATTATTATTTTTTTGTTGTTGCTTACTTACCTTACATGCCTCACTCAAAACCATGATATGTGGGAGAAAGATGGAATTTGGAATTAGGCAGACATGAATTTATATTCTGCACAATTTATGTGGATGCAGAAAAATTTCTCAAACTTTATGAGCCAGGCATTTGGATATAATAAAATAGGGAAAATAACACCTGTTATTGTAAGGGTTAAATTAAGTATGGAACGTAAAACCTGGTTGCAAAGCCTGGCACGGAATGAAAGGGAACGCATTAGCTGTTGGGTTGTTTTATTCCCTTTTTGCAACTTCAATAGCTCAGCAGAAGCAGAAGACACAGCAGTGCTCCATACAGATGACATGGTCTTGAAGCACTTGTGGACTGAGTATTTCCAAGGAGTGAACTTATTCACCTCCATCCCTTCTAGGCCAAGTTGTTAGTGCCTTTCTCCCAAACAAAACTAGTCAGAGTTGTGACTGGCATTTCAGAGACTTGGGACGTAAGGATAACAGAGAGACCATTTTACATTTATTGGACATTGGCTATGTGCCAGACAACAAACTGAGTTTTCCTATATGTTTTCTCATGTGCTTTTTACAATGACCTTAGGAGAAGATGTCATACTCCTTCACCAACTACCCTAAAATATTAGTGGTTTAGTGGGCAGCTCTGATGTGAGCCAGGCTTGGCTGATCTTGGCTGGTTTTGCTCTGGTGTCTGTGGTCAACTGATGGGGCAACTGGTATAGACCAGACTAGGATGGCCTTGGCTGGCTGAGATAGCTCAGCTCTACCTAATCCTCTTACTTTCTTACAGGTAATCTTGGCTTGTTCTCATGTTGGTGGCAGGGGTTCAAAAAAGGAAGAGGAAACATGCATGTTACTGTCATGTGGCCAAGCTCTGAGTTAAGGTGGGAGATCACATCCAGAGGGAATGGGTTCAGGAAGGCATGAACAAATGAGGGCCGTTAGTGTACTTGTTCTTCCACAACAGGCAACATTATTACCTCCATTATAGAGGAGGAGATGGAGGCTAGCAATGCTGTGCCTCTAGTCTTGGGCATTGGCCTGCTCCCTAGTGTCTTGTTCTGTTGTGTATTCTCTTACTAGTAGTGATCTACTACATGAGTTGGGAACGTTTCCCAATAAGTTATATATTTCTCCCTCTCACCCATTATTTGGTGTTCATTTGAAATTTCATGTAAGATTTTTAGGACTAACCAATTAGTCCTAATGAAACCCAGTAGAATGACATCCAGGCACAGTGCAGGTAAGATGGTAAGGTAAGTCTACTTATTAGAGAAAATGAAGGGGAGGCAGGTATGTAATTGGAGGGAGCATAAATTGAAGAATATGATACAAACGTATACTTATATTTGTTGTTTCCCTGATTATGCCGGATCTGCTCCCCCTTCTCCAGGCCATCTTCTCTGAATCCCGACACCCAGTCTGAAAAAGGCAAGACCCTAGCTTTGGCTCAGGGCATTTATTAGTTCTTTGACCTTGGGCAAGGAAGTCACCTAACTACTCCAAGCCTCCATTTCCTCATGTGTGCAATGAAATTACTAGTAAAACACAGATGCCAGCTGTGTGGGTTGAAGGAGACCTGCAAGAGAAGCGCCCTGCCGGATATAAGCCTCTGTGATTCATGGCTGCCTCTCCACCAGACTCCCCCAAGCTTTTCTTGGTACCTGGAAATGCAGCAGCTTGGCCTGCAGAACTGAGGGGTCTCCTGGTGAGCTGCTAGGTGTGCAGAGAGGTTGAGCAGAAGGATGGCTGTTAATGGATTTTAAGGCTTTGTTGAGCACCCCAAACTACAGTTATTAATTATAGAATGGTGTTTAGACACTGTTGTAATATATACATTTTTGTTAATTGATGTGTATAAGCTCATATCTAGCAATATAAAGAAGATTCAGGCCCATAACACTTACAAAGCATGGTAATTGCCATTTACTGCCCTCTCTTGCTTCTCAGACAGGAACAAAGGCGATGAGGACAGACAGCTCTCCTTGGTCTGGATTTCTACTGTCTAATCAGGCAGGTTGATGGTAAATGTGTTGAATTAATGAATAAATATCTTTTGTTTCTCTACTTCTCTTTTTTCCCTATTTGTTCTTTTTTAAAAAATATACTTTGATTTTTCACAGAGAGGAAAGGAGAGGGATAGAATATCAGAAACATCAATTAGCTGCTTCTTGTCCACCCCCTACTGTGGGTGTGCCCGTAAGCAAGATGACATGCCCTTAACAGAAATCAAACCTGGGACGTTTCAGTAGGCAAGCCGACGCTCTATCCACTGAGCCAAATCGGTTTCGGCACCCTATTTGTTCTTTATAAGCCCTGAACTGTACATGATATTAGCACTACATAAATGCAAATACGGTCAGGGAGTTATTCTGAGCTATTAATGTTGAGAACCTTTGTGAACCTGGCATGGGCTAAGCGGAGCTGGTTTCCTGCTCGCAGAGAACTGAGGACATAAGGTGTTTGTTACAATGCATGTTGCCAGGTGGCCTGGTCTTAAGAAGTGTGGAGTGGTAACATAAAGGTGGTACTTCTGGCCTGGGCCCCATGCTTCGGGAAGTTTGTGCGTGCTCCCATTGAATCCTCAGCAGGCCCAGCACCAGCAAGTTTGCCTTTTCTGATCTGGTGTATCAGCGTCTGAGAGCCATGGCAGCCCCGGCTTTACCGGGCCCGGCAACTCGGAGCCACACTCCCGCTTTTCGGCTCTCGCGTGGGCCTGGCGCCCTCCCCAGACCAGACGGCAGAGAGCTTCCAGAGACCCTGCCAAGGGCAAGACCCGCAGCGACGCCCGCCACCCCTCCGCGCGGACATCAGCTCCCAGGGTGTGGCGAGGCGGGCCCCCAGAGCCCCCGCGGACCAGATTCAGGCCCCAGGTGACCCCTTTCCCAGGGGGCCCGCCATCCCCGGAGGCAGCTGTTTGCAAAGCCACAGCTGGGGCGCAGGGCGGAGGGCTCCTCGCAGCCGCCCCCCAGGGCTCCGGGGAGCCGAGTCCTGCCTGGAAGAGCGGAGGAAAGTTGGGGTCGGGGCCGCCGAGCTGGGAGCGCGGAGCCGGGACCGCTGTCCGCGTCTCATGAATATGCAGCAGCCACCTCCCTCCCTCCGTGACGTCACGGGCCGTCCCGGGGTGAGCGCTGGAGCCGCGCGGGGTCCGAGCCAGTGAGCGCGGCTGCTGCCGGCGAGCGAACGGCGCGGCGGCGGCACCGGAGGCCGAGCGCGGCGGCGCCCGAAGCGCACGCAGCGGGAGAGGAGAGGCGAGGCGAGGCGGCCCGCGGCCGGGCGGGCACGGGAGGCGCAGCCAGCGCGGGCGGTAGGCGGCAGACAGCTCCGGACGGCGGCGGCGAGGATGCTGCCGGGGAGGCTGTGCTGGGTGCCGCTCCTGCTGGCGCTGGGCGTGGGGAGCGGCGGCGGCAGCGGTGGTGGCGGCGGCAGCCGGCGGCGCCGCCTCCTCGCGGCTAAAGGTGGGTGCTGGGGAAGTTTCCTTCTCTCCGAGGAGGGAGACGGGGCGGGCTGGAGGGCGCCAGCGGCGGGGACCCGGCTCACGCTAGATCTGTTCACCCTCCCCTGCCGCAGCTCCCCGGGTTTCGGTGCGGCCGGGATCCCCTAAGTGAGCGCGCTGCGCCGGGGACCTGAGAGGTTCCACCTGCAGACGCCGGCCCAACTTCTGGGCGGGGTCCAGGGACTGAGGAGGAGCGAGCTTTGGGGAGTCTGGACAACTTTGGGGGCTGCCTTGCTGGGGTGGGGGCGCAGCGAGTCGCGGGCGCCGGCTCGGAACGGCAGGAGCGGGGCGCTGGCGCGGGGAGGCGAGGCAGTTGTCTGCCCGGAGGGAGGGATCAGCGGCTGTGGCTTCAAAGGAGGGAGCGGAGCTCGGCTCCCAGCTCGGGGATGGAGTGGGAATTTGTGGGCCCCAGGGGAACCCCGCCCCCGGCTCGTCTCAGTTCCCCCCTGGGCGGGTCTGCCTCCCAGGGGAACGCGCGCCCTCCGGGGGGGCCGTGAAGTCGGGTAGAAGTGCGGCAGGTGACGCTCCTCACTTCTCTTGGCGCAGGTGGGCGGAGGAGCCCGCCCGCCCCGTTAAGTGGGAGATCTTGTCCTCCCCGCCCCTCCCGCCCCCGAAACGCAAGATCTCGGCGAAGGCCTGGCGCTGTCTGGAGACTGGACTGTCGAGCGGCGGAGTTTGACCGCAGCCTGGAGAGCCCGGGGAAGCTCTGGGGTGGGGGCGCCCGGAGGGCGGGTCTGAAAAGGTCACGTGCTTAAAGGACCTTTCGGGGAGAGTCGAGGGAGGAGGAGTAGTAGATGGGGCGGGGGGGATGGGGGGTGTTAGGTGGCGGTGGGCGCTGGGAAGGCAATACCGATCTGGGCTGGAGCGCCCGGTGTAGTGATGACTTGTTGATTCTCTGCACTGGCCTGCGTTTGATTTGGGGGTTGTGGCCAAATCGGCCAGGTAACATGGTCACGGGAATCTTGTCTGAGCATCATCAGAGGTTTGAAAGGGTTTTCATCTGTAGGTAAAGAGGCTCCCTATTACAGGCAACTTGATTTGCAAACTGGCTTTGAGCCACAGCTTACCAGTCAGGGAGGGAATGTATACCAGGTTTAATTACTTTTTGGAAGAGGAGGAGAGAGAGAAAGAGGCAGACCATTAACCTCTGGGCCTGGGTAATGCTTGCCTTGCAACTTGAGAGTGATAAATGTGCAAATAGGAGAGTTGTTGTTTATCCTGTAATCTTTTACTTTTTCGGTAACATGATTTGAACACTGTTTTATAAGCAGGCATCCTATTTCTTTTCATCAAATCCCCCCACCCTCCTCTACTCGAGGGGCCATTTCGTTTTTGGAAAAACAAAGAAAAATTCATTATGAAAATGAGTTGCTGATAGGAAGGGGTCATTCGGAGAGACTGTTGCTTTGGTGAAACAAATATAAACCACTGAACTTCAAACCTCTTCCCCAATATAGACACTTGGCTAAACAGGCAAATGATTATTTTTGGAGATTTCCCATCACTATGTAGTAGGGGGAATGGTGTATTTATAAGCAAATGTCTGCACACAGGGGAGTTCACAGAAAGTAATGAAAGGGGAAACACCTGATGGGAAGAAGACCTGGTGTGCCATCATTGCCGAGTTCTCAGGTCATCATGGAAAGCTTTGTAGAGAAAATAAAGATTAAAAAGAAAAAAAAAATCCAGGCTAACGTGATTTCACGTTTACCTGAACAATTGCGTTTATTTTAACACTTTTCATGTCCCCCACTGAGACTATATATGTTCATTTCATGGTGAAACAAGCCATTTGTCTTCTCAGGGTAAAAAGTTGATTGGCTCTGCCTAGTAGGGGGTTGCTGTCTGAATACTCCATTCTTCCTTCTTTCCTCTCCCAACCACTAGGGGGCTGCAAAGAGCGCCGCATAAAAACAGGCAAATGTATACTATTTGATCAAAACAGAAACGTTTATTATGACACTTTAGTTGGTATTTATAGAACTGACTTTCCTTATTACAGTGTACTTGAATTTTACATTTCCAAATCTCTCACGAGATGTGAAGAACATTTGAGAAAATAAAGGTAAGGTTCATGTATAATGCACCCTTGCTGCTGATTTTGCCATTGCTAAGGTTTATGTCATGATTATTCCCATCACTGAAAAAGAGAAGTCAAGAAGACTTGTGGGAAATATTGAACAAAAGTAGCTTTCCTCTTCTATACAGTTCTGTATTCACGTGCAGGAGAAAATTGCGAGGGTGGCGGCCTCACAGCTTGCCTGGCAGGGGTGAGCGCACCCTCTGGACAACTGTCTGGAGGCACATCCTCCCCGGCTCTGGGCTCACACGATGTGTCTGTGGAGCACAGCTTGTTCTGTTCTGCCTTTGTGTTCCTGGCTTCTTGCTGGAGAGAGTTGAGTAGCTAATCTCAGCAACTGTTTAGGCTTTTCACAGAATTACTGCTCTTTCAGTGTAAACATATTCCTGATTTTGGAAACAACACAATGGCCCAGCATTTATTATAACCTCTTCTCTCTACTCTCCCGTATACTGGCTGTTCTAAAAGGACAGACACTTCTTGAAAAGATGAGTTCCCACACACACGTTTTATAAACAAAGCTGGAAAGTGTTGTGGACCCAAACAGTCTCTGGGGTTGAGGAGACAGTGTCTTATCCCAAGGAAAGAAGACGGTGCAATTGAGACAGACTTCTCAAGGTTTATGCTAGATTCAGTAATGTATCGGTGGTCTCAGGTTTCAGGGACCTGGTACATAGTTTCTTTCCCATTCTCAACAGGTCATTGAGGGCTAACTTAGTGTAGACTCGTGGTTGGCAGATTGCAGCTCACCAGCCACATGTGGCTCTTTGGCCCCTTGAGTGTGGCTCTTCCACAAAATACCATGGCCTGGGGGAGTCTATTTTGAAGAAGTGGCATTAGAAGAAGTTTAAGTTTAAAAAATTTGGCTCTCAAAATAAATTTCAGTCGTTGTATTGATATTTGGCTCTGTTGATTGATGATGAGTTTGCTGACCACAGGTATACACCATCCGTTGTAGTGCCCACTGGCGTGGGCAGAGCCAGAATCAGTGCTCTGGAAGATTCCTGGGACATATCAGAAGACCATCCTCCATACCCATCTCATTCCTACTTTTTTAAGAACTGTGATCTAGTTGGAGAGAGAAGATTTTTATGTGGACATTTTAAGAGAATGACAGTAGACAGGATTTTTTCCAAAGTATAGTACCTCTATATGGTAGGGATAGGCAAGGGAAGTGGGCGTAGGAAGAGGGCATGCATTTGATAATGGGGAGGGCAGGGGAAGAAGACAGAGCAAAATTATAATAGCAGTGGTATAATTGTAGTAATTGCAGTTTAAGGAGCCCCTCTCTACTATGTAACAGGCACTATGCTAATCCCTTTACCTGGACTGTCTCTAATTGTTAACACCCATGCAAGGCTGGTGTCAGTCCGTTTCACAGATGAAGAACTAAGTCTGAGACAGGGTACATGCCTTGCCGAGACCGCCAGTAGAGGACATGGCGCTGGGGTGAGAATAAGAAGGTACCTGTTCAGTGCCCCTGACTGTCATCAGATATCCTCCCCGTTGGTTTTAAAAGCAGGTCTCGCAGCCACAGGGAAGCAGAGCTGATTCTATATCTGAGTTCCCCAGGAGCCCCGAGGCCCTGCCCACAGCCGTAAGAGAATCCAGGGATGTTGTTCAAGACCTGCTGGTGAGGTGAGGGATGTGGGCCTTGCTTTCATTAATGGGGACCAGTGTTTTTGCTTTGAGTAGCGGCCTCATCCTCCCTCCCACAGGTTCAAAAATCATCCTTGCATATTCCAAATGGCACATTGCAGTGCTTCCCGCAGTGGGGAAGGTGGTATGGAATTTTTATGGTGAATTGTTCTAAATCATCTCTGGGCAGGTAGCATATGTCTCATAGGGGCGTGACAGTTATTTCTCACAAATGACCATAAGCCCTCAGCAATGCATCAGAGGGTGCACCCTGACTTGCTGTCATCCTGAGTCACCTGTGTGGCTCCTGGGCCAGGATGTGCTCTTTTCCTGCCCTGGATCCTCTGGCCCAGTGATCAGCAAACTGCGGCTCGCAAGGCACATGCGGCTCTCTGGCCCCTTGAGTGTGGCTCTTCCACAAAATACCATGGCCTGGGCAAGTCTATTTTGAAGAAGTGGCATTAGAAGTTTAAGTTTAAAAAATTGGCTCTTAAAAGAAATTTCAGCCATTGTACTGTTGATATTTGGCTCTGTTGATTAATGAGTTTGCCGACCACTGCTCTGGACCATGTATTTCTCAGCCCAATTCTTTGTTACTCAAGACATGGCCAATCTTAGACATGGTCTCCCTAGAAACCTTCGCAGATGGCCCACAAGGCTGGTCACCCCCAGACGACTATGGCTCTCCCCCTGGTGCCATGGGTGCCTTGTCTGGCCCCAGCACTGCTCTTTGAGGCCCAATAACTAGAATCTGGATCCTGACTCCCCTGCATCTTTAGGACCACCCTGCTGCCTGGCCTCCCAAGGTAAGCTGAGCAGTAAGGAGTGGTTGCCACGCTATCGTTTTGTGGACATTTTGGGCATTTGCTCCTGTCCCATCCGAAGTAAAATTTAGGCTTAGTAACCAGAGAAATCTGGGTTCCAATCCTGGCCCTGCTGCTTCCTAGCTAATCTTGGGCACATTAGTTAATCCCTTTGAGCCTATTTCCTCATCTATAAAATGGGATACAAAGATCTACCTTGCAAAATGGTCATCAGGGCAGTGCTTAGAAACTACTTAGCCCAGTTCATGGCATGGGAACAGCACTGAACACGAGTAGCTGTAGTTATTGATTGCTTAAAGACTGTGCTCTAGAGTCTGAGATTTGGTGAAATTCTTCCTTTCTGACTTCTTGGCAATTCAGTAGCTTAGTTCATATCTTCTCTCAGCTCAAACTCTGTTCTCTCTGTTTGTTTGTTTCTCTCTCTCTCTCTTGCTCTGTCTCTCTCTGTGTGTGCATGTGCACGGGTGTGCAAATCTCATATAGAAATATAAATATATGTCCATACACACACCCACATTTGGTTTGACTTGAACCCCTTTCACTAGTCTAGGTACACCTTGCAGACCAGGGCCAATTCTCAAAAGCCATTGTACTTAATGCAGGCCCAGCTCAGAGTAAGGACTCAGAAACGTGTGTTATATAAATACATAAACATGTCTCCCTGGGCCAGCGCTGGAGGTGTGGGGTTGGAGTCTCTGGGGGAAGATCTGTGGTGTGATTTTGGTCTTAGGGAGAGGCCCACAGCCCAATGAGCATTCCTCCCAGAGTTGCTGCCCAAGGAAGCAGAGGAGCATTGATTTTTTGTTTGTTTGTTTAAGACAACCTCTGTGATGATACCTGTTTACCTGCAAGGGGGTATGTAACCAGTGACAGCCTGAAACACTATTATTTTTGTTCTGTGTTTCCTCGTCCACCACTCATTGGACCCTGTGGGGCATGGTTCCATTGGAGGAGTGGGTTTGAAGATGGACCACGAGAGGCCTGAACTGGGGGAAGAGAGCTGAGCTGAAGGCATAGGACAGGGTCACTGTCTTCATCAGCTGTGGCTGCTGTAACAGAAATACCACCAACTGGGTGTCTTATAAACAGCAGACGTTTATTTCTATAGTCCTGAAGGCTCGACGTCCAAGATCAGTGTGCCAGCCTGGTCAGGGTCTGGTGAGAGCTCTCTTCCAGAGTGCAGACGGCGTTTCTCAATGTACCCCCACCTGTGGAATGCAGAGACAGGAAGTAAGCTCTCTGAGGAAACTCCAGTAAGGGCACTAATCCCATTCATGAGTGCTCCATCCTCTAACCCAGTGGTCAGCAAACTCATTAGTCAAAGGAGCCAAATATCAACAGTACAATGATTGAAATTTCTTTTGAGAGTCAAATTTTTTAAACTTCTTCTAATTCCACTTCTTCAAAATAGACTCGCCCAGGCTATGGTATTTTGTGGAAGAGCTACACTCAAGGGGCCAAAGGCATGTGGCTCGCGAGCCGCAGTTTGCCAACCACTGCTCTAACCTGATCTAATCCTAATGATCTCCTAAAGGCCCTGCCTCCAAATACCATCAATTTGGGGACACAAGCATTCATCTATAAAAGTTACGCTATGAACTTTGTGGGAGCAACAGGCACAAGGCAGGAGAGGGTGCTGTCGGGAGGATACTTGGGGGTGAGAGGCCAATCCCAACATGCACTGAGCTCTGTTTTTTAGCTTTATCAGCCAATAGCTGCTTCTCAGTATCCTGTTATTCTCTGTGAGGGGCACGAGATATCAAAAATTCCAGCTATCACAGTCTGTCTAGGACAAACATTGCACATAACACCAATTATTGGAGAATTTGATAACATGGAACATGAGGAAAGGGTAGACTATGTGTTACAGCCACTCAATCAGGTGTGTGCCCTTATTATTCCCACTAGAGATCCAGTGCACAAAATTCATGCAAGGGTAGGCTTTCCATCTGGCTGCCTGCACTGGCTTCCCTTCAGCTGCTGGCAGGCACCCAGGACGCAGCCTTCCCTCTCAGCCTCAGCTTTGTCCAGAAGGATGGATGGTCTAATTAGCATATTATGCTTTTATTATCCTATATAATAAAGATGTAATATGCAAATGGTCATTACTCCATGAAGTGTAAGGACTGACCGTGTAATGACCAGATCATGGATCAGCAGGAGGGTGGGGCAGTGGGCTACATGCTGGCAGCAGAGAGCTACAGGAGGGGGCAGGGCAGCAAGCTATTGGGGGCAGGGGGAGCTACATGAGGGCAGGGCAGTGGGCGGAGAGCTACTGGAGGGCATCGGTGAGCTGCAGATTTGTGTGCAGGGATACTAGTTATAGATATTACAGGTGAGGAAACTGAGACCAGGAAGGTGAAGCTCCTTACCCAGTTCACCCAAGTAGAAAAACAGAGCTGGCTTTTGGATCCACAGAGACTAGTTTCAGAGGATGCCCTCTTATTCATTGTGCCAGTAATTCTTAACCCTGGAAGCACAGCAGAACCAGTTGAGAAAGTTTTAAAATAGCACTGATGCTGCGAACCCACCCTCTAAGATTCTGGTGTCATTGCTCTAGGTTAGGGCCTGGGGTTTTATTCAAAGCTTTCAGGTGCTTCTGATGCCCAGGCAAGGTTGAAAAGTGCATCCCTTGACTGCTAACAGTTCCCCCCAGGAATACTTTATATCTTTGCATGCTGTGAGGCTATTCCCAGGTGGGGCCTTGTCCTCTACATTTCACCCCCTCCGGTTTTTCCCATCACAGTGCCCATAGCCTTCCTATCTCCCCAGGCAGACCAGGAGCCCCGGGCGGGGAGAAGTATTCTGTCACCTCTGTGTGACCAGTTCCTAGCAGTGCCCGGGCAGGGTCCATAGTGGGTGCTGAGTATTGAGGGAGTGTCGGTATGTCAGTGCGATGCTACCCACTCCACTGTGAGCCCCTTAGGACTCTGCACATGCACAGTTCTCCTGGTCAGTGCCACTTTCTTCCTTTGGTCACTGGTAGGAACTACTCATCAGGCCTGTCTCTCCCCTTTAGTTATCAGATTGCCCTTCCAAACCAGTCACAGCATTCACTTAGTAAAGGTCAGAGAACATGAACCACACCGCCCTGTGTGAGGAGTCAGGTCCCACAGGTGCCATCGGAACTCTCACTGAGAAAGGCTGTAACGCCACTCTCATTGCTTCTAAAATGCTTCATTGGCTGAAATTTGATGTACATTTTGCCAATTAAAAAACATCACTTTTATGACTTCTTTGCATTTCCATGATCTCTGTTGTATTATATACTTAATTAAACAAATATGTAGTCTTCAAGCAAGTCTGACAAGAAACTCACTGGAGAATAAACAAAGGCTTGGTCTCCAGGTCATGTGACCTGGTCAGTGTGAGGCTTGGGGCAGACCACTCAGCCCTCTGGGGTCTGCTTTTTCATGTGCAGAAAGGATAAAACAGTACCTCCCTTCTCTACCCAAGAAAGTTCTCCACCCACATGGATACTGGGTGCCCTTTGGAAGGATAAAATGCCTGAGAAAATAAGGTTTTGAGATTTAAGAAATTTGTGTTGAAACGTTGGACTCAAGTCCCTCCCCCCCAACGAAACTACAATCTTTCTGTCTTTATACTGTCTTAGCAATGTAGTTAATTACGTTTTCTGGAGAAGTTTGAATTTAGCTTTAATTTTCTTCCCAGGTCTATGATGCACAGCCTGCATATGTCACACAGCTGGTGGTCACCATGGTTACACAACAAATGCAGGAGTTGCAGGCCCATAGATTTTCAGGGAAGAACCACTCAAAAACTGTTATTATTATGCCATGTGTATGTATCATTTTCCAATTTGCATGGATCACTGCATTGCAGCAAATTAATTAAAACATATGTTAATCTAAGGCATGTCTCCTTGTAATTAATGAAATCTAACCATTATACGGGTATTTGATGTATTATTTTAACTTATAAAATGCTAAATTCTCTTATAAAGTTACATATAATAATAGGAGAAGCTGACCCATATATAGCATTAGGAAAAATAATCACATTTCTATAAATTAATCACTCTCTAAAAGGATATAGTTCATTAACACCATGAACTGAAAGTGTTAGATGTAAATTAGATTAACCTTTTTAGTGACACTTCCATTTATATTGCATATTCTCTTCAAACTCAAAGCACTTTACATATATTAATTCAATTAACCCTCCACAGACCCATGTTAAGTAAGTATATATATCAAAGTTGGAAGGGAGGAGAAATGAAACCATTAAAAAATATTGAGGTTCCAGTCTTTGGAAGTATTATTTATGATTTCCTCTACAGCAGCACAGTTTATCCCGGACTATGTAGCTTGAGAAGATGGATTCAGGCTTTCTCTCTAGTGCTGCCAAGAAACACTTAGAGTGTCACTCCATACCTGGAGCCAGAGATGCTCTTTCTGATTCTCACTCAGGCCAAATGCTCTAAGGCAACTTCTGCCTTGTTTCATAAACTACACCCCAGCAACCCAGTGGACAGGTTTGGCTGTGGGCAGGGCATCTCCAAGTGGCTGTGGGTGATGAGACCTTAGTGCCCCACTCTGGCATCTGGAGGGTCATCTCCCCCTGGGCCAGCTGCCGTTTCCCCTTTAACCTTCCTCCCTTGACCACCCAGACACAGAGGACACACTGTGAACAAGGCCTTGAGATGTGAACAGGAGGAGAGCAAGGAGCAACAGGGAGATGAAAATGGGTCCTAACTTCTTCGTCTGGGTTCTCTCTCCAGGCCTGCCTCAGTGGGGTGTAGAGACTGTGGTCTGGTTACTGGTTGGGGTAGAGAGTGAGGGCCAGAGAGAAGAAGGATGCTCTGTCTAGCTAAGAGTCTGTTTCTTAGGAAAGTTTTCTGGGCTGGGTCTTCTGCTGTAGCTCTCACCAAGGATGCCCATATCCTGTGGCAGCCATGCCTATTTGCAGGGCTCAGAATCCTTGTCCCAGACTTCCTGGAGGTATGTACAGAGGGGAGAGAAAGGGGCTTGGATGGAGGATGGCTGGCATTTGCTTAGTTTGATTGGATGTGCGTTTGGTGGTTGGAGGTTCTGAATGTTTATTTTTCCAGCTCTTTCTGTTCTTTTAAGTTCTAAAACCCACAAGTTCTCTCCTTGTTTATTCTACAGACAGGTCCCCATGAGTACAGTGTAACTAGTGGATTTAAATCTATCAAGGGAAATGCTAACCCAAAGGAATGACTAAGGAATGGTTAGGCATTACATAGGGTGTAGGAGAACAATTTTGGAGTATGGCAGCCTCTGGAATTAGAAAAATCCCTCAGTCTGGTCTTCTAAGCAAACATGCAAGGATAGTTTAAGCCCGTCCCATCCTAGAATCTCAGTTCATTATACTCTGCCAGCACTTCTTGGCATGCATCTCTCTACTGCAAATTGCCCCCTTTTCTTCTATCTATACCCTGTCTGGGAGGGATTAAGAGTCAGGACATAGAGCCAAGAACTGAAAGATAAGCCATCACTTAGGAAATTCACAGAAGTATTGGGGAATGAAAGTGTTCAGTTAGTAGTTCATGGTATTTTAAGAGCTTCTCTCCCTCCCTACCTCCTTCCTTCCCCTTCTCTTTCCCTACCACCCTCCTCCTCCCCACCCCCTCGCCCTTTCTTCCTTTTTTTCGGTGGTGGTTTTGTTTGTGGGAGGGTAGATGCTCATTTGGAGTAGGAAAGGAGGCTGATGTCTTTAATAATCAAAGTTAAAATAATTTCACATTCAAGACATAGATTTTACCTTCCTAGCTTTCCTTTTGTTGTCATTTTTTCCCCCAAAGGAAAATTAATTATTTCAACTTTATTGCACCATCATCAGAAATAATCAAGATAGTTGTATCTTGTTTGGTTATTAATTTTAAAATTATATTTAAGATTTTTTAGGTATTATTCTTTTAATGAGATGCCATGAATAAAGCATTTTTATTGCACCAGCATCATTTTTCTCTTTGAACATGCTTCTTCTCTACCCTACCCTTCCGGTAGTTTTAATTCCAGCTCTGCTACTGAGAGGAACTCAAGTCAGAGACCAGGCAACAATCTTTGCTTGAAGCTGTAGCTTTTCCGAGAGTTTTGCTTTCAGACGTGTTCTACTACTACTTTGTCCCAGAGACCAAGGGGCGGGGAGGGGGATAGGGAAGGGCTGACAGAACTGTTGTATCAACCTTCAGTACCCCTCTTGTCCCACCATTCCTTCATCCTTTGACATCTCTTTCTGCCCTCTCTCCTTTAGGCTCTGGATTGCTCTAAAGCCACTCCTTAAAATACTATCAATAGTAATGAAAACCATCATCATCCTAGTCTTATAATTTGTTTTCTGTATCCAGTGGAAAATGTCAATGAACATCACTACTTCTGTTGATCAGATCAAGTCACCTGGTTCACACCATGGGCTCCTGTATAGGAAGTCTGGAGCCACCATGGCCCCTGCCCCGATCTGCGTGACTCGGGTGCCCTAAAGCTCTTCTGACACCATCTTATCAGAGAGGATACACTTTTTTTGTAAACTAAGATCACGGGAAACAATGCATGATCTCATTTGGTGACATTTTCATTTTGAAAAGGAATGAAGCTGCGTTTTCATTCACACAATTGAACATTGGGGGTGTTTTAGGCAGCATGGCAGGCTATCTGGAAGGGGCAGGACATGCGAGGCCAATGGATTTCTACTGTGGTGCTCAAACCTTATTAGAGTGATATCAGCAATTGTGCCCAAATTGTATAGACCCTCTAGGAGTGAGTCTATGGGACACACCTGTGATCTAAAAGTTGGCAGTGGCTGTCACAGATCCCTAGGAAACTGGGCTCCTGCCCATGCTGACTACCTGCACTGGTGGATCTTGAGTGTCTTCAGCCTTGGGTCCTGGTATGAGACAATTTGGCACTTGGTGTGGGCAGCTTCTGTGGCTGCACACTTTGACATCCTCTCTCTCCAAGACCAAGGCAGCCTCAGTTTCTGGGGACGTTGAGCCCTGCCAGTCCCCAGCCCACTTTTCCCTGTGAATATCCAGGCTGGAACTTGGACCCAACAGGGTTTTACTAAAACAGGGTGGGTTTTAGTAAAAGATCATGAATCTAGACCTCTTATTTTCATCCCTTTCAGAACCAATGGCCCTTTTTTACAATACATATTTTTGTAGTACCCCCATTATTACCCTGAAATGAAATTTACTGATACTATTATTTGCTTGTGTACATAATTTAGCAAATCAATGTAATGTGTCAACTGAAATATAAAGGAACTAAAAGGAAAATAATGTATAATCCAATAATATGCCAGGCTTAGACCTAACAATACTAGAAGAAGTAATAAATTAGGTGCTTGCTGTGAATTCCACAACTACAAATGCAAGTGGACCCAGGTGCATAGCATTGGGAATTCAGATATCTTCAGCAGCACTGGGCTGATGTAATATTTAGAAATGGTGAAATACTTCTGACGAAGTTCTCAACAAGACAGTCTACTCTGGCTTCAACTCACAGGATGGCTGTATTCCTGGAAAACTCATGGTTTATTAAAAGCTGTACAAGAATATTTTATTAGACACAATCCAGTGCCACCTATGTTTTGAGAACTGTGAAGCTGCAGATGGTATGCTGGGAGATGCTCAGGCCAAAAGGTGCCCCGGTACCAGCAACACTCACTCACTCAACCACAAGTTCCTGGATCTAAGAGGTACCAAAGATGCCCCCCACCATATGTGCTGGCAGACTGAAATTGCCTTAAAGGGTAGACAACTTCTGGAATTATAGTCTTTCTTAGACCCTTTTAGGAAAAAGGGGGAGAATACCACTAGTTTGTAGGCAGCTAGGAAAGGTTGTCAGATGTCATAAGAAGAAGGCCTTCTGCAGAATAATGCCTTCCCTGTGGGGCACATTGGAAGACCACAAGGAGTCCATAAACCATATGCTGGAACATCATTCACCAGCAGAAGAAAGGGCTGGTACTTTGCCCAGTGAAGTATGAGACATCTCTTACTTTTTCCCTTTTCCTCAGGCAGAAGAGCAGGGTGGAGGCAGGGGTAGAGGGCAGAACTGGCCTGAGATTGCGGAATGCCCACCTTTGCAGGGAAGGTTGGGGAGAGTAGAAGATCTTTGGACTCGGTAGGAGATCGAAGTTTAGAAATGAACTGGATTGAGCCTTAGTAACAGAAAGGAAATGAAAAGCTATGTAATTGGGCTCGTGTATCCTTAAGGCATTTGCCACCCAGTGGTAAAGAGGAGCTTGACATAGCATGTTCGGGAGCAAAAAATAACATCATTTCATGTTTATAACCCGGTGGATTAAGCTCCAACACTCTGCCTAGAGTATTTTATTATGGTCAATAGTGATATTTCAGAGATAAAACACTGTTCTCTTCGATGGGAAATTCTTCCTTAGTGTTCTCAAGAACAATTTAGAGGGATGAGGATTCTTATTTTGTTTTGTTTTTAATCCCTGGATATCTGTTATCCTCCCCCGACCCCCTCCCCCTTTTACAGGAGCTTGCGGTGTTACTAGGAGAGGCTGAATTGCCAAAAAGGGTTTCAGTAACTTTGAGCTGAAAATGCACTTTAGTATTTCGATTTCATGGAGAATGGTACCTCCCCTTAATAAGTAGTTCAGTGACATTTGGCAGTTCTGTAATATTTGACTTGGGGTTGAGTTTATAAAAATTTCAGTCGAACGGTAACTTCAGGGCACTAAGGGATGTATGTATTTCTGAAATGAGAAGACCGAGTTGACATTCTGATTCTAAAATCAACATCATCTCTGATGCATCACCATATTTTCAATTATAATGGATGATGGGCTGAGAATTTAAAATAAGCTTCCCTGCAAACACCACACAGACCCAGCTTGTGTGGGATAAAGAGAGGGGCCTGGGTGGAAGGGGGTTCTCGGGCCCACTCTCCCAGCTCAAGGTCTGAAAATGCTTCCTCCTCTGAGGCTGCTTTGGTTTCTCCGCCCCTCCCCCATGCTGCCCCCACACCCCACTGGTTCCTTGGGGATTTTTTAGAAAGTGGAATCCTTTCTAACTTTGTGGGGAATTTATATCCTGATGCACCTGAAATGCTTGAACTTGGGAAAGGTCAAATCATGGCAGTACAAGCCTGACGTTGTATGGAATACCTCAGACAGCCAGACAAAAGTATTTCTAACAGGAAATTTGGGGAGTAAAACAGATGGGTAGGGGCATGGGGCTCTGTGATCTCTGTGGCATTTCAGGATAAATTCAGATTTTTTCCACCTGTTTGTTTCCCTTTTCAGCCTTATCTCACCCTCCACGAAAAAAAAATGCCTTAAGCTGATTATACCAAGTTCTCAATAAGGCACTCTTGGGCCACGGTTATGGTCAGGGATAATGCTCAGGCAGTCCTGGGATGCACTGTTTTTGTGGAGTACTTTTTTTTCTTTTTTTTTGCCAGGAGTCCCAGGAGCAGACCTCCTTGTACCAGAGAGTGGTCACGACAAAACCAAGTCTGTCGTGCCCTGTTCTGCCCATAGCCAGCCCAGAAATAGGAGAGGCCAGTCACCTTCCCCTCCTTACTCAGCTGGGCATGGAGCAGCTAGCAAGTTAGGTGGAGTCTGCTATCAGTGGCCATGACTTAGGGCAGTGGTTGGCAAACTGCGGCTCTCGAGCCACATGCGGCTCCCAGTTTGCCGCTCTGTTGACTAATGAGTTTGCCGACCGCTGACCTAGACTCTTGATTCCAATAATTACAGGCTGTTGTTGTTCCTTGTGATTAAGCCCCTAGGGGCCTCCTCCCTTGAGGGGATGTGAACTACACACTGGACCTTACAGCAGGTCTAGAGCCCATCATCTGACTCAACAGATAGATGCTGGTTGGATAAAGATGAGACATAGCCAGCCCCAGTGTGTGGAGAGGGTTGTATGCTCATAGAGGGTGGTTGTAACAGACGTTATTGGTGTCCTGCTCACGTATCCTCTGTTCCTGCCTTTTTCATGCATTGAGGCCCAACTTCTCGAGCCACCAGCCCTTTGCCCATGAGCTTCTGTGGCCACTAGACTGCTCTCTGCTTGACTGTGTGGCAAGTCAGAAGTCCCAGGGAATTCCCACCAGGAAAGGTTCTCAACCAGTGACTGGCAGCAGTTGTAGGATCAGTACATCCATCACTTCCTCTTCCCTCAAGTGAGAGGACATCTGCAGCCTTTCACACAGCCCCTAGGGGTCCCCAGGAAGTCTGCGCTCACTCACCCACATGGTGACTTGCTCCCATCCTTTGTTCCTGAGTCAGTTGTTCTGAGCTGGTCTTTCCTGAGGTCACCTCCTAGGTACACTCCCTGCACTGAAGTCCTTGTCTTTCTGAGGGAAGCCAACCTGGGAGAGGGATGCACAGAGGATAGTTTATGACAAAGTGCTCTCTCTGGATTCTTCTTCTATAGCAAATATTATATTTCAGGGTCTGCATGCAGGGGTTCCTTTACACATACAGTCAGACATGCTTGCATCTGGGAGTGGACATTTGGAGGACCCTGCTTACTCCTGACAGGTGTCTCCCTTCACTGAACCTGGAGCACTCCAGGGCAGCACTTATTAGACTTGGCTCACACTCACCTGGGGTCAGGAGGCTTCTTTGCAACAAACACACTGCAGTGTCCACAGCTGGGGCGGGCCCTGGCCATGGCTGTGGGGGTGAGTTTTACTTCAGGCCCAGAACTCTGATGGCTCCTTGAGGACAGAGTGGCCCCAGCTCCTTCCCCAAGATCTGGGCTATGGCAGGCACCATCCTCCCGAGGTGAAAGGAGTTGAATTAGGCCGAGTGCCTGAAGCACACATCATCCACGCGTCTGGGGGAACACTTGGCGCCTCTGATCGCAGCCAGATTTCTCCAGTGTCTATTTTCAGCATTTTCCCAGAGCACCTATAAGTGAATTTGCAAAGCAGATCCCTCTGTCTGCTGCACTTCCTTCTCTGATGTGGAACAGCCAGCAGAACTAAAAATCTATTCCTACACCCACCTCCGCTGGCCCAAGGGTCTGAATTACTGTGGTCCTGCAGTAATTTAGGGGAAGGCACTGAAAAATCAGATTGATACAAATTCTGCCCTTTCTCTGAGAGACTGAATGCACCGAGCCATTGTCAGCGGAACAGCGTGATGTGAACTCATCCATCAGCTTGGCTTTTGTCACACAGTCCGGCTCACGTGAATGGGATTTAGTATTTTATTTTATTTTATTTTATTTTTGACAGCCAAATGACTTTATTTCAGAGGTGAGTGTTATCAGCATATAGAATAAGGTAAATAGGCCATCTCAGACGCGGAGTACATCTGATTTATTTAAAACGTTCTCTTCATTCTAGGTGCCTGACTGATGTGTGGTGTATGAATCTTGATTTGATGCATGGATTCTGATTAGGCCACTTAGAAGCTATGAGATCTTGGAAAAATGGCATCACTTCTCTGAGAGTCAGGTATCTCATCCCTAAGATGAGTATGTTAAATCCTAGCTCAAATGCTGTTAAAAAGATAAAGTAAGCCAAAGACTGAAAATACTTGGCATACACAAGGCCGGTGTTCTGGTTATCTACTGCTGCTTAACAAATTATCCCATAACTTAGCAATGTAGAGCCGCAGCCATTTTATTATGTTTATAGATCCAGTGGGGATTTAGACAGGGGGCGAGATCGCTTGTCTGGGCTGTGTGATGCCTGTGGCCTTGAATGATGGGGTTGGTTGGGATCATCTGGTGGTTTCTTCACTCACGTGTCCGATGCCTGGGCTGGGATGACTCGAGGACTGGGCTCAGCTGGGGCAGCTGACCAGAGCTGCCTGTGGTCTTCACCTGTGGTTTAGCCCCCTCTCTGCACGAAGACCTCAGGACAGTCATTCTTCTATTTGGCAGCTTGGGGTTCAGTGCACAGAGTGAGAGGGAGCTGCAAGGCCTCTGGGGACCCAGCGGTGCCCCTCTCCTAAGTCTCCTAGGAGCAGGCTCTTTTTACCTCCTGTGTTTCTCTCCCTAGAGGATGACTTCTGTGTTTTCTCCTTGATTCTCTTGTTCGTGACCTTGGCTTTAGTCTGTCATGGCCCGAGAAAGGGTGGGAGGCACACACTTTCTGGGCAATGAGCCTGGAGCACATCCATGAGGGGGGCCACACGTAGGGTAGGAACTCTGAAGGAAAGATAGGTCCCTGTTGGAGGTTAGACCCAAAGCCAGTGGGAAGAGGCAGTGACAGGGTGGAAGAACCTGAGGTAGTTACCCTCATTCTTGGACTTGACACACATCAGCTCAGCTCATCCTCACAGGGAGTCCGTGAGGTGGGTCTCCTAACTTCCCCATTTTATAGTTGAAGAAGCTGCATCTTTGGGAGCTTTTAGTAAGTCTGTAAGGAGTAGCATTGGGACTTGAAGCCAGATCTGAATTCAGAGCCTATGCTTTTAATATTGTCATGGTAGGCAGCCTCTCACTTAGAGATCCTTTTCTCCCCTCCCCTCCCCTCCCCTCCCTTCCCCTTCCCATTTAGTTTAATTTCTTTTCTTCCCTCCCTCCCTATTTATTAAATTTATTGGGGTGACATTGGTTAGTAAGATTATATAGGTTTCAAGTATAGATTTCTATGATATAAGATCTGTATATTGTATTGTGTGCCTAACACCCAAAGTGAAATCATCTTTCATCACCATATATTTGTCCTCCTTTACCCTTCACTACCCCCTTCCCTTCCCTATTTATGACACAGTACTCATTTTCCATGATCCATTCTGTACTTATGAAACCAAGAGTGTGCCTTCTCCTGTATTCTCCCTCCTGTATTTCCCACGGAGTCCCTCGGAAAATAGCACTGGGCTTAGCAGAGAGGCCGCCACCTTCTTCAGGGGCCTCGCCTGGCGGTTGTTTTGCTGGCCACACCAGCGGGGCTCCAGTGGATTGGGGGCAGGGGAGGTATTCTTGTTCACATCATCATCTCCAGAGGAAATTTTGGTCTTGTTTATTCTGAAACATTGGTTTGAAGTTGAAACACTGAAGGGCTACTAAAAGGTTGTCCCATTGGGAAAGGGCTCTCTTCTCCTCCCCTCCTTGTTTTCAGGTTAAAAGCAATAATGAAGGGCTACTAAAAGGTTGTCCCATTGGGAAAGGGCTCTCTTCTCCTCCCCTCCTTGTTTTCAGGTTAAAAGCAATAACAATGAAGCAAACAGAAAGAAACCCCCCAAAAGAATATTGTGAATGGCTCTGACAGGTTAAAGCTGCTGGATAAATGCAGTATTTACATGACAAAATTCCGAGCACAAAGCTGATTGTCATTCACCAGTAATAAGATTCCTGGAAAAGCTAAAAATCTTAATTAAAAAATACACACATTAATTTATTTTTGTTAATAAGTGTCCTTTTGCCTTAGAATATTGCTTTCCCCAAACTTAACTTTACCGAGGCTGGATCTGCTTCCTCCTCTACCCCTCACCCCTACGTCTTCTTCCTGATTTAGCAGGTTGCATGGAATATTGAAGGCTTTGGCCAATGCTGTCCATTCTGTCCTCAAGAAGGTCTAAATTTTGATCAGAAAACTAACAAGCTAACAGATTAAAATATTCAATCATGGTTTTGGACAGGAGGGCAGCACAGGCATTAACTGAAGCTGAAGAGTCAGGGCTGCTAGAGATAATGAGGGGAGATGGTACCTACTCTGAGTGGGAGACCTTGATCTTCAGCCTCGTCTCCTTTGGGACTGCCAGCCCCATTGGACACTTAGACCTCAGGGGAGGACCAGGTGTTTTCACCCTCCAGGCAACACTCCTTCCTGTCCCTGCAGGACCTCAGATGCCTTGGTCTCCTTTCTGCCTGCAGCCTCCATCCCAGATCTGCACCAGTGGACAGAAATCAAGTCTCTTTAACTGGGACTTTTTCTATGAAGTTTTACCTTTCTTCTCTCATAATTGTGTCTAATTCTAACTTGTACAAACCTCAGAGTCCATGCAATACTTACTTCTTATTTATTTTTATTTGAAAAACTGGATTTGCCTACCAGATAATAAAGTCTATAAAGGGACTGGTTTTGTGTTGCAGTTTATCTCTGTTTCCCAGCACCTGGTGATTAACTGTTGACTGGACAGAGGAATGAATGAGTGAATGTTGATTGATTGAGCTACCTTGAAGTGTGTAGGACTCTGGGAGTTTGGAGAAGGCAAATGATCTCGGGGAAGGACCTAAAGTCAACAGAGGCTTGTGCTATGTCAAGCACTAGCTGAGAACAGCCTGTTTTTACTATTGGCTACCATCTGAAGGCATGAGGAGCATGGAGACCCTCTTTCTCATGCTGGACCCCATTGCCCTGAGCTAGACGGCTGGGCTAGAGCAGGAAAGGTTCTCAGGTACTGACAGTCTCAAAACACCATGGGAGCTCTTGTGTCAAACTCATCAAAAGCAAGTACTTTCTCTTGTTTTTCTGATTCTTCTTTCCTGTTGCTTTACTGCCTGTGAGAAAGCTGCTATCCACCCACTTGTGCAAGGCTTGATATTGATCCGCACTGCTCCTGCAGCCAGGGCTGTGTAGAACCAGGGCTTAGCCTGGACGCCCAGGCTGCATGTTTTCCTTCCCAAGGAGGGCCTGGGCCACTCTCACTCTGAAGTCTGGTCAGCAAATACCTGCTCCTGCTTGATTTGCAGTCTGGGTGTGTTGTTGCCCTTGGCCAATGTCTTTAGGAGCCTGGAACTGTGGGACTATCAGTGAGGACCAAGAATGCTGCTGTCCTGCTCTTGGGAGGGCTTATTGGCCACATGGTGTACATGCCCACCTGCACCACATGCCCTGGAGATATAAGAGTGAGTTGTGTGTGCTCAATTTTCCTTAGCTTTATCTCCCTGCTGTCCATATTTCTCCTTCATCTGCCTCAGTAATTACTTTCCTCTTTTGGCACAGTATGCATTTCTATATAAAAGGCTGAAGCCCATTGCAGAAAGTGATGGAACATCAGTGGATAAAGTAATAAATTGGACTTCTGCCAGGGTGACAGGAGGAACTTGAAGATACTGCTGGCCATGATGTACCAGGTGGACTGGAGGGATGAGCTTTGGGGAAGGGAGGTCCATTAGGAATCTGTAGAGAAACAACTGGCAGCCTATGCTCCTAAGGGGTGGCATGTCTCTGTAGAGTCCGATTCACAATCTCATGCAAAGGAAACCCAGCATATCTGGGAAATAGATCTTCTTTGAGGCCTTGCATCATCCTACCACCGTGACATCATTGAATATGGACTTGGGAAGTGATGTGCATAATTAGTTTTGTGAGCTGTTATGAACCAGCTTAGCGAACTACCACACTCCTTCCATCCTCTTTTTTCCATCTTCTCTGTCTCACCCTCGTTCAGACCCCTGTTGATATGTCTCCTCACTTTGTTCTCAGTCTCTTTTCCCTTCTAGGCATCCTTCACCAGATCTGAACATATAAGCCCCTAACTAAAGAGTGATGGGAGTTTCCCATTGCTTAAGAGAGTGTCAAAGAGAGAGTCTTCTTGGCATTGATTGTGGAGGACATGGCCATACCATCTCTGTACCCTTCAGCTTACTTCCAGGCTGAACACTGGGCTTGAACCACCAAGGGACCAATACCCACCTGCTGACTTTCTTGACATTTTGCCTATCTTCTTAAAAAAATATTTTATTGAGTTTTTACAGAGAAGAAGGGAGAGGGATAGAGTTAGAAACATCGATGAGAGAGAAACATTGCATCCCCTTTCTGTGGATGTGACCACAACCAAGGAACATGCCCTTGACCGGAATCGAACCTGGGACCCTTGGTTAGGGTGACATTTTGCCTATCTTATTTTTTGTGTGCCTTCCATTGCTTTAGCTGTTTTAAGTATCCAATCATTTTAGAATATTTGCTTGGTATGCTATGTAGGGGATGAGCATATAGGAAGCCAGGGGCTGATTTGGTTTTTGGGTACTGAGGGATTCTTGAGAGGAGGGGAATGTCTCCTCAGTGTCAATCATCTTGGGATGTTGCAAAGGCTCTTGTGAAATAATTTATAGTTTATGGGTCACATTGTTGGTCTTGAAAAACTTAAGATTTTCTTGAGTATATGTTAACTTATAGACAATGGATTCAAATGTATTGTCGTCCCTTTGCCGAATTGTTAACCCTTTCTTCTAGAAATAATAAGAATTTATCAAAATTTTTGTCTGGACTAAGCAGTGGAGATACAGAGAAGAGTAGGGCCTGGTCAGAGTTCACAGGCTGTTGGCTGACCTGGAGTCCCAGTGCTTCTGTCAACTGTTTGTATAGGGAGCCAGGGAAAGACTCCCGAAATTAGCCTCAGCAAAAGTTCTTCCAATTTACCAACCACCTCCCAGGGCTCTTGTTATGTTGGGGTTTTGATTACAACAAGAAAGAGCTCTGGAAAGCTGACTGTGTATCAGAACATAATATGGGATTATTATTCATTTATGTCATCACTGTGTGTGTGTGTGTGTGTGTGTGTGTGTGTGTGTGTGTGCGCGCGCTTGTCCATGCACCCTCAGCTCTTTTCTGGATATTATGGGGAGGGGGGATGGGAGTGACAGGAGGAGGCATAAATGAAGAAAAAGACCCTAGCTCTGCCTTTAAGGGGCTTACACTCAAAATATGGATAAAAGTGGAGTTTTAACAAGACATAGAGCCCTAGCTAGTTTGGCTCAGTGGTCCTAGTGTTGGCCCGAGGACTGAAGCACTGTGGGTTCGATTCTGGTTAAGGACATCTACCTGGGTTTCAGGTTCAATCCCAGGCCCTGGTTGGGAAGCAACCAATTAATGTCTGTCTCTCTCACATTGACGTATGTCTCTCTCTGTCTCTACTCCCTTTCACCCTCTTTAAAAATCAATGGAAAGTATCCCTGGGTGAGGATTAACAATAACCAATCCCCCCGCCCCCCGAAGACATAGAACAAAATTAGGTGACAACATATGGTGTTCATCACTTAGTTCTCTAGGTGATCTAAAAGTGGAGAAGGGAACATGGCTTCAAGTTATAGACTGGCAATTTCTACATTTTCACAGATGCAAGGATTAGAGAAATGCAATCTGGTTTTTATCTTTATAGCAGAGCTTACTTTTTCAAGAAATAAGACTAGAGGATTTCCTTGAATATGGCTTATTTTATTTATTTTATAATTTAAAAAATACATCCTCCTTGTAGAAAATTAAAGAAATACATAAATATAGTAACAACATTTTAAAACTTGCATTAGAAGATTAAAAATTATCTATATTCCATATCACTCAGAGATAATTCTAAAAGTATTGCAGAGATTTTTTTCTATGCATATTTTTACATAATTTCATTCGTACTATACATACAATTTACATCTTACTTTTTTTCACTTAACATTATCAAGTAAGGATTTTTCCAGGTTATTAAAAACTCCTCATAAGCATTGACTTTAATGGCTACATAATATTTCAATATATGAGTGTACCATAACTTATTTGAGCACTCATTTTGTCACAGACACTAATGGTTTCCATTTTTTTTCATTATAAATAATTTTGCAGTGAGAATTTCGTATTTCTTTTTATATCCTTAGGATACATTTCTAGAAGAGGTATAAGCAGATAAGGACATTTTAAGGTTCTTGATAAGTTTGCCAAACTGCTTTCTAAGAGGGATCTATATATATCCCTGTTTGTATTTCTCTATTTCTCATCCTCTACTATCATTTTCTTAACAAGTATAATTTGCATACAGTAAATTGTACATATTTAAAGTGTACATTTTGATAAGTTTTGGCATACCTATTCACCCATGAAGCTGTCATCACAACCAAAATGCTGAACCAATCCACAGCCTCCAGAATTTCCTCATGACTGTACTCTTCCCCCTGCTGTGGTTGCCCACCTCCCTTCCACCCTCACAGACACACAGGGTTCTGCTCTTTGTCACTGTAGTTAATTGGTGTCTTATAGAATTTATATAAGTGGAATTATTAACATATACTCTTCATTTTGTCTGGCTTTCTCTCTCTCTGCTATAATTATTTTAAGCTGCATCAGTTGTAGCATGAATAAACAGTTCATTGCTCTTAATTACTGAATAGTATTCCATTGTATGGATGAACCACAATTAGTTTGTCCATTTGGCTGATGGAAATCCAGTTTGTTTCCAAAGAAAGCTGCTGTGAACATTCATGTACAAGTCTTTAGTGAACTTGTGCGTTAATTTCTCTTGGGTAAGGAATGGAATGGATGAGTCATATGGTAGTTGTATGTTAACTGACGAGCACCTTTTGTTAGTAATAATTACCTTTTCAGATGTTAATAGTATTTTTTTAATTTAACAAATCTTTATTCAGATTATTAATTACAATGTTATTCTCTCCCCCCCATAGCTCCCCTCCACCTGTT
Organism: Antrozous pallidus; assembly: GCA_027563665.1. Taxonomy (NCBI): domain Eukaryota; kingdom Metazoa; phylum Chordata; class Mammalia; order Chiroptera; family Vespertilionidae; genus Antrozous; species Antrozous pallidus. The sequence goes on along the minus strand of CM050524.1, from coordinate 30,417,544 downwards.
ACCCATACCACCCTCTGCCCTTACCCCCCCCCCCACTGTCCTCATCCATAGATGTATGATTTTTGTCCATTCTCTTCCTGCACCTCCCACACCCCTTTCCCCCCAAGAATTGTCAGTCCACTCCCTCTTTATGCTCCTGATTCTATTATATTCACCAGTTTATCCTGTTCATCAGATTTCTAATTCACTTGATTTTTAGATTCACTTGTTGATAGATGTGTATTTGTTGTTCATAATTTTTATTTTTACCTTTTTCTTCTTCTTCCTCTTCTTAAAGAATACCTTTCAGCATTTCATATAATACTGGTTTGGCAGTGATGAACTCCTTTAGCTTTTTCTTTTCAGTGAAGCACTTTGTCTGTCCTTCAATTGTGAATGATAGCTTTGCTGGGTAGAGTAATCTTGGTTGTAGATTCTTGCTATTCATCACTTTGAATATTTCTTGCCATTCCCTTGTGGCCTGTATAGTTTCTGTTGAGAAATCAGCTGACAATCATATGGATGCTCCCTTGTAGGTAATTAAGTGTTTTTTTTCTCTTGCTGCTTTTAATATTCTCTCTTTGTCTTCTGCTCTTGGCATTTTAATTATGATGTGTCTTGGTGTGGTCCTCTTTGGATTCCTATAGTTTGGGGTTCTGTGCGCTTCCTGGACTTTTAAGTCTATTTCTTTCACCATGTGGGAGAAGTTTTCAGTCACTATTTCTTCAAATAGGTTTTCAGTATCTTGCTCTCTCTCTCTTTCTGGCACCTCATAATTTGGATGTTGGTATGCTTGAGGTTGTCCCAGAGGCTCCTTACACTATCTTCAATTTTTTGGATTCTTTTTGCTACTTGCTTTTCCGGCTGAGTGAATTTTGCTTCTTTGTATTTCAAATCTTTGACTTGATTTTTGTGGTCCTCTAGACTGCTTTTAGGTCTCTGTATAATATTTTTTATTTCAGTCAGTGTATGCTTAATTTCTAGTTGGTTCTTTTTCATATCCTTGAGGGTCTCGCTCATATCCTCACGGGTCTCGTTAAATTTATCGGCCTTTTCTACGAGCCTCTTGAAAAACCTTATAACCGTGGTTTTGAATTCTATGTCCAGTCGTTTTTTTCCCTTCATTTCTTTCAAATGTGATTTGTTTCCTTGTCTCTGCATTTTGGCCGCTTCTCTGAGTTGGTCTCATAGCTTGTGTGGTAGATGTCCTCTAGGGGACAGTGGCTTTGCCTCCCTAGTTACCTGAGGTGGATATTCTTGGTGCACCCCTTTATTGGTTGTACAGTCTTGTTGCAGTTAAGCCTAGATTGTTGTTGCTATCACTGATAGGGTTTGACCTCCAGGCCAGTTGGCTGTGAGGATCAGCTGTGTTTACAATGTGAGAGCCACTGCTCAGCTTGGATGGGCAGAGTCTCAGGGCTGTGCAGCCAGCCTTGGTTTCCCGTCAGCCCCGCCTTAAGTGGTGCCTGGGTCTCTGTGCCCCACAGTAATGGCTGCATGCATCTCTGAGAGAAAGCTGCCGCTGAGCTCTGCTTGCTGCCAGACAGTTTAGCCTCTTTCCAAATGAGTCTGCACACCCAAAGTCTCACTCAGGGTTGGAAAACAATCCAGTCCGGTGGTTTCCTTTTTTTTCCCTTCTCGCAAATGAGAGAGCAAGTCACGTGTCCTCTCTGCGAGCTTGCACACCTCTGCAGTTCCCAAGTTTACGCCGTGAGCTTTTGGGCCTCTGCAGCTCCAGAGTTTCAGCTTGCTTCCTCCTTATGGTCCAGTTTTACCCTGTGTGAGTCTGGGTTACCTGAGACTCGCCCGGAACTGGGGAATCAGTAGGGTGGGACGCCTTTGTCTCCCTTGCTGTTCGAGAAAACCAGCCGGGTGTGCTGCCACCCACCCCTTTTGCTCGTGCATGGCTCCACACCTCTTTCTCCGCACGTCTCTGAAACACTGCTCTCCACGGCTCCTCTGCATCACAGTGTCCTTCTATCTTTCCTTCTATTTCTGGAATTTACACTCAGCCAGCTTTCCGGTGATTCTGGATGATGTCTGTGTTGTCTTTTAGTTATAGTTTTGAAATTGTTGTGTGGGGCAGCATGATAGGTGTGTACCTATGCCACCATCTTGGTTCCTCCTCCTATCGAATGTTAATAGTATTATTAATTAATTCACAGAGACCCCCCCATTAGGTATTTAGCAGAGAATAGCCATGAGGATGCTCTGTGCGTAGGGGGGCTTCTTCAGCCCTACTCCCCACACGGGGTCTAAAACCCCAGTTTTACTCAGTATACCCCAGACGTCTCCTCATTTTCCTCAAAAGAACAGGTTCAGTCTTTCTGGTCTTTGATCGGCGTGTTCTGCTTGAATTCAGCTTTCATTCCCTTGACTGCACTTTGTGATAAAATGACCTCGTCTTCCTGTGCCAATGATCTCACTTCCTTTTTCTCGTCTACATCCATTTTTCTTTTGAATATCAGGAGTGGGGTGAACCCGGTGGAAATAACCATAGTACAAGCCTGCCAGGGAATTCCATGAAGGCAGACTGGCTCTTCTTGTTTGCTGTCTTTGGCATGAAAAGACATTCAGTGGATAATTGTTGAGCAAATAAATGCATGAATTTACATAAAAAGGGAAAAGCTAAGCATTGGCAGCAGCCAGAAGAGAGAGTGAGCAAAATTACCTTCTGTGGGCAATCTGAGAAGGTCTCTTTGAAACATATGGCATGCTTGTGAGAAAGTAGTTCTAGAGGAAATATGAAATGTTAGATTGTGAGGTTCAGAGAGCAGAAGTAGAGGAAGGGAACCGCATTTTGTGTTCTAGAAACTTTCCATACACCCTAATGTGTAATGCTGACAAAACATGGGCTGGAATTATCATCTCTGTCTTTCTGATGAGGTGACCGGGATGCAGAGTTTGCAAATCCTGCCCAAGGTCCAGCTAATCTGGAGCATGATGACAGAGTGCATAGTATCTTTGAGGGGCCTGGGGAGGCCTTGAAATGGCAAGGAAAAGGGTGAGATCTTTTTCGTCCTCTGAGTGTTGTGAGGCACCGGCTCTTGTTTCATTGGTTCTGCAAACATGAACCCCTGTGCTCTGCAGAGGATCTTGCTGTGGCTGCAAGGTTCAACCTCCTTTTCCTGTCTTCTTCCTGGGACCCCATTATCTGGTAAGATATTAACCCCCACTGAACCAGCCCAAGAATGCCCAGCTCACACATGGCCCATCCTGGGGCCTGCACCCCAGCATATGTGGGCTTATTTAGGATTCAGGAAGACTGGCAGAGAGTGATATTACCTCCATGCTAGTCTTTTCTAGTTCTTTTGTGGATCTCTCTGACTCACTCACCACACTGATTCTGAGGAGAGGACTTTCTGCTATGTCTGATGATTTTGTTTTTGAGTTCTGTAGATTGTCAGTTCCATGCTGGTTTCTCTGTTTGGGAACTGCAGTCATATTCAGAAGGCCTTTGCTTCCTGGCTTCACATTCTTTTTTTCTTTATTGATTAAGGTATTACATGTATGTCCTTATTCCCCCATTACCCCCACCTCCCATTCATGACCCCATCCCCTGTTGTCTGTGTCCATTGCTTAGGCTTATATGCATGCATGTAAGTCCTTTGGTTGATCTACCCCCATCCCCCGCCCCCACCTTCCCTGAGGTTTGACGTTCTGATCGATGTTTCTCTGTCTCTGGATCTATTTTTGTTCATCGGTTTATGTTGTTCATTCCACAAATGAGTAAGATCATGTGATATTTATCTTTCTCTGCCTGGCTTATTTCACTTATGCAAATGGTAAGTACTCCTTTTTTTACCACAGCGTAGTATTCCATTGTGTAGATGTACCACAGTCTTTAATCCACTCATCTGCTAATGAGTACCTAGGCTGTTTCCAAATCTTAGCAATGGTGAATTGTGCTGCTATGAACATAGGGGTGCATATTCTTTCTGATTGGTGTTTCTAGTTTCTTGGGATATATTCCTAGAAATGGGATCACTAGGTCAAATGGGAGTTCCATTTTTAGTGTTTTGAGGAAACTCCATACTGTTTTCCACAGTGGCTGCACCAGTCTGCATTCCCACCAGCAGTGCATGAGGGTTCCTTTTTCTCCGAATCCTCACCAGCACTCATCATTTGTTGATTTGTTGATAATAGCCATTCTGACAGGTGTGAGATGGAACTGTTTCACATTCTGGCCCACAGGGGCAATGGTTGTGGTTTGTGTGTCTCTCAGTATGACTTGTCAAAGAGCTCTTCCTCGACAGCATCTTGCAGGGTGCTGGGGTGGATGCCAAGTAGGCATTGCCTTTGAGAAGTCCATCACTGTGGCCCAGGGCTGAGCATGGCACTTGCTGGAGGAACTCAGCAGATACTGAGTGAATAGCATTGCTGGTGGGCATGGTGACCTTGCCAGGGCAGGCCTGGGAGCTGTCATACCCACTCTCTACGCAGCTTCACCTCAGGGCAGAGGCTCCCCTGTTTTTTTCAGTTCATAGAGCTCCTTTGTGTCTTAATAATTGTTTTACAGTGCCCCTTGGCCAAAAAAATACCCAGAAGTTACACTTATACTAAATAGATTGGTCTCCAAACTTTAATAACTATTTGTGTTCTAACAGCTTAGTGCCTGTAGGGCTCGCACAGTGTCTCAGACCGTGGAATCACATTGGGCACTGCCATCCTCATGTCTTGTTCCACTTTGATTTCCACACAGTTCTTGCCTTTTGTCACAAAGATGTGACAGCATGGAAGGAATTCAGCGACCTAGTGTTGAAACGGAACTTCCTAGAACTATGAGTTTGCATGGTGTCCAACAGATGTCCCTACAGTTCCTTCCAAAATCTGAACTATTCATTGAGTTTGCTATGGGTCCCCTTGCCGCTTGGGCACACAGTTGGGGAACCATGGCCCTGGTGTCCCTGCCCTCCCTCAGCTCACCTGAGTGTTAATTGAATGCTGACAATGTCCTCTGTCTCAGGGATGAAGCTCTGCAGAAAATGCTTTCATAGGTTTCCTCATCAAGATTATATTATACTAGGGGCCCAGTGCATGAAATTCATGCACTGGGGGTGGGTGGTCCCTCAACCCAACCTGCCCCCTCTCACATACTGGGAGCTCAGAGGATGTCCAACTGATGGCTCACTCCCAGCCTGCCCAAGGCCTGCTCAGCTCAGCCCTGGCTGCCTGCAACCACTTGGCACTGGGGGCTAGGTGCTTGCCACCACTTCTGCTCACAGTGCCTGGGGGCCGGGCGCTCCCTGCCACCGCCACCACTGCTGCTGCTGCCACAGCTTCCCCTCACAGCACCCAGGGGCTGGGCGCTTGCCGCCACCACCATTTCATCTCCATTCCCAGGGCCCAGCGCTCACGCCACTTGGCCCCACCCCCGCTCCTGATTGGCTGGTAGCATAGCCAATCAGGAGCTAAGGTATGGTCAAATTTGCATGTTTCTCTTTTATTATATAGGATGTCACAATATCATCCCATCTTGACCATATTGGAGGTCAGAGCAGGTGTTATGGGCAGAGCGTGTTACATCTAAGAGAGTGCATAACAAGATAAGGAGGCACAGGTATGGTGCAAGTACATGCTCTCATCCAATCCGGAGAGCCAGAGGAAGCTGCAGGGTGGAGGTCTCCAAGTGTGAGTGGAGGGGGAGGGGAGAAAGCACTTGGGGATGAAGTTGCTGCTGTGCCTCAGCACCCAGTATGGGCCAAGCCAGCCCAGAGGAGCTCAGGGGAGGGCTGTGGAGTTGGATGGAAGATCTGCACTTCCAGGGGTGCCTTCTGAAGAGGAGGTAAGACAGGCTCAGATACCGAAGGGCTGAGTCCTGTGCCTTCTCCCTAGAAACTGCGGGTTGCACAACCCTGTTAACTAAAAAAAAAACATTGAAACCTGTAAAGAATTTTGTGAATTTATTTGAGCCACACTGTCAACATATGCCTGGAAGTAGAACCTCAATGAATTGAGATAATGCTCCAGAGAATGGAGGGTGACATCTATATTTATACATTGCGATCAAAGGAAAGGGACATAGGTGAGTTACGTGAAATTCATTGGTGATAGATTAAGGAGGTGGGATAAAGCAAAGCAAGCTCTGGGATAGGGTAAAAAGTTAAATGATGGACATGTACTTTTTTTTTTTTTTTTACAGAGATGGATACAGGATACTTTAATGTAATTAGCAGTTGACAATGAACTTGATAACAATATCAAGAGGGAATGTCCTGGTGCCATTGTTGTGCCCTGGGGGTCTGGGGTAAAAAAGAAAGTTACAAGTTACCCAGACATCTCACAGATATGTTTATCTTAGAGGCAAAAAGGCAAATGGCTCAATAAAGATCTAAGTTAATCTTTGTCAGGGAAAATACTGGCCTAGGATATGACTACCTACTATAACCTGTTTGTATTAAATATTTAATTTTCAAACCATCTTTTGTGGTTATTTTAGGTCTCTTGACTTTGCAAGACTGCCACGCAGGCCTCCCCTGAGCTTGTGAGGTGAGCATGTGGCTCCTTTCATCCACAACCCCCAACCTTCCCCAGAGCAACTTTTCTTTTCTCTTTCTTCATTTTCATTTAAACAGAAGAAGAAAGCATTTTTGGCCAGGGCCATAAGCCACTATTTCTGGGACGTTTAATTCCACCTATCAGCCACACATCTCTGGGCATTGTGGATGCCTCGCTTCTCTTCTATCCGGGAGTGACCTGCTTGTCCTTCAGAACAGCAAGTTGACAAATGCCATCTGATGTTTCTCTCAGGCACCCCCATTCATCTTGATGGCAGGCTTTAGACACTACCACCACAGCTGGTATTTTACACTTTGGGAGTTTTCTTCCGTGACTTCATTTTATGTGTTTTTTTTTTTTTTAATTCTAATTCCACCCTTTCTTGGTCTCCAGAATGTTTACACAGGGTCATTTGATGAAGAAACTGCTTTTCCATAATTCTGTTCAAAGGCTGTTGAAAAGAATTAGCGAAAAGCTCTATCATTTACACAAGCCTGGTTGAGGGCAGCGGTTCTTTCTGCAGGCGAAGGGTTGGCATCAATTCATTCTTTGAGCAATAGAGCTTTCTGAACCAACCCCTCTGTCTTGCTATATCAGGCAGTATCTCTGATAACCTTTGCTTTGGCCCAGAAGAGCAGTAGAGGGGCAGAGAGGCACAATTTGGACTTGTGAGCGCGCTGTGGATCCTGTGTCATTCCAGGCTGATCTGTTCTACTCTTGTGCTCCTCCCAGGGTGGAGTGGACTTGGCATCCTCCACACCTGGGTCCTGGGCTACTGTGTCATGGTCTTGGGACCTTTGTCCTGGTTTTCACTGAGGGATAAGATGGGCAGGTAAATGAAAATGCACCCCCTCCCCTCAGCCCCAATTCCCGGCAGGGTGGCTAGCCCTGCTATATGGTATCAAAAGACAGGAAGGCAAACACATTTCTTTCTTAGGGTATCAGTCTCAGGCCTGGCTCAGGCCTCTTGAGAATCAGGATATGCACAGAGCTTAGCTTGCTTCCTTTATGGGATCCATCTCTTCCTCTCATAGGAGCCCAAAGCCCCCATCCTGCCGTCTGTTTTCTCCAGGAACCTCCTGCAAACTTCTGCATATTCGGAAGCCCCAATGTGCTCCAATAGTATTCTGAGGCATGCTCATTCACTCACCACCTATAAACCCATGTCCTTCTCTGTTGCTCCTTTCTTTCAAGATCAGCTTGCCTGAAGACCCGTTTAATAGTGGTTTGATGATAGCCCACATAGGTAGTATTCCCCTGCTTATCTCTTGAATATGTGTGTCCTTCATGAACGCTGGCCCCAGAGAGGACAGGGAGGTGCTGGGATGGTTGGAGCATGGGTCACACTGCACTCTCATGGTTTATTAATTAGTTTGTCTCACACATTACAGCATGAAATTGTTGAAGTCAACAGTTGCCCCATACTCATCCTATATAATAAAAGCCCAGCAACTGACCAGTGGAATGACCAGAATGACCAGCTGACCAGTCACTGTGATGCACACTGACCACTAGGGGCAGACTTTTAATGCAGAAGCTGCCCCCTGGTGGTCAGTGCATTCCCACAGTGGGAGCACTGCTCAAAGGGTAGGTCCACAGCTGCTCCGCTGACCAGGATGAGTGGCACTCCCATGGCAGGCTGATCCCCGCAGGTCATGCCCCCTACCAGTACACAAATCCCATGCACTGGGCTTCTAGTAGGTACATAACATTTGTTGATGGACTGAATGAGTGGAAAGAAGGTGCTTAGAGTCAGGCCTGTGGCTGAGCCACATTTTGGCTGGCTCCAAACCAGGAGCTGGGGATTGAAGGAGAATGGTTACTAGAAAGAGTGAGGCAGGGATCAGCACCCTGCTATGCAGCCTGTCCCACTGGGAAACTGAAGTGTAAATCAGGAGGGGAAAATGCTGAGGGACATAGGCATGTGTAAACATGTTGAGAATGGAGGAAGGCTGCAGCTCATTAAGGGTCTGTCTGTTAAACCACTGCTCTCCTTGGTAAAGGGCCTTCCTGGGGCTGGTCTCCATGCCAGGGCTCCAGAATCTGCTCGAACATGGCAGATTCTGGATTGGAAGCCACAGGGATGATGATGAATGGGATGGAGGTCAGGAGCTGTTTTGACGCTACTTTTGAGAGATCCTGTGAGAGTTCTCCTGCCTTTTTCCATGACTGGTGCAATAGCCTGCCAGGTGGCCTTGTCTTCTAAAGTTGTTCTTCATTCGGATGTGATGAATTCAGTTGGTTATTCCTCCATGTGACCTTCTGTGTATTGAGATCAAATAAGAAGTGGCCAGGCGCCTCTGTGGCTCTGTGGTTGAGTGTTTGAGTGTTGACTTATGAGCCAGGAGGTCACAGTTTGATTCACAGACGGGCCATGTGCCCTGGTTGCAGACTTGATTCCCAGTGTGGGGTGTGCCTTATATCACTATGTCACTTGTGGGGTGTGCTGGAGGCAGCCAATCAATGATTCTCTCCCATCACTGATGTTTCTATCTCTCTCCCCCTCTTCCTTCCTCTCTGAGATCAATAAGTGTGTGTGTGTGTGTGTGTGTGTGTGTGTGTGTGTGTGTATATATATATATATATATATATATATATATATATATATATAGAGAGAGAGAGAGAGAGAGAGAGAGAGAGAGAGAGAGAGAAGTGGCCAGCAGTGGGCACTGTCATCTGTCAGCTGCACCTCAGCAACAACCAGTCTTCTTCGGAAGGACCACTAGAGACCGGTCATGGATGTTACCACATTCGTCCTTCAGGAGCAAGCCAAGGGAATTAGACATAATGGACTCAAGGTGGCTACAGGGAAAATGTCCCATACATCCCTGGGAGCCTAACTGTTCTTTACCCATGATTTTGTTTCTAACACTTTGAGTGCCTCCTGCTTTAGAAAAGGCCCTTTTGTTATTAAAGGTGGTTGCCAACCTTTTCTCTGCCTGACAAATGAGAACTCCCAGTTTCTCAGGAATAAAATAATTTCATTTGTATTTTGGAAGTTTTGAACTTATGGCAAATAGCTGTTCAAAATGAAAAATTTCCCTCGTGCTTTTACAAATCTCTGCGAATATTCACACATAATAACATGTATGCACACACTACCCACTTGTCAGGTGGTCATTTTGGCAAGTGGTCCTGCTGGTTCTATTGGAGTGATGGAGCCACATGAGATGATGCACACCTTAGGCCCCATAGTCTCACATTTAGGTTCTTTGAAAATGGGAGAGCAAATGCAGGGTGTTAGGTCTGCTGAAGTGTTTTGTAACTCAGGATCCATGCTGTGTGGTACTTTGCAAGTTATAAAACCTCCTCTTCTTTAAAATGCGCAATAATTTTAGTTCATTTTAAAGACAAAATAAAGATGTGTATGTATATAATACAAACACACATATGTACATATATACATACACAGATATATATATATCTGTAGCAGCAAATATGACTAAATATTAATAATTGGTTATTTGGTTTAAAATAGGTTGAGAAACTCAAAAGGGACTCTCCACTTGGATAGCAGGCATAGCTTCTTGAACATAGGAGGAGATGCTGGGAGAATTTAGCACTCACACCAGGAGCAGCAAGGACCAAAGAATTAACTGGAGTCCACAGGATAAACTAGGAGGTCAGAGCTCACTAGATTCCAGTTCCAGAAACTTGGTCCCTTGAAACTGTGGAATACTAGTTAATGGAATTCTGGGATAATTAAGGATTAGTCTTCAGACCTGCTTCTCTTTTTCAACCCCTTTTCTCTGTTATCCAGATTTCAATAAATGTAATTTATTGAGGATTCCAGGCATAAACATTGTGACCCTCAAGACCACCATTTTCTGAGAGCTCCAGTAACTAATATCTTTTTTTTTTTTAAGAGGAAGACAGAAGGTATCTTATTTATGACTTTATGTTCTGGTTAGTTTGGATCTCGAAGCATTTCAGAAACTCAATATGCAGAATAGATTACTGCAGAAAATAAGGGGAAAATGGAAAAAGAAATTAAATATATTTTAAACTCAGATGAAAAATTATTGACATTTTAATTCATATTCATGTTGGCAAGTCTGTTCTCTAGCAGCAGCAAAAGATATAAACTGTTTTTATTTCTTCATAACTTTGAGCTATAAAAGAGTCATTATTAAAATTTCTTCTCATAGCCTTCAAGTTTGAGAGCTTGGGAAACTAAAGAAAACATGCAGAGTGTTAATAATGTCATGAAATTGTGTAGGGTTTTGTATATGATACTTTTTTTTATCGCTGTCAACATGTTTACATGCATTTTCTCATTTGCGACTTATAGCCTGTGAGGTGGGCAGGGAGGGTTTTATTCTTTCTATCTATCAGAGCTGGATACTGAGTCATGGAGAATTAAAGGACTTGCCCAAAGTCACCCAACTAGTAAATGACAGAACCGATACCAAAAGCAAAGCCTCCCACATGTCAGTCCCTGAAGCGTCTCGTTCATCAAGCGGCTCTTACTCCTCCAGTCTCCCTGGCCTACCCGGGGTCCGTTACTCATTCCTGGGAAGGCTGCATCTTCATCCTGGTTGAGACCATTCCGGCCCATGCACATCTTTATTTTATCTCCACAACAAACTAGAATTATTGCACGTTTTACAGAAGAGCAGATTATATCACTTGTCAAGGGCCACACAGCATGGATCCCGTGTTACAAAATATTTCAGTAGACCCGACACCCTGCACTCTCTCTCCCATGTTCTGAGAACCTCTTAATCATTGTCTTGCTTTACAGTAGACCTTAAGTGCCTTCCGGTGCCAGAGCCAGATGCTCTTCCTGGAACATATCCACAGTCACATCATTGCCACTTAGAGACTCTTCAGGGGCTTTCTGTTGCCAACCACAGAAATCACCTCCTCCCCGCACTCACCTGTCTTTCTACCGTCTCCACCTACTCCCTGGTGGTCCTCTAACCGTCAGCCTACTAAGTGATGGTCTTCATGGGGGCTGGGCTTGCTCTCCTGCCTCTTTGCTTTGTGCACCATAAAAACCACCTGTAATTGACTGGCTCTGTGACAGTGTTGACTGGCTAAATTATCTCTGGACAAGCTGAAGGAAGGGGCCTATGGATAGAGTGACAAAGAATGTGACGCTGACTTTGGAGTCAGATCCATGTGAGTCCAAGACATCTGGTTCCCATAAAGTTGGCTGTGGGAAATAAACCAGTCATTAGGCAATTGCAAGAACTACCTGTGGGCTTAAAAAGAATGATGCTTATATCCTACTCATAGAGATTTTATTATAATTTGGGAGTAGCCTGGGCATCAGAATTTCTCAAAGCTCTTCAGACAATTCTGATGAGCAATGCAGTTTGAGAGTCAGTGATGTAACGTTCTTGAGTTGATAGGTTAGAACTGACTCGCATAAAACACCTCATGGCCTGGCCTGCACGGCTCAGTGGTTGAGCGACGACCCGTGAACTGGAAGGTCATAGTTCAATTTCCAGTCAAGGCACATGCCCAGGTTATGGGCTCGATCCCCAGTAGGGGGAGTGCAGGAGGCAACCAATCAATGATTCTCATCATTGATGTCTCTCTCTCTCTCCCTCTCCTTTCATTGCCTTCTGAAATCAATAAAAATATATTTAAAAATAAATAAAATCTGAAACATCAGAAAAGCATGTGCTTTTCTTTTTTAAAATATATTTTTATTGATTTCAGAGAGCAATGAAGGGAGAGGGAGAGAGAGACAGAAACATCAATGATGAGAGAGAATCACTGATTGGCCACCCTCTGCACACCCCACACTGGGACAGAGCCCACAACTCTGGCATGCGCCCATGGCCAGAATCGAACCTGGGACCCTTCAGTCCTCAGACCGACGCTCTATTCACTGAACCAAACTGGTCAGGGCTATGTGCTTTTCTGACACAAGTGTGGTCTGTCAATAACCTCTGCTGACAATGCTTGCTGCAGGCAGCCTGCAAACCGCTTTGCCTTGCTCATCCCGAACCCAGCTGCAATTGTCCAGGGTGGGCCTTCTGCAGCTGTGGGCATGTAGTAGGCTTTCCACCCAAGGCTGCCTCCTGCAGTTCCACTCAGAAGGAGCTGACTGGGTGCTGACACTGTTGTTTTCAAGGGCAATTGCAACCTCTCTTCACCAGGTCTCCTGATAGGTCAGTGGCTGGGAGAGGGATGCCCATTTTAGAAACAGCTCTTAAATGTAATGATGGGATTTGGCTTCCAGAAAAGCTAAACACACGATGAGAAGACCCATTGTTCATCTGCCCTTTGCCTCAGGTCAGATGCATCACATCATGTTATGGAGGGCTGATGGTCTTTGTAAAAACTTGGGTAGGCAACATTGCCTTTAATGGCCAATTTTTGCCTCAAGGAAATCAAAGGGAAGATTATGGCTTAGAATTATCAGGCTTCCTTCTTGGTGTTCATTTGCTCTTCTCAGAACTAAATAGCTATTACTAGTCCTTCTGATATCGGAGGAAAGAAATGACCACTGAAGATGTGGGATCCTAGTGCTGTTAAATGAAATGCTTAGAGAATAAATAGCACCTCTGATTAGGAGGGGCACGAGGAGCTTCATTGCTCTGTAGGGCTAGAGAAAAATGAGAAGAGAGAACTCATAAAAGAGCAGTCAATTATTTTAAAGATGAGCTGGCATCTTTTAATTCCTCACCAGATAATGACATATCTATTTGAGCCTCCGGCTGTTGTATCATTTCTGGTGGATTCAACAAAATTTATTCAACAATCATTTATTGAGTGCTTCTCTGTGCTAGGCCCCAGGCTAGGGGCTGAGGAATGAGCCACATTAGCCTTCCATGGAGACATCAGTGGAGACATCAGTGTTGCTGGGGAGAGGTGTAGGATGGAGAGGTGGGCCAACTTCCTGGAGGAGGTGTGGCCTGAGCCAGGCATGAAGGAAGGGAAGGGACTACCCAGGTGGGAAGAGTCTTTGAGAGGTAAGGGCTCTCTGTCCTGGGGAGCTGGTATTACCTTGCCATGAAGCACTGCCATCATGGGCAGGCAGGTACACTGGATTCTAAGCCCATACATGGCTACTGGTTTGTAGACCAGGCCCAGGTCACAGTTACACAATTACAGAGCAGGACTGAGCCTCCTTGATAGTAGACTAGTGATCCGGTACACAAAATTTGTGCACAATAAAAGGGAATTAATTAGAGGAAATATTTTAACATTGCTGTTTTCCCTTTTTCTATAATAGAAGTGTCAGAGATGAAAGAAAATTAGTAAAATGTATATTAAAGTCTTCCTCCTGTCAGAGTCTGGGGCATACCATGGGAATCAGAGTCAAGTCCCTGCCCACCCATGTGTGCCTTGAAATTGTGTGAGACCCAGACCCGGCTGGCTCCACCCTCATTGAGCTCGATCCAGACTAGCCAGCCCTACCTCCCGTCAAGCCCCACTGGGTGCGGTGGGGGGACGCGCAGCCTTAGGTCACCTGACACTTAGTAAACTGTCGTCAGTAATATTAAGCCATGACAGTTCTCACAGTGAGGGGGATGCATGATGAGGAACGAGGGGCAGTGCTGGAGGTGCCCCCACCGCCTCAAGCCACGAGGATTACAGAGCCATTGCTTTCTCCTGCCTTGCTCCCCAGGTAGTTCTCAGTAGTGTTTATTGAATGAATGACTAGGTAAATGAATGAATCATAGAAATGGCCCTCTGGTAGGAATTTTGTCTGCACACCTGTCTTTAATGTTAGAAATTAATTGCTCCTTTAGTCTACCTTGAAAAGTAAAAAGAATTTCTGCAGAGGTTTAATACAAGTGACTGTTGCATAATCAGGTTCTTGATCAGGCTATTGGGAAAGGAAACTCATGTTTATTTGGTGCCTACTGAGAGCTGGTCGCTGAGGGCTTTCCTGACACCTTGGGTGAAGCCTTGAAGCCAGCAACCGAGGATGTGGAGGGCTGCAGCCCAGAGGTGGGCTCTGGCCGGTCCTCAGGACCCATCCCGCATCTCTGCCAGATTTCCTTCATCTCTGAGGAGCCATAACTCTGTGACCAATTTTGAAGAACACTTGTGGTTGAGGAGCAAGGCAGCTGTCTGGGCCTCCCAAGCTGAGATCCAGCCACAGTCTCATTGGTAGTTGCCCAAGGTTAGTGGCCTAGGCTTAGAAACTCCGCTGTGGAGGACTCATTTCAAAGGATTGCTCCAAGAGAGAGATATGTCTAACCTAAAGGAATGGCGTTGGGGAAAATTGGAGGGTTGAGTGACTTGTCTTCAGGAGCTAGGGGCTATCAGCTGGCCTGCAACACCTGAGATTGGGCTGCGGGGCAGCGGGAGGCTGGGCACTTGGGGCGCTGGCCCTGCATAGCTGGGAAAGAAAGGCATTTTCAGAAATCTGGTATTGCCCACTCTGGCAGGTTTCTGGGAAAGGACGAGGCTTGGGTTTATGTTAGGAGGAAGAGTTGAGTTTGAAATTTGTGAAATCTGGTGTTGGGATTGGGGTGGAAACTGCTGAATTCTCCATGACAACCCAATCTTTGTTGTTCCTGACCCAAGTGGCCACTTTTGTGGTTCTATAGAAGCCCAAGGTGATTGTAAGGCTGAGAGATAGCAATTTGCTTAGCCATAGGGCTCACCCTCTATCCTCCTGTCCATGTCCAGACATGGCTCCATACGCTGGGCGTTGCCCACTCTGGGGGAACTGATACATTAGGCCTGATTTGACTCTGCTTCCCTGCTTTCCCCAGGGATCACTGCGCTCTCTCCCCAAAGCCCCAGGAAGGGGAGATGGGGTGTCTGTGGGAGAATAGCAGTGCCCTTCAGAGAGCTGCACTGGCTGAATTTACACTCTTGCTTAATGTTTTACAGTGTATGTCATGCTGAGTAAATTGAAATTGGACAGGAAGGTTTTTAACCAATTCATCAGTCCAAGTAAACCCTGTTAAGAGGCAGAAATGAGCTCTTATGGGGATAATAGCCATAGGAAAACAAAGCACAGTAATATTCTCCTCTTTCCAAATTGTATATAAAATCAATTGTTGGTTCCCTGCTAATGAGCCTAATGTTTTGAGCTATAATTTATTCCAGGAGACCAGGTCTGCAGGGTGTTGGCATGCCAGTGGCCCTCTGGCTCCGCACAGAAGTCTCTGATATTTGTCTGGGAGAGGTGAGCTGAGGAAGGGTGCTCAGGGGCTGGGCTGATGCCTGGGTTCAGCCTGGTGGGTAGTGGTGTGGCCAGAGAGTATAGGGCTCTAGGGAGAAGGTGGAGGTGCTGCATTGGTCTGAGCCCAGTACGCCCAGAGGTCGGGCTGTCTTTCATTTAATCCCCAGGACACTGTGCGAGCTGACTCTAGTGAGGAGGTGTCTCCTGAAATGCCCCTCAGCAGGTTGGAGAGCTGGGAGTGGTAACCCCACCCCTGGGCCTAACCATGAGAGCCTCAGCTTTCTGAAACCCAGTTAGGGAGGAGAGGGGCAGGCATAATCCCAAGAACCGGAAGAGGAGGCAGCACCTGGGCCAATGGGCAAAGCCAGAGACTCAGAAGGAGCCCATGGAAGGTCCCACAGGCACTGGGATGGTGCTCTCCCTCCAGGCAGACACTTTCTGTCACAGGCCCACTGGCTCCCAGGTGTCAGGACCAAGGAGCTGATGAAGACCTGGCAAAATAAGATTCAGGGGATTTTGGTTCCAAGAAAGCACCTATGAATTCTGACTGAGTTTTTGTCACAATGGTAACAGGAGCAAAAGGCCTTAGGCTTCTTAAATCACAGTATCCCGAAGACCAGGGTCTGGGCTGTTGACATTGTGTCCCAGCCTCCAGGCCAGGCTGATACAGGCTGGGAGAGCTTGTCCAGTGGATGAATGAATGAATGGGCTGTTTTCTCATTGCCTCACCACAGGGAGTGCATCCTCATTGAACCAAAACTGCCCCCAGGTCATGTGCAGACTTCTTGTCCTCCCTGGGGAGTGTGCTGGAGCAGGCCGCGCCCTTCCAACAGTGGCTGCAGCACAAGAGCCACCACTTTCATTGAGCTCTTACAGCCTGTCAGGTTCTTGCTGAGGACTTCTGACACGTTCTTTGAGCAATTCTCCTGACACAGTTAGGAGGCCGGTACTGGGATGCAGAGACTGAGGCTTGGGGGCAGCATTAAGCTGACCTTCCATGGAGGGAGCTCTAATCATCAGGCTGAAGAATGCAACCAAATTACCTGACTTCTGTCCGTACATTATTGACCTTTCACAGCATCAATCCAAGACGCTGTCACCAAATATTTCTGCAAAGCGGTCAGCGCCGACAGAATGCCTGGAAACTGCAAGAAGAACCTGTTCGGCAACGTAGGGTCAGGACATTGCTTTTAGCTCCCTCGTTGGGGTACCCTGACCTCCCTTCTCTGGAACAGCCCAGGGATCAAGGCTCAGCCAGGTGGGGCAGAGCCATCTAAATGAGCCACAAATCTGAATATTAAGGCAAAGAATTACTAACATCTGCTACTTAAGGGAGCAGCTGCTTAAGGCACTGCGCCAGGTGCTGCACCTGTGGGATCGCACAGAATCCTGGACACTGTGCGGGCAGAGGGTGCTCCTCTCCTCAGCATATAGATGAGGGAAACTGAGGCTCAGGGAGCTTAACCCAGGCCACCCAGCCAGGAACGATAGAACCAAGACTCAAGTGGAATCTGCCTGAACCCAGGGTCCCACCTTTCCCACTAATCCTTACCCCAATGTGTCTTGTGATAGATTCATCCAGCAGGTGAATGGTTGGGCCAGAAGAAAGAACAATGGTTCTAGCTTAACGGGTGTCCCAGGTCCTAGCTTAACGGGTATCCTGCCACAGATGGGTCATCTCACCTCTCCAGTCCTCTTCTTCCACATCTCTCACATAAGGTCACTAAGCAAGCTGAGGGCTGATGACTCTGGTACTGTTTGCATACTGAAATGTGTATATCCATGGGCATGTGCATATGTGTGTTGTGCATGTGCATGTATATTAGCAAGTGAGAGACCTACAGCATTCCCTCCTGACAAGCTTTCTAGGAGGTGGCTATGCAGTCTGCTCCTTTGGAGACCTCTAATTGTGAAGTGCCTGCCCCTTCCATCTGCCTCCTCTTCCGGCTCCAGCCGGTTGCCACCTGGGCTCAGGCCTAGGAAGGACCAGCAGCCACTTGCAAATAGGAATCAGTGAGAGAGAAAGGACAAAACCTCAAGCCCTCCAGAGCCTGCCTCATAGCACTAACATTTGATTTGTAGGCGAGAACGGGAGACAGTCATTCCTCCAGTTTGCTCAGGTCTTTCTGTGCTCTGATCTGATCTCACCTCCCACCACTGGATGGGCATCGATTCAGAGCCTCCCCCCCTGGGGGGGGGGGCGAGCAGTCTGGAGATTTGGACTGAGATGGGAGTGGGACTGATGGAGGTAGGGCCACTGAGAATACCAGCTCCTGGTGGGGAGAACCTCATGAGTGGGGACACTCTTACTAAGCACCCTTAGGCTCCTATTGCCATGAAACTTCACTACCTGAGTCTCACTCTCTGTCCTCTTCTCTTGTTCCTTCCAGAATTTCAGATTGGCCTCGAGTAAAATAATGGTGTTAGCCATAACATCCTCAGTTAGTGTGCATTGTTAAACCTGTTGCTTTTTCCCGCACCCACGCATCTCCAAGGAACCTGGTAGGTTCAGTATTCTGCCCTCAGGATTACTGTTGTCTTTGCTGGCATCATTCTTATTCACATGCTTTGCAGCATTTCAGGGACCCTCCTTTCCTGTGCCGACTCTTTACCAGGTCTGTTTGGCTGCGGGCTGGGGGCAGTGCCCCTGGCCAGGCAGCCTGGGCATTGCAGCAAAGCCACTGCCTGGCACAGGACAGATACTGCTTCAGGGTACTGGCCAGGGCAGAGGTCAGTCACATTATGTTTTATTCTTCACCTGCTGAGGAGAAAAATAGCTTTGGAATTGAGGTTATTTTCTGATGCTCTCTGCTCAGCATGTTCTTAATGTCCCCCTCACTGGCCTGTTTCTGTGACACGTGGGAGGGCACTGCTGTTCCTCATTTTGACTGGGAGAGGGGCCTGGTTCTAGGAAGGCCCTCCGAGAGCATCAGCTTCTGGGAAGCCCTGTTTTGAGTTCCAACACCAGAGATCGGGCTTGTTCGAGCCTGAGAACTGACGAAAAGGGGATACTTTGTCTTCACAGAACTAGGGAGCAGAGAAGAGCACAGGATCCTGTGAGCACATCTGGTTAATACTTCAAAGCACTTGAGTTCCAGGAGACACAGTGCCTGCTGGTGCCAGATGTCACACGGGGCCTTTCCCAACCCGATTGGTTGTCAAATCATTTTCTTGTGAGATAGTCCTAAATTTGTTTTTGAAATGTTGCTCTGGGGATAATATCGCCTTTCTGACTAAAAATGTCTCCATGTATGAGTGCATGGGGCAGAATCAGAGAGCACGACCCTATAAACTTAAGGTGTACAGGCTTTGATTCTGCTTTGCCATTTATATGGCTTCTTCACAGAAAGTACAAGAAAGCCAAAAATCAAGATAGTTACTAAATTTGAATACACACAGTAACGTACAGAAGAAGTGACTGAGCAGCTATCTGTATGATTTAGCTGTGCGTGGCATTTACATAATCATAATCTTGTAAACACTGAATGTGCTGGGGTAAGCAGAGAGAAACATAACTATTGCAAGGCCCAGGGGTGTGGTAGTGTGTGTATACAGGTGTATTCATGCCTGTGTGTATGTATATATGTATATTTGTGTATGCATGCCTGTGGATATGTAGATGTGTATGTGTGTGTGCACACATACCTGTGTGCATGTGTATATATATATATGTATATATATGCATGCATGTTCTGTGTGTATGTATATATGTGTGTGTTTATGTGTGTGCATGCATGCTGGTATATATTATATATGTTTATGTGTGTGCTGCATGTCTGTGTTTATGTGTGTATGTATATTTGTGTATGTGTATGTGTGTATGCAGGCCTGTGCATATGTATATGTATATGTATATGTGTGAGTGTTTAGCATGTGCATGCATGCCTGTGTGTCTGTGTGTGTAGATGTATGGAGGGAGAACAGCTCTAAATTCTCATCTTCCAAAGTGGAAAGTCAATAGATAATGCTTAGAGGTGAAAAATGAGGCAGCAACGTACACTGCTTATTTAGAGATACAGAAGTAAATAAGAACCAGCTGAGACAGTTAACACAGTTGCCTCTGGGAAGTAGGCAATGGGGCAGAGGGAGGATTTAAGATAACTGTTATTCTTCTGTAAAAAGCCCTGTAGAATGGACTCTTCTAACGATATGCATGTGGAACTTGGATAAGAAGTAATCATAAATTATAAAAAAGAAAAATATTGAAAAGTGATTACTTAATACCTAGTGATTCTGTGTTCTTGTCCCAGGATGTGCAAACCCACTTGGAGGGCAAGGCAGTTGTGGGCCTAGGGATCTGTGAACATTTGTTTGACCCTCTGACTTCCAAGGCCTCAATGGCAGTGGCCTGGGGGCCCCCGTAAATGACCAATATTCCAGGAAAGTCCGTGGTGACTGCTGGGCCCTGCCTCCTCGGTGAGGGCTTTATTCGCAGAGCCCTTGAGATATGTCACCGGTTCACTGAGGGCGTCCCCAGTGAATGTGGGACAATTCAGTTGTTGTTTGTCATTCATATTTCCTTGTTCATGAAACTCAGAATAACTTTAGTCTGTTTCTGTTCTCAGTGTGTAAGCTGACGACCAGCTTCCTGTGGAGAGCTCCCAATGGGGTTCTTTGCCTGGTTTGGTGAGGACACATTTTTAATTTTTGAAAACAGAGATGAGCTCTTCTCTCTGCTTTTTATTACATCATTATTGTCATCATCTTCAGTCAGTATTTATCTCTAACACTGAATTCCTGGCTCACCCTCTCAACCTCATCCTTTCTCTCCCCCGGCGAGCCCCTATTTCAGTAAATGCCCCTTTCATGCCTTTACTTGGTCAGGACGTCTTGTAGTCATGTTTGACTCTTAATTTGTTTCTCTCATTCCACATCCCAGCCATTAGGAAATCCATGGGGCTCTACTTTCAAAATGCATCCATAATCTGCCCATTTCTCCACCTGAGCAGTCGCCACCCTAGTGAAGGCCACTTCATTTCTCACCCGGATCACTGTAGTAGTCTTCTGACAGTTCCCTGCTCCCACCTTGGTGTTACATTCTGAAAAAGCAAATCTTAAAACTCTAATGCCTCCTCAGGTCACCTAGAATAGAATCTTAAGTCCTCTCAGTGATTCGCAAGATTCTGCATGATCTGCTCACCTATCTGGCTTTATTTCCCATCATTCCCTTTCCAGCTTTCTATGCTTTAGTCACACTGCCCCTGTTGTAGTTCCTTGACCACTGCTCCTGCCTCAGGCCCTTTGCACTTGCTGTTGCCTGCTAGACTCTTCCGCATATATCCAAGTGCCTTGCTCCTTAATTTCATTTAGGTTTTTGCTTAAATGTAAGCTCATCAGAAGGGACTTCCAAGACTGTCTTCCTCTGTACATCACTGTCTATCCGATTCTGCTTTCTATTTCCTCATAGCATTTGGCATTTCTGCTCTATTAAGCATGTATTTACTTATCTTCCTCTTTGGACTATAATTTCTATGCAAGCATTTGTCATTTTGACCTCTGATATATCCACCACCCCAGAACAATGCCACTACAAAGTAGGCACTGGCAGATATTTGTTGAATGTCCCGATGAATGAATTGTGCACCCACAAGTTGGCAGACACTTCTAGGCACTGCCTAGAGACTTCAGTCTTGTGCCTGCATCAGATATGTCATGCCATGGAGAATTATGTGAGCACAGGGAGTAGTCCATACTGACTTCCAGCAGGAATTGGGGGTAGTGTGATGCCTTCTTAGTTTCCTCTTATAACTGTTGCCTAGAAGGCTGGAATGAATCATGTGTAGTCGTATGGGGGGTGGGGTAGAGAATTCTCTGCAGTCAGAAAACTTTTAAGGGTATGTTTGATGGGGCAAATCAAAGTGATCTCTGACTACGGATCAGATCACTTGCACGTATTGGAGTTGACGGATGAATCTCAGTGGCATCATTTCTTTCCTCTCAACGTTTTGGTAAATGTCATTTTCTCAACTGACTTTTGAGAATATGCTGGCCCCACTCCTATATTTCCTGCTTTGTGATAATATAATAATAAAAGCATAATATGCTTATTAGACTGGATATCCTTCTGGATGACCTGCCAGACAAAGCCATGGCAGCAGGGGCTGAGTCCCTTGCATGAATTCTGTGCATTGGGCCTCTAGTATAATGACATTTAACAAACGCTTTTGAGTATCTGTCATAGTCTTGGCTCTGATCTAGGCAGTAGAGATGCAGGTGGAATATCAGCCTTAGAGTTTTATAGCCTCTGGGTAGGGTCAAGAGTGACGCATGACAAAGAGCATATGTCAGTGTGGGCAAAGAGTATATGTCATTGATGCCTTTTGAAAGTAGAGGCCCCTGTAACTTTCAGCATTGCCTGTGCTTCAAGATGGTCATGCCAAGCTCCCATTACTTGGGCTTTCTTCATTGACAAATGGAATACATTAAATGTCGCCAGCCCTTCTGACCAACTCAGTTTTCTGGCTCTATCTAATTAGAATTAAGTGGTGGGAGAGGTTGGGCAGACGAAATCAAAGGAACAAAGAGAGTTCAGGCTTCCAAACTGTGTGCCTGCATTTGCTGAATCAATTTCAATGAGTTGCATAAAGCTGTTTGGCTTCTTCATGGAGCAAGATGGTTGCCTTTTCAGAGAGAATCTGCTCCTCCCACTGGTCCACGTTGACTTTGGGCCCCCTTGTGGCCCTGAGAGCCTCTGTCTCTCTTGGGCTCATGATGTAAGGTGAGCAAGGGAAAAGGTGGGTTTCCAGGCTGGGACTCACAGGTGGAGAAGGAGAAGGCAATTCTGTCTATTTTCAAGGCTGCCATAACCTCCACCCCTTTTACTGTTCAGGATCCGTTCTGAGTATTCAAACATGGTTGGTAGAGGAGTTGCCATGGTTTGTAGATTCCCTCCCTCTGTTGGCAGAGCAGGAAGAATAGACCTGAGAGATGAGGCGCTTGCTAGTTCTGCCAATAATATATATATATATATATATATATATATATATATATATATATATATATATATATTTTGCTATTTAGGTGAATCCATATGCCCTGGGGGCAGCTCTTCCCAATTGAATTAATTATTCATCAGCAAATTTAAATATCCTACTAACTCCTTGTCCCTTTGTGTTTATGTTTCTAGTTGAATTTTTATATTTTTAGGAATGTTATTATTATTATTATTTTACTTTTAGATTACAGGTGGCCAAATGAATTTATTACATGTTCTAATTATAGTTTAGAGAGGGCTTTTGGTATTCATTTTTAATATGCTTATACTTGTGAATGATATTAATATTAAAACAACTTTTTTTTTTTAGTTACAAATTCTCATGGGTTCCTAAGCAAATATAATACTCTTGGTATTAAAGTGCTTCCTTAATCCCTGCTGATAATTGTTGATGGTTGGAAATGCTGGCAAGTTAGAAATGCTCAGAGAGGCTTCTTTATTTGGCATCTGCAAATTATAAACTATCGTAGATGTGAGAAAACTGTGAGGTAGGGCAAAGGCTTGCCAACTCTGCCCCACCACGAAGTGGCAGATTTGGAACTTAACCTGTTATTGAGTACAGGTCCATCTATAGTTTCGTTGTATTGTTACAAAAAAAAAACAAACCCAAAAACCTTCCTGTGAAGTATTTACATCATGGCTAAAGTCTAACACTAGTTTTGTGGCAGCCTGTAGAGAAGCCATGTGCATCTTAGTTTCCCCAAAACTATTATGGACTCGATAATAATTAATAGGAACTAGACATAACCAGATAATTATAAGATAAGATGACTAATGTTGATATTGGGTAGATTCCAGATATTAGTTCAAAGAGAAAAATAGATCTTGACAGCTATGCAAGAAGGTTCCAAATGAACAGTACTCCAAGCAGTCGTTGATATTTTAGAAACAAAAACAACAAATAAAAACTTCAAAGATTAGCTCTTTCCCATGTGAAGTCTGCCTCTAATCTGGTGTTTTACTCCCTTAACTGGCAGGACGCGGGGTTGGTTTTGGCATGTTCTATCTGCATGTTTTGATCAGTGAAACTTGATTATGTATGTGTCACTCACCTCTCATAAGCAGCTATTCATGTGGAAATCTGTTTACAAAAAGAGTGAACTGAAAAAAAGAAGAAGACTGGAGGGATGGTTTTTATCTGATTTAATGTAATCTAACCACATTAAAACCTTAATTTGCAAAGGCATTTTAAGCTCTGGGTCTCATGTGGAGAAATACGCCTGAAAGCACTCCTAAGAGAGAAATGAGCTCTTTTCCTTAATTTATTGTTGTAACTTGGTTCACATATTCATTCCAATGCTTAGAAGTAATCCCCTGTTTTAATCTTACAGCTGTGATAATCCACATGCCATTATATTGTGAACTTCAGGGAGAGGAGAAATTATTGCATAATACTAAGATGGTTACTCATTGTATTTTTGAAAGTATAGACTTTATGTATAAAGCTTATTTTCATTAAATCTTTAAATATCAGCGTGATTTAAATTTCTTGGAGATTCAAAATACCACCTTTCTTTCATTACAATATAGTATTAAACTACGTAATATGTGATTTTTAAAATATCCTTTAGAATTAATTCCCAGACTATTTAGAAGGTACTGTGTATCTTGTTTTGTTTTGTGTAAAGCGTTTCGCATTGTAAATGGTAGCTTACCCAATCAATAGCATGCTATTAATTTTGCATATTTGTAATAACATGAAATTAAAACCCAGCAGTCTAATGCTTTCAAAAATGAATATATAAAGCAGTATTATTTTTTAATCATTTGTAATTTGATTCAACCTCCCAAAATGTTCTCCCTTCATTACATTTCTCCCCCCCCCCCCCCCCCCCCCCCCCCCTTGGTTCTCTCTCAGAACCAAAGTAAAATTTATTGGAGTCAGTCCATAAATTGATCCATCTCTTTAATGAGCCAAGCAGTGGGTTATTTATAGCAACAGTGTGGTCGGAAATGCTCCTCATGGGAAATGAGGGAGGGGCAAGAGGGAACTTGTTGGGAAGTGTGTGTGTTTGAGGAAGCCTTGGAGACCTGGGTTTGCAGGCACTCGCTGCATGGTAACTGAGGAGACCAATAAATTCTAACCTTACTGAGAAGCCCAGATTCTTACTCCAGATGTCCTCTGCTTATAGAGGCTACAGGTGTCCACAGAAACGCTTCTCCAAGACACAGAAGCATCATCTAACGAGAAGAGAAGTGCATCTCATCTCTCCCTTTCCTCCCTTTCCCCCATTCTTGGTTCCTGTAGTCACACACCATGGAGACTGCTCTCTACTCACTGCTCCCTCCCGTGGGTACTTCTGTTGCTGGACCTGTCGGCAGCATTTAGTGTAGGCGACCACCTCTTCCTTTCTGAAACACTGCCTTCTCTTTGCTGCTGGGATGCCAGAAGCCCCCTTCCTCTTCCCTCCCTCCCACACTCACTAATTTCCCTCTTTCCACTCCTCTGGCCATTCACGCAGGCAGCTGGCTTCTTGGGCTCTGCCCAAGTGCTCTTCCAGCTCTCCCCGCATCATCTCGAGGCGACCCCACCCCATCTTGTGATGAAATGTCTTAAATACCAACTCAGTATGCAAGTTCCCAAAAGCCACATCGTTAACTCCCACCTTTTTAGCTGCAGGTTTCTGCTTGATATTGCCACCTGGGTTCTAGTTGAAGATTTCAAAGGTCAAAACAGAACTCTAGGCCCCCTATTCCTCGTCCCCAATCTCTGGCAAGTCTTTTCCTTTTTCATATTTGCACCACACACTTGTTCCAGCCAAAACAACAACAAAAAACACAAACCCTGTTTTTTTACCCATTATGTCCAAACCAGCAACAAGGCCATCAGCAAAGTGTGTCCCAGGTCTGCCCCCTTCCCTCTGTCTCCACTGCTACAGTGAAGTACAGGAAGGTGTTGTCTGTCATCTTCACCTGCATCATCTGTTACCTGGTTGCCTGCTTTTGCTTTCCACACTTCTCAATAGTTCTTTCTCCACAGGCATTCCTTACTCAACAGATTTTTAAAAATATATATTTTTTATTGATTTCAAAGAGGAAGGGAGAGGGGGAGAGAGGTAGTAGCATCAGTTATGGGAATAATTGATGGGCTGCCTCCTGCATGCCCCCTACTAGAGATCGAGCCTGCAACCGGGGCGTGGCCCCTGATTGGAATCAAACCTGGGATTCCGTCAGCAGACTGACACTCTATTCACTGATCCAGACTGGCTAAGGCTACTCAATAGAGTTTTTAAAAGACAAATAATATCATGTCATATTCTGCCTTAAAACCCTCTATTGGCTACCCACTCTGTTCTGCCTAAAATCCAAACTCAGCCATAAAGAACGAGGCCCACAGGGCAGATTGGAGCCGACTGAGCCTAGTTCTGGGAGACCACCGAGGAGCTGACCATTTCTACCTAAGGAGGGAGTAAGGCAGGGACACTCCCAATAAAGAGGGGTGGAACAAAAAAAATGAGCCTTTTGAGTTTTGTTCCTTGTAAAACCCAACTTTAGATCAGCCAATCTTTTGATCAGCAGGCCTTCTAGGTTTTTCTCTAGATTGAGGTTCCTCATTGGGGGTCCATGGCTGTGTACATCCTGAAACTCTGACATTGTTTGCAACATTGTGTGTGTGTACTATTGTGTATTAGTGTTCTCACGAACATTGTTTTTCCTGGGGAGAGAATCCATAAATATATGCATATAAGTTTTTGGCTTATCTCTTCCCGCTCCCTCCCCACTTCTTCCCTTCCCTCTGAAATTCATCAATCTGTCCCATGCTTCCATGTCTCTGGATCCATTTTGTTTACCATCGTCTTCTCCAAGAGATCTATAGCTGCCACTACAAATAGCTTATTTAAATACGGTGACTTTGTTTCAGTTTTAAAAGTCATTACGGGCCCAGCCAGAGTGACTCAGTGATTGAGCATCAACCTATAGACCATGAGGTCCCAACTCGATTCACAGAGCACATGCCTGGGTTGCTGGCTCGACTGTGTACAGTCACGTTTGCAGTAGGGGGTGTGCAGGAGGCAACTGATCAATGATTCTCTCTCATCATTGATGTTTCTATGTGTCTCTCCTCTTCCTTCCTCTCTGAAATAAAAAAATATATGCATATATTTAAAAAGTAATTATGATATTTTACTGATTATGTTCAAATTGTATAACATTTAAAAAATAAATCCAAAATTATAGCACAGCCATTTAACATAGACAATCATATATTTATGCATGTATGTATACAATGATAACATGTCACTGTGAGATAATTATCCCCATTTTCATTAGGTGTTAAAATGAAAAAAAGAATTAAATATATCATAGTATTTCATCAGTAAATAATTCTAATGGCAAAAATCATGCCTGATATATACCATTTTGTTTAAGTTATTTAACTGTGACACAAATTATTTGGAAATGAATTTTGCTAAGTAATATTTTCATAGCAGAATTTGAAGAATTAATTTAAACTCTTCCTTAGATTTAGAGATTAAACATTTCTAATTGGATTGGGCAGACAAGGCCAATTTTACAATATCTAAATAGTAAGATGATTTCAACAACAAAAAAGACACTTTGTTTTATTTATAGCTTTGGGATCATGCTCCTTCTTGCATATTTCACTTGTCCATATTGCATATTTTCAATAAACTTGGAAATTAGAATTAGTTATTTCTATCCTTAAAAAATCAGAAATTGTCCCCCGAGGAATGACTAGAGGCAAAGCCAGATACATAATTTGTTTAGTCCAGTCCAGTGCAAAACTGAATTGTGAGGCTTAACAAGAATGAAACATAGATTCCATTGCAAGCTACAAAATATAAATTGTACAATTTTGCTGAGTCTGTATAACTGCTTATTTGCCCTTTAAAAAAATTATCTTTACTGTTGAAAGTATTACAGCCCCAACCGGTTTGGATCAGTGGATAGAGCATCGACCTGTGGACTCAAGAGTCCCAGGTTCAATTCCAGTCAAGGTCATGTACCTTGGTTGCGGGCACATAACCCAGTATTGAGTGTGCAGGAGACAGCTGATCGAAGTTTCTCTGTCATCGATGTCTCTAACTCTCTATCCCCCTCCCTTCCTCTCTGTAAAATAAATAAATAAATAAATAAAAATAAAAATAAAAAAATCAATAAAATATATATATTTTAAAAGAAAGTATTACAGATGTCCTCTTCTCCCCCCATCCCCTTATTGTCCCCTCTCTTCTTGGCCCTTAACTGCCCCCCATCCAGACCTATGACACTATTGTCTGTGTCCATGGGTTATGACTATATGCATATAAGTTTTTGGTTAATCCCTTCCCGCCCCCACTCTCCTTCTCCCCTTCCCTCTGAAATTCCTCAGTCTGTTCCATGTCTCTGGATTTCTTTCGTTTGTCATTTTATTAGGGGTGAAGCTCAGGAGAGAAAGGTGATGGAATCTTGGTTGCTGTGAGATTCCTTTGGGACTGGTTGCCCACCTGGCAGCACTATCTGGTGGGATTTCCTGCGATGATGGGAATATTCCACATCTGTGTTATTATATGCAGCACATATGCAGAGTAGCTGGTGTGACTGAGGACCTGAGTTTTTAAACTTTATCTAATTTTAAGTAATTAAAATTGAAATAGCCACACATGGCCAATGGCTACCACATTGGACAAAGCAAATTAAGCCCTGTTGTCTGAGTCGAGCTAGACGCTAGTTAATCATTCCTGATGTCCTTTGGCATTTCAGAGCTCCCCGAGCTCTAAACGTCTCTCCTCTCATGCCGGCCTGACCTGGGAGGTGGGTTGGACATGTCTTCTGCAATATTGTTAAGGAAACAACGTCACATTCACATGATTTGCCTGAGTTTCTAGGAACAGAACTGAATTTTTATAGAGCAAGTTCCAGAATGTATTTACATTTTTTAATATGTTATTATGTATGCATAAAGCCTTTTGTGAATCATTACTGTATTTATTAATAATAACAGCTGCCCTTTCTCACATGCTTCTATGGTATGAATGTTGTGCTGTGTTATATCATTACTTTCCATCCCAGCCTTCTGGGGTGTTAGATCCCAACCCAAGGAGTCCTGGGATCTTGCCCACTGTGAGTGGGAGAGCTGGGTGTCTGCATTCCTGCAAATGATCCCCATTGCCTTTCGATCGTCACAGGGTGCAGCCTGCTGTGGGGAGGGGTGTGCTCCATCCACCTGCTGCCCCACCTCTGTGGGGCACATTCAGCTTCTCTCCTGTCAGTGTGGGCAGTCAGGGGCCCTCTGCTTTCCTCCCCTGCAGACCACACTGTTCAGGGCCTCCTCGGAGTGTTCTCTGTTGCTCTGGTGGGTCTCCCCCACCCTGTGTTTCTTTATGGAATTGTGCCCTCCTGTGTTGCTCAGTTCTGCTGTTAGTGGAGGGCAGTGTTGATGTGCTTTTACCTGGCTGTAAGGAGAAGCACATCTCTCAAGATTAATGCAGCTCTGGCCTCAGCACACACAGAGCCAGAGAGCTGGTGGGTCAGCAGTAGTCATTGCACTCGGGGGCTGGCTGCAGACTGGTGTTACTGGGCTGAATTTGAAAGGTGGTGGAGAGGCCTAAGAGACAGAGTTGGTATGAGGGCTGGGTATGTATAAGGAAAGTTATATGCAGTCATCCTCCATGTTTCTTTTTCCTTAATATATTTTATTAATTTTTTTACAGAGAAGAAGGGAGAGGGATAGAGAGTTGGAAACATTGATCAGAGAAACATTGATCAATTGCCTCCTGCACACTCCCTACTGAGGATGTGCCCACAATCAAGGTACATGCCCTTGACTGGAATCAAACCTGGGACCTATCAGTCTGCAGGCTGATGCTCTATCCACTGAGCCAAATTGATTAGGGTATCCTCAGTGATTGTTTTTATACACCATCCTTGCCTTAGGGATACATCACACATGCCTATTATCTAGCTTGAGGCTGTTTAAAAGATTCCCCTTGCCATACGGACCCTAAGGAGACAGGCACTCTCAATGGTTTGATTTAGTTCCTCTGCCTTTTGGAGAGTCCAGTGTTTTTAATAATCTGATTAATGCGAACTGAAAGTGTAACTGCCTTTTCCTTTCCGCATATACCATTTCAAAGGATTCCAAGCAACGACCATGCCCAGAACTGGGCCCTTACACACTACTGGGGGCAGGTGCCCTGGCCGTATGTACCAACTGGCCTTAAGATGTTTATGTCCCTGCATTCAGTAATCAAAGTCATAGAAATGTATCCTCAGGCAAATATATAAAAACTGGGGGAAAACTTATATTTAAAATGTTAATTGCTACATTATAACAGGAAGTACTGGATGGCAGTGGAGCCCCTGAAAATAGGTACCAATATACTGGGCTGCCTTCATCACTCATCTTACATCGTGGCTCCCCAGTAGTCCCACCTTTCTCATCATTCAGGGTCTCTTTCCAGAGGTGGCCATTATGTCATTGGTCTGGAGCTTATATTTTATAGGTAAGGGAAATGTTACATAGAAAAGTAAAAATTGTTCCTTAAAACTGTTTATTTTTTTATTTTTTATTTTTATTTTTTCTGCAAGCCAGCACACAGCTCAGGGATATTGTTGCTGGCAGTGGAATTGACCCACCTCAAGTGGTAGCAGGCTTCCCGATATCCTATCTCCAGTGGCCTTGATCCTCCTGGTGAGATCTGTCGAGGTGCCAGGCACACAGAAATCAAATTGCACACATTGAGGGCGACAGGTGAGGCACCAGGCCTTTGGTGAGGTCAGCCTCTGAGCTGTAGGAACTGGAATAAATTAAATAGGCTGCTTTTGATTTTGTTCTTGGAAACCTATGCTCTCTGTTCTGCAGATGCAGTTGTGACTCTGAACTCCATGAAACAGTGAGGAAGAGGGAAGCAATGCTCCTGGGGAATGAGAAGGGTCAGGCTGAATTCTCCGAAACAGAAATGGGCCAGGTTACGATTTAGCATCCGCACTAGATAACTCCCAGCTTGTCTAGGTGTGTTAGCAGTATTCTCAAGACATCTTACTGGAGCGCTGCTTTGACAACCCAGGGGCATTTGCTGAGTAGTGATGGAGCAGGTGTGGCTTCTGCCCTCATGACCTGCTTTGCCTCCCAGGGAAATGCTGACTCAGAGCCACCATCCAGGTGGCAAAGATTTCCTTTAGCAGCTTGCTGGGCCTGATTAGACTCACCCTTTGAATTTCATGCATTAAAAACAAAGAAGCAAGAAAAACAAATCATGCTACCTTTCCAAAGACAGGCCATCTTCTGTTGGGTGGAATTGTGAAATTAACAGCATTGAGAGTGCAGCCCCGATGGAATGATGAGAACCTCCAGATGTGATGGCTCCTTGGTCCATATCCCACCATATTTGTGGAGCATCAGTCATCACAGTCACTTTTCAGTTATCATACGTTTATTAAGCGTCTCCTATGTTCTGATTGCTCTGCTAGGTAACGAGATACAAGGATGAATAAGATGTAATCGTTGCTCCAAGGATATCCTAGTCTGCGTGGGAAACTAAGACATAAACAGACACCTGGAAGCAGTAGGGGCACTGGAGAAGGCCACCTGTGGGATTAGGGAGGTGGCCTGCAGAGGCAAGGAGCGAGGGGTGATAAGGATGTATAAGCAGAGAAAGTTGCAAGTAGTCACCAGAGAGCATGGTGGGGTTTGAGTGTTTGGGAGCTAAGTTTTGTCCCTGTACAAATAAAAGTCTACTGCTGATTGAGGGCCTGCCTGGATTTGGAGATTTTTCTATGAGTAAATTTTATCGAGGGTCTGGACCTTGTGACAGGTGGGTTTCTGTGTAATTATTTAGTCACCCGTGGTAAGCTCAAGGACAGAATGTGATAGACATGGGTCATCTCGCATGCATAGTGTAGAAAGGAGTCCAGCCACACTCCCTTCTCAGCAGGGACAGGGAAAGCCCTCTAGCCTGGGACAGGCCTTCTTAGCTGTTTCACAACTGGGGGAGCACCTGGACTGTGGTTATTCAGTCCATCCTTGCAATGATCTTCAAAGGCAGAACTAATAGCCAGCTCAGGTCACAGAGGTGAAAATGGTCAGTTGGGTCCAGGACCTCTCTGGAGTGTCAGCTATGATGCTGCAACCCCTGTCAGCACCCTCCAGCTCTGAGCATCTTGGCCTCAGGCGTTCTGGGGCCTCGCAGGCACCTGAGCCCCACCTTGCCACCTTCGAATCAGGATGCCCTTTTCCTCAGCCTGCCACGTTTCTTCTGCTCCCTCCTCCCCCAGGCCCTCAGGCTGCAGCTTCCTCTCCCCTACCTTTCTGAAGGTTTTCTCTTCTGCGTGGTGTTCTGCTCTGTGTAGGCAGAGAGCTGCTGCCCTCTGCAGTGGTTTGGGCACTTCTTCTCCACGTGGCCTGCCAGCGAGCCCTCCCACACTTCGTCTCCCTCTGTGTTGTCTACCCTCGTTCCCCCAGGCCTGAAGTAAAGGGTGCCTTCTCCTGGTTCTGGGGCTCTCAGAATCTATAAGGTGAGCTTATCCCAGAATCTCCGGGAGGCCTCTAATTTCTTACCTCTATATGGGGGAGGTGAAAATTGATTGGGATAATGTTGCAACAGTTCTGCATTGAAGCCAACTGCATTTGGGGTGTCAACAAATGGCAAGCTTCTCCCCATCCCATACTAAGCAAGCCTCCCTTGTAATGTACTGCCACAGGCTTTCCCCGCCCACCCTGCCAGTCCATAACACTCCCCAGTTTCCTCCCTTCTGAAAGACCCTTGTCAGTAACAGTGCAAGCCATGTGCAATTGAATTAGCAGATTTGAAAAGTGTGATATCAAAGTTTTTAAAGCCCTTGCTGATGTGGCTCAGTGGATAGGGTGTCAGCCTGCAGACTGAAGGGCCCCGTTTTGATTTTGGTCAAGGGCACATACCTTGCTTACAGGATTGGTCCCTGGTCCTGGTCGGGGTGCATGCAGGAGGCTACCAATTGATGTGTCTCTCTCATCACTGATGTTTCTATCTATATCTCTCCCTATCCTTTCCTTTCTGAAATGAATAAAAATATATGTAAAGGAAGTTTTTAAAGTGTCACTTTATGCACAAACGTGAAAATAATTTGACCCTCCCAATTTTTTCTTACTAATGGCCTGATTTCAAAGCCAGGTGGCTGGCCTATAAACCGTGCTCCCTCTTCAACTGGTAAACAGAAATACCTCATAATTTGTCCATATTCTGTGAATCCTTTTGTTGCTTGCCTGCACTGAGGCCTCCAAGACATTTTGGTAAACACAGTGCTATCATTTTAACAATCACTGCTATTATCATTGGGAGCCTTTTTTATATTCTGTAGGGGTATAAAAGTCAATCAAGTACTCATTAAGGAGCATTGTTAGTCCTGAAGATTGCACCCAAATGTCTGTCTATACGTTTGATCCAGGAGAGAGGCCTGATAAAAACCATGAAAGAAGCCAGACCACCATCATGATATGCTACAAAGGGCAAGCAGTCCATGGAATATTAGGGCCAATGCTGGAAAATAAAAAAATAGCTATAAAATAAAATATGTGAGAGTGCTTGCAGATTTATGTGCTTCTGGAATTCAGTCCCCTCTCTTCGTACTTATCCCTATGTCTGGAAATGCACCTGTTTTAAATTGTCTGACTCCTTCAGAAACACCATGCTTTGCTTAAAATACAATTGTCCTGCAAGCTCAAAGATGTCATCCACCCTGTAAAAGAGGATTCTAACTTTTTATTGCTAAGTCCCTGGCCCATCAGTAAATAACTATCTGCTTATTAAAGAGGAGAAGGCACTGCAGGGCCAAGGTGGGGGGGTCCCACCTGGGTGTTTTAGAGCTAAATAGTAGACGCTGTGTGACACGGGTCATCTCATGAAAGTGCCAGACAGGATGCCCTTGTAGTTCTCACTGGAAAGTTTTAATTCACGCGTTTCCCCCAAATGTGCCATGAACATCCTTGTTGGTATGCAGGCTGACTTTAAGTGAATACAGAAACTGTTTCTATGTTAATAGCTATGCCTTTATTTTAATATTGTCTTGAAGCATAGCCAGTGTATCATACTGATATAAAATTTCCTTTTTAAAATAAAATTATTTAAATGAACAAAATGGGTCTATTTAAAGCAACATTTTAAGTTGTCCATACCACAGGTGGCACTGGCTCTAGAAGAGATCATGAAAGTATTATGCAAACGATGAAATGTTGGAAAATGTTGGTTTTAGCTCATTTAGGTAAATATAGGCATCGTGTTGATGGAAATCCTGGCGAGCACGTATTGTTCTTTTGGGGCAGTATGTCGCATAATTGGATGTAGTGCCATTTTATATGCCAACTAATTTCAGAAGCTAAAACAACCATATCTATTAAATGCTATTTTATTTGATTAATAAAAATGCTAGACTCTTTTAGGATTGAATAAATATAAAATGCTAATTGGATATAAAATTCTTGTTTATGTGATTATGGGCATTGCCGTAAAACTATAAGACACTTATTACTGTTTAATATTGCTTTAATTAGAAATGCTCTTCCAAAAGTTAGAAGACAATAAGCTTCTTACCAAACAGTTCTCGAGGAGCCAAAGTGATGTCACAATAAGATCAGAAGTCAACAGGGAGATTTCCTTTATCCCAAGAAGGCATAGGGCAGTGGTCGGCAAACTCATTAGTCAACAGAGCCAAGTATCAACAGTACAACGATTGAATTTTTTAAACTTCTTCTAATGCCACTTCTTCAAAATAGACTTGCCCAGGCCATGGTATTTTGTAGAAGAGCCACACTCAAGGGGCCAAAGAGCTGCATATGGCAAGTGAGCCATAGTTTGCTGAGCACTGACATGATGTTAAGTTGCACTTTTGAAGGCCAGGGTTTAAATAGGCTGCCAGCAAGTTGTTGAATTCAATCTGGTGTTTATTGAATGCCCACTCTGTACCATGCTCTGTGAGGTCCCTGGAGGAGGTTGTGATGTTTACATGAGCCAGGATTGTTTCAGGAGCAAATAATAGAAAACCCGACTCAAACAAACAAAGAATTTATAGGTTTACACAATGAGAAGTGTAGCAGTGGGCTTCAGCTGTGGCTGAATCCAGGTGCCCAAGCAGTATTATCAGGACATAGCCTCCTGCCTCTCTTAGCTCTGCTTTCTTCTTTATTCTCCCAGGTTCTCTTTGCATGGTAGCCCTTCAATTTGTGAGAACTTGAGGCCAATGTCTACTTGGTTTCAGGTCTAATAAAAAGAGAGCTTTATCTTTATACTCTGATAGCTTTGACATGAGTCTCAGAATGGAGGCTCATTGGCCAGGCCTACTTGAATGGTTCCGTTTCCCGGTGTGAGGGTGGGGTCACTTATGTGGATTGAGGGGAGAGGTCAGGTGTTTCTGGTACCAGCAACCAGAAGAACGGTAACAGACAAGAAGTGTTCTGTCTTCAAGGCGCTCACTGGCAACTGGGGACAAGGTGCGCTTGCACGAGGCTTTTAACACTGGGCGATATTGGAGAGGGCGCTTCAGGAAGGTGGTCATGATGCACAAAGGCAGGGAGGAGTGAGTGGGGATGGGGCATTTGGTAAACTAAGGATCAGGAATGGAAAAGTGAAATGTGTTTCTATCACAGTCTTCTGGGAGTTGAAAGATTGTATCCTGCCCCTACTCTTACCCTCTGAGAGCTGGTGGGAATGGAGAGCGATGGGCAAGGAGCCCGTACGGCCGAGTCTGCTCACAGCTGAAGCTTCCCTGCGGCACTGCCGGCCTTTGTACTGTTTTCCCTGGAGGGAAAATGAAGAGCCTCAGCCAACAGGTAGTCAATCCAACAAGACTTGCTGAGCACCTACCACGTCTCAGGCTCATCCATCAAATCAGAGCTTTGCTGCCCCTTATTTGCTGCATCACCAAATACTGATGGGGCTCCTCCTGGTTCCCCAGGATTCTGTAGCTTTGTACAATGAAAAGTGTAAGTGTGGACTCCAGCTATGGCTACCAGGAGAGGGGCGACCAAGAGGAACAGGGATGTGCCCTCAGGGAGAAAGGATGCACAGGGGCCTGCCAGGGGTTCTGGAGATGTGAGGGGCTTCTGGGAGTACAGAGCTGGAGAGTTGGTGACGGCTGCTCTCCTCCAAACCTCCTTGTCTGCTATGTTTCTCTCCTCCCTTACTCCACTTCCCTGGGTAAGCCCAGGCTCCACTCGAGAGAGGATATTCAGAGGCACCTCAGTGTCCATCAGGACCTGAGACCACATGTGGTCAGGCAAAATCCTATGTTTCCCCTCTCCCGTTTCCCCAGGTGCTCTGTCTTACACACCCTTTGAAGTCTTCTCTTTTGCATTCTATTCGGATGAACAGGGTGAGAATACTTTTATGTTCTCTTCTTGCAGTCCTGCCTTTCTTCCCAAGCCCATTTTCAATCCCCCCTATAAGAGAAGAGTGCTTACAGCCACTGTAGAAAACAGTATGGAATTTCCTCATTGTGAGGCCATCAGAATATCGACCAATAATGGCCAACTGAGCATGTGATGTGATATCAGTAGTTTCACCAAGAGAGATCGGAAAATATTTACAATTACTTATGTCTCTCTTTAATTGATGTTGTATGTCTGTGTTCAGTCTCATTATTCGGTCTTTTATGATATTTCTACTGAGTGGTAACTCAGATATTCTCTTAATAATTACATTTTTATTCTGCATATCGTGAAATAGAACTGGTGCACATCTTAGGAGAGTTTCTTTAATAAATTTTCCATCACTGAGTGTTTTTCCATGCTGAGCTATGGAGTGAGCAATGCTCAAACTTGCAGATGTTAAATTTGTAGAGCCTTTTATAAATTAAAGGTTGGAATTAGATTGGCTTTTATAAAGGTGTAGCTGCCTGGAAATGTATTTCTTCCTTTCATCCTCACTTTTTTTCAAGAGCTGGGAATGATTACTTTCAAAATATCTATTAATATTCCACATTCTGCTTATTATCTTTTCAGTACTAGAATGCAAAATGATTTGCCATTTTTTTCTATAATGCCATACATCTCAGTCCATGTCTCTTGAAAGGGTCGCTACTGCTACTACCACTTCCTTTACTTAACCTTGGTTTTTTATATTTTTTGTTCTTCATCAGGGGGGCAGTGACAGAAGATAGAATTATAGATAGCCTGTTAGCCCTGCAGGCAATTAGGGGTTAACTAGCCTAACTGGCCACAAGATGGCACATGTAACTGTCTTTTAGGAAAGGGTAGGGTTAATAAGCAGAAATAGGGGTTAATAAGGATGCACAACAGTAATAATGGTGAAATGGAGTCTGCACTATGCTGCAAAATGGTGTTCCTTATATAAATTAAGATGGCTGGTGCTATTTCTAATGGCGGGAAACAGCACCCATAGCACAGGCCCTCGCCTCTCCAAGCCAACCCCTCACTTATCTCAGTAATGATGGTCAATTAGAAATCCAGGACACCCAGAACAGTAGATTGGATGATGGTTGCTGTGGTTATGTGGTTGCTGGTAATGGCGATCACAGGGCCCCCAGAGATGTGCCTCCTGACGCATTCCACTGCTCCCTGCTCTGCTGGCCAGAAGTGAGGTTTAAAGATCCCCTAACTAGAAATCCCAGAACTAGACACTCTGTGCCAGAGTTCTGTTGTTTTGGCCTACAGACCCCCGGCACAGAGTATCTACACAACACAACAGCAAATATTTCATTCTTGGCTATTGCACCTGGTCGTGCAGTAGCCAAGGATGAAACATCCTTCTCGGCATGCGGCCCCATACTTCTGTGTATTTGACCATATGCGGCCGTGTGTCATCGAAAATGGCTAGCCGTGTCAGTGCTGACACACGTGTGATAGGTTCGCCATGTGGCCTAGACCATGTGGCCTGTGCCTCGTGTCCTAACCTCTGTACTGGGGGGTTAGGGGTAGAGTAGGAGGGGGGCTGTGTTTCCTATTACCACTGTTTCCTGCCCTGGAATCTGCAAGGTGGGAAGAGCTATGCAGTGCCCAAATAATTCTTAATCTGCTAATGATGAGCAAATGGGCACCAGAACCTCATCT
The DNA here is from genome assembly GCA_027563665.1 of Antrozous pallidus. Classification (NCBI taxonomy): domain Eukaryota; kingdom Metazoa; phylum Chordata; class Mammalia; order Chiroptera; family Vespertilionidae; genus Antrozous; species Antrozous pallidus. The sequence goes on along the minus strand of CM050524.1, from coordinate 30,379,987 downwards.
TAACCCCCAACATGCCCTCTCCAGAGGGCCTTTTGCCCAAAAAGTCTGTCCCCACCTCTTCTCCCCACAAAAGAAACTCAAACTATGCCTGGGTCTTACCGAGTGTTGGTCTCATTCATATATTATCACGAATGCCCTGAATGGGCTTTGTGGGAAGCACATATTGGTCTAAAATCTGACTTTGCCATGAAATAGTTGTATGATTTTGGGCCAGTTTTAGTCAGAGGTCTTCAGGCTGACCTTATACTTCTCTGCTGTGAAGGAACTAGTCCAGCTCTTGGATTTTAGCATTATGTCTTCCTGGACGGAAGTGCATTTGCCTCTAAGAAATGTCAGTTTGCCTACCTCCAATCCCATCTTAGAGTTAGCTTAGCTCTCGCCAGTGACCTTCCCTGTGTTTCTACAACATTGCATTCTGTTGTCAGACTTTCACATCCGTGTCACTCCATCCTTACACAGCCTCGGCGGGATTATACCCACCTGGCAGGTGAGGAAGCTGAGACAGATAGATGCCTTACTGTAGGTCTCCTAAAGTAGGAGCCCCCACATTCTGCCTTTATTATTCCCACATGGAGATGATTTTTTGTGTGTGAGGATTTAATGCTTTTACTATTCTGACCTGGTTGAAGTCCTGAGCTACAAGCAAATCTTCCGAATGTGCAGTGTCCTTGAGCGGACTGCTTCCCTTTGCCTCCCCCTTGAGAGCCTCCTACCCACGTCTCTGCTTCTATCCCATGCTTGCATAACACTTACCACCACGTGCATCCTTCCCAGGTATACCCTCTATTGCTTACCAGGGCCTCTTGAATTGGAGAAGTTGATTAGGAAATCAACAGCATTTAGTGAGAATATACTATGCCCCCGTGCACTGGTAGGCAATGAAGGTGCTGTAAAGAATTAAGAGAGGTTTCCCTTGGCACTAGGGAGTCTCCAAAGATGGTTCCCTCCTTATGATTTATTTCCTTCCTTCCCTCCATTAAAATCCTAATGTTCTTCCAAAATGACTCAGGTCTCAGGCTCAAAAGACTTTGGCTTTGAACCAAAAATCCCCATGTGTTGCTGGCCTCCTGGCCTCCATCCGTCTGATATTTGCTGGGTGCCCATTTCCGAGCTGTGGCTCTGACTTTGAGGCTCTGACTTTGAGGGGCTGGGGGCACATTTGGAAAGTTGAAGGCTGGTGATATCAGCCCTGCCCCTTTCACTCCCCGGGCATCCATCTGTCCAAGCCACGGTCCTGCTTGCTGAGAGCATCCAAGGATGCTGCGTTAGGGCAGTGGCTCTCAACCTTTCTAATGCTGTGACCCTTTAATACAGGTCCTCATGTTGTGATCCCAATCATAAAATTATTTTCATTGCTACTACATAACTGTAATTTTGCTACTGTTATGAATCGTAATGTAAATATCTGTGTTTTCCGATAGTCTCAGGTGACCCTGCTAGCGGTTCTCAGTCTGTGGGTTACAACCCACAGGTTGAGAACCGCGGCTGTAGTGCCCAAGACCACCGGAAAACACAGATATTTACATTACAGTTCATTAACAGTAGCAAAATTACAGTTATGAAGTAGCAGCGGAAATAGTTTTATGGTTGGGGTCACCACATGAGAAACTGTATTAAAGGGTCGCGGCATTAGAAAGGTTGAGAACCACTGCATTAGAGGAATCACATTTCCTTCCTGACCTCCGAGCATCAAATTTTCCCTCAGGGACGCTGAATAACCCAGTCACCCATGAACAGAGATATTTCTTTGGGAAATTGGTTTTCATTTCCAGCCTCCACACCTCACAGCATAGCATATATCCCACATGTCAAGTTAAATATGCGGTTGTCTCTCCTGATTTTCTCTTCCTCTTGGGGACCGAGCAGGCAGGGGCTTGTGCTCAGGGCTCTGTCAACCAGGGAGCCACAGGGAAGTTTTATGGACTTTGCTTCCTACTCCATCAGCTGACCTCTCTCCTTGCTCTTGCCTATGATCCCTTGAATTCTTCTCTGGATTGCTTGCACTGGGCATCCTGAGTGAGCTTCTGTATACAGAACTTACCCGCTTTTCCACATACTTCATTTCAAGTGACTAAGAGAGAGCTGTGTGGAGAAGGAGTTTGAAATCCCAGGAGGTCTATTATTGATGTCTCTCATGGTCGTGACAAGTCATAAGGTTGTGGCTGCATATATATCTCCCCTCCATGTTCAGGTATAAAGGGGAATAAGGAACCTTCTGGCTGCAGGTTTCCAATCTGCAGCAACGTGTATGGTAGTAGATATTTTCAAAAAATGTATTTTTTTAATTGATTTCAGAGAGGAAGGGAAAGGAAGAGAGAGAGGGAGAGAGAGAGAGAAAGAGAGAGAGAAAGAGAGAAGCATCAACTATGAGAGAGAATCATTGATTGTCTGCCCCCTTCACATTCCCTGTTGGGGATTGAGCCCTCAACCAGGCCATGTGCCCTGACCTGGAATCAAACTGTGGCCTCCTGGTTCACAAGTCGTGCTCAACCTCTGAGCCATGCCGACTGGGCTGTAGATACTTTATAGGTGCATTTATAGATGGTGTTTTGGTAATTGCCAATATTTCATTGCATCTGTATTCCTGATTTTTTACGTTGAATCTCAGGTCTACAGAATTGGGTTAATCCTAGTTCTTTTCATGGCACACTATTATCATTGGTTCTCTTTTATTTGTTAAAATGCAGCGAACACTTGTGAACCCACAACTCAACCCCAAAATTGTATATTACCGGTAACTTACATCTCCCATCCTAGTATGTGCCTCCCTTTCTCCGCAGAGGTGGCCATAATTCTGAAGTATGTGATTGTTATTCCCGTATTCATTTTTAAAAATTGTGAAATAACATATGATGCCTAAATCTTAGTTGTTTAGTTTTATTTATATTGAACTTCCTAAAAAATATATCTTACTGGATATTGTTTTCTAGGCCTTTCCCCTGCCAGGCACCTTTAAGAGGTTAATGTGTATATCTCTATAATATTCCAGTATGTGACATATCCACACTTTATTTGTCCCTTACACTATTGATGGGCCTTTGTGTAGGTGACTGTTTAAATTTACAAGATGATGCCAAATTGCTTTTCAAAATACTTATATCATTTTACACTCTTACTGGCAGTACATAAAATATCCACATTATACTGCATTTTCTCAAACATGGAATATTCTCAGACTTCTTATTTTTCCAGTTGAATGAAATCTCATAATTTTTATTTTCCAATTTCTTGATGGCCACCAAGGCTTGGCATTTCTTCATACATTATTGGCCATAATAGGTTTTTGCTTTTATGAAAATGCCTGACAATGTCTGTTGATCATTTTTCTACTGGGTTGTTTGTATTTTTCTAAATTTTTTATAGGTGGTTTTCATAGATTCTTGACATTAATCCTTTGTTAGTCATCTATTCCACAGATACCTTCTTCAGTAATTAGACCTTTCTCTTTCCTTGAGTCATCTTTTGTTGAATGAAAGTTTTCAATTTTGTTGAAATCAAACGCATCAATTTTTTTCCTTTTGTTGCTAGAACTTTCTGTATCTTGTTTAAAAAATATTTTTCTATCCCAGCATCAGAAATACACACACACACACACACACACACACACACACACACACACTCACACACAGTTGATTTTTGTGATTGATGAGTTAGAGATCTAATTTCAGTCTTTACATATGGAAAACCATATTTCCTAGTCCATGGATTGAATTATCCCTCTTTTTCCCTCGGATGAGCATGCTGTCTTTTTTGTACATTAAAGGTCTGTATATGTGAGGATCTCTTCCTTGGGTCCCTGTTCTGCTTTGTTGGTCACTCTTTCTTGTCCTGTGCCAGCACCATTTTGTCCTAATCATTCCACAAATGTATTTAGTCTTTGCATCTGGTAAGGTTAAGTTTCCCCACTGTATTCTTTTGTAGAAGTGGGTGGCTGTACTTTGTTTCTCTTAAATACCCATTTTGGCTCAATGTGTCAAGTCCCTGGAAAAAGCTTGTTTTTGTTTTGAATGGAGTTGGATCAAATTTATAGGTCAGTTTTGGGAACACTGACATTTGTTTAAATATTAAAACTTACTTTTCATGAATGTGGTATATCACTTTATGAGGGAGAGATTTTGGTGTTCATAGTTTTCTTAGGACCCTGGAATCACAGGGCATATGTTTCAAAGATACTGCCGCGTCTTTATCCTTGCCAACAGAGGTTTGGACATCTCATATTAGAAATAACAGTTAATAGGCATCTAGTTGGGTCAGAAAGTTTTCTCTCCTACTCCTAGGGGGATTGTGAGACTTTAGATGAAACTATGTCTGGTGTGGTATCTGGTCCACAGTGATGCCTCAGTGATCAGAATAGAACATGATGTAGAGAAATGAGCCTCTCTGAGCTTAGGAATCGGACAGACCTGGCTTTGCATCCTGGCACCTACCAACCAGGAGGCCTACAGCAGGGATTGCACATCTCTTAACCTTAGTTTTCTTTATTAAATTGGAGATAATAGTGTTTAGACCACAGGGCTTCTGGGAAGGTTCTGTCAAGTGTGCATTTGTGTGTTTGTTGCTTGATACAAGGAAGAAGCTCAGTCAAGAGAGGTTATCTTTCTTGAATTGAAGCTGGGCCCATGGACCATCTCCCTTTAGCTTCAGGAACTGCCTAGGCCCTTCTCATCAGGGTCTTGATGTCGCCCTGGCCTGGCCCACAGTGGTCCAGGAAGCTGGCAGCCCCATGGCTTCAGCTGATTTTCTGGCTTACAGTCTAGTCACACACCTATCCAAGATCTAAATAGGTTTCAAAAAACCTTGAGGCCACGTTTAAAATGAGATTACCTCTGATGGGAAGAGTAGGAGCTTTGACTCTGCTTTCCTCTTCTGCTTGGGTCTTGTGACTGTTGTTTGTTTGGAATCCTCTGATGAGCCCATTATGTTTACCTGGACCTGGACTCACAAGCTGGCCTGCTGGGGCAGACAGCTGGCTCTGTGAGAGCCCTGGGGAGAGGCCTGCCGCCAGGCCTCAGTCATTTGGGGCAGTGTCTTTGGTGATGGTCTGGGGCACCTTGAAGTTTTCTGCTCTTTAAGGAAGAATCCGAGCCTTGGTTGAGGCCTCTGAGTTTCAGAGGAGTTTAGCTGTTCTGGAAACCTCAAACTGACCTCAGATGTGCCGGGCAGAGGTGGGACCTACTAAGATAATGTTTCTGATACATCCCAATTAGTGCTTATGCTCCAGCTGACTCCTCTAAACCAAATGGGAGACCAGACACATTTGTTATTTATGTAAGTTCCATTAAATTACATGAAAATATGTAGCAAAAAAAGCAGATATTCCTGTTTCATTCACTGTGCAAATTATATGTATGGAACATTTTAAATCCCAGCTCTTTTTCTGAGATCTCTGTTTTCGCATAACTGAAAGGTAAGAGGCTGCATGTCCAATGAGTGTTGACAATGCACTGCTTAGCATGATGAGCACTTTATATAATCTTTTCCTTTAAGCTTCACAGCAGCACTGCGGGGGTAGTGATGATTAACAACATAAGTACATTGTAGATGAGGGACTGAGCCCCAGATGTCACTGTTTTGATTTAATCAGACCAAGTATAGAAGATTCTGAACATACAGTGGCACTCAGCAGATATTACCCTTCCCTAGGGTCATATTTAAGAGCTGAGGAAGGACCTCATTAACTGGTTGGTCTTTAGGAAGACATTTAGCTAGCACTTATCTTAGAAAGTTGTTGTGATAAATGAATTAAATGTCAGTTGTTGAGGCCAGTGCCTGGCATGTAGTATGCACTCATTAAATATTAGTAATTGGTGAAGTAATATATACTAAGTCCCGCACCAGAATCAAGATACATACCCACAACTACAGAACCCTGGATTAAAGATTCCTAACACTGGACTTCTAGGCACACAAACCCTTAGTCAGCATGAAAGGATGCAAAGTTAAGTTGAATACTCATGGAGTGGCTTTTCAATAATTGATACAATTGGGAATAATATTACTGAAGATTAGAATTATAACCTCATTTATCCATGTCCTGTCCTGTAAAATGGGGGTTGCGCAAATGGAGAGAGCCACATAGGAGACGTAACAGAATGCAGGCCCCAAGTTTCACATGCTTGCTCTAGATGGTCCCACTCAGGGGTCATTGCTGGATAATGGCCAGGTGAAGCATTTATGAGAAGAACTGGTTCCATGTGATCTCTGTCCTGGCAGGGATGGTGCTTGCTCTGATGGAACAGTCCAGGTTTTTTTCTCTTGCCTACCTTGTCTCTCCTTTCTCCAGTTTCCCATCCAGTGCCATCTTGCATCTTGTCTGGGAGACAGGAAAAGCTACTCCATGAGTATTCATCTTAACTTTGCATCTTTCATGCTAACTAAGGGTTTGTGTGCCTAGGAGTCCAGTGTTAGGGGCCAGGGTTCTATAGTTGATGGTATGTATCTTGATTCTGGTGCGGAGATGGTTGAGAGAAGTACACAGATATACTTCAAAATATCCTGCCTTACTTAAAAAACAAACAAACAAACAAACAAACAAACAAAAACCACCTACACTGTTGGCTTATTTGTTCTCATTTTGTAAATGCAGAAACTGAACCTCAGAGGAGTTAAAGGCCACCTACCAAGCATACCCTTCATCATTCAGTCAGTGATCCAGTGAGTAACTATGTGCAGGGTGAGATTTAACCCAGGTCTCTGGGAAGTCACAACATAATACAACTTTATACATGTTACCAGTGGTTCACGACCCTCTAATACAGTTCCTCATATTATGGTGACCCCCAAGCATAAAATTATTTTCGTTGCTACTTCATAACTGTAATTTTGCTACTGTTATGAATAATAATGTAAATAAATACCTGTGTTTTCTGATACCTGTCGCCTCTTAGGTGACCCTGCTAGTGGTCTCAACTGACACGTTGAGAACCACTGCTGTAGAGCCTAAACACAGATATTTACATTACCGTATTTTCTGGCATATAAGACGACTTTTTAACCTAGGAAAATCTTCTCAAAAGTCGGGGGTCGTCTTATAAGCCGGGTATAAAAATACCATAGCTTGCAGTTATGATGGGCATTGCTAACTCGCCAGGGATTTGCCTGGCACTTGCTTCCTATTGTTTGTTATCTTCCTCCTATCATCATCAGTTCCAGTTGTCTTATACGCCAGAAAATATGGTACTATTCATATAGTAGCAAGATTACAGTTATGAAGTAGCAACGAAAATAATTTTATGGTTGGGGGTCACTACAACATGAGAACTGTATTACAGAATCACGGCATTAGAAAGGTTGAGAACTACTGTCTTAGACTGTTTCCCACATTTCTCTCGCGCTCTTTCATTTCCCCCATTCTTGTTTCTTTGTATACACTAATATGGCTATCTACTAATTTTGTCTTCTGCTATGTCCAGTTTGCTGTCCTGATGAATTCTTATCTTGATGCATTGGATATTTCAGTTCTAAGTGCCTTTTAAAACTTCCGTGCTCCAGTTTCTGACACAACACTACGTTTTAGTCCATTAAGTTAATATTTTCTTCTAATTTCAACGTGTTAGTCTCAATCATTTAAAAATTTTTGTCTGCCCACTCGACTATCTGAATAATATGTGGGTCTATTTCTATAGTGTTTTTTCCCTTGACTATTGGTCAAATTTTTTAACCTTTCATATGTTCAGTAACTTTTTTATTGTATGCTGGTCATTGCATAAAACAACAACAACAACAACACTGTAGAGACTTTCATACATAAAAACTGTATTTTCAGGAGGAGAACCAAGATGGTGGCATAGGTAAATGGCTATACTTGCTGCCTCCCACAAACACATCAAAATTACAACTCAAATACACAACAACTGTTATCCAGAAACATGAGAAAACTGGCTGAATGGAAGTACCTCAACTAAGCGGTAAAAAAGAAAGCACACTGAGACTGGTAGGAGGTGTGGAGGCACGAATGGCCTGGTGTGCACCTGGGTATGCCGCTTTTTTAATCGGGAGAGAGATTGCCTCTGTAGAGGTGACCTGGAGGAGCGAGGGGTCCCAGCCCAGGTTCCCAAAGCTGGGGAAAGAAGTCCCTATGGGCAGTAAGAACTACAGACTGTAAAAACCAGTGCAGATTGGGGCTGAGTGGCACACAGCCTGCTAGAGACCCAGCTGCTCCTCTTAAAAGGCTGGAGAAGCTGGACTGCCTACCACCAGGACAGGAACTTGGGGGTGGCTTTCTTCCAGAGGGAGGTGCTCAAAGAGGTGATTATTCCCATGCTGGGACCTCCCTGGTGACTGCTGATTGGCAGCCATTTCTTTTTGCTCTGCCCTGGTGATTCCCTGAAACCAAGCCCCACCCAATTTACAACCCCATCCAAGCTGTGTACAGCTGCTTTTGCATATGAATGGCCTGTGCTTTCTCAGCCTAAAACCTGTCAAACAAGCTTTAGCTTGGTCAGGGAGCCCCAAAGCTATCAAAAAAAAGGCCCAAGGCTGGCACCAGCACCAGCCTGCATTGCTTCACAGCTGGGCCTCATCTGGGTACTTTCAAACCCAATACAAAGAGGAAGAATCTGAAGATTTCTATAGCTCCTGTTGGGTGGCCCTAGGCAGTGACTGACTTTGCACCTGCCTGGAAACCCAAGAGCCAGGATACTCACTGGTCAGTGTGAGACCATGTCAGATTACAACTCTTCATATCCATAAGCGACACACTCAGGGCCAGACTCAGCATCTCACTGTAGACACAGCTATTCTCCACAGCCAATTGGCCTGGAGTTCAACTCCTCCCAGTGACACCAACAGCGATCAAGGCTCAACTACAACAAAACTGTGCACACAGTCCACAAAGGGGTGCACCAAGAGTGTCCACCTCAGGTGATTGGGGAGGCTGAGCCACTGGGCTCTATAGGACACTTACTACACAAGGCCCACTTTATCAGCTCAAGGAGACTTAGCAGCTACCCAATACATAGAAACAAACACAGGGAAGCAGCCAAAATGTAGAGACAAAGAAACATGTCACAAATGAAAGAAATGGAAGGAAGCAAACTATTGGACGTAGAGTTCAAAATCACAGTTATAAGGTTACTCAAAATCTTTTAGAAACCTCCAAGGAACTTAGTGAGACCTTCAAGGATCTTAGTGAGAATGCCAAAAAATAAAATAAAGTAAAATAAAAATAAAGGAAAAGGACTAGTCAGAAATTAAGCATATATTGACTGAAATAAAGAATGGCATGCAGTGATTCAACAGTAAACTAGAGGATTCCACGAATCAAGTCAATGATTTAATATATGAAGAAGCAAAAAACACCCAACCAGAAGAGCAAAAAGGAAAAAGAATCCGAAAATATGAGGATAGTGTAAGGAGCCTCTGGGACAACTTCAAGCATACCAATATCCAAATTATGGGGGTGCCAGAAGAAGAGAGAGAAAGATATTGAAAACCTATTTGAAGAAATAATGACAGAAAACAACTTCTATCTGGTGAAAGAAATAGACTTATAAGCCTAGGGAGCACAGAGAACTCCAAACAGGAGAAATCCAAAGAGGACCACACTAAGACACATCATAATTAAAATCCCAAGGGCAAGAGACAAAGAGAGAATCTTTAAAAGCAGCAAGAGAAAAAACAGTTACCTACAAGGGAGTGCCTTAGTCTGTCAACTGATTTCCTTTTTTTTTTTGTCAGCTGATTTCTTAACAGAAACTATGCAGGCCAAAAGGGAGTGGCAAGAAATATTCAAAGTACCTTTATTAATATGCAGTCCTCTTATTCATTCACAGAATTAAAGCCTAAGACGGAGATATTAATCATCTGAAAGGTGGCTTTCTTAATGTAAGCAGATGACTAACCTGACCTTGGTTTCCACTTATGATAGGGGCCATCTGGAGAGCCCTCCAGGGGCTGTGCAGACATGGATGAGATAGAATGAGGGCTAAGTCTGTGAAAATTCACATTTGGATATCTGGATCCCAACATGGAAAGACTATATAGCAATTAGTACTCTTAAGGGCAGTAAGAAGGGTGAAACTTTAAAAATATTTAGGTGTTTTTTTACAGACCTATTCTGATGCTGAGGACCTCTCAGGGACCTAATTTCCTGCCTTCCTGGCCTTCCAGTAATACATGAACACAATAAAGGTCTTCCTTTGGAGATGTCTGAACTGGAAAAATAAACATATTTCTAATCAGAAACATCTCTGGTTTCTAGTCCCTTCAACCAATTCAGGTAAAATTGCGTGTGAAGGGATTCTTGTACTAATTTGGTTGTGACCTTTGGCTAACTCATAAAAGTCCCACTAGATTCTTTTGTGGGGGCTCCATGGTTTTTAATGCGTACCAAGCAACATATAAAAATCTAAAACAAAACCTCTTTTCAATTCTGGAGCAGGCACTGCTATTCAGTTCCTCACAATATGGCCATATAATACTCCTTTTGTTGGTGTATTGAAACCAAAGTTTATAATTCATAGACATAGGAGATGGGTAGCTTCCATCTTCTATGGCCATTAGAGAAGTCTGGGAAGAGAGAATGGTAGCCAGTGGCTATCCCTGTATATCACCACACCTGGCAAAGGCAGAGTTTAAGCTGGGCCCAGGAACCCAATGGTAAAGGAACTAAGCTCGACAGACACTTCTCTGGGGATGTCGGAAGTTCTTGGCAGGGCAGCTCTGAGAACAGTGTTCCACGACTCCTTGGTCATCAGAGTAATCTCTTAATACCCTCAGGTCAGGCCTGGTCTTGGTCCTAAACCAATTTCATGGGTTGGTTTTTGTCTTCCCCCCTCACTCCAGACACTCCCAGCTTGTGTTGTGATTATTGGTTCCCCTTCACAGTAGTTCCTATCTATAATAACCTTGCCCTCCCTCCCTGTCTTTCAGCCTCTGGCCACATTTCCTCAGGCTGCCCTAGGCTCCTAGGTCTTCTCTCTGCTTCAGCCCACCAGGACTCCCATACAGAGTCCCTGTACTGCCTCCCTCTGTGTCTCCTTGGGGCCCCAGGAAACCTTTTGACTGATGGCCTAATGTGAGCTCATTCCAGAGCCAGTGCTGAGAGTCATTGAAATACAATTCCTCCCATTGAGCCATTGACATTCTATTTGAGGAGACAAAAGTTTCTCACTTCTCAACAAGATGACACTATATTTAATTATGTGTTAAATAGTCTGGTGTTAATAAGTGCTAGAGAAAAGCTAATGAGAGAAAAGTTAATGTAGTTTGAAGAGGCAGAAGAAATGGATCTTGACTTGGGTTGTGTGTTCCCACCCACTTCTAGACTTTGGCCAATGTCATCATCATCTGGCAGTGTGTTTGGCAAACAACAATGGCAAAGGAATGAAATGATGAACAAAATTGTAGAGGTGCCAACCCACACATACTGGCGTGGTGATAATTCCCAGTCTCATGTTGCCAGCTTAGTCTGGACAGTAATGTATATTTGATCTAGAGTTAACAATATCTAAGTTCATTCATGCTATTGCTCATATTAGCAAAATTATGGGTAGGAAGCCCGTTAAATCCACGTTTAGGTTTCATGGTTTCTCAGTGGGGTTTCTGTGGTTTCTGTGTATTAATGAGAATGTGGTATTCATGAGCAGACAAAGAAGACTGACCTATGGATTTAAATCAAATTAGACATTTTTTCCCTGTGAGACATATTTTATTCTATTCTAAAAAAAATTAAACTGCAAGAAAAATACGTTTGGCCATGGATTTCATAATAATCTTCCTCCCACAAATCTAAAATAATCTTATGAAAAATTCAAAGCCTGGTTTTTAAAATATCTACCAGGCTTTCTTCAATATGTGAATCCTCTGGCAGAAAAGCCTTTGGTTTAGTCCTTATGCGAATGTTCATGGAAGTGATTGTTCTCTGAATCTCTCTGAGCCTCTGCAGACACCTTCCATGGGACATCTCCATGGCCTCCCCGCTAAGTGCCATTTCTCCCCTAAGTAAGATGCCCAGCTGATTGAGCGAGATGTGGCCCACTTCACTATCCTCTGAATTAGTGTCCCCACTGCCTCTTGCCAGCTTGTGACACTTCCTGTGCTGCTTCCTTTTCATGCCTCCGTTTCCCCAATTTGTCAAACGACAATATTCCTAATTACTGATAGGAGTGTTGTGAGGCTGATATATACGTTTTGAAGTGCAGTGTCTGGTATCTTATTGACAATAAATGGTATCTCTATCAGTAAAGACTCAGGTACAATGAGTAAAGCACCCATCTTGGGTGTACAATTAGGAAGGCATCAGAAAAACCTTATCAAGATAAATAACATTGAATGTAATATTTTAGAAAATTAATAATTGCAAAAATCCATGATAAACAAAACGTCAAAAATTTAAATACATAGATCAATGTTACTGTTTTTTTTTTCTTTTGACTCCAGTATGGCTCAGCATTGCACTGGAGGCGAGGTGTAACTACACACCTGTGCCCGTGCCTGTCCCTTTATTTCTGTTTGGCCCACCAGGAAGTCCCTCTTCCTCTATCTCCACTAGGGATCTGAAAATGAGATGGAAGGGGTGAAGGGATTATCCATCGTGCAGGGATTGCTTCCCCAAGCTGTTGAAGAAATAGCATTCAGAGAAACATGGGTATGACAGGAGGACGCAGGCCCGAGCTGGGACTGAACAGTTGGGAGTGTACACCCAGGCCAATGCCTGATATTGTGGGTGTGGAAAAAGGTCACAGGGAGCAGGCGAGACAGGTGTGCTGACAGCTGGTGTGGCGAGAACAGCCTGAGTGCTGCCAATGGGTGCTGCTGGCCAGGGCTGCTTTCCAAGGGGACAGCCCTTTCCCTTCCTCATCCCATCGCATCCCAGTTTGTTTTTGAGTTTATGCCAATCCAAGGAAAGGAGTGCCTCGAGTCCCACCGCATAGGAATTTAACTCTGTTTGTGCTACCCACAATTCTGAGGAGAGAAAAAGAACAGTTGAAATAGCACTGGGGATTTAATCCACCATTGCACTTCCAGTGGGTGGGCTCCAGAGTGAGCATGCGTGGGCTTAGCAGGAGGGTCAGCCTGGCCTGGGTTCCTGTGTACCCATTCACTGTGTAAGAATCTTGTGATGCTGAATGGTCCTGTGTTTGTGTACTTGTGTGTGCATAGGTGAGGCTGTGCACCATGGTAACTACATGAGCTGAGGAACCACTTCCTCTGGCTTTCAGCGAGAACTGGGATCTTGTTCAGGAGCGGAAGAAGTATGTTGGCTGGTTCTGTGTGTCGGCAATGTGAGGCGTTTCCTGGAGGTAACTCAGATCGCCCATTGATTTTCACAGCCCGTGCTAACTTAGAACCTAGCCTTCAGGGGAGATACAATTGTGTCATTTTGTGCAGGCACTAATCAATCATTTCACTGCCAGTAGTGATTGAGTGAGGACTCTTGGCAGGGATGTCAATGCTAGTAGGATATGGTCCCAGCTACGGGAGCTCATGTTCCAGTGGAGAATGACTGCGGGTAAACAGCTGATTTCAGCACAGACTGAGCGCCTGAGTGGTGGTGGGGGCATGATTATGGGAGGGAATGGCCCCTTTTCTTTCCCCATGTGCTTGAGTTTGTCCAGTGAATGTCCCATGCTTCTTCAAGGGAGCAGGTATGAGTGTAGTAGCTATCCCCAGGAGCTACCACCTAGGTCTTTGCAATGGCTGGTGTGACCAAGCTCCTGGCATTCCTGTCTCTGGCATTCTTCTTTCATTGGCCAGTACCCCAAGACTCTACTCACTTCTTGTTCCTGCAGTACACTCTCCTAACCTTCAGCCTCCTGTGAACTCCTCCTATGCTTTGCTGAGTGAGGAGGTGCAGCAAGGTGGGCCAGGCAACCCCAAGAAGGTGGGAGCCACACTGCATGTGTGAGGCTTAGGAGACCATATGGGATATAGGAGGTTGTTCTTGCAATTTATGGAGGCCCCTGGAGTCCAAGTCCAGCATTTGGCCACTTTTCTTTAGCACCTGCTGTGTGCTTTCATCGAATCTGCCAGTATCAGAGCCAATGCTTTGCCTCCATCAGGACTTCCAGCGTTTCAAAGTTAACAGAATTTTCCTAATGATATGAACAATCAGAGGATTACAATTTGGCTGCAAAAGGACATCAGAGAGTCGGCAGTGTTATTTGCCCAGCATGTGCTTTTAGTGATGGTGGCGGCTTAGCTGGCTGCAATTCTGGTCAGCCGCTGGTTTGATTGTCCAAGGCCACATTCCCTATTATGCTCAAACATCTGGGCGAAACATGGACGATGCAATCACTCACCCCAGAAATTGATCCAAATGCCATTTGTTTTGCAGATTTACCCGACTATTAAGGTGTTTGGCATAGATAGACTTTTTAAAATGTGTTGGAGTTGTGTTTTTTTTGCCATCCTGCAAACAGAAGCCTCGTTGACTTTATTTTTGCATCAGCATGAATGCTTTCCTTTGCTGATATTTAATGTGCTGTGTTACAGATAGCTGAATAAATATGAAACGCGAAATGGACTTGTGCTGAACAAATTCTGGCTGTGACATTGAAGAAAGGTTTATTTCTCTCTGATGTTTACAGGAGGAATATTTTCTCATCCCTTATACATATACAGCCACACTGTTCTTTCTTGAGGTCCCCGTTCCTAATTATAAACCTTGATCTTTAAAACTGACCTTGGTGAGTCATTGCTTGCTTTTGGAAAGATTTCTTATTTATTCCTTTTATTGTGAAACTAATTCATGTGCATTAAACAAAAAATTAGATCATTCAGATAAGCAGATACAGAAAACAATTTAAAATCATCAATTTTATCACCCAGAAACGAGGACTGCAAACATTTAGTTTGGTGTTTATTTGTCCAGATGCATTTATTTGCCATTCATTCAGGAAACACTTAGTGAATTCCTATTTTGTACTCAATACATGGAATTATCCTGTATATGTCCTTTGAGACCTACTTATTTCTGCTAGAATAGTGGTCGGCAAACCGCGGCGCTCCGTTGAGTAATGAGTTTGCCAACCACTGTCCTAGAAGTATACATCTTTCCAAGTCAATAAAAGTGTGTTTACAGTGTCTTTTAAAATGTCTTCCAGTTGTTAAAGCATATTGATATATTTTGTTATTTTTTGTTTAAATTATCATAAATTTCTGCTGTTATATACATTGCTGCCACAAGGGTCCTTACAAATATTTCTTTGCATGCTTATCTATTTGGAAAGGTTTTCATATATATATGTACATTCAAATGATAAAATAAGCTGTAGAAACCACATGTGTTCCCCCACTTGCACCAAATGCACCAATATTGTGCGGCACTGTTGATGAAATTGCTGTGTCAGCTGTGGTTCTCACCTGTGCTGTTGCCCCTTCCTATCCAGACTGGGCTTCAAGAGGTTTGCCTTTTGATCATCCTTCAGTTTCAACCAAATGTGACATTCTGAGAAAGATTTTTCTGATTCCCCATCAGACCAGATTTGTATCATTATTGCTGCCCCTGCCAACCCTTATCTGTACTTCTCCTGTCTTGTTACAATCACTGGAGACAGAGACCCTGTTTATTGGGCTCATCATCACCTTTCCAACCGTTAGCATGGAGCTTGGCCCATACATATTTGTTGAATGAACAAGGAAAGTAATTGTGTGTGGTCGTCTCATGCTTTTCTTTTAGGGGGCTTCTGTGCCCTGCCACCTATGAGGAGGCCTGGGTTTTGTTCTTTACGTTGGTGAGAACTCTTTCAGTTGTAACAAGATGAGAACATACTGACTCACATATATGAGAATTCCATAGATGGGACTAGCTTCAGGCAAGGTGCATTTGTGTGCTCAACGATGTCCCCAGAAACTCACCTTTATATTCCTGGGGTTGGTTTTTCTGCAAGCTGACCTCATTCTCTGGCAGGGCTCTTCTGATGAGGGTAAGGACCCTTGGTTGATCTAGGTTTACATCTTGCTCTTTCCTGAGATTCCCATCAAACATCCTGGGGCTGATTCTGCATGGCCTGATTAGGTGCACAGGCCCTTCCCAGAACCTTCTGTTGTGTCCCAGGAGAGTGGATCCTCCAAGCCCCAGGGTCCCATGGGAACCCAGAGGTAAGAGAGGAAGACTGGATGATTGTATCACTGTTCACTTCATTCCACGGTTGCTGTGAGGTCTTCAGCATGCCAGACCTCTGGGAGTCTTGCTTTGTTGTTGATCTATTCATGTAGATAATTCGAATAGTGATGCTGGCTTTATTGTTGTGCTGGCTTTGTCCAGTGAAATAGTGGATATGAAAGCACGTTGGCAATTATAAAACAATTGGAAAAAATAACTTTTCATATTCCAGGTTTGAAAATCTCATTGTCTTAACCTCAGGAGCAGTGAGTGTGTTCCAGGGTTCCAAAGGGTGTTGGTCAGAGGAGAGGTCTGAGCTCGCCCATGCTAGGTTCCCTGCACCAACGGCCATGAGGCATCTCCCCACTGTTAAAGCCAGGCTTCCCACATGGACAGACCCAGGGAACTTGCTCAGGTGGCTCCAGCAGTGTGTTAGAGTGCAATGTTTCCAGGAATCGGTAATCCCTTGATTGGTGGCCTGGCCACATTAGAGTCAGGTCCATTATATCCCCCCGCTGTTGCTTTGGTGGGTACCTCGCTGTAGGAAAGGGTCTGAGCAGGGCTGAGGAGCAAGCAGCAGAGTATAAGGGAGAGGCAATCCCCTACTCCAGGACATGCCCAGCAACTCCTTCAACCCCGTTTCTTTTTAGCTCAGACCACTGATCTGCCCATTACTTGCTGTGTGATTTTAGACCCACTACTGAATCTCTCTGAACCTCAGAATCTAGTCTCTGTAAAACTATCCTAATTGTGCACTTTGAAATGAGATAACATATGGCCATCACCTAGCCTGAGGCTCAGTGTGTGGTCTGTGTTTACTCAGTGCTCATTATCTGCCTGGTATGATCCTTCCAGTGACTCCCCACAGACCATTTGCTCTGATTCATGTGCCAGAACATAAGTCTGGTCCTTCTTTACTCTCTGGAACAATGGGACCCCTTTCTCTGTTGCTGCTGCCCCCAACCCCCTTCTCACAGCAGAGCTTCTCTATGTCCCTGCAGGAGGGTGAGTGTCCAGGGAGAGGGATCTAACTGCTGAGCCCAGGGGGCATTGGGTATGGCTTAGAGGGGAGGAGGGGGAAGCTGTGAGGGGAGGACCCAGCTCTGAGTTGCAGAATGGTTCTAGTTAGGAGAGCAAGAAGCCTCTAGAAGACCTGAGGGCCATTGCAGTAACTCAGTGGATAAAACCTGAAAATCTGATTTTGCTGAAGGCGAGCAGGACACCCTTGAAGACAAAGGGGACAGTGACAGTAATGAGACTTTGTAGAACTTAGATGCTCAAGGTGGAACCTAGCCTGGGTGCTGCCCACGTTGAGTGTGCGGCCATCTCCTGATTTCTCTCCACTGGGTGGCACAGAGCCTGTCCAGAGTGAATGCTCAAAAAGCAAGTGCTTAAAACAGTGACGGCGAAGCCCAGCTGGTGTGGCTCAGTGATTGAGCATCGACCCATGCACCAAGATGTCTCTGGTTGGACTCATGGTTAAGGCACATGCCCGGGTTGCGGGCTAGATCCTCTGGGGGAGGGGGGGTGTGCAGGAGGCAGCCCATTGATGTTTCTCTCTCATTGATGTTCCTATCTCTCTCTTTTCCTCTTTCTCTCAAATCAATAAGAACATTAAAAAATAGAATCTCTCTTTAAAAAACACACACAAATAATGGCACAGAAGGGTAAAGGGGAGGGGGCGGAGGAGAAAAAGAAGAGATAGCCGTTGAGTAAGAAGGTGTGCTGTGAGCAGGGGAGGGAGTGGAGAGAGAAGCAATAAAGAATGACTATGTGTGTCTGTAAAGATACTTCCACTCCAAGCAACAGAAAACACAGCACAAGCATCTATTTATCTCTCAGGACGAGCTGTCTGGAGGCAGGCTGTCCGGAGCTTGGGTGGAGACTCAGCAATGCCACCCAAGTCCCTGGCATTTTCTCTCTCCCTGCAACTCAGCCCATGTGTTTGCTGTCCCCCAGGGCCTCGGGGTTGTGGTAGCAGCTCCAGACACTTAATAGTGTTAGAGAAAAGTCGGGGGAAAGAGAAGCTGAAAGGAAAGCGAGGCTTCCTCAGACACCCCAGCAGACTCCTGCTTCCAACTCATTGGACAGACCCATGTCTCATGACCGGCTGCAAGGAAGTAGAGTCTTTAGCTTTTGCAGCCTCTGCATTGAGGCAGGCAAGTCAGAGAGACTGGAAGAGGGTGTGGGGTGAGTGGTAACAAGTTTCGAAAACCTCATGGGCTTAAGCTTGGGTGACTGAGGGGTTGAGGGCTGAATTAACATAGTAAGACAGATCAGGAGGCAAGGGAGACTTTAGAGGGAAACTGGTGAGGCTTCCAAGGTGCATCTAACTAGAAACACTGCTGTCACTGCCTGGAGGTGGGGCTGGAGATAGACACATAAAGGTGGCTGTCACAACTGGGGAATGCGGCTTGGGGGAAAGAGCGCTGTCCTCCTCTGTCTTCCAGGCAGTAGGAGGGAGAGGGGCCAGGGGTTGGTCTAGGCCAGTGGTCGCCAACCTTTCGGACCTCACACACCACCAATGGTCTGCAGACCACCAATTGGCGACCCCTGGCCTGGGCCACACAGCGTGGTGGAGTTGAGGGAGGGAGGAAGGCTTGTCTAGTAGATAGATGGGTATAAGAGCAGTGGGAGGTCTGAGGGATGGGTGGGCAAACTGCCGCAGGAGAGTACTGCTGGGGAGAGTGGTGGGCCATGGAGTCAGTAAGAAAAGCCAAGGCAGTCCAGTCAGACATGGTTCTCTGAGAACCTTGCTAGGAATTGATGACTCTAATTCTGGGGA
The DNA here is from genome assembly GCA_027563665.1 of Antrozous pallidus. NCBI lineage: Eukaryota > Metazoa > Chordata > Mammalia > Chiroptera > Vespertilionidae > Antrozous > Antrozous pallidus. The sequence continues at coordinate 30,361,154 of CM050524.1, read as the reverse complement.
GGGGAAAGCTGTAGAAGGAACTGCAGCTTAAGAAGCCAGAGGCTGGGGCTGCACAGGCCCTGGGCCCTGCCCCAGAGGTTCTGAGGCTATTGAAAAACCAGCCAGTTCTAGCTTTGAGAGGCCTGGTACTTCTCCCAGCACCTTTGTTTTGACTCACAAGGCTCTGGAGGGCACAGTGTGGGAATCGAGAAAAGTACATGGAAACGTGTGGATGATATGGAAACAGGGATGTTGGGGTGCCAAATATCAAAATAGCTTTTCTTCTGAGGCTTTCGTCACCCAAATACATAAACTGCATATAGGAACATACCGTGGCACATTATAGACAATCAGATTCTTGGGTCTAAAGTTTTAATTTAAGAAAATTTAATTGCAAAATACTGAAAATAACCAGAAACATAAAATAGAGCAGGCCTGTCAAAACCACTAAACTCAAAATCATACTGAAAAGAGTATAGATGTGCTAGGGGCAGAAATAGAATACCAGGGACTAGCTATAATTGTAGAAAATATTAATCATGCTCTGTTAACCATGATTGTTTTGTTCTGATTAAAGAAGGCACATTCTAACCTGTCTGGGAGTTGTATATGGGACCCAGGAGCTCACCTGGAAATGCAGCCCATCCTCCCCATCTGGGAGCTGCCTATCATCATGGAAAGATGAACAAACCAGAGCCACCAGCCCTTTGAAGACCCCCCAGTCTTTGCAAACCTGCAGGCCTTTGCAAATCTCCAGCCCCTGTTACCTGTAAACTACCCATTTGGCATATCCTTAGGCTATTTCCCATGTAATCTTTGTCCTTCTACCCAGTATAAGGCGCTGGCTTATGGCAGGGTGCAGAGCGGATTTTTGTGGATGACCTGCTGCTCTACCATACTGCTGGCAATGCTATATAATAAAAAGCTAATATGCAAATTGTCCCCTCAACCAGGAGTTTGACTGGAAGTTCAACTGGGAGTTTGACCAAAGGGTGGGGCCGGCCAACTTCCCACAGCCCCTCTCCTTGGCCATCCCCTCTCCCGTTCAGCTCCCCCCCACCCTGATTGGGGGCGGGGCCAGCCTGCCAACCACTTGCAGCCCTTTCCCCTGGCCAGCCCCACCCCAAATTGATCCCAGTCTATAGGGGTGGGCTGGCCCAGCCCCACCTGTGCACAAATTTGGGCACTAGGCCTCTAGTATTGTAATAAGTGCTCATATATAATTCAACCCTGTCTCTGCTTAATTGGCTCAAGTAGTGACAGGCAACAAGGACCCTGGTTGTCCAGTTACAGATGCTGTAGAAATGTCCCTAGCCTGTGCTGTAAGTGAGGGGCAGGGTCCATGTGTGCCTGGGATGCCTAAACCTCTATAGTCTGAACCTCCTTTCAACTGCCTGGCAGGAGCAGAGCTCAGCCCTGTGCCAGGTCTCCCCTTCTCTACCCTGGCATTTCTGCAGCTCCTTGGGATGCCAGCATTTACACTAAACAGAGCAGTCAGCCTTTGCTCCCTCTGCCAGCCTTGAGGGCCAGGCCAGTGCTCTGCCCTTTTGCTGAATGAAAGGCTGGTTCCTTCTCTCTGCTTTTGTGTTCACTGGTGCCTAGGATGCCTAAACCTCTCATTCCACAGTGAAGAGAACCTCAGGTGCCCTCCTTTGTCACCCATCATTGTCAGGGCAGTGGGGAGTAGGGAGTAGGGAGTGGGACCAGGCTTGGGGCAAGGTGGTGGTGAGACTTGGTAAACTGATCCTAGAAGGCCATCTATGAGGAGAGACCTGCACAGGTGGGGAGCAGGTGTCCCTGGGGGATCCAGAGGTTGTGTTGAGGGCCTCTGGTGCCAGGGAGGATGTGATTTTAAGTAGGGGGTTCAGGATGGTCTTAGTGAGAAGGTGATGTTGAGCAAAGGCCTAAAGGAGGTGAGGGAGTGAAGTGTGCTTATGGGGGAAGACTGTCCAAGGAACAGAACAGCAAGTATAAAGGCCCGCAGACAGCATGTGCCTGGTGAACCTGTGGCAGGGACAATGGAAGGCAGTGTAAAGCCCTGGATCCCGTGGGGAGTTGTGGGTCCCACAGAATCCTAGGACTTTGGTGGCATTCTGGGTAGAAGAAAGAGGGTAGACTGTTTGAGGGCCCGGGTTCAAGGCTGAGCTTCTTATCCCACTTCCCTCCTGTGTGGCCTTGAATTGGTGTTTCCTTCTGTGTCTGGTGTTCCTCGTCTGCAAAGAAGCAGCCCCACTTTGTGTGCAAACAGCAATACTTCCAAGCTGGGGGAGGACTTAGGGGCTTGTTCCCTTCATAATCTTCACTCGCCTGCCCCATATCACTTCAGATATGGAGACAACCTAAGCAGAAAGTGTGCGCTGGTTAGGGAGACATTGCTTTAGGACAGGTCCCAGGACCCTCACTCCTCCCTTCCCACTGATTGCTGCCTTTGGCCCCTGCCTTCTGGGAACACTGGGCTCCCACCATCCACATGCAGCGCTGTGTGGATAGCACAGGTCTTGGCCCTCAGTAGGCATGGGGCCCTGGTCAATAAGAATTCAGTGACAGCCGAGACCGGTTTGGCTCAGTGGATAGAGCGTCGGACTGCGGACTGAAGGGTCCCGGGTTCGATTCCGGCAAGGGCATGTACCTTGGCTGTGGGCACATCCCCAGTAGGGGGCGTGCAAGAGGCAGCTGATCGATGTCTCTCTCTCATCGATGTTTCTGACTTTCTATCCCTCTCCCTTCTGCTCTGTAAAAAATCAATAAAATATATTAAAAAAAAAAAGAATTCAGTGACAAATGCCACATCATTCGGGAGCCTGAGCTTTTATTTTATGTTTTATGTTACTCATATTTTAAATGCTCAGTGAATCGATCCACAGTATACCTCACCTTCCCAGTTAATGGACTGCTACATGTCTGTGGGACCTTAACCCTCTCTAGGACTCTCTCTTTTCATTGCTGCATGTGGGGTTTACACCAGAGGATCAGAGTCTCTCCAGCTCTGAATGTATGGTATCCTCTGAGGTCATGTGGGGGCCTCTGCACTGGTCATGCAGGAGGGAGATATGTCCCACTCACTTCCAAAAGCCTCAACTCCATCACTGTTGGAAAGAGATGTGTGAATGGTTAATTTGATGTGGCATGGCCACAATGCCCCAGTATTTGATCCAACATTATTCTGGCTGTATCTTTGGCGGTGTTTTTGGATGAAATGAATATTTAAGTGAGTGAGCTTTGAGTAAAACAGATTGCTCTCCTTGTCAGTGGGCCTTCTCCAATCAGTGGAAGGCCTAAACCGAACAAAAGACTGAGTTTCTTTCAGGAAGAAGGAATTCTGCCTCCATAGGATCTTTGGACTGAACTGGAATATCGACTGTTCCCCGAGTTTCTAGTCTGCTGGTCTAACTTCCAGATTTTGGACTTGCTCATCTCCTAGTTAATTGCATGAGCCAATTTCTTAAAATTTTATTATTTTATTTTATTTTTTAAATCTTTATTGTTCAGTTTATTAATTACATTGTTCCCTTTTTCCCCCCAATAGCTCCCCTCCACGCGGTACCCATCCCACCTTCCACCCTCACCTCCCCGCCACTGTCCTCTCCCATAGGTGTATGATTTTTGTCCAGTCTCTTGCTGCACCTCCCACACCCCTTTTCTCCCCAAGAATTGTCAGTCCATTCCCTCTCTATGCCCATGATTCTGTTATATTCACCAGTTTATCCTGTTCATCAGTTTTTTAATTCACTTGATTTTTAGATTCATTTGTTGATAGGTGTGTATTTGTTGCTCACAATTTTATTTTTACCCTTTTCTTCTTCCTCTTCTTAAAGAATATCTTTCGGCATTTCATATAATATTGGTTTGGTGGTGATGAACTCCTTTAGCTTTTTCTTATCTGTGAAGCACTTTATCTGACCTTCAATTCTGAATGATAGCTTTGCTGGGTAGAGTAATCTTGGTTGTAGATTCTTGCTATTCATCACTTTGAATATTTCTTGCCACTCCCATCTGGCCTGCATAGTTTCTGTTAAGAAATCAGTGACAATCGTATGGGTGCTCCCTTATAGGTAACTAACTGTTTTTCTCTTGCTGCTTTTAATATTCTCTCTTTGTCTTTTGTTCTTGGCATTTTAATTATGATGTGCCTTGGTGTGGTCCTCTTTGGATTCCTATAGTTTGAGGTTCTTTGCACTTCTTGGACTCTTAAGTCAATTTCTTTCACCAGGTGTGGGAAGTTTTCAGTCACTATTTCTTCAAATAGGTTTTCATTATCTTGCTCTCTCTCTCTTTCTGGCACCCCTATAATTCGGATGTTGGTATACTTGAGGTTGTCCCAGGTACTACACTATCTTCAATTTTTTGGATTCTTTTTGCTTCTTGCTTTTCCGGCTGAGTGGATTTTGCCTCTTTGTATTTCAAATCTTTGACTTGGTTCTTGCGGTCCTATAGATTGCTTTTAGGTCTTTGTATAATATTTTTTATTTCAGTCAGTGTATGCTTAATTTCTAGTTGGTCCTTTTTCATATCCTTGTAGGTCTCATTCATTTCCTCGTAGGTTTTGTTCATTTCCTCAAAGGTCTCATTAAGTTCATCGGCCTTTTCTAGAAGCCTCTTAAAAAAAACCCTTATAACCGTGGTTTTGAACTCTATATCCAGTCTTCCCCCCTCCTCCATTTCTTTCACATCTGATTTCTTTCCATGTCTCTGCATGATGGCTGCTTTCCTGAGTTGGTCGACTAGCTTTGTGTGGTAGATGTCCTCTAAGGAACAGTGGCTCAGCCTCCCCAGTTACCTGAGGTGAATACTCTTGCTGCAGCCCTATATGGGTTGCACAGTCTTGTTGAAGTTAAGCCTACATTATTGTTGTTAGCACTAGGAGGGTTTGATCTCCAGGCCAGTTGGCTGTGAGGATCAGCTGTGCTCAGGTTGGGTGGGCAGAGTCTCTGGGCTGAGCAGGCAGACTTGATTTCTGTCAGCTCTTTCTATGCGGCACCTGGTGGTAATGGCTGCACGCACCTCTGAGAGAAAGCTGCTGCCCAGCTCTACCTGCTGCCGGACAATTCAGCCTCTCCCCAAATGGGTCTGCACAACCAAATTCTCACTGTAAAACAATGCAGTCCGGTGGTTTCCCTTCCTTTTTTTCTTTTCTCCCAAATGAGAGAGCAAGTCACGAGTTCTCTCTGTGCACCCTTTCTGCAAGCTCGTGGACCTCTGCAGTGCCCAAGTTTCAGCGTGCTTCCTCCTTACTGTCTAGTTTCACCCTGTATGAGTGTGGGTTCCCTGGACCTCGCCCGGAACTGGGGAATCAGTGCAGTGGGATGCCTTTGTCTCCTTCCCCGTTCAAGAAAACCAGCCAGGTTTGCAGCTACCTGCCCTATCCGCTCGCGCGTGTGCATGGCTCCGAAACTCTGACTCCTCACATATCTGCAACTCTGCCCTCTGCCACTCCTCTGAGTCATGGTGTCCTATCTTTACTTTTATTTGTGAAATTTTCACTCAGCTTTCCAGTGATTCTGGATGATGTTTGTTCTGTCATTAAGTTGTTGAAATTGTTGTGTGGGGCAGCAAGATAGGTGTTTACCTATGACGCCATCTTGGTTCCTCCCAATTTCTTAAAATTTTAATTCTTTATCTCTCTCCCTGTTTGTGTGTGTGCGTGTGTGTGTGTGTGTGTGTGTGTCCGTGTCCGTGTCCGTGTCCATGTCCATGTCCATGTTCATGTATCCTATTGGTTCTGTTTCTCTGGGGAGCCTTGACTAATACACGTGGCATAGTGGGGTCTTTTTAAGAAATGTGTGTCAGACCCATTGCCAGGTAGAGCAGTTTGAGCCTCGTGTTGATTTTGGTGGGGGTCCCATGGAAGGATTTAAAGCAGAAAGACGTGATTGGATTTATATTTTAGAAAGATGCTGGGGAGAGTCACACGGTGGGTGAGGGGAGACTGGGGGGTAACAGAACCAGGGAAATGACAGGGAAATGACATATGTGGTGGCAGAAGTGGGTGTGGAGAGGAGGACTAGAAGGGGGAGATACATAGGCAGAAGAATCTAATAGCAGCACATCACAGGGCTATGCCTCAGGTAAGCTTGAGGAGAGCGACAGGATGTGCCTATTCCTGGCTGGGAAGGTACTCTGGGGGTGCCGGTGCCTGGCAGTACAGGAGGAGCAGAGTCAGGTTGGGGTAGTAGTGAGGGGGAGGTGATACACTTTATGTGGAGCATGTCCAATCAGATAATGCCTGGGGAGCACAGCCTGGGGTATCACAGTGTGGTTGGGGGTAGGGGAGGCGGTGGTGTTGAAACTCGGTGGAGGGTGTAGAGCTTACCTCTACATGTTCCACCAGAACATCATTGCCACACAGCTATTCCAGTGCCTTCTCTGGAATGAGCCCAGCCTAGGACTTTACCCAAGGGCCCAATGCAAAGAGCAGGTTGGTAATGCTGAGTGGGCACTTTCAATACCTGTCAACAGAACTCTGCAGAGGTGTCAGACATCATAGGTGATATCCCAGAAAAACAAATAAAAGAGACTCAGAACTTGGGGTGGTAGAACGTAATACAACACACAGATGATGTATTACAGAATTGTACACCTGAAATCTATTTAATTTTATTAATCATTGTCGCCCCAATAATTCAATAAAGTTTAAAATGCTCTGAGAAGATCATACACTACAGGCTTATTGCATATGTTAGAGGTAGTAGGAGAGGGGTTTCTGTGTGTGTGTGTGTGTGTGTGTGTGTGTGTGTGTGTGTGTGTGATAGAATCCTCATGTACGCACACACATGCATTTAGGAATAATTGAATCTCTATAAACCTACCATCAAGTTTCTCATTTTAGCTTCACAGAACCCTTCCCTTAGCCTCCCTCTGACAACTATATTGTCCCCGTTGAAAGATGAGCAGAATGAGGGTGACCTGCCTGCAGACTCGCTCCGTGTGCTGGGAAGGAGGGGTGCAGTGGTTCTGGCCCCAAGCCTTCCCTTTGGGGGCAGTGTAGACCCTGTCCTGGATGGCAGACCCAAGGCCAGGCAGCCTCTGAGCTCTCTGGTATGGCCAGGATGGTGTTACCTCCTCCCCAATGCTCACCAGCCTCTGAGCAGGACTCTGACACCCAGATTATAAAGGCCTCTGTCCGGTGCATTATCTAAATTGTTACATGTCACCCTGGGCAATGGCAATAGTAAAAGCCACTGTTAGCTCAGTGAATAAATTCTTGGTGTTGATCAATCATCGACAGTGTAGACTCTTTTAATGGGCACAGTTTACACGGGGACTTGGCAGGCTGTTTCATCTCCTAATTGCAGATGGAAAACGGATGCCGATCTCTGCTGTGCCATAAAAATGTAAACTAGAATCCTCTCCACCCAGCACTCATTTGTACCTCGTATTTAAATACAAGTCAGAGAAAAACTACTCTCCTGTGAGATAATAACTTTTATGACATGTGCTGGGGCTCCATGCCTCTGCCATCTGATATGCCCAATTCTTCCTGGAGCCGAGGCTTCCCCGGGCCTCTCTCCATGGGGAAAGCATTGGTGTTAGTGATGCAGCCAGTCCCCAGCCTCTTAAGTGCCCTGCTGTTACAGCACAGGCTTAAGTACTCTGAGTTACTGCCCTGTGCTCATTCATGCTTCTGTGCCCTCACGGGGTCAAGAGCTTTCAGAAGAGCTTAGCTCCAACAGAGAGCCCCGGGAAAAAGTGGAGTCTCATGACGATGCATGCCAGTGATGGACTGAAAGCAGGTCAGGAGTTTCAGGTGAGCACAGGTGACTCTGGGATGTGGTTTACCTGCAGCCTCGCCAGGAACGAGGCTTACTTCACTCCACTCTTAGCTCTCAAACACCAATGAGTCCTGTTCTGCTCAAAAGTTTCCCTGCTAGAGAGGTAGAGCCATGGGTGTGGACCTGACATTCTAGTATGGCCTGGGTGGACTGTGTGTGCATCTGTATGTCAGGGCTGGTTTTTAATTCGTATTCCAGGAGCCCTAAGTAATGCCTTAATGTGACTCTTGGGATGGTTTGAGGAGACACCATAAACTCTCCTGATTTCATGGTTCCAAAATTTTTTTTCTCAGCCACATTCCACTGTACTTGATATTTCACCCATATGTGATGTATTTCTTTGCAATTTAAGGCAAACAGACCCTTGTTAGGTCCAGATGACAGACTCCTCATGAGCCATTCTCCATGGTTAATGCATTCGTTCAGATTAGAATGTGAAGTCATTTACACATGAGGTAACGCTGTCCAACACACTCACTTCGGAGGTAAGAAGCCCCAAGACCAGAGTGGGAGTGCACCTCCCCCAGCCAGGCAGAGGGCAGAGCTAGGATCCAATGCAGCTCTTCTGTAGGGAGGCCCCTGAAGGAATGTGGTGCATTCCAGGCTGTTTTGATCTTTGAAAGTGGAAGATTCTGCTGGGAACTCTGCGTTCATTCCAGGGAGGAGGAGTCAGTAAGAGGCAGTGGGAATGGGGAGTAGCCTTAGGCTGGGGAGCAGCCTGCATGCCCAAGAGTGCTCTGAAGGGGACCAGAGAAGCACAGGGGTGCTGAAGAGCCAGCCTGCTGGAAGGGAGGGGGAATACAGGCCACAGAGGGCCTTAGCCATCCCTGTATTCAGGTAAAAGTGACACACAGAACTACTGCTGCTACATCAGTATGTGCTGGCCCCTTGGACTGCCTCAGGCTGTGTCCACAGGCATGCTGTGCTTTCAGCCTTCCTTCCATGGGCTCCTAGTTCTTGCTGCAGTCAGTCCCAGCCCATTAGCCATGCAAATACTAGTGAGAAAGACGGGCAGACTCTATAGGCTAATCACTTGTGTGGGCCATGAGTTGGTTCCTCTGGACCAGTGATCAGCAAACTCATTAGTCAACAGAGCCAACTATCAACAGTACAATGATTGAATTTTTTTTTGAGAGCCAAATTTTTTAAACTTAAACTTCTTCTAACACCACTTCTTCAAAATAGACTTGCCTAGGCCATGGTATTTTGTGGAAGAGCCACACTCAAGGGGCCAAAGGGCCGCATATGGCTTGCGAGCCGCAGTTTGCCGACCACAGCTCTGGACTGATATAATGGTTCATGTGTGACCTATCACAAGAGAACTCAGCATCATTTTTTAAGTAAGATTTTAAGATAAATCATGTGACCCAGTGTGGGCAAATTGAGGAGCATCATTAAAAACTGGGATTGATTTTTTTGCATGTTTTGTATATTTTGTAAAGTCCCAAATGTTTATGAAGCCCAACTTGTCCTTGGGCCCTAGCCACTCTGGTCATGTCAGAGCTGAATTGGGACTGACAGTAGGGAGGGACAGATAGACTGACAGGCAGAGAGTCACAGTGTCACTGTGGTAGGTGCCAGGGCAAGTTTATGTAGGATGTGCCCAAAGGGATGAGCCCCATCCTAGAGATGGAGGCAGACTACCCAGGAGAGGTGCCAGCTGGGCAGAGAAACAGGGGAGAGGGGACCCCCACAGAAAGCAATGCATGTGTAGAGGCCGGGCAACGTGGGGGCATGGGCGAGCGCAGGTGTCCAAAGGCTGAAATAGATGCTAGGAGACCTGGGCTGGCAGGTGAGGCTGTCAGTGAATTAGTAGGGATAGTTGGTAATGGCTCTATGTGATGTTCAGCCTGGAGAACATGGGGAGTGAGGAGGGGCTTAAGGGGGAGTGACTCCTTTGTGAACCCATCCAAAGGACACATGGTGTTGCTGTGTGGAGAATGGGCTGCAAGTTGAGTGGCAGGCAGGGTTACCTGACTGTGCCTCCGCTGCAGAATAAGGCAAATGCTGGTGTGGCTTGTAGAATATTAAACAATGTTATTGTTCATGTGATGCTTGGCTGTCCTCATGGGAGCTAGGTCTTGCGTCTCTCCAGCCAGGCCTCAAAGTGGATCTTTTGAACAAGACATATGAAAGGAAAAGCCCCCCTCTCCCCCCACCTGCTCCTCTGCATGAGCTCTCCTGGGGTTGGTGCCCTCAAGATCCCACCATGACCCCCTGCCAGTACTGGAAAGGTGCTGGGTGGGTGATGAGAGTGAAGCAGAATCGGGAGGAAAGCCTTCAGCCTTCCATGGTGAACTCTGACCTGCACTGGGAGATGGTCCCGGGTCACCATCCCTCACTCAAGGTCAGTGTGTCAAGGAGCAGGCCCAGGATTCCATAGATTTCACCACCGGGGGAAGGGAACCAGGCCCAGGACAGCAAGAGGAGAGACTGTCCTGCAGGTGGGAGTTACTTCAGAATGGAAGGCTTTGCAGAGGGTTGCTGGAGCTGTTTAGGCGTGTGATGCTGGTGGCAGGATTGGGGGCAGGGGAGGCAGAAAATCAGTCTCCAAGAGGAATTCCTGGCTATGCCAAGTGTTACTGGAAGAAAATAAAAATCTCAGAACACGTCTTCC